>CM028358.1:5965512-7168409 GCA_016618105.1 Dendrobium huoshanense | reverse complement strand
AAGCCAAACGAAAAAGAGTGTCCATGGCAAGTGCCATACAATATTACATCACAGAGTACAGTAAGTAAAGGTGGCCGGGCTCCACCGACAACAACCCGGAAACGACACAAATCTTAAAATAAGGCATTTTTATATCTCTTCAGTCTTCTTCTTCTCTTCTTGATTCGTCATTGGATCGTCTTCATTCTTCCTTCTGGTTCTTCGCAGTACGTCCTCCAAGAGAATGCCCAAATGAAAAAGGAAACCCCCTGTAGGGTTTTACTTTTCCCTTTGGACTCCTCGTAGCGGACGCTCCAAAAGGATATCCAAATGAAAAAGGAAACCCTCTGTAAGGTTTACTTTTCCCTTTGGACTCCTATCTCTTTAAAAATGCCTTATTTTTAGATCTTCACAAAATTTACTATCAAATACATTTCAACAGAAAGAAAAGAAAATCTAGACTCTCCTGCAGGGGTTATCCTAAGCAGTTATAATAAAAATTTCACCCAAGCAGTTATATATGTAAATTAAAATGCGCACATCAATCAGTTGGCCGTGCTCTGATTATTGGGGCTAAGCAGCTGAAGCAGGTACCTAAAGCAGTTATAAACAATTATAATTTTTAGCCCCCTTTAGCAGCATTATATGAGCACGACCACCTGCAGGAAGACAGCATTAGTATGAAAGAGCGTGCCTAACCTATGGGTATTCTAACGTCACAATCACAGTGCAAGAAAGAAAAGAGCAGCTAGCAAAACAGTACGAAACAACATCACAGAAAAGCTACAACAAGTAGCGAAAACAACCAGCACACGGGTCACATGCAGGGCGTCACAACAAAGTACAGAAAAGTAAAGCAAAACAACAGCCTAACCTAAAGCTAATAGTCGTGCCCTATCAAACTCATCTAAGTGTGTGAATGCTGTGTGGTTTTGGTAAGTCCTATATATAGGATTAGTTTAGTTAGAGTTGTATATATATTTGATTTGTTTGTTAAAAGGGACAAAGAAGAGATTTTAGTTAAAGTTTAAATATTAGTGTTTTAGAATTAATTTTTAGGATGTTTTATTTTTAATGTTTGATTAACTATCACCTTTGTTTCACACCAAGGCCGTGAGGTTTATTTCACCCTCCTTGGGGCTAACTTAATAGCCTCGTAGGCCTGGGTTACCCAGTGATAATTAATTTTGTTTGATTATTTTAGTTTGTTGTTAAAGAAAGAAAAAAGAAAAGGGTAGATTAAACATTTTTTTATTATTAAGGTTTGAACTAAGCCAATTAGAAGGATTAATTTTAGATTTTGACGCTCCATTAGATCCATTCGTGGCGTTGTGCCACCAGGCTCGAGGAACCAGCCTCCTTAGGACACTTAGCCCCGCAGCCCGGAGTAGTCCATCCAATAAACTTCACTTTTGGAGCGGTTGTTGTGTATTAAAGAATTTGTTGATTACTTTTAAAGGATTATTCTAAGTTTGATCTTTAAGAATCATTTATCCTAATGAGTTTAATTTGTAATTTAATCTCCTAATATAATCTACATCTTTTAGATTTTAGATTAGTTATGAATCAATTATTAAGTTAGTTATGATTGATTTAGGTTTATGATTTAAAATTATGATTTAATGATTATGAATATTAATTAAAACTTAGTTAAGAATTAAGTGTTTTAATAGATTTTAAGAATTAGATTAGGATTGATTGGTTGGTTATTAGTGAATTAAGAAAATAAAATCTAAATCTAGGAAAACGTGTCACTAAGTTGTTGTTTTAATATTTCTATCCTATAGGGAGCATGCATCCTAAGTCTATGTTTTCTAAGACTCGGTCCTTAAGTTTTGTCCTTAGATGTCACTAATGTTGTAGGATCGAAAGTGATGTTATTTTCTAACTCCTAAGACTTCTACACGGATGTCATAGGATTTTAGGGATCTAAAAAAAAAATGAAAGCAATCCTAAACATATAATTGAAGTTTCTAAGGACCTAAGGGTGGGAGGCGCACAATCATCTAGGCCCCTAAAGGTTTTCTAAGTTTTAGTAAACTTACAGCACCGGGGGCTACGACCCGGTGGTTCCGCCCGTAGCGTCCCTACCAGATGGGTAGGGACGACTGATGCTTAGGTCCGGTTGTCCTAGCTCTAGTTCCAAGTGCTCCTAGTCCATTGCTTTCCAAAAGGTACCTCGCAAGACATAAAAAGAGAGGTGTATTAGAGCAGTTCTATAAGCGAATGATTATGTAAGGAAATGAAAGTGCAGTAAGAAAAGGATAAGAACATACCTTTGTTATTTGGTTGAGTCGTTTGTGTTTTGGGTCCTCATTTTGCAAGCGCGTGGCACCAAAAATATAAAAGAAACGGCGGAGAAAACAACGAAAAATCGAATACAAAAAGGGGTGTGAGCATTATTGTTATTGGATACACTTCGTAGAAGTCAAGTGCATCCTATAACAGCAACAATGCCCTTTGCTGTTCCCACTCCAAACGAGGCACTTGATATGTTTAAGACCTCTACCCACAAGACCCTCCAAGCAAAGCATATGACAACTAAGGGAAATCAACCTCTAAAACTCAATTCCAAAATTTAGATTCTCTTTATTTTATACATATCTGAAAATTCCATATTTAACTTATAAACTAAAACTAAAAAGAGACACTAAAGGACCTCTAGCACAAAGCCACCTAAAGTTTTAAATCCCAAAATTCTTCCTTAGAAATAAACACTTAGAAAATTTAATTCGAATAAGAAAGCACTAATTGGTTCTAAAAGAAACTAAGGGAGGCTCACTACACAAGTCTAGTTAACCATAACATGACTTGTAAGAATTTCCAAATTAAATGCCACACAACAAACCTATAAAACTCATCTACCAAAAAAAAAAAACTTTTCTTTCATTTTGTTTTTGACCCAAAAAGCTTTACCAAAATCCCCTCTTTTTGACACAAAAATCCTATCCAAATAACTACTAATCAAGTGCCTCTCCCCTCATTTGGAGTGGGGTTAGACTTGTGGAAGTTTTCTTAATGAATAGGCACTATAAATCCCTCCATCAAGAAACATTCACAAGACGAAAACGCATTACAAAATAAAAGAAAAATCAAATTTTTCATCATAAAACAATTTGAAAAACCCATCATAAAACTTCTCGATACGAAAGCAACTCACAAAACCTTCACAAAGCTTTTCAATACATGTAAAGACTCACAAAGAAATAAGGGGAGCAAATTAAAAGAAACTCGAAACAATATATATATATATATAGTACAAAACAAATCCTAACATTTTTTTTTAAATGCAAACCGATTTAGAAATCCTTTCAACACATAAATCGAATGAAAGCCCTCATGCGTTTCGCTCACCAACGATGATCCGACCAATTTGATCTTCCGATCTCTCATATTAAAAAAAAACTCTCAAAGAAAAAGGGTATTATCTAACATTATAAATTATTTTATATAAACCTTCATTTAACAGAATCATGAATGCATATAAGAAATTTTATAAGAGCTCCCAAACTTATCCTAACCAATTCATAGTTAAAGGAATACAGAAAATATGCATTTGATTCTTCTCCAAATCAATTGGTTGCATAAAAAAAAAAAAAAAAAAAAAAAAAAAAAAAAAAAAAACTGCACTTAGTTTGTTTCCCAAAACAATCCGGCGTACGAAAACAGTGAAAAACTGCACTCGACTCGTTCTCAAAGCAATT
Source organism: Dendrobium huoshanense (assembly GCA_016618105.1). Taxonomy (NCBI): domain Eukaryota; kingdom Viridiplantae; phylum Streptophyta; class Magnoliopsida; order Asparagales; family Orchidaceae; genus Dendrobium; species Dendrobium huoshanense. The sequence continues at coordinate 7,164,726 of CM028358.1, read as the reverse complement.
CGGCACATGAAAATGATAAAAATCTGCACTCGATTCCCATAAAAAACAGTGAAAGCGACTTTATATATATTAAAAAAAAAAACTGTAGGAATTTCTACAAATAAACAGCGCTTGCCAACAATAGTTCGTTAAGATAAAAGAGAGAGCTTTCGCATTTTTCTTTAAGGAGAACAATGCTCAAACAAATCCAAAAGCTATTTTACCGAGTGACTTCTTACGTAGCCACCAAACTCATATTGGATGCAATGCAAATTCTTTTAGGTTCTATGTTAATGTAAACTACTGGTTATACATAAAAAAGTAGGATGCTAGCAACTATAAGCATAAGGCATCAGATATGATTGTCAAGCTTTGAGGCCGTCAAAGAATATACTTAACGATATAAATAAAATGATTGGTTAACTATGCCTTAAATTTATTTACCTTACATGCTATAGTTTGATAGGAGATGGACTAGCCCAGACATGACTACAACTTGCTCAAGCTTAAATTCATCATCAACATGTAACAACCATTAACAGAATACCACCTCAGAAACAAAGAATAGGTAAATGCATTTCTTCTCTCAAGCATAACACATACATCTCATAAACCTTCTTTTCATTGATTCGAATAGTTCTATAGGAAAATAATATCAATCAAATACTTCCAGTACAATTTGAAATATTCCTCCAAAAAAAAAAAAAAAAAAAAAAACTAATTCGATCATTTCTATAAGGGATGTGTTTTAAGAGAAATAACCACCAGCTTTAACAGTAAGAAAAACCCTCTTATAATAGATATTTTCTCATATAACTTTGTAAGTTATTGCTTTTTTACAAAATTTTAATGTACACATGTCCAGTAAAACAAAATTAGAATGTAAGAAAAACTCTGAACATTTTGCCAAGTGAATTAATTATGAAACAATGAGTACTAAAAGTAATTTACCGCACAAGTTCTTATTCAAAAGATACAATATCGCACTACTGCATGCACAGAATAATACGAATCTTGGTAAACGTGTCCTTCTATGTCCTACCTCTATTGCATAGTAGAGAAGAGGCATGATTGTAATGAATTCAACAATGTTTTATCATTAATCATGTCCCAGCAAAATTTCCATAATTGAATACATCCAATCAAAGCTTGAGGTGAAAGGCTTTCACACACAAAGACCTTGGGAGCTTGAGTACTAAGGAGTAACAGAAGAACTTTGGTCCTAAAGATTATTATGCTTAAATACTTAAAAGTAGTAGCAACTGCAATTGTTTAGAAGTTATAGGCCATCTCCAAGTTGACATACCATTACCATAAGAAACAGAATTTTGCCAAAGAAACTTGGTGATGGTTAATATCCACCATCAAACCGGATTTTCATATAAGCATACGATTAGGCTCAAATTGCTTCTATTCGAAAAGTTAAAGCAAATTATCGGATTTCTATCTATAGACTCAAAAAAACAAAAACAAACAACAAAAAAAAAGTGTATAATCTAATTAGATAAAGAGAGATGATACCCGAAGAAAATTTGTCTCAAAACAAAAATAAGCAAATTTTCCATTATTTTGCACAGAACTTCAAGCGACAGAAGCCGGAGAAACTTTCGAAATTTATCACAGCGGAAGAAATAGATCTTTCTCCCTACCCTCTCAAATAAAGCACTAAGTAAGAAAACAAGCACCCGTTAAAAACAAACAAACAATTCCTGGCCTCTTAAAGATGTAGAAATAATGAGATATCAATATGTGCTCTCAATATTCTCATTTGATTGAAGTTTATATATGAGCACTCTTAGTGAGCATTACTACGAACACCTTCCATGTACTTGGCAGATGCTACAATTTCTATCACATATGCATGAGGTTCTAAAACATTGCAGGAGTAAGATAACAACGAATACAGATTTTTACACACCAAGGTTCATATTTCAAACCATAAAAACCACGTCAAAGTGCTCATTCACACCCCATAAGGCTATCCACTCATATTTAAAGAGAAAAGTCTTTATAAGTTAGAGAAGCTGCACTTCAAATGAGTGCAAATTTTTTTTTTTACTCATATGGAAAGAAGAACAAGGGGAGGACTGGAGAAAAAAAAATGAAGAATAAAAGAAAGAAGAAGAAGGGGAAGGAGAAGAAGGAAGCAAAGGGGGAAGAGGAGACGAAGCGTACCTGCAGCCTTGGGGGAGATCGGTCGACCAAGGCAAGGGAGGCGACGGGCTCTGCGTCGGGTTTCTCCTAGAGCTCAAGAACGGAGGCGTCTGAGAGGGAGAAAGCCTTCGGGCTTGCCAACCGAAAGTTTGAAGGCTCACGAACCAGAGGAGTTTGGGAGCAAAGGGGGGGGCGAAATCCAGAGAAAAAGAAAAGGGAGAGAGTTGCGTGAGAGAGAGGGATCAGAAGCGAGAGCTCGTAGATGAGAGATTGAGAGCGAGAGCGTCAATGCCCTGTCGAATGTCTTCGTTCTGAGTAAATCCACCCCGTCGTCGAAAGAGGAAGCCCGCCAAGCGTCGTCCTCGCGCTCCAGCTTCCGAAAATGCCATAAACAGCTCTCGTCGCTGCTCGAAGCCTTCCCGAGATACAGAGAATCGTCTGAGAAGCGGGATATGGGCTGAAACGACGATCTCGTTTAATCGCAGCCGTTGGGGAAAACCCTGATTAAGAAAGTAAATTCAAAATACTTAAAAAAAATCAAATTAATTTTAGTGGAATTAAATTGAGCCGAATCAGATTAAAAATTGGCTAAGATTGAATTAAGCTCTAGTCCGAATTTAGCTCGATTCGAGTCGATTCAGGCTCGAGCCGGCTTAATAAAATTGGTTAAACAAAATTGGGTCCAAAATAATGATCAATTCAAATTAAATCAGGTACGACGCGATGAAATCAAACTAATCGAATCTAATTGAACTCATTTGAGTCTGGTCCGGCTCGAGTCGGGTCGATTCGAGCTCAAATTGGGCTCGACGGGGTTTGATTAAATCGATCGAGGGTGCTGAGCATGATCGAGCCAAAATCGAGGTCAACAGCTGTGAAAAATCCGCTTTTTTAGTAGTGTTTATATGTTATCATAGGAAGTTATAAGTGCCTAAATTTTGATATATATTTCTGATGAAAGGCATAAAAACCTTAGCAAATTCTATTATTATCTGCTTTGACATATGAAGTATTTGTTTATACACTTTTAGTACAAATTAAGTTTATTTATTTTTTATAGACTAACATTATTCTAATCAATACAATAACCAGCTAATAACTTATTTTAAATTCAGCAAATGCAAAGTAAAACAATTATTAAAAATTTAGATCAATGGGTGTAACCTTCTTAGCTATGTTGGCTCACATCTATTCTATATTGTATTTCAGGTTCAGACAATGATAAGGAGCTGGTTGAGTGGCTGAGGTTGTAGGCTCTAACAATTTGAGTCCGTAAAAATATTTTTTATTTTATTTTATTTTGAATAGTCTTGACTATTGTTTGTTTTGCTTTACTATATTTTCTTTTGATCTTTAACCATGTAATATATATATATATATATATATATTATCTATGGGTTATATTGGATCGGATTGTGACACATCAAGATCTTTAGAGCCTTAGAGCTCTCTTGAGTCAAGAAAGAGTTCTTGCATCCGCTCCATGCTCCTCCTTCATTTAGAGAGATGGAGCATGTTTATCGATTTTTTAGAGTGACACACTCATACGTATAGAGAAAAATAGGGAAACTTCATAGGATGACCCATATTACAGGTGTAAACAAGTTGAGTAGAGCTAAGCTTGTTTGGTTCTTGATGAGCTCGAGTTCAACTAGTTAAAAATTTTATAGGCTTGAGCTTGATTCGATTGCTCAAGCACGTTTATAAATCTTGAGCTTGACTCTGTTATTGAACTCTAATTCTTAATTTAAAATTAAAAATTTTAGTTTTTTTTAATAATTTTTTTAATTTTTAGTATAAATTTATTTTTAAAAATGTCAAAAATAATATAATTCCAATTTAAAGTAAAATTTAAATATATCTTAAATTATTTGAGCAGCTAAAAGAGCTTTGAGTCAAAGCCAGGATGAGCTCAAGCTTATTTATTATATGAGCTCGACTCTCTGCCCAAGCTTGTACTCATGACCTAATAAGTTGAACTTGTGAGCTCGTTAATCAGCCAAGCTCAAGCTGGCTCATGAGTTGGTTTGGCTCACTTACACCTCTAGCTTATATTGATTTCATCGATCATAAAATATATGTTCAACATTTAAGTGTCTTAATAAGGCCGAAATTAAACAATCTTGGGTTCATTGGATTTGTCTAGTTGAGACACTCGATTCAACTATAAGAATAACAAGAATAACAAGCCTTTTATCTCACTATCTAGACTCGACTATAAGCATGTAAAATTTAATCTCATTTAATCATTAAATTAGAGTCCTGAAGTTTCAAATTGTGCTTTAGACTTTTTATTTGAGCTTCTTTGAATTTAGATTGGATTACTTATAGTGTCGCTAGATTTTTTTTTTCCTGTTGAAATGCTCAATTCAACTATAAATTAATTGAAATCGAATTAAAATTATCTTGAAATTAATTTAAAAATTTTCCAAATTAGATATGCCTCAAGATTCGTGCCCGAATAGCGGGTGGCTATCAAAAATATGAACCCTATACAAAATTTTAACGTATAGGTGAAATAAATGAGTTTCATTTAAAGTGAATTTAAAATTCTTTGTCGCGTTTAAAATATAATACTATTTTAATTATTGTTAACCAATAAATTATTATTATTATTATTCTTCCACATAATTTATTAATCTTTGTACGACGAAAGAAGTCTTATCATATCGCGCAAGCTGAGTCCACATAGCTTGCTTGCGTTATGGAGACGTGGATTATTCTCATTCGTCAATTTCCTGTTATCCTCTTCGCAGCGGATTATGACCTTCTGCTTCCAGCAGGTACAAAAGTCAGCCTTCGCGCGCACATCTCTCGCCATCTTGATGGAGATGGATCTCATTCCTCACCAGAATATTCTACCAGTTATGCTGCACTACCTCCGGACTTCTCCATCGAGAGAAGATTATGACGATGACTTCTTTCGATCTCCAACTCGCCTTTGTCCTCGTCGTCTCGTGCCTCTCATACTCGAAGAGCCAGATTCCCACAACTCTTGACGGCCCGTTCTTGCCGGAAACTCGCCGGTTTGATCCGTCCCTCCGCCGCGGTAGTGAAGATGTGCCCATGGAAGATCCCAGGCTTGCCAAGAAGGTCCGGTCAAATTTCCCCGAGCAAATCGCTCTGGCTGCTTCCTTTTCATCGACTTCGATGTGGATTTCGTGGGTCACTGGTGCGATTCTTACTCTTATTAGATTTGGACTATGTTCTGTTTTCCAATGTTTTTTGGATTTTCTTTTATTGTGGAGGTATTATGCGTGCAGGGGATGCGGTGATAGTGAAGAATGTGAAGCCGCTGAACCCGTCGTCGGTGGGAAGTGAGGTTTGGTACGGGGAGGAAAGCGGGAAGTATACATTTGTGCGGCATGGAAAGGCTGTGGTGTACAGCCAGTTGTATCCGTTTGAAGGGCTTTTGAATTATACGTCGGGCATTATTCATCACGTCAGGCTTGATGGTCAGATGTTTGAAATATGTATTTTATTCCTTTAGTGTCAGAGATTTTGTTTGTTTATGGCAGATAAATCAAACTATAGAATTCTAAGAGTTGGGAATTATGGAATAGTTAAAGGAATCACTTGTTTTTTTCTTGTAATGTTTTCTAGGATGATCTGATATCTAGTTTTCCTTGAAAGTTTAGATGTACGCCATATCCCAGCTCTCTATATCCTTGCGGAACTGATCGAGCTGGATGCAGTGGCTGCTATTGGGACGACTCCTTGGCATACTGTGATGCAGGCTTTTAGTGCCAGGGTGATTAAGAGGACTTTGATTCGACGGTTTTGATGCACCATGGACAAGTTGAAGGAAATCAATTTGTGAACTAATGAGGATCCTTGATCTTCACCAATATGCTACTCCCCAATGATAAAGTTGAAGTGCCCCACTATATAAATTTATGGATTGCTCCATGGTTATTGGTAGGCGAAAAAATAATTGAAGTACCTCATAAAAAGTTGCACCATGCAACGCTTGCAATCTTCTAGCTCTAATGTCAATTAAAGATCCCTTGCAAATCTTGAGGATCTCAACACCCCCATAGAATATCTGCTCTACATCACTCAAAGCCCTCAATAACACAATATTCATCCTTAGATCAAGCACATGGCTCATCCTAGGCAAAGTCCTAGCCATAACATCATGTATTCCAGTACAAACAACAACGTTAAGACCTGCAATCTTACACACATTATTTCCCATACATACATAATTATTATATGATTTATAACTTGAAAATAATAATCTGTCATGACATACAAATAGAACATGTTAAGTCGAAAACATACCTATCATCATAATCTAATCAATCATATTTGAATCTGTAGTTCTACCTCTTAATGACTGTCACATGTATGATGTTCTCTCTTCTTTAATGTCTTGTATTATATGTTGATAATGTTTCAATGCTTTACAGGATAGAATTAATCTTATTCCTACATGTAAACTTGTCTCTAAAGGTTTATCATCATGGGCAATTTCCCACCCTATATTTCTTTGTCAACTCCATCAAGTTTAGAAATCAAATCTTTTGATAGAAGTGAGCTTTTTTACATCTACTATGTTCATTATATATTTTCTATGCAATATAATGTCACAAAAGCATTAATATGATGGACATGAAGAGAGTGATAATAATAATGCCTAATTTTCATCATTCATAATCATGTCAATGTTTCTCCAATCATGACTAATTGAGTTAAATTGATTCAAATATGATATAATTGACATACCTGCATGCAAAATGAATATAACATTGGTTTTTGATAAAGTATGTTAGAGAGCTCTTGATAATGAGCAATGACTCTAGTTTGAGCAACAAATCTTTTGTGGTTTATTTTAAAACCTTTGTTAAGACGACATTCATCATATACAACTTGATTGCTATATATGAGTTTCTTTTTTCAACTATATCTTCCTTTTCATCTTAACTCATCATTTTTGTCTTCATCAAATGCCTCATAATTGATTTCATAAGATGTTGTTGGATAAGAACTCCATGTATCTCAATTCTCTTAAGATCAAAATTCTGCCTCAGCAAACTTCTCAATCATGAAATTCATGGCCATTTATCTGATCAGAATTGTGATTTGAATTTAATTTATTGTAATTAGCACGCTAGAACAAGATGGCTTGAATAACATTAATAATAACTATCTGGCACCCCACGTAGTGATTATAGCTTTATAATCCTCTATGACTTGAGGATTTTAAATTGATTTTTCCCCCTCCCAAATGTGTGGTGCTAGGTATTATTTATAGATATTTGAAGGTGAATTTTAGCCTATTTTATCATAATCTTTCATAGTCGTGTCATCATCGAATGATTTAGATCACATCTTCCCTTGATTGGGCAGTTGACCAAATGATCCTGCCCATGCACCAACTCAGAATATTCGCATGGCCAAAGTTTCCCATAGTGGTCAACTAGATTCTAGTGGCCCTTCATGGCAATGCTTTTATGAGCAACATAGTATATTGTTTCAAAACTTTGATATCAAAGATCCAATAGAGTTGACATATCAAACTTATGACAGTCTAATTGACTACATCTATTTCAAGAACATTCACGAATCAGCTTTAGGTTAGCCAAAAGCAACAATGATAGGCCACCATTTTAATGTTGAAACATTGATCTCCTTGAGAGTAATCCTCCATATTAAAAGACTCGTGAAATGAAAGTGATGGACCGGTTCACCCGGTCCGGCCTGGACCCGTGCGGGTCTACAGGCGGAAGAGACGGGGGCGGGCGGACCGGCTGGACCAAAGGGACCCACCCACTTAAGTGGGGGTAATTTTGTAATATCTCGTTCCCTTACTGTTCCTCTCTGAATTGGATTTTCCTCCCAGAATCGGCCAGGACGAAGTTGAGATCGTCCAGGTCGATCAGTGCATTGAAAACGCTGATTTCTGGAGTGTTTTCTGGAAAGATTTCTGTACAGATCGTCCGGGACGATGTTGAGATCGTCCAGGCCGATCTGTACTGTAGAAATTATCGGCCAGACAACAGCCCTGGGAACTGTCCAGGACGATCAGAATTAGTCTGATCGTCCCGGGACGATCTGGCGATCGGCCAGGCCGATCTGAGTAAGATATAAGGAAATGAGCTCGTTTTGAGGAGAGAGAAATTCATATTTTAAAAAATCAGATATTTTGAGGAGAGAGAAAGAGAAAGGAAAAAAGAGAAAAGCTGGTTTTCGGAGACCGCGGAGCGCTTTTCGTCCGACACCGCTGTTGGGAAAAGAGAAGATCTCGTGGTAAGGACTCCGAACCCTGTTTCTGTTTTCGAAGATATTGTGTTTTGATCGAGTTGTGCACCGTTTTGTGTTTTCGTAGTCTACTTTTAGACGTGATTTTGATTTGACACGACTTTCACCGCACAACTTTTAGTATGTTATAGATATGACTATTGTACACGATTTGACTGTATTCTACGAAGATTTCATCGGTCGGAATTGATTCTATGCGATTTTACTTGAATAGAAAATTATCAGGACTTGATTTGATTTGGATTCTTTACATTGATAGTCTTGTATTGATGTCGTGGATATTCGTTGGTAATTTGGAGAAATTCGGAATTTGTATCTTTTTGCAGGATTTTTGTGTAAATTTGATAGACTATCGTTACTATGCCCGATTTTCGTATGATTTCTGATTTGGCTGAAATTGATAGAGTGAATCGATATGCATATGATTATTGATATAATTGCTTTAATATTGATTATTGATTGATTATTGATACTGATCACAAGTGGAACCTGGTTGAACATTGGTTGAAGATTGATGATACCTGTACAGGATGGTGGGCCGACGGGCTTTCCTTTAAACATTGATTATTGATATATTGATGGGAGTCATAAGGAGTTTATTGATATGCCGACGGGCGAAAAGAGTGACGACTCTTATTGATTGAACCAATGTAAATGATATCTACAACAGCAATATGGATTCTACAACAGCAACATAGCCAGTAGATTGTACTTGTTCAGTATATAGTATTGAATTGCATGTTTACTGTATTGACTTACAGATTTAATACTTTATCGATTTCTGCTTTATTGATTTGATGGGATTTACTGTACCGTATATTGATTTCATCGATTGATTACCGAACATTGAGCATTGATATGGACATAGATAGATATAGATATTGCATTGATAGCATGAACATGGACATCGTACTACTGCCTATAGATTCATTGTACTACTGCCTACTGTTTCTGCATTGTATTGACTACTTTATAGATTGTATTAATTCGACAGCATCGATTTGATTGACGGATATTGATTGATTGAGTTGATTTATCGATTTGCCTGTCGCTGCATTGACTAGTTTTATTGACTATTGATTTCCGCTGCATAGACTCATTGACCATTGACTGATACGGATTGATAGATTGACATGCATATTGATAGCATCGCCGTGCTTTGATTTCAGTTATAGGTATTAGGTGACCTGCTGGGCTTTGTAAAGCTCATTATATGTGGTTGATATTTTCAGGTCAGGGCTTGGGAGTAGGAGATAGGAATTGATCCAGATCTTCAGATTTTTGTCTTTTGGTCGATTGATGATTCTTTTGTACTCAGGACAGGATAGTTTCCTTTCTTGTATTGATAGTGTAGTTCCTGAGTATTGTACATGATGTTTTGAGATATGAATCGACTGATATATTGATGTTTAAATTTTATAGATGTTTGATAGATTGCTTACTGATGGTTTTAGATAACTCTGGTAAATTGTTGGAGTAATTGATTGACATTCTTTCCAAGTTTGATCTTGGGGTCGTTACAAGTTTGGTATCAGAGCAGTGTTATTGGAAGAATGGATTGTTACCAGAGTTGTAGGTTTGGATTGAGAATTGGGTAGATTGGGTAGCTTTAAGAGCTTCATTGGCATATATCATTGCATGTGTGTATCATTTGTTCTGAATTGTGCAGGTGAAAAGATATGGATCCTTCAGCAGAATCCAGTGTACCAAATGAGCAACACAGCGCAGCTCCAGTACCTTCAGAGAGTATGATGCAGTTGGCTACTGCAATTGCACATGTTATGGGGGATGCCCAGAGCAAGATGAGTGGGAGCAAGGAAGAAGAGGTAGACAGACACTTACAGATGTTTCATAAGCTGAAGCCTCCGTTGTTCAAAGGGGCTGTGGGACCACAGGCTGCTGAGGATTGGATCCTGAGAGTAGAAAAGATTTTTGACAACATGTAGTGTCCGGGGAATAGAAAAGTACCTTTAGCTGTGTTCCTGTTCGAAGGAGAAGCGTAGAGATGGTGGATTGGACAGTAGAGAGAGAAATTTCAGGGGAAGACTAATGCTGAGATCACCTGGGATGAGTTCACTGCAGTGTTCAGGATGTGGTTTGTACCACCGTCAGCTCAGCGACAGATGCAGGAAGCTTTCATGAGATTGGAGCAAGGCCGCAAGTCAGTGATGCAGTATGAGGCCGAGTTTACTGCACTTGCGAGGTATGCTGCTCACTTGATTCCTACTGCCGAGGAAAAGTGTTATAGATTTTTGCACGGATTGAACAGAGAGCTGAGACATCCACTAGTATCTTTTCGGATCCATGAGTTTTCTGAGCTAGTGGAGCGAGCCCGATTGATAGAGATTGATTTGGCGACACCGGTATCGAGGTACGAGGATACCAGGAGGAGGGGAGATGATTCTGGTAGAGACAGAAATAGAGAGAAGAGAAGCAGGTATGAGGGTTCGAAGGGATCTGCATCGGGATCTGCATCACGATCAGCATCGATAGTATCATCTGGTGGTTCTGGCATGTGCATTCACTGTGGTAAACGACATGCAGGTCAGTGCTACCTATTGACGGGACAGTGTTTTCACTGCGGACAGCAAGGACACAGAGTAGCAGATTGTCCTCAGAAAGGACTGGGTGGAAGGACTGATTCTGGTGCGGGCTCAGGACAGCAGAGGACTGTTGGCTCGAGGGCCTACAGTGAGAGATCAGGGAACAAGATGGATGATAGGACTGTCAGAGATCAGAGGGAGACAGTTGCGCCACGACCTCCAGTGGTGCCACGCATCTACAGTCTACAGAGTTTACAGCATCGTGAAGATCAACGACCGGAAAGTTCTACTGGTAAGATTGATTTGACTAACCGATTGATATTGACATATGAACATTGCATATTGACATTTGATTGATTGTATTGTGTATTCTGTATGGATTTCGACGAGTTTTGTTTTGGATTTGGATTTCGATCGGTTTGTTTTGCGTTGTTTGTTTTGCTTCGTACCTGTAGGGAAATGTCGGGACGACATTTTTCTAAGGTGGGGAGATTGTAATATCTCGTTCCCTTACTGTTCCTCTCTGAATTGGATTTTCCTCCCAGAATCGGCCAGGACGAAGTTGAGATCGTCCAGGCCGATCAGTGCATTGAAAACAGCTGATTTCTGGAGTGTTTTCTGGAAAGATTTCTGTACAGATCGTCCGGGACGATGTTGAGATCGTCTAGGCCGATCTGTACTGTAGAAATTATCGGCCAGACAACAGCCCTGGGAACTGTCCAGGACGATCAGAATTGGTCTGATCGTCCCGGGACAATCTGGCGATCGGCCAGGCCGATCTGAGTAAGATATAAGGAAATGAGCTCGTTTTGAGGAGAGAGAAATTCATATTTTAAAAAATCAGATATTTTGAGGAGAGAGAAAGAGAAAGGGAAAAAGAGAAAAGCTGGTTTTCGGAGACTGCGGAGCGCTTTTCGTCCGACGCCGCTGTTGGGAAAAGAGAAGATCTCGTGGTAAGGACTCCAAACCCTGTTTCTGTTTTTGAAGATATTGTGTTTTGATCGAGTTGTGCACCATTTTGTGTTTTCGTAGTCTACTTTTAGACGTGATTTTGATTTGACACGACTTTCACCGCACAACTTTTAGTATGTTATAGATATGACTATTGTACACGATTTGACTGTATTCTACGAAGATTTCATCGGTCGGAATTGATTCTACGCGATTTTACTTGAATAGAAAATTATCAGGACTTGATTTGATTTGGATTCTTTACATTGATAGTCTTGTATTGATGCCGTGGATATTCGTTGGTAATTTGGAGAAATTCGGAATTTGTATCTTTTTGCAAGATTTTTGTGTAAATTCGATAGACTACCGTTACTCTGCCCGATTTTCGTATGATTTCTGATTTGGCTGAAATTGATAGAGTGAATCGATATGCATATGATTATTGATATAATTGTTTTAATATTGATTATTGATTGATTATTGATACTGATCACAAGTGGAACCTGGTTGAACATTGGTTGAAGATTGATGATACCTGTACAGGATGGTGGGCCGACGGGCTTTCCTTTAAACATTGATTATTGATATATTGATGGGAGTCATAAGGAGTTTATTGATATGCTGACGGGCGAAAAGAGTGACGAATCTTATTGATTGAACCAATGTAAATGATATCTACAACAGCAATATGGATTCTACAACAGCAACATAGCCAGTAGATTGTACTTGTTCAGTATATAGTATTGAATTGCATGTTTACTGTATTGACTTACGGATTTAATGCTTTATCGATTTCTGCTTTATTGATTTGATCGGATTTACTGTATCGTATATTGATTTCATCGATTGATTACCGAACATTGAGCATTGATATGGACATAGATAGATATAGATATTGCATTGATAGCATGAACATGGACATCGTACTACTGCCTATAGATTCATTGTACTACTGCCTACTGTTTCTGCATTATATTGACTACTTTATAGATTGTATTGATTCGACAGCATCGATTTGATTGACGGATATTGATTGATTGAGTTGATTTATCGATTTGCCTGCCGCTGCATTGACTGGTTTTATTGACTATTGATTTCCGCTGCATAGACTCATTGACTGATACGGATTGATAGATTGACATGCATATTGATAGCATCGCCGTGCTTTGATTTCAGTTATAGGTATTAGGTGACCTGCTGGGCTTTGTAAAGCTCATTATATGTGGTTGATATTTTCAGGTCAGGGCTTGGGAGCAGGAGATAGGAATTGATCCAGATCTTCAGGTTTTTGTCTTTTGGTCGATTGATGATTCTTTTGTACTCAGGACAGGATAGTTTCCTTTCTTGTATTGATAGTGTAGTTCATGAGTATTGTACATAATGTTTTGAGATATGAATCGACTGATATATTGATGTTTAAATTTTATAGATGTTTGATAGATTGCTTACTGATGGTTTTAGATAACTCTGGTAAATTGTTGGAGTAATTGATTGACATTCTTTCCAAGTTAGATCTCGGGGCATCACAAATTTGGGGATGGGAGGAATTTTGGGATGGTATGAAGAGGGCCATTAGGGCTTAGTTTTGGGGAGTATGAAAAAGGAAGTCTCTTTCTAGTTTTCTTCTCCTTGTCTTCTTCTTGTTCTTTTCTAGGGTTTTCTTGTGGGAGATCTTGTCCTTCTCGAAGTGGACAAACTTATCTTGTTTTCTCTTGGCTTTCTAATGCAAAGGTTCTTGTCTTTCATCCCAACTTTCTTGTGATTGTTTCTCTTGATTTTGGTGGAGAAATTCTTCTCTTTTGGGGGAAATTAGGGCAAAACCGAAATTGTGAAACCCTAGGGCGTATCAATTTGGTATCAGAGCTCTCGATCCTAGACGGCATGACATCAAAGAAGGTAGAAGTTTTGGAGGGGGAAATGGGCCAATTGAAAGAGGAAGTGGGTGAGAAACTTTCTTCGTTGGAGGGAAAACTCTCAACCCTAGAGGAGAGATTTGGGGGAATGGAAGAGATGATCCGGAAATTGTTAGAAGCCCAAGTTGTTCCATCAAATCCTAAGGAAAAAGGAAAATCTTCGGTGACAAACCCTAACCCTAATTTCCCAATTAGGGAAGAAGGAGTAAATCAGAGTGAAAATGGCATGCAAGGGCAATGGTCAAGGGAAGGGGGAGAAGGGTCTGAAGTGGGCGGCCTTTGGGGAATGACCGGTGGTCAAGGGGGCCGGCCACACATGGGCTCGGTGGGCCTCCACAGCACACGTGTAGGGTGGCTGAATCAGATTGGGGGATTTTCGTAAGGGAACCGTGCCACGTGGGAGCAGGGAGGAAGAATGGATGACTACGGCATGGGTTATGGTGAGCCAAGAGAACCACCATGGCGGGGGATCCAAAATCCTTACCCAGGGGAGAGGAGGGGAAGACCGCCGGGGGAGGGATTCACTCAGGGGACATGGGGAGATGGAAGAACCTTCAACCGAGCCGACAACCGCATGAGAAAATTAAAGCTTCCTATTTTTGAAGGAGAGGATGCTTATGGGTGGATATACAGGGTGGAGCGCTATTTTGCAGTGAATGGCGTCACAGAGGAGGAGAAGTTAATGGCGTCACAGAGGAGGAGAAGTTAATGGCGGTTCCGGTATGTTTGGAGGGGAAGTCATTGGCCTGGTTTCAATGGCTTGAAGGAATACAACATGTTAGGAATTGGGAGGAGTTCAAAGACCTCCTACTTCATAGATTCCGGGTGTCCAGCGAGGGTATACACTACGAGCAGTTTGTGTCTCTAGTGCAGGAGGGCATAGTGGCAGAGTATAGGGAGCACTTTGAGCTACTATCAGGCAGATTGAGAGAGATTCCAGATGACCTTTTGGAGGGAAATTTCATGAAGGGGTTGAAGCCCCACATCAAAGCAGCCATCAGAGTAGTGGATCTACGAGGGCTAGTGAAGATCATGGAGACCGCACAGCTTGTAGAGGACAAGCTGAAGGTGGAGCCATCGAGGAGATCAGGGGTGTCTTACCCCACTTACCGGCCACCACTCATGATTGGAGGCACAAAGGCGGCTACTATCCTTCCTCCTAGGGAGGTAGCCAAGGAGAAAATCACTACGGCAGTGAACCAAGGGGGGTTCAAAAGATTGACTGATTCAGAGTTGAAAGAGAAAAGAGCCAAGGGCCTTTGCTACCGATGCGATGAGAAGTTTACACCTGGAGAAAACAATACATGTGATCATAGTGGGGGATTCAGAGGAGGAGGAAGGCGACACAGGAGCAACTGAGGAGGATGGAGAGGAGGAAGAGCACCCTCATTTGGCTATGGTGGAGGTTTCACTCAACTCCATAGCTGGACTGACATCGCATTCCACCATGAAGCTGGAAGGGGGGATTGCAGGGTACAAGGTGATGGTTCTGAATGATAGTGGGGCCACTCACAATTTCATAGCTTGCGAACTGGTGGAGAGAGTGGGGCTACCGGTGACCCAAGGGAGAGGTGTAGGAGTCCTGTTGGGCACGGGGAAGGAGCACTGTAGCGGGCAGTGCAAGGGAGTAACCCTCACATTGCAAGGAGAGGAGACAGTGCAAGACTTTCTACTATTGGACTTGGGAAGCACTGATGTGATACTGGGGATGCAATGGCTCCAGTCCTTGGGTGAGATGAAGGTGAACTGGAAGAAGTTATATATGGAGTATGGGAAAGGGAGCAGGATGGTGACACTGCAGGGAGACCCCAGTTTGTGCAGAGCCAGAGTGGCCTTGAAGTCCATCTTCAAGACTTTGAGAGATGAGGGAGAGGTCTATTTGATAGAGCTACAGCAAGTGGGCAGGGAGGCAGAAAGAGAGCCAGAAGCCATACCTGAGGTGGTCCAAGACTTTCTACAGCAACACTCCACCGTGTTTCAGATGCCCAAGGGGCTACCACCTATCAGATCCAGGGAGCATGCTATTGTGTTGAAGACAGGGGTAGCACCCATCAGCGTGCGACCCTACAGATATCCACATGCTCAGAAGGAGGAGATTGAGAGACTGGTGGCAGAGATGTTGGAGGCTCAGGTGATCCAGCCCAGTGTGAGCCCATTTTCCAGTCCCGTACTCTTAGTGAAAAAAAAAAGATGGTAGTTGGAGATTCTGTGTAGACTATCGGGCCCTCAATAAGGAGACTATGTTGGACAAGTTTCCTATTCCTGTGGTAGATGAACTTTTGGATGAACTTGGGGGAGCCACCATCTTCTCCAAGGTGGACTTGAAGTCTGGTTATCACCAGATCAAGATAAGGACTGAAGACATTCAGAAGACAGCCTTCCGAACACACGAAGGTCATTGTGAGTTTCTAGTGATGCCATTCGGGCTCACTAACGCTCCCTCCACCTTTCAAGCCCTGATGAACTAGATCTTCCAACCCTACTTGAGGAGATTTGTTTTAGTCTTTTTTTGATGATATATTGGTGTATAGCAAATCTCTGCAGGACCATATCACCCATCTTGGGGTGGTACTCACGACCTTATTGGAGCATCAGCTATATGCCAACCAGAAGAAGTGTTCTTTCGCTCAGAGGGAGGTGGAGTATCTGGGACACATTATTTCAGAGAGTGGGGTGGCAGCTGACCCCACCAAGATAGAGGCCATGGTGGATTGGCCTATACCAAAATCCCTTAAAGGCCTAAGGGGATTTTTGGGACTGACTGGCTACTACAGGAGGTTCATCAAGGGCTATGGTTCCATAGCAGGTCCTTTGACTGATCAGTTAAAAAAGGACAATTTTCAGTGGGGAGAGAATTAAGGCGGAGGAAGCCATGAAGACCCTGAAGGAAGCCATGACTAGTGCCCCGATTTTGGCACTTCCAGACTTCACCCAGCAGTTTGTGGTTGAGACTGACGCTTTAGGAGTGGGTTTGGGAGCGGTACTCATGCAGAATCATAAGCCGATTGCTTTCTTCAGCAGGATCTTATCACCTAGAGCGAGGTTGAAGTCAGTTTATGAGCGAGAATTGATGGCCATTGTGTTGGCTATTCAAAAATGGCGGCCTTATCTATTGGGGCAACGATTCATAGTTCGTACTGATCAGCGGAGTCTCAAGTACTTACTAGAGCAGAGATTGGTGGCAGAAGAACATCAGAGGTGGCTAGCCAAACTTTTGGGATATGAGTTTGAGATTCAGTATAAGCCAGGGGTTCAAAACAAGACGACAGATGCTCTTTCTCGTGTGGAGTGTTCACAACTGATGGCACTATCTGTATCACAATTGGTAGATTGGGGTGAAATGGTGAAGGAAAATCAACATGTAGAGGAACTAGAGAGAATTCAGACGGCTATCCAGAAGGGAGGAGGGTTCAAAGGGTATCACCTGGAGAACTCTCTTTTGTTGTACAAGGGGAGGTTGGTACTACACCGTGACTCCGCATTTGTCCCCATTCTGCTACGGGAGTACCACGATAGCCGTATTGGTGGACATTCAGGGGTGGAGAAGACCTATCAGAGGGTGAAAGCTGAATTTTTTTGGAAAGGGTTAAGAGGTGATGTCGAAGACATGT
This sequence comes from Dendrobium huoshanense, assembly GCA_016618105.1. Classification (NCBI taxonomy): domain Eukaryota; kingdom Viridiplantae; phylum Streptophyta; class Magnoliopsida; order Asparagales; family Orchidaceae; genus Dendrobium; species Dendrobium huoshanense. The sequence continues at coordinate 7,147,311 of CM028358.1, read as the reverse complement.
TAATCAAATGTGATATTTGCCAACGGAACAAGTATCAAACCTGTGCCCTTATTGGTTTGCTGCAACCTTTGGTGCTTCCAAACAAGATTTGGGAGGAAGTCACCATGGATTTCATTGAGGGATTACCCAAGTCTGATGGGTATACGGTCATCATGGTGGTGGTTGACTGGTTGAGCAAGTATAGCCATTTCATTCCACTATGGCACCCTTTTTCAGCTCCTAATGTAGCATCTACTTTCATCATAGAGGTGGTTCGATTGCATGGGGTCCCCATTTCTATTGTCTCGGATAGGGACAAAGTATTCTTGAGCTCTTTTTGGAAGGAGATCTTCAAGATGCAGGGTACATTCTTGAAGCGCAGTACAACATACCACCCACAGACAGACGGACAGTCCGAGGTGGTGAACCGGAGCGTGGAGACTTACTTGAGATGCTTCGTGGGGGAGAGGCCCAAGCAATGGGTCAAATGGCTACCATGGGCAGAATATTGGTACAACACTTGTTACCATACCGCATCTCAGTTCACACCTTTCAAGATTCTTTATGGAAGAGATCCACCACCGTTGGTGAATTATCAGAAGGGGACGACCCCTGTATATCTAGTGGATTAATACTTGGAGGAGAGGGATAGGGTGTTGGGTGTGTTGCAACTCGGGCTTCCGAGTTTATGATTTTGATGATAACAAATAATATTTATTATTCTTTTATTTCTCCTAGTATTTGCAGTGCATATTTCTTTCTATGTTAACTAATATTTCAGGTACATCATGCACCGTTCTGTGAAGATTCAAGGCTCAAGATTGCGTAGAATTGGTCGTATTAAATGAGTCTGTAATTTTTATTTATTGAGTCAAGTCTTATAATGATGTATGATAGTTTGTTGATCATGCACACACACAGAGGGAGCAAAAAATGATTATAAATATTTTAACTTTTCTGTTCATCGTACTGTACGAATTTATTTCGTACTGTACGATCTGGTGTAACAGAAATAAATTAAAATATTTATTTTTCCTAAAAAAAATTAATTTTGAATATAACTAATCGTACTGTACGATCACCACATCGTACTATACGATCTGTTATAATTAGAAAGACCGCCGTCCATTAAATTAGGCAAAAATTTGAATTTGAACAGTTGTATAATCGTACTGTACGATCATAATCGTATTGTACGATGTTTGAAATATTGCCTAAGTTAATCCTGAGATTATGCAATCAAAACGGCTGAAATTTGTCATTTGGATCGTACTGTACGAACTGGATCGTACTGTACGAACTGGATCGTACTGTACGAACTGGATCGTACAGTACTAACAGGTCAATTTCTGCACATCGTACTGGACGATCTTGAGATCGTACGGTACGATATTTGACGCTGAATTGAGTATTTTTAGGGTTTTTTGAGCCCTCTATTTAAGCACTCTCATAAGACTTTGTAAGAGTCTTTGGCAGCCATTGTGTCTTCATTCTTTTGGAGAAAACTTGAAGAGAGGACTTGAAAGGGAGAGAGGAAAGGGTGAAGTTTGAGAGAGGGAGAAGATCCTTGGAGGGGGTTTCAAGGGAGTGTGAAGGAGATCACACGGTTGCTCCGGTGAGCTTGCACCTCAGTACCATCGGATTCAAGGTTCGTCTTGAAGGAAGTTTTGGGAAGAAGAAGATCTCATTGGTGTCAAAGGACCCGGCTCCTCCGCCGCACCGGGGAAGGTGGAAGTGATTGTGTAAGGGCTTCTCCGCCTAGCTGTGGGGGCTAAAGGAGAATCACTAAAGGTTTAGTGTAATACTCGGAGGGTGCCTCCGGGGAGTGGACGTAGGTCATGGTTTGACCGAACCACTATAAATTGGTGTGTTCTTTTCTTTATTTTTCTGCACTTTATTTTCGCATTTATTTTCATTGTGATTAATTGCGTGGATGAAATTGATTATCTATCTTTTTATTGTGAATGAAATTCGCTTCCGCATAAAGTCATAAAAAGATATTTCTTTTCATTAAAGAAGTTTTTAATCATCCAATTCACCCCCCTCTTAGCGCATCTAGTAATTTCAATTGGCATCTAGCAATTTCAATTGGTATCAGAGCAATTTCAGGGTGAGTTGAGGGAACACCTGTTGAGGGCCCAACAGATCATGAAGACCAAGGCGGATGCTCACCGCAAGGATGTGACATTTGAGGTGAGAGAGATGGTATACTTGAAGCTACGGCCTTACCGACAGAAGACTTTAGCTAGCAGAAGAAGTGAAAAGCTCTCTCCACGATACTACGGGCCTTTCGAGATCGAAAGGAAAGTTGGGATGATGGCCTACCGACTCAAGTTACCTCCTCATTCCTCCATCCACCCTGTATTCCATGCATCGCTATTGAAGAATAGCATATGGGATCATACTGTGGCCATTCCTACTATACCACAGGGCCTCACAGAAGATATGCAATTCTTACTAGAGCCACTACATGTGAAGGAAGTGAGGAAGAATGATCAAGGCAAAAGGGAGATTCTCATCGAGTGGAAGGACTTACCGACACACGAGGCTACTTGGGAGATATACGAAGCCATGCAGGTGCAGTTTCTAGACTTCAACCTTGAGGACAAGGTTGATCTTTTAGAGGGCGGTATTGATTGACCGGTTCACCCGGTCCGGCCTGGACCCGTGCGGGTCTACAGGCGGAAGAGAGGGGGGCGGGCGGACCGGCTGGACCAAAGGGACCCACCCACTTAAGTGGGGGTAATTTGGGGATGGGAGGAATTTTGGGATGGTATGAAGAGGGCCATTAGGGTTTAGTTTTGGGGATTATGAAAAAGGAAGTCTCTTTCTAGTTTTCTTCTCCTAGTCTTCTTCTTGTTCTTTTCTAGGATTTTCTTGTCGGAGATCTTGTCCTTCTCGAAGTGGACAAACTTATCTTGTTTTCTCTTGGCTTTCTAATGCAAAGGTTCTTGTCTTTCATCCCAACTCTCTTGTGATTGTTTCTCTTGATTTTGGTGGAGAAATTCCTCTCTTTTGGGGGAAATTAGGGCAAAACCGAAATTGTGAAACCCTAGGGCATATCAGAAAGCTTAAACATATCAAAGGCATAGGCGGAGGGAGGGGGGGGCAAGGGGGGGCACGTGCCCCCCCAAAAAAAAAAAAAAATCAGGTTGTGGCCACCATGAGGAAAAGGAAGCTCGCTATGCCGGCGGACGTTGAGCTTCTGTATCAGGATAAGGAGCTTGATGCCGATATTTCAATCGTTGGTCAGCTCCTGCATGGACCATTTGATGTAAGCAAATTGTTTGTTTAAATTACGCTTAGAGAAATTTATGTAAGAGTATTCTTATGCAAATCATATTACATTGAGCTTAAAACTTTTATATATATATATATATATATATATATTACACTTGATATACATAAAAAAAATTCTTGATCGGGCACAAATCTCGACACAAAATCAAGTTGAAAACTTCAAAAATTAAATTCAGGACCATTCGAACTCCGATTTCAGCAAACTTACAATCGAACTGTACGTCTCGGAAATACGAACCTAACGACACCAAATCCAATCCAATTCGAGCCCAAATGGGTCCAAATCAAGGGTTAAAAGCGTTGTTGGAAGGTTCGAACCACAATTTGGATTACCAATCGTTTTCCAAACATAGCATGCTTATAGTCGAATCAAGTTGCTCGACGAGATAAATCCAACGGTACTCACAACCTTGAGCACGGCTTTCATTTTCCCTTTCGCTCCTCTCTCGCCCTCAAACGAAGACCGCTCGTGATAGATGTTTATGTCTTCTATGCTCTAAGGGTCATGTTATTTGCATTCTTAATTTTGATCTTACAACTCCTCTTGGCTCCAATGAGATAACAAATAGAATTATTTTAATTTATTCTAACCTTTCAAATGAGACGACAAACAAAACTATTTTAATTTAGACTTTCATAATTAACTAAATCAATACTATGTATATCCAACTCCTCTCTCCACTTTTATATTAAAGCTAAAATTGAAAGTCTAAAGGGGCTTAAAACAATTGTTTTAGTGGTTTAATAGAGCAGCAATTTTGCTAACGAGAAATCATGCTCTAATTTGTATAATTCTTTCTTTTAAAGCTATTTATTAATCCATATAAGCCATTGACATTTTTTTGGACACATGAAAAGCAATAATGGTTTGTTTTTGCTTTTACTCATCTCTCGCGACTCATGAGTCACCACCTCAAGAACGGCTTTCATTAGGCCCCCCCTGAACAAAATTTCTGGCTCCGCCACTGATCAAAGGAACTCAGAGATATTTATATCTAGCTGTCGGGGATGATGAGTAAATACCACAATGACAAAATGAGTAAGAAAGTAAAAGCATCAGAAGAGTAAAGGACATCAGGATTTAACATGAAAAAACTCAAAATAGAAAAAAAAAACTACGGAGCCATACTACACCAACAAATCCACGATGAAAATTGGGAGAAATAAGTACAAATCTCTCTTCTCTCTTGCTCTCTCCTTGCTTCTCTTTTCACATGTATTATTCTCAATGCCTACACATGCAAAATACAAGAGAAAGCCAAGTAAAATAATCCCAAGGGATGCAACCCTTAAAAAAACGAGAAAGTAAACCGTCCAATATGTCTCGCATTACTGCAGCGCCAGTTTGGGGCGTTGTGGTGCTCAAGCCTCTAACTTGCACTGTTGCAGTGTCGTATCTATACCGTTGTGACGCTCTGTTCTTTGTCGTTCAGTGCTGGGGCGCTCGAGAACACAACACCAGGGTGCTCGGGTACGCAGCAACGCTGGGGCGTTGTGCAAAAAAAAAAATCGTTGCGATGCATCCGAACCCAAACTTGGGGTAAACCCCCCACACCTCCTAGCGTACACAACAAGCTTTGAGATTTGAGACAACATAATAACCAAATTGATCAACACAATCAGATTCCACATGTAACAACTAGCTGGGTTAATTGCAAGAAATATGTCAAAATCGAGACACCAAGAACATGTTGCTCGAGGGAATAGGATGTTGGTCTGCTTGTCCTCTATCCAGTTGGAGGGTTAACATGCATGAGGAAGATAGGACAGGAGATTAGTTTGCCTCCTTGATTGGCCTAATCATGTTCATTTCAGAACAATTTACTAAGGCCAATATCTATCCTATTTTTTTGCATTTTTGGTATCATTGAAATCTTCATGTCGAGGTAGTTGTTTTGACTATAAGCTAGTAAATTTTGTAGGATATATGGTACCATAATTAATTTTTAAAGTTTTTGGTTTAATTTCCTTAGTATTCTGAACTCTATGATTTGTTTCAAAAAAGTTTATAGTCCCAAACAAATGTTGGTCAATGTAAATACTACATAGTAAATTTATCCGATGTAGTGAGGGAGTTGTATTTAAGTGTTGATTGATTAATGATCAAATTAAGGGTGCTTGAGGAAAGTCAATCTATGATTGGCTGCAGGAATTATTGCCAGAGTAGAATAAGGGAAATTTTTTTGTATATGATAATATGAAACTTACTATTTATAGAGTTTGGAACTTCATTTGGGCATAGCATTGGCTTCAGCACGCTATCTAGCATTCTCCATCTAACATATAAAAGTTGTTTTAGAATCCTTTGTTAATAATCACATTCAAACGTTGCCTTGAAGTTTTCTTGATTCTTTTTTCCATGTTTTTTATAGGCCTTAAACCAGGGACAAGGTACTATTTTAAGTGCGGGGACACCTCGTTAAAGGCTATGAGTGAAGAACATTCATTGAAAACTTTTCCATCATCTCACAGTGAAAAATTTCCCCATAAAATAGCAGTTGTTGGAGACCTAGGACTTACAAGCAACTCAACCGCCACCATCACTCATCTAGACAGGAATGATCCGTCTCTGATCTTAATGGTTGGAGACTTGACCTATGCAAATCAGTACCAGACTACAGGTGGCAAAGGAGTTCCATGCTATTCATGTGCATTCCCAGATGTGCCAATTAGAGAGACATACCAGCCACGTTGGGATGGATGGGGAAGGTACTCTAAGAGATTGATAGCCAAATAAGTAGTTCTTGAATAATGATAATTTGCTTTATCTTGCTATATTTCCACTGCAACATACTGAAATTTTGTTGTCTTCTTTGGTTCTCTAGTTAATTGGTTGCACATATTTTTGTACACTGACTTCAAGAACGGTAGTGTGCTCATTTAAAAAAATGTTTAGGTACATAGATACTACTAAAATTTAAGATGACTATCTATGTTGATATAATTTTCAAATATTACCTACATAGTATTCAAACCTTTTAACCTCTTAAAAGTGCTACACCCTAGTCAGCTTTCGAAAGATGCTTAACTTGCTCAATTTCTTGTAAATTCACTATGAAACTTCATTTTGACTTAATAGAAACACCATTGAACTGGCTCAAACACCAATGGGTGGTGGCGGCCAGGGTGTCCGATAGCAATCATGTATCTACAAAAAATGTTGAATGTTGTGCTGTGATGGGTGGCAGTGGCAATGGAGGAAAGCTGGAAGTAAAAAGTGGAAAAAGCGAACGGAGGGAAGCAAAGGTAGGAGATGCAAAAGGAGAAAGGAATTATGTATGGCATATTAGGTGAATGCTTCATCTTTTTTTTATCAACCCAACTATGTGTGGCCTATCATTAAATTAAGGTGAGGACTAGTAGTTTAATGAAATATTATTCGTTACATCATAAATGATTTCTCAATCGGATGGTTTATGGGTAAATCACTTATGTTTTATTGATTTGTTGTAATAAATCTTACAATGTACATTTCATCAAAAATTCATTTTCTTATAATTCCTTCATGCACTTTTTTTTAATAATTTGGTGTAATAAAATATATAGCTTTAATGTGGAAATGCCCTTAGGAGCAAAGTATGATGTGCCACAAAGCAAAAAATGAAAGATTAAGCAACACATAGCACACCAATATTTATGTGATTCGACTTAAACAAAGCATTTTATCAATGGGAGAGGGAAAAAATTGATCCATTAGACAGTAAAACCACAAGTGGAGTGCAATAAAACGCTCTCATTGCCCCTTCCCAAAGTACTATTATGTTTGCTCTGAAAGAAATTCAAAAAATCTCACAAAGATGTTTACCTTAGGAAGATCAATCTTCTTGCAAACACAAAAAAAAAAAACCCCTAACTGGGTTGTACGTCAAAACCGCCAATGCTCATAAAAAGTGAGAAACTCTTATCCCTAGTATATATAAATAAAGGTTGTCCAAGATATGTCAAATCTTAGTCTAAGATCATCCTTCTTCATGCATCTGCTATCCTTTGCTTGAAAGAACTGAGATGTTCATACCTAAGTTCATCAAACCATTGTGTCATCCTTTGCATTTGAACTAAGATGGGATTTCTGAATCCTAATAAGGCCATATGACATCACACCATCTATAAGTCTAGTGTATACCTCAATACTAGCGTCAGGGTTGGGTCAACCTCACATGGTGAATTTCAAAGGCAAGAGCATGACATCGTGCGTAACTCACATGATGCGTGTTGAATAAAAATCCAAATTGTCAAAATGGCCTATGTTTACGAAATGGACTGTGTTAGTGCGTCCAGAGCAACAAAAACATCTAAGATTGACACTCATATTGATTGGGGTCGTCGATTGAAAAAAAATAAATTTCGTGCGTGCATATCGAGGCGACGACGTGTGCGAACAATAACGTGGCAATCACGTCAAACCACAATAAAAAAATCACATCAATTTTATTATTAAAATAAATTATAAATAATGAAAAAAATGAATTAAAAAAAAAAAAAAGAAAAACTCCTAAATCTAAATAATACCTAAACTACCCCTCACATAACTCATTCCCTTATACACTCACTCACCCATTTGGCCCCCATCATTCTTCACGACACTCTCACACTGTTGTCGCCTAGGTAATTGCGCACCTAAGGTGAGGAAAATGTTATGCTTTAGAAACAAGTACTTGAAGACCCGTGATTGCCTTTCTTGGCAGATGAGAACCATGACTGTCTTTTTTAGCATGCAGGATGGCTTGGTATCCCGATGCAGCCCCTTACATAGGGATGGCGTCAGGTTGCAACCGAAATTTATAACAAAAACTCATGATTTAGAAAAATTTAAAGAAATTGAAATCTACCCAAATTCTTAAGCCAATAAGATATGAAATGCACGACATCTTACGTTCTAAACACTGAAAGAAGAGATTAACTGAAAATCAAAACTTAGCAAAATAGAACTTGTAGGAGAACTAGTTGCTTACCAACAAATAGATGAAAACTCTTATTTCTTAGCTTCTAGCTAGTGCATGCACAAACTCCTTTACAACACACGCTCTAAATTGAAAAAGTGTAAAGAAATGAACTAGGGCCGGGTTCCCTATTTATAACCCAGGAAATTAACACCTTGTGGGACCCGTTGAAGAAAGCTTTAAATGTAAAATGACAAATAGGAGTCACGAGTGCACAAGTGCCTTCGGTAGTGTGCACGCCAGCTGTTAAAGTTAGGAGACTCGTACACTCTCCGTGAATGTTTCATGCACCCCATGAATATTTGTTTTTAACAAGAAAAAAAATGGTACATTGTTACATGCCACGGGTTGTACGACCCCTTATTAAAGTGCGCATGATGTGCCAAAATCACCGAAAGAGGGTGTTGCATATGAGCCCATATTGTATAATGTGCATATACCAAACAAATAAATGCACTGTACATATACATCAAGTGGTATGTGTGTGTTAAATTCAGAGAATTCGAAAGGGAAAAGGCTTAATTTTTGTGTATAAACCTGTGCCTACTTATAAATCTATAAGATATATTAATAAAGAAACAAATAATTATTGAATAATGCATAATTGCTCTAATATAATCCTTCCTAAATGAGCCATCTAAATATGGAAGGAGATCAGCGTGATCCAGGTGAGCCTCCCATGGATTCCCATCTTAGTTATAGGATCAAAATGCCAAGGGACGACTCCCATGGATTCCTATCTTAGCCGTGGGATCAAAATTGCCAAGGGACGGTTGGGATTTAACAGCATGCATACCGTTAATCACGAGAGCACACTAACATGGACACCTACTGTTGATCATGCAAGCCATTTTGTACATACACCAATGGTCATGCCACAATACGAGTGCATCGAGATTTGTGTGGATGCGTCACACAAATGCACCGAGTAAAATGTACAAGTGCATTATACAATTGCAAGTATATTATGCACATATGATAAGCAATATATGAATGCACATGCAAGTATTCAAAATGCACACATACAATATATAAATATGTTATGTATACATACCAAGCCATATGCAGGCATACCATGCACATACTAAATAATACAAAAGTATATTATATATACATACTAAAGTTTATATAAGTATATTATGTAAATGCATCAAATATTGTGCAAGCACATAATGTAACATATTAATGTATTATTTAGTGTGGCTTAGGGGTGTAAACGAGTCGAGTCGAGTCGAGTATTTGCCTTATCAAGCCTGGCTCGTTTAGTCCTTAATGAGCTCGAGATCGAGCTCGAGATCGAGCTCGATTAGTGGGCTCGAGCTCGACTCGTTTAGAAAATATCAAGCTCGAGCTCGACTCGAAAGCTCGAGCTCGTTTGAAAAGCTTGAGCTCGTTTGAGAAGCACCAACGCATGTGATGGGTATTATTATATATAATTAATATTATAAATATAATATATATAATTATATATATAATTATATCGAGTAGCTTGATAAGCTTTCGAGTCGAGTCAGGCTGAGCTTGAACTCGAGCTCGTTAATCATTCGAGCTCGATTGTAGGCTTGAGCTCGAGCTCGAAGCTCGATAAGCTCGGCTCGCGAGCTCGTTAACGAGTCGAGTTCGAGCCGGCTCACGAGCCGGCTTGACTCACTTACATCCCTAGTGTGGCTGCATCATGCAAATATATCATACAAATGATTAAGCATATCCTACAATCATCATGCAAATGTATTATGTTTGTTACGCATATAGACGTGTCATGCCAATTCTTAAGGTGCCTTATGTTAATCATGCAAATGCATTATCCCAATCATGTAACAATTATATAAATGCATAATGATTATATAAATGCATTATTCATACTATGAAAATGCGTTGTTCAAATCATGAAGCATGCAAATATGTTTTTGTGCAAACAAACACCAAATAATAATGCAAATGCACATGCAAATGTGTAATTGTGCAAAATGCACTGAAAAGTAAAATACCGCATCATCCCTGATGAGTGTTATATATATACACACGTGACGTCTGAGGATGCTGCACGGATCAAAAGAATATAACAAATAGACCATTGAGCATGCATATCATGTAACTTTAAAATACCCACATGTGCTCCGACAAGTGCGTTACACTCCTAAACCTTTACTTGAGAATACTGCCCGGTTCAAAAGTGAACTTAGGTTCACGTTCGATTCTCCCTTTGAATGAACCGAAGTTGACATGACTTGAACCATCGAACAAATATACGATTGTAGCGTCGACCGGAGTATTTTCTTTTAAAAGTTTATATTAGGCTGTTAGGCCTTCAAGGTCTATTACAAGAAATGTTCACTATTAAAAACATAAACTCGGAATCGTTACTCGTTAAATCAATCAGAATATTTGAATTTTATATGTTCATATTAGGCATTCAAGGTTTCTTTTATAAAGAAAATTCATTCATCAAAAGACATACTCTAGTTTTGATATGCATACGACAACTCTGAAAATTAGGAGTTGAACACGATCCTCTATTGGCAATCAAACAGAGTTGACAAAGTTCAAATAATAAAATGAAATTACTCAAAGCCTCCGATGATGGTTGTGTTGAATGTTTATCTCAACTGGAGGGGACTCTACCCTTTTAAATGCCGTCAAATTCCTATAAACACAAATATTTTCAAATAACTATAATATCACCCTAATAATAGTCGTGTTGTCAAAAAATATCAAACAAAGGAGACCCCGAACATTTAAAATGCCTCCTAAATACCTATAAAATAGAAGCATCTAAATTGATTTTTAGTCACTTTGATGAGGGCCATGTTGAAAGTTAATCTCAACTTGAGGGGATCATGATTTTTCAATGCCTTCAAATCTTAAAATCAACCATTATGGGGCTCCAATTTCAATGAAAGTTCAGAACTCAAATCACAAAAATTAAGATATTTAAGATGAAATAAATCACCCAAAAAACTGAAGACATAAAACCATCTATAGGGTCTTGTGCCTATAGGAAACTTGAACTTAGATTATAAAGTCCTTGCAAAATGAGAGAGAAATCTCTGGATAGCATCTTATCTAAAAGCCAATATGTCTTATGAAAATTTATCCTAGAACCTAAACTTATTAAAACTCTTCTCGCCGAACGCAAAAAGAAAAATGTTACTGAGAGGCTGGAGTGTAAATTTTTGGAACCCACATCTAGCATAGATCTCGAGAAATCCCCCAAAGCATTTGATTGAATCTCTTCACAATTTTCTTGGCTTCATATGATCCTTAGAAAGTTGTTCCTACTAACCCAAACGGTTAAATCTCTTCAAAAATCCTAATATTGAGTCAATATTCAGCAACTCTCTTTCTTGATTCAATACAAACAACAACAATAACATCAAGCATTTATCCCACTATATGTGGTTGGCTACATTCTTTTTCTCCATTGTGTCCGATTAAGAGTCAAATTCTCATTTAGATCTAATAAAGAAAGACCATTTTTAATATTTTATAACCAAATCTTTTTATGGCTATCTCTAACTTTCTTAACATAGGTTAAATCTAATACATCTACTCTCCTAGCCTGGTCATCAGAAAGCTGTCGTTTTATGTGACCAAACCATCTAAAGCTCTATCTAATCTTATCTATATCCTATCTCTAAGAGTGCCACTCATCGCATCCCCATCTCTAAAACACTTAACTTAATATTACTCTTCTCTTTTTACCCAACATGTGACCAAACCTTATAGAATCTAAGTACTTTTCTATCACACAACACGCAGCATTCCTCCACTTCATCCATCTCTATCTATTAATAATCATTTATTTTATCTATAGACCCAAGATCCTATCTCTTGATTTAATTGTGGTGAGATCTTCTCTATAACTCCTTTCCAATTATAACTTAACACTCATATCTTTGAAGCCATTGTTGCTACAAGACATCCAATATTGATTGTATAACCTGAATTTTCATAGCAGTGGTTGTCTCCTCCTTTGAATGATGAAATTGCCATCTCTAAAACACTTGCACAAGGCAACATTATTTATTTAATATGCACAAGGCAACCTACTCTTCTCTTTTAAGCGTTTCTTACTTATATAACAAATAAATCAACATTCAAAGTATGTTTAGTTTAAAATGTTTTGTACATTAATATGTTTGCATAAAGCCTTTGGCATCATATTAAAATCCTAAATCTATAGTCCTTTTGCAGATAATTGTTTCATTCATTTTCATCTAGTGAATGTAACATTTTATCACCATTGTTGGAATCAATTATTTGGAGTATTATAGAACCTCATTTTAATTTTTCCTATAATGTTAAATGTATTAAATTTGAATAATTTTTATCTATACAGTGGTCTACTTTTCTAAGGTATCACACAACACGCACGATGCATTATTTATTAATTTACATCAATCATGACCACAAAGATGATGTTTTTAATGTTTGTGGATTCTGGAGTTACACTGAGGATCATCCATCTAACAATTTTGAATTCTATTAATAATATCCTCATTTATTTCATCATTATAGGTTTTCCGGTTACTAATTTGAACAATAGACCCAAGATTTCTAAAACATGTATTCTTTCTTGATTTAATATTGTGGTGAATATTTGGACAGAGATGAGGATGCTCAGGTGGATGAGTCTATAACTTAGAGATAGGATATGAAAGGAGCATATACGTGAAAAGGTTGAAGTAGCGCCAGTGGAAGACAAGACTAGAGAGAGTCGCCTTAGATGGTTTGGTCACATAAAACAGTGGCCTTCCTATGACCTGGTTAGGAAAGTAGAGGTATTAGATTTGATTTAAGTTAAGAAAGGTAGAGGTAAACCTAAAAGACTTGGTTAGAAAATTTGAAGATCTTTCTTTATTAGATTTAAATGAGAATTTGACATTGTTGCATACAATGGAGAAAAAGACATGTAGGACCCCATTGGGACAGGCCCCAATATTGATTGTATAGCCCCAAACTGGATCTCTCACTGAATTTTCTTGAGAATCCGGCCCAGTGGGTCCGTAAAACTCACTAGGATAAGCGGTTCCCACTGATGACCATGCTCCGCATGTTCCCTGCTTATTCTAAGCATGTGCGAGCACCGGAGGTCTGGAGGAGTGAGTTTTCAGCGAGAGAGCTAATCCATTTTACAGGACCAAACTCTCTTTGTCGAACCAGGTTGAATCCCACAGAAGCGTCGCTCTCAGTGATGCGAGTGATCTACCCAAATCAGAGAAGCTCAGCAGGCCAATGGCTCAACGATTCTCACCAACCTCGAAGAAGTGTCTAGAGAGGGGTGTAGAAAAGAAGGGCCTCCTCTTGCATTTCGTTCATTAGAAAACTCCAGTTCGTAATCCGTAGAAGGCTTTGACCTTCTCTTACCGATTCCTATACCATACACATCTATGCTCATATCCAATCCTTTTGCCTCTCGGAAGCGAGAAAGGGAGCAACAAACGTAGCCTTCGACGAGTGGAGGTTGCTGAGTTGATCGTGCAAGATACATTTCTTTGGTGGTGAATCTCTTGAAAACAAATTCACTCCCTGTAGTAGAAGAAAAAGGAGTCTGGGGGCTATCGGTTCCCGGGCGATCAACAAGTAGAAATACGCGGTTTTGAAGTGAGGCCCCAAAAGGAGCCATTTGTATGAGAGATGGACATGTTACCAAGATCGAAAGGTTTTCCAGCGGTTTTCCAAGAGAAAAAAAAGCGGCCAAGAGAAAAAAATCGAAAGAAATTGGTCTTCGGGTAGACCATCTGACAACTAAGGAGTAAAGAGCTAATGAAGGGATCCTAGCAGCGGCCAACCATCATATGTATGAAAAAGGGAAATGTTGTTAAAACGCCTATCATTCTCTCATATCTGTGCTTGAAGAGTTGTGCCTAGTACCATGCGAGACAAAAAGCGATTTTCATAGAATACTAGAATTGGGGGTCATTCCCATACCTAACAGCAAGACTAAAATGCTTGTTAACATCAAGACTAAAATGCTTGTTTCAAAAGAAAGGACGACCTCGCTGCGTTCCAACTCCCGGCTTCGCTTGAAAAGAAAATATCCTTCGGAAATGGACGAAGAGCGAGGAGGCGAGGAGGTCTTCTTCATAGAGAAGAGCTTAGATTCATAAGCCTCTTATTTACCCTTCTTATTCTGTAAAGCCGACCTCTTTTTCGCCAGTGCTGATCGTTTCTCCATTCGATCAACAATAAAGGTTGTTAGAAACATTCCTTTTTTCTCCAAGCTACATCATGTAAGAAGTGAACAATCAGAACAATCAATTCATAAGGACAAATAAGGACAAACGAAAGAAAAGAAAAAAGCGATCAAGCTAGTTCGTGAAACTTTCTGGCTTGGTTGCCCCCTCTCACGCTACAGCTTTGACAATGTCTGATGAACCAGTAAGAAAAGCTTGACTGAATACGATAGAAGTAGCAAGTTGCTTCAACCCGCCTATTCATAGGCACCTTTGGGGTACGAGGTCCATCCTTCTCAGATCGAAAACTGAATATCCGAATGTCGAGCTGGCCGCCCTATCATCGTAGGGGATGTGGCTTTGAATTGAGCCAGGTGCTGTCTGGGATTTTTATTGCCATAAAAAATGTTGAATTTCGGCACAGAATATCCCTTTGGATACGGCACCTGGTTGGAATTGCAGAGGGGCTCGATAGCCCTTTGACTCCCATTCAAGTCTTCTAAGAATGAACCTAAGAATGGGCGGCCACCCGGGAATGACGGGCCAAGCGGCACAAGCTATTAAAGCGGGCAGGCCTTTCTATTTTCTATAGTAGCGTTAGCTGCATAAACCAAGCAAAGCACGCGAACAGCTAGGCTGACAAGGTCAAAAGAACAATAGAGGCTGCTATTGTCGATTCCAATAAAGCACGAGCAAAGTCATGCAAGCAAAGCTGCAGCGCGCAAGGAAAGCAGCGATTCACCCTACCATTGCCGAACCTGGTAAACGAACAAATAGGTGGTCTTTCTGGAAATGTGAAACAAAAGTTTTCCCCGCGCATCTCGGTAACTTTTACTTTTTCGTTATTTCGTAATCCCTAGGGTATGATACCCTTTAGCTTCACAATGACAAGTCATTTTCTCATTACTTTGGCTCTCTCATTTTCCATTTTTATAGGCAGTACGATCGTTGGATTTCAAAGATATGGGCTTCATTTTTTTTTTTTTGCGCCTTTTCCGTTTTTTCGCATAGCTGGGCTATTTTCTAATCCCTTTTCTCTCGAAATCGGACATGTTGCGGTGAAATGCTGAAGGAAGAAGTCATCGCGATCGTGATGATGTTGTTGTTGTTGTTGTTGTTGTATAGGTTTATGGAACCCCTTACATCAAAGATACCTATGATGGTGATTGAAGGCAATCATGAAATTGAGACACAAATTGGTGGAATGAATTTCAGTTCATATCAGGCACGATTTGCCGTTCCAGCACAAGAAAGTCGCTCCAATAGCAGCTTCTACTACTCATTCAATGCTGGTGGGGTGCATTTCATCATGCTAGGTGCTTATGTTAACTACAATCAGACAGGTTAGTATTTTTTGAATCTTTGACCGTTTGAGGTCACAATTCAGATTATTTCAGATGTCAAGAAACTGATGCTTAATTGTCTTTTTGCTAGTACAATAATACCGCATATTTACTTGGCTATATTGCTTGACTGTAGGCGCTCAGTATGCATGGCTAAAGGAAGATTTGATTAAAGTTGACCGAGTTGAAACTCCCTGGGTCGTGGCTTCTTGGCATCCTCCTTGGTATAACAGCTATTCATCTCATTACCAAGAATTCGAATGCATGAGGCAGGAAATGGAAGGGCTTCTGTATCATTATCGTGTTGATATTGTATTCTCTGGTCACGTAAGTAAACATTTATTCAACCTTATTTTATACCATTTTTTCAGTACTATGGACTTTCAAATTTTACCCTTTACAATAATATAGGAATATTCTTTGATATTGATCCTTTTAACAGTATGTATACCTTAATCAAAAGCAAAAATAGAAACCGAAGTTTACAGCAAATTGCTTGAGAGTTTTAATCAACAGACCCCATTGTTGCTCTTCATTGTCCAGGTTCATGCTTATGAACGAATGAACAGAGTTTACAACTATACATTGGATTCATGTGGGCCAGTTTATATTACTGTAGGAGATGGAGGAAATATTGAGCAAATTGACGTTGATCATGCAGATGATTCTGGAAAATGCCCATCTCAGGATGATAACATTCCTGAAATTGGGGGTGTCTGCCATGTCAACTTTTCTTCTGGCCCAGCGAAGGGCAAATTCTGCTGGGATCAGCAGCCAGAATGGAGCGCGTTCAGAGAAAGCAGCTTTGGTCATGGAATTCTTGAGGTTTATTTCTCAAACTTATTAGGGTTCTCTTTATCAATGATTTGGGTTGTAAGCAAATTAGTCAACTTGATGAACATCTCAATTCCCTTTCATATAAGGCATGTTTATATTCATTTATTTAAGTAATTAAATAAACTTGGTCAAAATTTTAAAGACGAGTAATAAATACAAATGTGAGCATTGTCTCGCTCATTCATTTATATTCGTGAATATGTTTATTTATTGTTCAGCTGGTTGCTCAATTAAATACCCATTTAATTATAATTTATTTATTTATTTGGTAATTTATTATATATTCATTTATATTCGTGCATATAATTTAAGGTATAAGTATGTTGCAAATATTAAACAAATAACTAATATATACAAATTACTTTTTATAAATATTTGAACTTCCCAGCAGCATAAATCTATTTATGTCTGGTGATAAGCAAATAATTATATTTTGTTAGTACCAATTATATAATTAATTAGGCTCGATTAGGGGTGCAAACGAGTCGAGTTGAGCTCGAGTCAGGGGGTGTTCGAGTCGAGCTCGACTGCAAAATACCGAGCTCGAGCTCGAATTCGAGTTGAGCTCAAAAGACAAGCTCGAGCTCGACTCGTCTCACACCGAGCGGTTCGTCCAGCGCTGTCCCGAACAGTTAGTAGTCGCGACCTCCGTCATCCCAAGCTTCATCGTTGCCATCCTGTCCTCCGTCGCCAGCCTCCCTAGCTCTGTCGTCGACCTTCCTAGCTCTGTCGTCAATCGGATCGTCTGATCCCTGCTCGACTTGCAAATTGCCCCTCTGCTTTTGTCGTCATTTTCTTAAACCCTTATACTTTCGTCCTCAACAGTGTCAAATCTAGTGCGCGGGTGGAGAAGTATCGCCTACAATCCTTAGCTGATGTCGTTGCTCACCATGACATTGTTGATACAAGTAACAAGTTTATCAACTGATCTCTTTCCCTAGCTCCGTAGTTGCTCTCCTGGCCTCCGTCGTTGACCTCCGTCTTTGACCTCCGTCTTCACCCTCCGATTCATTTTCCCGCTCGGCCAAATCGCATACTTGTTTTCCCATCCGGCCTCTGTGAGCTGCTCGACGAGCTGTCGAGTCGAGCCGATGTCGGTTCGAGCTTGATAAACCGTCGAGCTCAAATTTGTGTTCGAGTTCGACTCGCAAGCTCAATAAGCTCGACTCGTCGGGTGAAGAAAGCTAATGTCCGGTGAATTCAAGCTTTCATCCAAGTAACCGAAATGCAACGAGAAGAACAGTAAAGAGAAATATTATTATGTGCTAGTACCGGTACATACACAACTATATATAGAAACTGAGACAAGTACAGAAGTATAACAGGCTACATAAAGATAAGCTACACTAAGGCAATATGTAATAATATTTATTGTTCTAATACTCCCCCACAAACTAAAGGATCTTTGATCACCGTTAGTTTGGTTCTAAGAAATTGAAACCGAGGTGTGGAAACTGATTTGGTAAAAATATCTGCGGTTTGATCAATAGTGCTTATTGGCAGAATTCTGATATGTTGTTGATGAATATGGTCCCGAACGAAACGATGATCTATTTCAATATGTTTCGTTCGGGCATGAAATACCGGATTGTTAGCAAGTGCAATCACTGAGGTATTGTCGCAAAAAATGTCTGTAGGTTGCTCTTGATTAATTCCAAAATCTGATAGTAACCGCCGAAGCCATACAATGTCCGCAGTAAGTGCGGCGAGCGAGCGATACTCTGATTCTGTGGATGATCTAGCAACGGTGGATTGCTTCTTGACTGTCCATGATACAAGTGTGTCACCGAGAAAAGAACAGTATCCAGAGGTTGATTTTCTTGAAATGGGATCACCATGTAAGAAGTGTACCCAATCTGCATCCGAAAAAGAAGAAAGAACGAAATTAGTGTTGGAAATAGGAATTCCATAGTCGAGCATACCTTTGATGTATCGAAGTAGTCTTTTTAGAAGATATGCATGGTCGGGCAGTGGTTGATGCATGTGTTGAGAAATCAGATTTACGCTGTAGGCGATATCTGGTCTTGTAAGAAACAGATATTGAAGAGAACCTGTTAATTTCCGATACATATGTGGATCGGTAAGTATCGGATCCGCAGGGAAGTCCTTCGGGAGCTTAGTGCAAGTGGGATTAGAAACGGGATTGCATTTTTCAAGCTGAGCAGTCTGAAGGATGGAAGAGGCATATGCGGCTTGAGATAAGAAGTAAGCACCGGCGTGCTTCTTGATCTGAATGCCTAAGAAAGAGTTAGCATCACCAAGCAATTTCATAGAAAAACGATTATTGAGTTTTTGCATAATATCATGGATTGCGTCGGAGTTGTTACCCGTGATGAGAATATCATCTACATATACCAGCAAAAAAATTTTAATATTATCTTTGTTAAACGTAAATAGAGAAGGATCGGACAAGCTATGTTGAAAACCGATAGAAACAAGAAACGATGTGAACGTATTATACCATTGCCGAGGAGCTTGTTTAAGCCCGTAGATAGCTTTATGAAGACAACATACGTAATCCGGATTTGTTGTGTCCTCGAATCCACGTGGTTGGTTCATGTAGACAGTCTCTGTTAGAGATCCGTGAAGAAAGGCGTTGGATACATCCATTTGTTGAACTTGCCAATCATGATGAAGAGCGACAGCAAGAAGGATTCTTATCGTTGGTAATTTCACGACTGGACTAAACGTTTCAGTGTAGTCTAGACCATACTCTTGATGATTGCCGAGTGCAACCAGCCGAGCTTTATATTTAGCTATTGATCAGTCCGGTTTAAATTTAGTACGATATGTCCATTTGCTGCCTATAACGGATGAATTAAGAGGTTTGGGAACCAAGCTCCAGGTTCCTTGTGTCTGTAGAGCATGAAACTCGTCTGCCATAGCCGCTCTCCATTCCGGGTATTTGACCGCTTCGGTATAATTGTTTGGAGTGAGAGATGAGGCATGAACGTTGGTGGTGTGAAGCAGATTCATGCGGTTGACGGGTTTTAAAGAATCAGATTTGTAGCGTGTTGTCATGGGGTGAGAAACCTGCTGAGGGATAAGAGGTTCGGACATAGGTATTGGGAGATGGATTTCCTGATGTGGTGAGGCTGCGACTGGTGGATCGTAAGTTGGAATGGTGTTCGTAGAAGAGGTTGGTGCAGATTGAGCAGTTTGATTTGGAGCTTGGGCGAGCGATGTTGGAGTAAGAAACAACGGTGAAGCATGGGTAGCCGTTTCTTGATCAGAGTGCTGTTGCAATTTGGAAAAAGGAAAGTAATGTTCGTCAAATTTAACATGCCTAGACATAACAATTTTGTAAGAAATGATATCGAGACACTTATAACCTTTGTATTTCTCGGAATATCCGAGAAATACACATAGATGAGACCTTGGTTGAAATTTGTTCCTACTGGATGCAGGAATAAGGGGAAAACAAGCACATCCAAACGTTTTGAGATGCGCATATTCCGGCTTGTGTAGATGAAGCAGTTCATATGGTGATTTGTTACCCGTATTTGAAGAAGGCATACGGTTAATTAAATAGGTTGCCGTTAGGACTGCGTCTGGCCAGAACGAAGTTGGAACAGAGGCAGTATAAAGAAGAGTCCGAGTAGTTTCAAGAAGATGCCAGTGCTTACGTTCAGCAACGCCGTTTTGTTCCGGCGTGTGCGGACACGAGACCTGATGAGATATACCATATTTCTTAAGAATATTGGTAAAACCGTGACCCATATACTCGCCTCCTCCATCTGTTCTAATGCATTTTATTTTATAGGAGAGAGAATTTTCAATGTAAGCTTTAAAAGAGAGAAAAATAGTTGAAACTTCGGATTTTTGTTTGATAGGGAACAGCCAAGTAAAACGCGTATAATCGTCGATAAAAGAAACATAGTAAAGAAACCCAGAATTAGAAATTTCGGGTGCCGGACCCCAAACGTCAGAATGCAGTAATTCTAAAGGTAAAGTAGATCTATGAGTAGACAATTCAAACGGAAGTTTATGTGTCTTAGCCTTATTACAAGAATAGCAATTATTGATATGTAAGTCTATGTTGAGGTTCGGGTTTGTAGCAGCGATCCGAAGAAGAGTTCGGTAGCTTGGATGCCCCGTCCGATTGTGCCAGATATTGATGACTTCTTTAGTAGAATGTAGAGCATGAATCTTGGTTGCTGTGGGAGCACGGATCGGATACATTACGTCGAGACACGGCCCTTGAAGAATAGTTTGCTGCGTCATCAGATCCTTGAACAAGAAACCAGAAGGGTCAAACGTAATAGCAATGTTGTTATCTTTAGTTAATTGTGAAATGGAAAGTAAATTGAATTTGATTGAAGGAGAGTGAAGGATTTGAGATAGAATGAGCTTACGGGAGGGAGTCGGTAGCAAGCCTTTGCCTGAGTTTGCAATGCTTACCGAGCTCCCATCTCCTATGGTGATGCCTTCATGACCGGTGTATGGAGTATGGATGGACATGTTATTCAGAGATTTGGTAAGATGAGACGAAGCACCGGAATCAAGATACCAGTCCGTGCAGTCGTATGATTGATCGGCTAGTAACGCTTTGTTGGAAGGTTGATGTTTAGGAACAAATTGAGCATTCATTCGGTGCCAACAGTCGGTAGCAGTGTGTCCTTTCTTTAGACAAATCTGACATGTGGAAACAGATGTAGTCTGTTCTTTCGGGTTAGTGCTGGAGCTGAATGAGCGCCCTCTGGTGCGTCTGCCACGACCTCGGCTGGAAAAGAGAGCTGTGTTGGATGCGTTCGGGATCACCATGGTGGCAAGATCATTTGCCAGATGAATTTCTTCCGAAATAAGAAACGAATACAGTTGATCAAGATTAAGAGGGTGAGTCTTGGTTCGCATAGACGTTTTGAAAGATTGATAGTGCGGAGGAAGCCCTCGGAGGATGTAAAGAATTACATCTTCTTCGTCAATGTGGCCGCCAGCTGCAGCGATTTGGTCGACGATCATCTTTACTTCGGTGAGATACTGAACCATAGTCAGGTTCTTGAGGGAGACGGTGTGAAGAGCGTTCTTGAGCTGAATGACTCTTGATCGGTTAGTAGATTGAAATCTTGTTTGTAATGTCGACCAAATGGCCGATGTCGAGTCAAGATTAAGAACGTAAGGAAGTATTGACGCGGAAATGGTGGAGCATAACGATGCAGCAAGATTTTGATCATTCAAAACCCATTGAGCATATGCCGGATCGGGAACATTAGTTCCGTCCGCCTGCCGAATAAACTTGTTTGGGATGGGAGAAGAAGGATCAAGAAGCTCTTCTAGTCCATTAGCTCTACATATTTTGAGAATCTGAGAGCTCCAAAGAGGATAGTTGTCCGGTGAAAGTGGATTTTGGACAGTATTTTTGAGGTTAGAAAGAACAAATTTAAGAGAAGAAGATAGCACCGGAGAACTAGAGACAGAGGAGGCGGAATGTTCGCCGGGCATAGAGGTGTTGGTGGACGCCATTCGTCCCAGAGATCTTTAGATGTCTTCTGATACCATGAAGAAAGCTAATGTCCAGTGAATTCAAGCTTTCATCCAAGTAACCGAAATGCAACGAGAAGAACAGTAAAGAGAAATATTATTATGTGCTAGTACCGGTACATACACAACTATATATAGAAACTGAGACAAGTACATAAGTATAACAGGCTACATAAAGATAAGCTACACTAAGGCAATATGTAATAATATTTATTGTTCTAATATCGGGCAGCTCGCAAAGGCCGGGTCGAGCTCGAGTCAGTTCTCGAGCCGTCTTGACTCGATTGCACCCCTAGGCTCAATTAAAATATATCTCGAACTTCTTCAGAAAACTAATAAGTTAGTTTGAACAAGATTTTAAAATTGGGGCTATATTCAAGCTCATCTTAAATTCAATTAGAAAATAAATTAACAAACTTGAATAAGATAATACTCAGCTCGAATCGGTTCAATTATACCCCTATAAATGATATTAGTATGCATTCAGTCACACAATTATTTCCCAAATTTCATCTGCTTTAAATGGTTTTATGTAATATTGTGCAGGTGATCAACTCGACATATGCTTTATGGACATGGCATCGAAATCAGGATGCTTATAAAGAAAGTAGTAGAGGCGATCAGATTTACATTGTCAGGCAGCCTGAATTGTGCATGCCAAACCTTGAGAAGACTTATTCAAACAATGAGTAAGACAGTAGATTTCTTTCATGTTAAATATTTTTCATTACTCGTTTGAAACGGCTTTTTTATTATTTTATAAATCTGATTTTTTATAAAAAAATCTCCTGAAAGAAAAAAAAAAAATAGTGATCTAACGAAGCTTATATGTCATGTAAATGCTTCTTCAATTTACAAAATATAATTTTCATGAGCCTTATTCATTACAGCTTCCAGATTACTAGACATCATAATCTGTCTTTATAAGATAATTTAAAGCACAGATTTGGCAAAGATTTTTCATAATTTTAAAATCAAGAAGTTCATCTTTTGATAAACCTTCTCTACTTTTCACAGGTCTTCTAACAGCAATTCATTATTCAAGGCATCACTTGCTGGATTAATGGTCAATTTCATGCTTCCTCAATTATTTTAGAAGAATGATTATATAAGCTACAGGGCTGCAATTACATGTATTTTACCTCTATTCTTTTATATTATTTGAAGTTTAGAAAGTACTGTAAACAATTATGAACTTCTGAAAATCATAGATCAAATGTGCGGCATAAAGAGCTGCTGTGAGTTTTCTGTGTTTATTGGTAAGTATTATTCAAGTCTCTGTCGTCATTGCTCTCACTCAATTTCAATCTTAGACAGTCATAGGGCTCAAGTCTCCTCATTAGTAAACAATTTGAATAGCCATTACAGATTTTATCCAAATTCACAAAGCTTAAGCCTTCATTGATACAGCTTATTATTTTATTTTCCAACCAAACAGACCCTCAACATCTCAGCAAGTTGGATTCATCAAGTTCTAAAAGCATCCTTTTTGAACCATTCAACCTGAAGGAATTCACCCAGATTATCCTTCCTCTCGTATATCGTTCAATTCTCTGAAGGCCTTCACCCACAAGTCAGATTCCATGATCTGAATTCGACCTAAATTGCATTATCTTTTTGAAATCTCTTCAACACAATAAAAAGATGAGGAACTTTCTAGAATGTTCCAAAGAATACTAATCAGTTTCAAAGAGAGTAGGTGAGAAATCAAATCCCCTCGAAGTACCTTTTTTTAAACATTTTAAAAGGTTGGCTGTGTTTGTCTGGAATATAGAGCTTCCTATTTACTGTTAAGCAACTGGTTCCAGTCTTGCTTTACAAATTCTGTATTCAACAAAAAATCATGGTAGTTTTTAAACTGTGAAATACTGGAAGTTAGAGAACAATATGATTCCACAATCTTCTTTTTCAAAACCGATATTGAACTCCAGATCCAGTCACTTGTACTTCTCCATAATTCTCCTGGCTTCTTCTAAGCTTTCCTCTTCACTCAAGGCGTCACCCCCTCCTCTAGGCCCTTCATCCTTGTTAAAGGATATGTAGAGGAAATAAATGGCTCCCATCACAGCCTGTCGTCCAAAGAAACATTAGTCATTTTTTTTTAATAAGTCATAATAATACAGAATGGTATGAATTTATTTAATCTGCTGATGCAACATAACAAGACAGATAATTTACAGATGTGAAATTGTGATCATTATTAAGTAGAGCAAATCATAGGTGATGTGTTCTAGTAAGTCATGGAAGTAAAATACATATCCACTTCAGTGAAAAACATCATCATCATTGTTAGACTTAGGGTTCGTTTGGGACAACTTTCTTAATGCTTCTTAAAGCAGATTTCTAATACAAAAATTAAAATTTTTGTACTAAAAAAACTGTTTTAAAAAGCAGAAAGAAAGCCATCCCAAACGAAGCCTTATTCAAACTATTTTTTTGGCTTTATGATTCTCAAATATTCATTTATTCCAATCTAGTGTTAAATTAAGTTATCATTTCATGAGTTTGGAAACAAACAGAAATACACTTTACCAATACAAAGAATGCAGTGGAGAGGATAGAGTTGAATAGAAAAAGAGCAAGTGTCACCAAGGCTCCAGTAACACCAATTCTTGCTACCGGTCTGGGAATTGAATCCTGATATCAAAAATTGAAACAGAAATCAATCATCTCAGGAGCAAATGAGAGATTTATTATGCATGGCATATGGAACCATTATTGGAATCATTAAAAGGAAATTCTTACTGGCACAAGATTGGTTCCCGCCTCAACTGTATCTTTCCCAATCCTCCAAGCACTTTGAATGACTGCAAGAATTACCCAGAAATAGGGTTAGATGAAAAACAACTGGTCATTAATACTTGACTTCAAGATATTGAATCGAAACGGTTTCAGGGATTCTGTGGTTTGCATGAAGGCCAGGAAAGTCATAGTACTATATCAACATCAAATTATTTATCCATCTACATTTGAGCACTTTATTTTGTGAAAACAAGAGAGTTTTAGCTTCCAGATTGCAATGTTCCAAAACGAATTCAAGTATGAAAGTATGGGAAGACTCTATGTAATGAAATAAATTAGATTTACATTACGCAGATTACCCCAATGTCAGGTCATAGTGTCATACCATTACAACATTCAGGAAAAGGAGATGACCACACAACAGATATGAACATTAAATGGCAAGTGTATGGTCATTTTTAGTTGTACCATTTTAGAGTGCAACATTTATGCTACAAAATTTGTTGCATGAATTTAGGGTAGGCGACATTTGGGCCTGTAATATTGTCGGTTTTGAGCCCTTCAGATTTTGGGAACTTAAGAGTGCTCAGGTCGAAGAAAAGGCACAAGAAATCTAATAATGTTGAAAAATGTTAAGTCAAGGGGGATAATTAAAGGTCTTTGTCTTAATATGTGTTTCTCTCATAAGACTTGCGATTGTTTGGGAAATAGTGAGATCGAGATTTCCTCAACGTTTCAGTTGAGCAAGGCACAAGTTTCACGCCTGCTGGAATTCATGCAAAGTCTGTCTTGTAAATTAAGCTATCTAGCATTGGGAATCCTACTTACTCATCAATTCACATGCATATTCCTTTTCAATATATGTGCAGTGGCTATAAGAAAGGTGCAAATGTGAGATATTGAGCAAGAAGGAATCAGGATCTCTCTCGTTCCTCACATACTCTATCGATGGCTAGCATTTGGGAGGATTTACAGCTCCAATGATGCATGCAAGCAGAAGGAATATTTGTGTGAGGTAATATATATGTTGTGAGATTTTTTTTATTTTCCTATTATTCTCCTTCTTTGTGCGTGGTTGTAATGAACAAGCTTAAACAAGGCAGTACTCAGCTTCATTAAATTCACTAAAAACCCTATCAATGATTGAACACTAACCATTCAACAACACTTGATCACTAACTTTGTCCTAAGAATTAGCCTTCCATGCCTGATCATTGCTGACTAATAATTGTGAGCAACAATTGATAACTGACACAAAAAAGGATCCCAACAACACCCATAAATAGTGCTTAAGCGATTATGTAGCATGATTTCAAGGAAGTTGTGGGGAAGGAAGACTTGTCTTTTGATATGTGCCTATGGTAAAAAGAACAAGGAAGTTGTGGGGAAGGAAGATCAAAGAATACGGAAGAGAGTGTTAGAATAATTAAATATATTAATTATGCAAAACCTCACAATAATTATTTAAGTATATATATTTAATTATATAACCCATTAAGTGGCCCATATATTAGAATTATTAAAATTTGATTATTTATGTTTAAATCATATTGGTCAAAAAGAGATAATTTGATCAATCGTTTATAGACCGTTTGATCAAATAACTTCTATGAGCGGTTATTATAACTAAACTACAGGAAATAACTATCGATCCTCTCTCTCTCTCTCATTATGAGGAGTTACTTTGCTCCATAGAGAATTAACTCATGAAAGAAGAAAGTGAAAGGGAAAAGGGAGAGAAACAGTAGTTCGGAATTCAACGAATTCAAAATAATTCAAGGTATGTTTTTCTTCCGATTAAAAGATTGTGAAAATCATTTTGTTTAAGATCATGGGGATTTAAGACTTATGTAAATTCATATTTTTCGTTTCGATTTCTTTTACATAATTTATGATGCAAGTTCTTGCAAGAGTTAGAGAACTCATAATGCATGTTGGGAGTTTTTGTAAAAGTTAGAGAATTTAATCTCAAAGAAAGTTCTTGTAAGAATTCGAGAACTTGAATCTTAAATGTTATTAAGTTCTCGCAAGAAATTTACGAACTCTTGAAGTCTTACAGAGAGAGAGAAGGATTTTTAGACAATTCAAGGATGCCTACGATTTTAAAAATAAGTGATAAGAGAGAATAATAGAGAAGAGACGCTTCTACTTATTTTCTCCCTATTTCTCTCTAATTAGGAGTATTTATAGAATACATAAACACACCAACAAACAACTCCCACTAACACAAACTACTAATTAAAATTGTTAGCTCTTGCATTTTTTTATTATTTTCTAATCCCTTCAAAACCAACCTTGCCAATCCACTTGTAACAATGGAGGTACAAATTCTCAAGAGGACCCTTCCTATACACTAGACCAAAATTAAAGTTACAAAAAAGAATGCAACAGATGGACACTTAGAAAACTTGATCAGAACATCGACCAGACCAAGGTTTTAAGTTTGCACATACATTTTATCAAAAAGAATATTGTCAAACTTCATCACATCAAAGGTTATTACAAAACTTTCAATTACTTTGACAATCAAAATCGCATTCGAAATTTATCAACAGATAGGAGATTATCCATGGATTAGTCTTGAACTTACTAAATATAACTGGCTTGGAAATGTTTGGTTGGGTGATTTACTGGTAACAATATGGGGTGGTCGACACAGTTCAGGCAGGAGGTTCTTTTGGGAAGTGCTTGTGGAAGAGCGTTCCAACAGCGATGAGTTCTAAGCAAATCTAGTTAAATGGAATTGAGGCGAGGTGTTGGTGGCGTGGCATTCTAGGCTTCAAGAACCCACAGTGCTCTCTAAGTTACCGTTGATGGAGTCCATCAATAAGGTCTTAGACAAGTGGACAGATCTGGAAAACAATGAGGTTGGGGATCATTAGTGATTACGCTAAGGCATTAAAGGTGGTATCTCAATAAGAACACCAATTGTTCTGTGTCAACAACAAAAAGAAAGAAGTGGGGAAGAATGAGGATTTGAAAATAAGGAAACGAGATGGAAGGACAATTAGACAATATAAGAACGTCTGAACTCCATAAAAAGGAGAGGGACAGAAAACAAACGAAGAGGTGCATCTATTCATTTCTACATATTCCTATTTACAGAATGTGAAGAGAGATTGTTCTGTGCGAACACCGGACGGGAGAACCATCCGGTATCCCTTGGTACCGAGCGCGGTACACTTTTGGGGTGATGTGACACATTTTTATTAGTCTCTGGATGCCGTCCGGACTCAGCACAGAATAATTCGTACAATAACACGCGTCCAACTAGCAACTTCCCACTAGCCACTAACCAAACCTAAATCACTAATTACAATGATCGTCCGTTGCACTTTCCTATCATATTTTCCCGCGAAAGACATACCGTTTGGGTTCTCTGCTTCTTTTCTACTCAGTCTCCCCTTATCTTTCCCCAAGTTCTTTATCCTTGGTCAAATCTACTTTAACTAATTCAGGCGGCCTTAATCTCGCGTGAAAAAATTATCACAAAATCAATATGTTTAAGGTTTCTCCAGCTGAACAAGCATAAATCAAGTATTCCAGAGAATTTCACAATCTCTTCTCCCCTTAATCCCTCGATTATATCTTTGCCTCACATCTTACAAGCAAATATCACTTTTTGAGACATTTCAACAAACAGGTGACGCGCAGCTAAGCAACCAACGGTTCGCCTGCTCTAACCACGTCAAGGAAAAATAAACAAGGGGATGTAAGCAGCGAACCTTTAATGAACCTTGATTGCGCTGCCTTTACTGTGGCCAACCGACGCGTCGAGCTCGATGAGGCCGGTTTAGATCGGAGTGATAACGGCGACTGTCTGAGACTGGGGAGAGCAGAGGGCGAGAGGAAGCGGGGGTAAAGGTCGAGCCTTTGTTGAGAAGGGGATACGATGAGAGGCAAAGGCCTGAG
Source organism: Dendrobium huoshanense (assembly GCA_016618105.1). Classification (NCBI taxonomy): domain Eukaryota; kingdom Viridiplantae; phylum Streptophyta; class Magnoliopsida; order Asparagales; family Orchidaceae; genus Dendrobium; species Dendrobium huoshanense. Next base: position 7,118,601 of record CM028358.1, on the reverse strand, counting down.
AATAGAAGCTGGAGCTGTCGCCATTAGTAAGAGAAGAGGTTGGGATGAAGTATGGCGGGCTAGCGAGAGAGCCGTGGACGGGTGACGACTTGACGAGCGCGGTCTCGTGTCGACCCACACTCACTGTTGAGTTACCTTATTAGGACAAATTTAGGGTTTAGTTATTATTTAAAACGAAACGAACTGTGCTCTACTACACTTAGAGAGAGAGAGAGGCTAGTTATAGTCACCAAATTAGAATTAGTTATAGCCATTGGCTAGGGGGTGTAAACTAGTCCAGCATAGTCGAGTTTTGGCATTATTGAGCTCAGCTCGTCAGTCGGAAAGCAAGCTCGTTCCACTGTAAACAAGCTCAAGCTGACTCGTAAGCCTCGGCGGTCGTTCGCGTCCAAGCGAGTCGTCCACCTTCCCTCGAGTTTTCCGCTAGTGGAATTTCCTGCCCGCGGAACTTCCGCCATCGATTTCCCGCATGTGAAACGCCTCAGTTCGCGAGCCGCTTGACGAGCTCGTGAGTCAAGCGGTGTGTTGTACTAACTCGAGCTCGATAAGCCTTCAAGCTTGAAATCCTGTTCTAGCTCGGCTCGTGAGCTCGATAAGCTCTACTCGTCGAGCTAGTTAACGAGTCGAGTCCAAACCAACTTGCGAGTCAGCTTGACTTGGTTACACCCCTACCAATGCCCGCTTTAATAAGCGACTAGCTCATATTATTATTATAAAAAAATAGCTCATATTATTATTATTATTATTTTGTGAATCGGACACCTTTCTTAGTTTTATCACTTTTATGTTTAGGTTTTTATTTTTGTAAATATAAATTAACAATGTTTTAATAAAATACTTTGAATTTGAATGAATTTAATTTTTTTAGTGATTACATTATCACAAACTTTTGGAAAAAAAAAAAAACTCGGATTAATATCTCATCGAGATCTATATTTCTTTGCATTCAAAAAATATTCAAGATCCACATATCTTGACATTTAAAACAAATTCCAGCTCTATATCAACCAAAAATTAACTTAATACCCCATATCAACATCTCTCCACATATATTTAAGTTTCGTTTGCGACGACATTCTTAATGCTTTTTGTTGCGTGCTAGAATATACGCGGCGGTAGAGTTTGTAAATTCGCGCCCGAGCGTTGTACGAGTATTCAGCACACAAACAGAAAAGAGAAATAAACACAAAGGTTTTTACGTGGAAATCGCGAAATAGGGAAAAAACCATGGGGCCTCGCCCAGTTGTAAAGTTCCACTAGTGTTTGTTTGAAGTACAAAGGTTGATCCGTCTTACAAATCAAGGCGATCAGTTTACAATCAATTTCTCACAAAGTTACAAAGTTCTGCAAATTCCCGACATTTCCTGAAAATCCGACAGAGTTCCGGCGTCTTCAGGCGACGGGAAGAGCTCTGGCTGTGGTCGAGGAGGAGCTTCTTCCTTCTCTTCTTCTTTTCTCTCTTCACTTGAGTCCCCTTTGTGAAGAATGAGGGCTCTATTTATAGTTTTTCTGGAGTGGCGTGGCTCGTAAATAGGTGTGAGATCATGGGCGAATAGGGAGTGGTTTGAATGAACGGCTGATATTGAACCCTTCGATTGTGCATCGTTCCTTGGACATTTGGAGGCCTTAATGATGTCGGAATTCGGCGATCTTGGGCTCGTTGGATTTGTATCCTTGAGCCGCTCGATTCGAGTATAAGCTCGTTAAAATTGGAGACCGTTTGATAACTCATTTTGCAGTTTGAACCTTCCAACAGCGCTTCGGGTCCTTGATTTGGACCCATTTGGGCTCGGATTGGGTCGAATTTGGTGTCGTTGGGTTCGTATTTCCAAGACGCTCAGTTTGACTATAAGCTCGCTGAAATCGGAGTTCAGATGCTCCTGAATTTAATCTTTGAAGTTTCCAATTAGTTTTTTACCTCGAGATTCGTGCCCGATCAAGATAAATTTGTGATGACGTATCACTTTTTAAAGCAGAGTTTTAGTATAAAAAAATTAGAATTTTTGTTATAAATTATGTTTTTAGAAGCAATAAAAAAATCGTTCCAAATGAAGCCTTAATTTTTTACTAAAAAATTGTTTTAAAAAATAATAAAAAAGCCATGTTAAACGAAAACTTAATTTTGCTTTAAAAAATCATATTTGCTCAACGGGTGAAGTAGTGGAAAATGTGAAAAAAATGTGTTTGGCCTGGGCGAATTCTATCGACGGGACCTAGGGCACGGTCGCCTTAGTGGGAAAAAAACAGGGTGAAGAGGATAACGAGCGAAGGGGGCATTGGTGAGTAAATGAGCGGATCCAGTCACGGGTCACCTATTTAAGGCTTCGTTTGGGATAATTTTTATATTGCTTTTTAAAACGTAATTTTAGTACAAAAATAAAAAAATTTGTACTAAAACTCCGAACAATTATTACGTTCTCTGACCTGACGTAGAGCTAAGTTCGGCCGCCAATAACATGTCACCACGTGCTCTTACTTTAAACCGTGCGGCCCGACGACTTGACCCGGAGCGGAACCCGGAAATTCTATGTTCGTGATTTTCTCGGTATTGCTCGGTATTTGCTAGGTATTGCTTTGCAAAAATGAGAAATACAGCTCTGTAAAGACCAATACCATGCAAATACCGAGTTGTATCGAGTTTTTTACAATTCGGTACAACTTGGTATTTGCTCAGGATTTGCTCGGTATTGCTAGAGATTTGCTCGGTATTGCTAGAAAAAACTCAGTACAACTCGGTACAACTCAGTATTTGCTCAGGATTTGCTCGGTATTGCTAGGGATTTGCTCGGTATTGCTAGAAAAAACTCTGTACAACTCAGTATTTGCTCATGATTTGCTCGGTATTGCTAGGGATTTGCTCGGTATTGCTAGGTATTTGCTCGGTATTGCTAGAAAAAACTCAGTACAACTCGGTACAACTCGGTACAACTCAGTATTTGCTCAGGATTTGCTCGGCATTGCTAGGGATTTGCTCGGTATTGCTAGAAAAAACTAGGTACAACTCGGTATTTGCTCAGTATTGCGGTATTTGAAATATATCCAAAAGGTGATGGGATGTTGTTCGGCTCGTCAAGGATTTAAAAAAACGCACGTGCGAGAACCCAAAAAACAGCGGATCGGGTCGTCGTCTTTTCTTCCTGCTACGTGGCGCTAATACATTGGTGGCCGAACGTAGAGGAACGTACGTTCACTGGACCAAATAAAAATTCGTTTTAGAAAGCAGTAAAAAAGCCGTCCCAAACGAAGCCTAAGTGGTGAATGCGTCGGCACGTAAGAACCAATCATGGTTTAAAATGGCAACTGTGACTACTTTTTTTTTTTCTCATAAGAAGACAGTTAATTTTGTTTAAACCCTAATTATAAGGATCGGGCTATATATAAACTAAAAGGCTTCTTTTGTGACGGCTTTTTATTTTTTTTTTTAGAAAGTTATTTTAAGAAACATGAAAAAAGCCATCTCAAAAGTAGCTTAAATAAAAATATTGTGTTTTATAATAAATAAATAAGGAGATTTACATACATACCACTGAATACTATGCTATTTACATATTTAACACCTAAAACTTTAATATTACATACATACCACCCATAGTTCATTTTCATACCAAATATAAGTGGTAGAAATGAAATACATGAGTGATAGGAAAGAAATGTAAGTAGTATATTTGATATTAAAATAATTTAGGATGATATTCATGTAATATTAAAGTTTTAGATGTTAGATATGTAAATAGGATGTTATAAAGTGGTATGTATGTAAATTTCCCATAAATATAAGGCGTCTATAGGATCCATTGTATTGATCAGGCAGACTTTTTGTTCATGATTCACTGGCCCGCTTAGCCCGGCGGGACCCATTAAGCTGACGAGAACAGTTAAACAAAACAATCCATGGTGGGTCCTACTTGCCATGTGGTCCAATAAAGACCGAAGAACTGTCTCTCGTCAACAGCCAAATGGGCCCCACTTTTTACATTTGTCAACAAAGTAATAGGATGAGGAAAAGGTCCTTACACAAATTGTCTTATTAATATTTTTTTAATCATTGAGGAATAATCTCTTATACCCATAGACTTCACTTTTAAATTTACACTCCTTTGAAATTGATTATAATTTATGCTACTTAGAAGTAGTTGGAATATAATTTTTTCTTCAAAAAAAAAAATTTTTTTTTGTTGGAATATAATTTAAGCTTATTTCAAATTTTGAATGTGTTGAACTCTCGTTCAAATCAGGGTTCGAAGTAGTTTGAATTGAGTTCATATGAGGGAGAGGTGTGCGACTAGGGGTGTCAATTTTTGACACGACCCAGAAAAATTCGGGATAGGGTCAACCCGGACTCGAAACGGGTTGGGTTCGAGTTCAACAAATCAAATCATTTTAAAAATCACGTCGGGTTCGGGTTGACCGAGCAACTCGAAATCGACCCGAAATTGACACAAAAACTCCTATTTGACCCGGAAACCCGAGATTGACTCGTTTTTGACACAATTTTGACTCGAAAATCAAAGATTGACTTGATTTTTTACCCGAAAACTAGCAATTTTAAGTCAACTTCGTGTCATTCGTGTCGGGTCGGGTTGACCCGGACCTGAATTGGGTCGGGTTCGGTCCGGAAATCTGACCCATTTTTAAAAACGGGTCAGGTTCGGGTTGATCTGAATAGTGACGGGTCAGTTCCGAGTTCGACCCGAACCCTACCAGTTGACTCAAATTGACACCCTTATGTGCGACAGGGAAGGTGCGATGTAGGGGTGTCAATTTTTGACACGACCCGAATCCGACCCGGAAAAATCCGGGTTCGGGTCAACCCAAACCCGAAACGGGTCGGGTTCGGGTTGAAGAAATCAACCCGTTTTAAAAATCGGGTCAGGTTCGGGTTGACACGGAAACACGAAATTGACCCGAAAGTGACACAAAAATTCAGATTTGACCCGAAAGTCCGAGTTTGACCCGTTTTTGACCCGATTTTGACCCGAAAAATGAAGATTGACCACATTCTTGACCCGAAAAATAGCAATTTTGGGTCAATTCCGGGTCATTCGTGTCGGGTCGAGTTGACCCGGACCCGAATCGGGTCGGGTTTGGGTCCGGAAACCTGACCCGTTTTTAAAAACGGGTCGGGTTCGGGTTGACCTGAACAGTGCCGGGTCAGTTCCGGGTTCGACCTAAACCCGACCCGTTGACCCGAATTGACACCCCTAGTGCGATGCATACGAGTCACACAAGAAAGAGAGGTAAGCTCGCAATTAGTGGTGATCAACATAGGTCCAATGTTGGTTTACACATATGTTGTTCAATATATGTCTGCTTGTGACTCAAGTTCTAATCACTATGTCACCCTTTGCACGATCCAATTCTCACTGCTTCCTAACCCTTCGCTCAATTATGAAGAGCAATGATGAAACTATACTGTCAATTTGACATACTTCCACTGTCTCAAGCCAGCTACCAAATTGAAACCCTCACATTATTCCCTGTGCTTTCTCAATTCGATCCACTTTGAGTTTTTGTTCAATCGTGATTTGAATCAAGTTTGAATCAATTTCTAAGGATTTATGAATATGTCATGAATTTAAGAGATTATACTTTATTGAGAGTATTTGGTTCAAATTTTATTTAGGAGCATAATATAAATGATATTTGTTCAAATATAGACATCATGAAGATGAAAAGACAATTTTGTCTTGCAAATTTTATTTTTCTTACATATTTAAACTGTTGACATTCTAAAAATTTCAAATAAATCCTTACATTTTATGAACATTTTAGTACAATTTATGTAATAACATCATGATGCAATTCTTTTTTTATTTAGGTTTTTTTTGGGACAATTTTTTTATTATTTTTTGAAGCTGTTTTTTAGTAAAAAATTTCACTTCAAAAAAAAAATTTATAGTAAAAAAAAAAACTGTAAAGCAATTTTTATCCCAAATAAAACATTAAATTATTGCATTATTGATGAGTTTGGAGGGCCCACTGATGTTGTCCTAGCTTGGCTTGGATCAGTTTCATCTTATCCTCTCACGTGCTATTGACCCCACCAGTAATTTGATCAGCCAATCATTTTATACCACGTTGCCAAAATAATAGTATTTTAAAAAATTCAAAAGCAAATATAGACAACATAATATTTAAAATAAAGGAAGCATTTCAGTATCTAATTTTCCAAAGTTCAATGAATAGATGACATGTGCATAACATTTATAATTCATTTAATTATCTTAATATTTTTTTTTAAATTGAGAATGATTGAAAATATATGTTCAAAATCTTTCTCCTTAATAAATAAATAAAATAATAAATCATTTATTATTGTTCAATATAAATTATATTAAAAGTCTTTTTTTATTATTTTAAAGTCCTATAAATTTATCATATTTTTTATGTCATTCTAATCAAATTATTTTGATTGATACCATTCAATAAAATAAAGATTAATATTTTTTATTTGAATTATTTGGACAATGACAACAAGACTTTACCAAATAACCAAAATATCTCAAAAGATGTCTCCAAAATATCTCCTCACTTTTGTGCAGTGAGGAGACTAATTTAGCTCAAGAAATTGCCTAGAAAATGCTTCGTATAAAATCCTTCAAATATTCTACTTATGGGGGGTCATTTTCATAACAATGAAGTTATTTGTCAAATCTACAACAAGTTTGATTATACTACTCAAATATGATGGCATCACACGAACTTTTCTTATTCCACCACTGAAGCCACTCCAAATGTTATTGCCATTATAATTGCTTGATATAGAGGTCTCATCCCACATTATTTTCGATTCTCAGTAGCCAGATAATGTCAAACCTTATTATGATGTCCAACAAGTTGTAATTAGAAACAACCAAGCTTTACCCATCTCACAGTAGTGATGATCTTCTCCAAACCCTATGTCATAAGTTTCTTCTCACTCTTCTTCATGTTCCACATTCTGCATATATAATCTATCATCCGTTCAAAAACTAACCACTGACAATTCTTGTTCCTTGTCCTCTAACACCCTAGCTACATCACAAAATATCTATTTAATAATGACTTCTTTATGTTAAGGGTGCTATAACACATGGATGTTATCATATCACTAAAGCAAGGGCACATAAGCACATAAAGGTGGCTCTTTCACTAGACCAATATTACATAAAGCTCAATCCATGAAAGCTTACATAATTTTGTATTGTATTTCCATGTTATGGTGTTTTTTAAGTGTTTTGTGGACTACATAATATTATAGTTTGCTTTACTAGTGATAAGCAAGCGAAATTTATTTTGTTAGTGCTTAATAGGTTAAGTCCAAATCATGGAAAAGGATGTAAGGGCATGCCATGCTAGTGTGCATGGAAGAAGGAGGTGGTTGTAGGTGGTTGCTAGTGGGTCTAAGTATGGAGATGGCCCCTTCCTCCTCTAATTTTCCCTCTTTATTTTGAATTAAAATAAATGGATGTATTTCTTCATATGGTTTCGGCTGTATATAACTTCTTTAGGCTGAAATTAAGTGAAATATTGGTTTGGTTACATGTTTTGAAGAGCATTTTTAAATGGCTTGGTGGCCTGCCATACCCAAGGATATAGGTGAGAAGCAGAACTGATAAGCAGTGACTGCTTACCGAGCAGTTGGCTACCCTATCAAATGCATATTCCACTAATCCTGCCATGGCAGTGTACTTTCCTCAACTGAACCGTTTGATCTCTGTGATTAAATCACAACTGTTAGCCTGTAACTAACTGAGCTTATTAAAACAATGCACTGTAGCTGTGGGATAGTGTAGTAGAAGAAATACAGAGCTTATGAGCTCTTCAATGCCATACTCTGTTTTGCTTTCTTCCTTTTCCTTTCTTATGCTCCTGTGCTAACATCTTATGCAGAGAAGGACTATCTAACATGGTATCAGAGCACTAGGCGATCACTCCTGCGGGATCACTCATGGCAACGTCTTCGTCTTCTACAACTCTGGTGAATGAGTCCGGAACAAACTCTGCTTCCGGTGAAGTTGTTATCCCACCGCAGCTGAAGTTCTTTATGGCGAATGTAAAGTCTATGGTTACGGTGCAACTAACTGCTGAAAACCATCTAATATGGAAATCGCAACAGCTTAAATTGTTCACAGCGGACAATTTCGAAGGGTATTTGAACGGCACCACAGTGCAGCCGGAGAAACAGATTACTGATACAAACGGCAATAGTAGGATCTATCCGCTTTATTCTACTTGGCTGCTGATAGATCAGCACTTAGCGTCAGCAATTTACTCTACCGTTTCTGCTTCCATCTTGCCGTATGTTCTTAATCTCAACTCGTCTCATGAAATATGGTTAACCATTGAAAGGCGACTACAGTCATCCAATCGTTCTCGCCTCCTTCAACTCAAAGGCAAACTACACCAGCTGCAACTGGGTGATAAGACGATGATCCAATACTTATTTGAGATAAAAAATAAGGTTGATGCAATTGCTGCTGCGGGATCTACTATTGAAGTAGAAGATATTATACACTACACCTTGAATGGGTTGCCGATAACGTACCAATCGTTTAAAACAGCAATCCGAACTCAGCAAAATCCCATATCTATAGACAATTTCTACTCCATGTTGTGTAGTGAGGAGCTTCATTTAAATGCTGACCTGAGTCGTAACTCAAACAATCTGCCTTCAGGAGATTCAAATCTTGCTATAGCTGCTACTAGAGGATCTTACCATGGAAGATCATCTTCTCGTGGACGAGGTCGCGGAACGTTCATTGCTCGTCCTACAGTTAATCGTAGCTCATCCGGTAGACCACCAGTCAGTGATGGTAGTCAAGCTGCTAATCGTGGAGGACGCAGGCTTCGTCCAAATGTGGAATGTCAAATTTGTGGGAAGCCAGAGCACTCAGCCGTAAATTGTTGGTATCGCCATGATACCAACTACACAACCACACCGCAAGCTTACATTACAACAGACAACACTCAGCCAGCTGAATGGTTCCTAGATTCTGGTGCTACCGTACACCTAACAGCAAATGCTTCTCAGATTCAAAATATGCAACCATACACTGGAAATTCTAATGTGCAAGTGGGTAATGGGCAGCAGCTGCCAATCACTCACACCGGTCAAGGTTTGCTTCCCACACCCCTGCGTAAGCTTCAGTTATCTAAAGTTCTCCATGTCCCTCAATTATCTCATAATCTTATTTCCGTTCATAAACTAACTGTCGATAATCCTTGCTATGTCTTACTCAATTCTCGTGGTTTTCTTATAAAGGATTCCAAGAGCCATCAAACTCTTCCCCACGGTCCCAATCTTCATGGTCTCTACCCAATTAATCCTCAAAAGTCTGCTCAGTCGTCAACATACAGTCTCTCTGCTACAACTACTCCTCTCGGTCATTCTATTTGGCATCAACATCTAGGCCACCCTTCACCAACAACGCAAAGCTTCCTCCCCGCAATTTTCCGTCCAAGTCTTGCTGCCAACAGTTTGTTTCATTGTAATGCCTGTGTTCAGGCCAAAACTAGTCGTTTACCGTTTACCTTGTCGTCTAATAGATCTACTAAGTGTTTAGAACTTATTCACAGTGATGTATGGGGACCTTCCCCTAACATATCTATGTAATCTTACCGTTATTACGTATTATTTGTTGATGATTATAGTCGTTATTCATGGGTTTTCCCTCTCCATGCTAAATCTGAAGTGTGTTCTGTATTCATTCGATTTAAAAACATGGTTGAACTACAATTCCAAACTAAAATTAAAACTCTTAGGTCCGATCAGGGTGGAGAGTATGTGAACTCAATACTTCAAAATCACTTAAATAACTCCGGCATTATACATCAAACATCTTGCCCTTACACTCCCCAACAAAATGATGTGTCCGAACGGAAGCATCACCATATTGTTGAAACTATGAGAGCTCTTCTATTTGATGCTCACTTGCCAGATAAATTTTGGGCTGATGCTCTTCTTACTGCTGTATATCTTATCAATCGGTTACCTTCTTCCACTACCCAACACAAATCACCCTATGAATACCTGTACAAACTAACCCCATCGTACACTCATTTGCGTACCTTTGGTTGTCTTGTGTACCCATGGATTCCTACTCAGTTGTCTCATAAGTTCTCTCCTCGATCTCAGCCATGTATCTTCCTTGGATACGTTCCTAATTCAAAAGGCTATCGCTGTTTTGACTTTAAAACATCCAAGCTCTACATTTATCGACATGTTAAATTCCATGAATCTATATTTCCCTTCATGCCCACTCATTCTTCCACGAGTCCCACCATCACGACTCAATCTCTTAACCCAAACACTCTAATTCCAGTGTCTTCTCTTCAGCCTGTGCTACCTACTCCTCTTATTCCTCAACAACCCACCCAGTATGTCGTGTCAAGTCCATCCCCAGCTAATGCTTCGGTCATTGAACCTACTCATCCTCCTACAACTTCTTCTACTTCTACAACCACGATGGATATCCCACCCTCTCATCCCATGCTCACCAGAGCTAAAACGGGTAAGCTTAAACCACGACAGGTGTTTGATCTTGAGCATCAAGTCATTCCCACTTCGCCCACCAGTTTTACACAAGCAGCTAAATCTTTAGCTTAGCGGCAAGCAATGAACAAAGAGATTGAAGCCTTACAATCCCAAGGCACTTGGCAGTTGGTTCCGTCCGAACCTGGGTAAAATGTGTTAGGATGTAAATGGTTATATAAAACCAAGTATAATGCTGATGGCTCGGTTGCACGATATAAAGCTCGTCTTGTTGCTCAGGGATTTAAACAAGAGCACGGCTTGGATTATCACGAGACGTTCAGTCCGGTGGCAAAATTTTCCACAATTCGCCTGTTTCTCACTGTAGCCGTCTCTAACAATTGGACGCTTCTTCAGCTAGATGTAGCTAATGCCTTTCTACATGGAAAATTACATGAGCAAGTGTATATGAAGCAGCCAACGGGCTTTATAAATCCTCGCTTTCCGCATCATGTTTGCTCTCTTAAGAAAGCCATCTACGGCCTTAAGCAATCACCCCGACAGTGGTTTAAAACGCTCTCCACCTATTTCGTCACATATGGCTTCACTCCTAGCACAGCTGATCCATCCCTGTTGCTATACAACCGTAATTCAACTCAATTATACTTGCTTGTGTACGTTGATGATATTCTCTTAACAGGCAATAACTCTAGCGAGATTGACCGACTGCTTCAAACACTACATTCCAAGTTTCACATGAGGAACTTGGGCCCTCTCAACCAATTTCTCGGTTTGCACACTACTCATACCTCCTATGGTCTTTATCTCAGCCAAACTCATTATGCCAAAGAAATACTATCAAAAGCGGCTATGTCCGAGTGCAAACCAGTGTTAACTCCGCTTCCCACGGTTCTACCACTAGTTGACTCATCTGATGAGCGCTATCCTCGTCCCGAAGTCTATCGCCAATTAGTGGGTTCGTTGCAATACTTGACGTTAACCAGACCGGATTTACTCTTTGCTGTGAACTTTCTCTGTAAATCTATGCATCAACCATTCATGATTCATTTTCAGCTGCTTAAGAGGGTTCTACGCTACATTCAGGGTACTCTTCATCTTGGCCTACCAATTTTTCGTGACTCTCTTCAACTTACAGCTTATGCTGATTCTGATTGGGCATCCGACAAGTCTGATCGGCGATCTGTCACAGGATATTGTGCGTTTCTTGGTCGCACCCTGGTCTCCTGGACTGTTAAGAAGCAAACATCTGTTGCTCGCTCATCCACCGAAGCCGAGTACCGTGCTATCTCCACTGCTGCCTGTGATATTATATGGCTGCGGCGGTTGCTACTTGAATTTCAGGTTCCTCTCTCCACGCCTACCAAACTCTATTGTGACAATGTCTCAGCTCTGGCATTGGCAAACAATCCTATTTTTCATGCTCGCACTAAACATATCGAAATTGATTTCCATTTCATACGCGACTGCATCCGTGCGCACTCCATTTCAGTTCATCATATTTCCACAGTTGATCAGCCAGCCGACATCTTCACCAAACCGCTCCCTCTCTCATGGTTTGAGCTCCTTCGTGACAAGTTAACGATCCAGTCACCGATCTTTAACTTGAGGGGGGCTGAGAAGCAGAACTGATAAGCAGTGACTGCTTACCGAGCAGTCGGCTACCCTATCAAATGCATATTCCACTAATCCTGCCATGGAAGTGTACTTTCCTCAGCTGAACCGTTTGATCTCTATGATTAAATCACAACCGTTAGCCTGTAACTAACTGAGCTTATTAAAACGATGCACTGTAGCCTTGGGATAGTGTAGTAGAAGAAATACAGAGCTTATGAGCTCTTCAATGCCATACTCTGTTTTGCTTTCTTCATTTTCCTTTCCTATGCTCCTGTGCTAACATCTTATGCAGAGAAGGACTATCTAACAATAGGGTGATCTCCTTGGACCTCTACTTTGGCGAGTAAAGTTTTTATTTTTCTACATGTTTCCTTACTCTAATCTTCTTTCTTTCTATTTCAATTTTAATTTTGGTATTCCATCTTTAAAAAATCTCAAATCCCATTCCATCCCTCTTAATCCAAATAGATTCCCTCATAGTTAAAGTTGGCAAGTATTTTTTGGAACTATTGGATTAGTTCCACTCTTGAAAGCATTTGATCAACCTAAAAAAAATAAAATAAATAAACCCACCAAAATCTCAATATATTTTGTAAACATCGTATATTTCTGCAACCTTAAGTTTCTTTAGGGTTGTTATTGTCAAAATTTTTTAGAACAATTTAGCCCTAGTTGTATTTCTTATTTGTTATTTCAAGTTTGTAGATAGTTCAGTTGACTGACAAAATGGTTTCTCCTATTCTCTCTGGGGTGTGCTAGGGCTTCGCCCTAGCTGCCCCTTCCGGCGCTTTCTCCGCCTCTTTCAACGGGCGATGCTCCTCGTGTGCTTCAGGGAAGTTCCTTCTTCTCTTCTTTTTCATTTTCGTTGTTATTTGCGATCTATTTTGGTTTTATGGTGTCTCCCCATTTTTTAGATCATGGTTTTTTTTGTTGAATCCTCCTCTCTTTCTTTTAAAGATGCATTATCTGCTGTGTCTCCTTCTTCCGCCTCTTTTCCCAACCGTAAAGTGTAGTCTCATCGGGGTATGCCGACCTTGTGAATTTCGAAAGCGGAAATCCTGTCTCGTGCTATTCTTTTTTTTTTTAGAAATTGAAGTGCTTGTCTCTTTCAGATCAGCTCGATCTTATCTATTTCTATTTTGCTCCAATTAATTGAATTGAACCGAAATAAAATTAATTATTTTTTTAATAAAAAAATTTCTTAAATTAAAAATTAAAATCTCTCCAATCATTTCATGCAGTAGGGCCCACTCTTCTTGACGATCCAATTATTTAATCGGCAAGGCCTCGCTATTCTGAATTCCCGGTACACCCTCCATGGCCCATTCCACTTCTCTGTTCACTTCTCTCTCTTCCCCCGCCCCCGCCCTCCGCTTTCACCACCGCCCCGGTACGATTACTGCCGGCCGACCCTCTTCCCTCAAGGTCTTCTTCCCCTCTGCGGGCGATCTCAGGCCGGAGCTTGATGAGAACCCGGAAGCCATAATTTCCGGCGAGTGGGCTCCGAACTTCTCCCTGCTCAGCTACGACGACCTCCTCGATTACATCCGTTCCCAACCACCCGCTAAAAAGGTTCTAATTGATTAGTGGGTTGAAATTTTTCAAAAATTTCAGAGGATTTGAAATAAACTTTTTTAAATATGAGCAAAATTTTCTTGTTAACAAACTTTTATTTGAAAATTTTATTTTCAGCAAGTGGGATCGAAGACCCTGCTTCGAGAAGTGATGTCGACGACTGTAAGGGCAGCGAGAGCGGAGCAGAGCGTGGGAGAGATCGCCGACCATTTTGAATTCGTGTCGGGACTTCCGGTGGTCGACGATGAGCGACGTTGTCTCGGAGTCGTCTGCAAGACTGACTTAGCCAAAGCAAACCATGAGGTCATCAACGCTCATCTCATCTATAGTCGACATGATTTTTTTTAATAAGTATTCATATAACATTCAACATCAAAATAAATAAAAAAATAAATATTATGTATATATTATTTCTCATCTTTGTAGAGTGACAATAGAAAAAAATAGAGTTTGGTTGTTGTTCTGATGAATAGTGTGAAGTCAATATTGGTATCGCATGTTTACAACCAAGATAAAACTAAAAAATTTATTCCATTTTCGTCCGGGTGAACACTCGCTGGAGCTGCAAACCGGCGAACGGCGTTCGATTGGAGATACTCTCAACAACAAAGAATCGAGGAAATTGCACAGGAGCTACTAGTGTAGCTCTTAGAGAGAAGGCATCAACTGGCGAAGCCAAGATCTACATCATGAGCTCTTTGGCAGAAGGGGCGATGGCGATGGAGAGATTATTGGCTAGGAAAAATTATTTTGTGCAGACACCAGATGGTCTGGAGATCAATCAGAACGGGTCATATTACGTTTTTGTTCGGTACCAGGTGATGTGACATGTTCTGATTGATCTCCGAACCATCCAGTGTCCACAGAATAGTTTTTAAAAATGTGAATGTTTTTAAATTTTAATATATGTGTAAGTCTTCAATTTATACTCTGAGCTTTTGGTGAGATATTTTAGCTGTCTTAACATTTTTTGCCTATATGAAATCAGGTGAACTCCAAGGTGGCTGATATAATGTCGTCGCCGGCGATCACACTGACGCCGGAGAAGACAGTGAAGGGTATACAATAAGAGACTTCTTAATTACTGATGTGCACATTACTTAGATGTTAATTAAATGTATCATCTTATGATTAGTTATAAATTTATTATTTTGTAGATGCTGCGGCTCTGATGCTAAGGATGAAGATCCACAGGATTCCCATTCTGAACCAGCAAAAGCAAGTTATAGGTGAGACTTCCACCAATCGTAATTAGCAGCTTAAGTGTGATTAGTTTTTTTAATCATTATGTTAGTTGGTTAATTAATTTAAGCTAAGTATGGTAATTGATCATGGCAGGTATGGTTACTCGCAGTGATATATTTGAAGCCCTACAGGATCAGTCTTCTGCTTAGCTTCTATCTAATGGTTTTCTTCTGTAAATATTTATAAAGACCCTGTCCTGTAAATATTGAATGAATAAAATAATAAATTTTGTGATGAGTACTATTCTAAATGAGTTTTCTTTAAGGATATGTTTCCAACAATAATTTTTTTTTTGAACGGGAATCCACCGCTGCCACCCCCGAAATGGTGCTTGACGGCATGACTAATACTCGCATGATCTAGAAAACACACCCATCACAGACAGTGGCCCGCACTTGATTGTGCCCCACTTAAAATCGAGCAAAGGCTGTAGTTTCTCAACCGTACTCGCTCACCAACCAAGCTATGCAACGGTGGGTCGGACAACTTTCTCATTGATTTACTTTTCAAACTTCAATTATATTTTTATTTTGTTATTGATTTATTGCTTCTTTCTTGCTATTTTTCAAAAACTAAAAAGATTTGGAGTATAAAACTATGTTTTACAACTAGAGTTAATTTTTGATCACTTATTAAATGTTATTGTATCAAATATTACATATATTGTGCATTTAAAAATAATGTGTTTTATTAAATATATAACTATATTGAACATAACAAATAAATAGTTAGATATATAAATAATTTTTTTTCCTTTTTTTAATATTTGAACTTCACTAATTAACTTAACTAATGACTAGTGAATGATTAAGATCTATAAATCCAATTACATCTAGTAATGAAATTACATGCTTAAACACTATCACCAAATATATACTTTTTAATTATGCTCTATCAAAACTCAATTAAGATTCAATGTATGTCAGAAATTAATAAATAAATTTGAACAAGATTTCAAATATTAAATTTGTCCAAATTTGACTTGACCTCAATAAGAAAAAATAAAAAATAATCGAGCCCGAACAAGATCATATGTACTCAAGTCGACCCGATTAGCCCTTGAATTAGACAAGCTTGAACAATCAATAATATCAATAGATAAGCACGTAGATTATGAATCCCACCCCCTCATTATCCTTCTTTATTGACCAATGCAATTTATTCTTCCAATTTGATAGTTTATGTTTTGTGAACAAGCCTTAAATCACCAAAATAACTCAAAGTGGGGGTGTTCCAAGTCTTAACATAGAATGCATTGAGAATTAAGGGAAAAAAAACCAAATATATACTTTGATAGGTAATGTTATCCAATCCAAATTCATAATGCTTCCTCGTATTAATTGCCAAGTTAGAAAATTAAGGATTCGTTCAGGATATTTTTCTTGCTGTTTTGTAAAATTACTGTAGAGAAAGTAAATTTTTTTAAGTTATTGTAGAAACTACTTCCCTTATACAATTTTTTTTTGAAAGCAACTAAAAAACTGTGTTAAAATAAAATCATGATTGCGATTTAAAAAAATAAAAAAAAGCAACGCGAATGCTATACCAAACGAAACCTAAGAAATAAAATACACAGCACATATTAATCCAATATTTCATTACATTGGCCTAATAAAAATTTATTTCTATTACTAATATATAGCTATTAATTACCTTATAATCAAACACAATGCAAAAGCATGAAATAAAATAAATTTATTTGCACTCCAAATTACTTTTTGTCAAATGGAATCTAAGAAAGTGCATTTTGATGGACTTCATCCATAGAGGAATGGTAGAGTTTCCATTGCAAGAAACTTGGAAGCATTGGCCTTAAATACCTCACAATTCCAAAGAGTTAGGGTTTAATTATTCTCATGAGGTCATTAAACTGCTATATGTTTGATGTATCATCAAAAATTTGTCATGATCAGGCACGAATCTCGAGGCAAAATCCAGCTGGAAACTTCAAAAATTAAATCTAGGATCACCTGAACTTCAATTTCAGCAAACTTATAGTCAAACTGAGTGTCTTGAAAATACGAACTCAACGACACCAAATTCGACTCAATCCGAGACAAAATGAGTCCAAATCAAGCACCCGAAGCACTGTTAGAAAGTTCAAACCATAATTTGAGTTACCAAACGATTTCCAAATATAACGTTCTTATAGTCAAATCGAGCAGCTCAACAAGACAAATCCAACGAGCCCAAGATCGCCAAATTCCAACATCATTAAAACCTTCAAATGTGTGATGAACGGTGCACAATCAAGGGATTCAATATTGGTCGTCCATCCGACCACTCCCTATTTACCCCTGATCTCTCACCTATTTACAAACAATGCCACTCCATAATATTTATAAATAGACCTCTCATTTCTCATGAGAGGGACCCAAGCAAGCAAAAGAGAAGAAGAAGAGAAAGATAGGAGGGAAGAACTCCTACTCGACCACCGCCGGAGTTTTGCTCGATGCCGGAATTATGCCTGACTTTCGAACGATGTTGAAGTTCTGTCCGACGTTCAAGTGACGCTAGAATTCTGCTCAATGTCGGAATTCTGCCCAACTTCTGAACGATGTCGTAATTCTTCCTGACCTCCGAAGGACGCCAAAATTCCGCCCGATCTTCAATTTAAGCCGGAACTGATCTGCTTGACGTTGTAATTGATTCTCAATCCTGAAGAGATTCATTGTAATCTGATCATCCTAAATTTTAAAGACGAGTCATCCTCTTGTATTTCAAACAAACACTAGTGGAACTCATTCAATTGGGTGTGGCCCCGTGGTTTTTCCCCTTTCATGATTTTCCACATAAAAATCGTGGTGTCGTTATTTCTCCTCTATTTGTGTGCTAGATATCTGTACAACACTGAGATGGATGTTTTTTAACTCTATCGCTGTGTATATTCTATTCCACAACAATGTTAAAGTTTATGTATGTATTCATATATATTTATATATTATTTATTTTAGGAGATTGAAATTTAATTTCATAAAGAAATCTACCTAATCGGGCGTGAATATTGCAACATAGTTGAATTTAAACTTCCAAATTCAAATTCAGAACCATCTAAACATCGATTTTAGTAGACTTTATAGTTGAAGCTGAACGACTTGTAGAGATGAATCCAAAACGATTAAAAGTGATCCAATTTGAGCCCAAATAAAGCAACTGAAGCACAATAGAAAACTTTAGGATTTTAATTGTAACCCAAATGAACTTCAAATATTGCATGCTTACAATCAAATTGAGTGCCTTGATAAAACAAAACAAACAAGCCTAAAATCATATAATCCCAATATCATTAAGGCACTTATATGCTTATAAGAATTATTTATGATCTATGAATTTAATATTGACAGTCTAACGAAGTGCTCAATATTTTAGCTATATTTATGATCATAAAACTATGGTACTATAATCAAAGTTACATGATTATGATCCTACAACCACTAATGCTAAATTACAATCTTTGGCTATTACCACTTGATTATAATTCGTCAATCATTACTAGACTATGATATATCAGTCACATTCATTTGACAACAATCCTCAGACCACTGTTGCCTTGGCTATGGTTATATGAACATCATCACTCGACCACAATCCTCTTGACTATTATAGCATAATTATGTGTAACTCCACAAAATCAAATTTAGAATATTTTCTATTTATCATTTTAAAAATATACATGAGCTTCTATAAATAATTGATATAAATAACAACCAGCGAAAATCATATGCATTAAAATATTTTTATTTTTATTCACCAAAATATCATTTACACTAGTTAGAAGATCGCTATAATCACTAATCTATCATAGATTCTTGACTATAAAAAAAACAAAAGAAAATCCAAAATTAAATATTTAAAGAAGAACCTGAAGATCGTTATCAGTATCACTTCTCATAACATTGACCCGTTCTCTGACCTGAAATCATTATGAGCTAAAAAGCCTAACGTGTAACAAAAACTTTATCACTATTTTCATTGCAAGACAAAATAATCAATATGGTATGCTTCAGTTTTAGTCAATATCAATCATCACTTAATATGAGCAATAAAAATCTAAAAAATTAATATAACCAGTGAAGTCAAAAGAGATCTATCTAACTATAATACATACGGTAAAACGAATTATTATCCAATGAATTATCAGTATGTTATATTTTGTTATATCAATATTGATGCCAATATAATTTTAATTATAATATCAATCAATTCAAATGTATTATCACGTAAATGCAATCATGAATACAACATATTTTTCTACCCCAATTATTGTCTAGTGAAGTATTAATCTTAATCAGGCTCAACTGTCAATTAATTGGTATTGATCAACCCCAATTATCGCCCAGTTGTTAATCAGTCTTAATTAGGCCCAATTAACAACTAATTAGTATCGATCCACCCCAATTATTGCACAGTTGTGTATCATTCTTAATTAGTCCCTATTGTCTACTAATAAATATAAATCTTCATCTTTTATGATAACAACCAGCTTTCTATCTAGCCCCCCTTACATGCAAATGTTACATTTTTATCAATATCATATATGGAATGTAGAATTCATATAATACAGGAAAATCTATCAAAATTATCTACTATGTATTTACTTAAAAAAATCATAACTTCCTATTTAACAAGTGAAAATTAAATGTATTCATGTCAAAATGTTCATATTGACATTATCTATTACATACCAAAAATTATGTGGTCAAAATTTTACCAATACAAATTTGTCATCATTTTCGGTAACAAGAATATAAATTTGATTGATAAAATATAAAAAAACATAAAATTATTGAAATCAGATGTAAGATAAAGATTCCTTACACTGAGAAAAAAAAATCTCAACTAAACTGATTGTTAAAAATCACTTCGCACCCTCTAAACATTAGGTTTATTTATTTCTCGATCTCTCCTCTCATTTTCTCTCTAATTCTTCCTTATAGTTCTCTTAGCCAAATGCTTAAGGAGAAAAAAGGATTTAATAAATTCATGCAATGGAATTAGATATTTAAAAATAAAATAATAGTATAATATAATATAAATATATAATTTAATTAATTTTTAGTATAAAATATAAATAGATTTTTTGGGTGCTTTAATAACTATAAAAATATTAAAAAATTAGCTCATTTTATTTAAAAAATACCGGTAAAATTGGTTTATAAAATAAACACCTAACAATCTTAAAATCCCGACTTGTATTGATCGATATCAATTTCTTAAGGATTTGCACCAATAATAAAAATTATGAAAAATTTATTATAATTAAAACTCTCTAATATCTATCTTACGATGAAGACGGTTTTCAAATTGGACTTATAATGACTCCTCTAAAAATGATTTGTTTGGATTAAATTATAGGCTATTACACTATGATTCTCATATTACCACAACTCGACTATAGTCCTCTAATCACCATTATTTAATCCTCTGACCAACGTTGCTTGATAAAGGTCCTCCGATTATAGCCAACCAACTACAATCATTCGATCATCATCACTCAACTATGATTATTTGACTATTGTCACGTGGCTACATCAAAATTTACTAACTTCGTCATTTGCCATCACCAATAACATCAACACACGTTATGACTCATAAAACTGCTACATATCATTGACATCAACTCTAACTCTCAACGTCAGCGCCAAGATTTATGCTAGTTTTTAGATATTTGACCTCCCCTAGAGAAAAACCAAATAATTCATTGAACGGCAAAAATAAATAGCAAACGATCTTTTAAAAATAACTACAATGTCACATGGCTCTTCCAACTCTGACCGCAGAATCTATTATATACAGTTTATGCCTGATACGACATCGCAAAATAATCTTGATTGAGCACGAATCTCGAGGCAAAATCAATCCGGAAACTTCAAAAATTAATCCCGGGAGCATATGAACTCCGATTCCAGTGATCTTATAATCAACTGAGCGTCTCGGAAATACGAACCCAACGACACCAAGATCAACCGAATCCAAGCCCAAATGAGTCCGAATCAAAGGTTCGAAGCGCTGTTGGAAGGATCAAACCGCAATTTGAGTTACCAAACGGTCTCCGATTTTGACGAACTTATACTCGAATCGAGCGGCTCGACGAGACGAATCCAACGAGCCCAAGATCATCAAATTCCGACATCATTAAGGCCATCAAATGTCCAACGAACGGTGCATGATCAAAAGATTCGATATCGACCGTCCATTCAAACCACTCCCTGTTTGCCCTTGATCTCACGCCTATTTACGGGCTATGCCACTCCAGAAAAACTATAAATAGAGCCCTCATTCTACACCAAGGGGCTCAAGTGAAGAGAGAGAAGAAGAAGAGAAGGAGAAGGAGAAAGGGGAAAAGGAGATTCCTCACCTCCTCGACCACCGCCGCCGGAGCTTTTCCTGCCGCCTGAAGGCACCGGAACTCTGACGGACTTTCAGGAAACACCAGGAACTCGCAGAAGAAAGAAGAAGAAGAGGAGAAAGGGGAAAAGTAGATTCCTCACCTCTTCGACCACCGCCAAAACTCTTCCTGCCGCCTGAAGACGCCGGAACTCTGCCGGATTTTGGAGAAACGCCGGGAATTCGCAGAAATTTTGTAAACTCACTAGAAGAAACAAATTGTATTCTGATTATTCCAACTTGTGGGACGAATCAGCCATCTGTAATCTGCAAAATCACTAGTGGAATTTTACAACTGGGCGATGCCCCGTGGTTTTTTCCCTTTTTGGGTTTTCCACGTAAAAACCTTGGTGTTCACTTTCTCTTTTCTGTTTGTGTGCGAAATACTCGTGCAACGCTCGGACGCAAATTTACAAACTCTACCGCCGCGTATATTCTCGCACGCAACAATGCCATCTATATTATATCAACAAAATTATCGAGTTGGCACAAAGTAGGAATGTAATAGCCTAACAACCCGATAATCATTTATTTGGTTCCGGATAGGGTCGGATCGCTTTGAAGTTTGAGCCTATGGGTCTGAAAGCTGTAGGGTTCGCGCGAATCGGATACCATTTCCGTTTCTTCCAAGCTAAAAATCTTCCACCACACCCTCGTAGCTGTTGGATCACGCCTCCAGCTCCTCTTCCCTCGCCAATTCAAGAGGGTCATCTTTTTCTCTCTAGAACAAGTTGAGAATCGGCCCTATAGATGGAAATAGACAGGGCTATTAGGGATTGCAGCGATCGGAGGCTTCAAACCAAGTATCAGAACGCGACCTACGTGATTCAGAGGGCTTTTTCTCTTTACGAGTAAGCTGATGCTTCTTCGCCTCTCTCTATCTCTCTCTCTCTCTCTCCATCTGTGCACGCGTGCGAGGCTGATGGCTTTCGTTTTAGATTGCCCGTAGAGGCATGCGAGTTTCTTCGAATTTGGGTGGTGTTGGCTCTTGACCTGATTGGAACCATTGGCTGAGAAATTGTGATTTTTTGGGGTTATTGGCTCTATTTTTTTGATGGGTGGGAATATATTTTCCTTAGCTAAAGATTAGCTTTTATCATACGATTTATTAGTTATGTGACTGTTTTCTTTGGTTTAAGTGGTCGCTCTATCGGGGAATGGAGTTTAACTTGCTCTTATGTTAGTATATGTTTTTTGAAAAAACAATTATTTAGGTTTGAAATGTTGTTTGGAATAGAAATTTTATTTCATATGCTTCATAATAGTCGTAAGTTCTCTAACTATTTTTTCGGCCAATATGCCCGAAAGTTTGTTTTGTAATAAAATACCCTGCCTTTGATTGCAGACAACTTATTTAAAGTTCCCCTCGAGCCACATAGGCTTGACCAAAGTTCAAATCATATTCAAATAAGTTTTATATCATGTTTGAAATTTGAAACTATATTTGAGCAAAATTCAATCCATGTTCGAGTCTTGTTTGAATAAGGTTCCAATAGTGTTCGATCCTTGCTCAATGCTTCGAATGAAGGTTGAAATTCTATTAGAATTTTATTGAAATCTTATTCCAAATAGTTTAGAACCCTATTAAATTATATTCAAGTTATGTTTAAACTTTGTTTAAACCTTATTCCAATCATATTCGAACCCTATTAAACCATGTTTGAACCATATTAAACCATGTTCTAGCCTTGCTCGAACTTTACTTCAACCATTTTTCAATCATGCATGAATCTTAGCTAAATTTTATTTAAACCACATACGAATCTTGTTAAACCTCATTTGAAACATTACTGAACCTTATTCGAACCAACTCAAATATTGCTCTGACCCTTTTCTATATTATCTAACCTTGTTTAAAAGTATGAACAATGGTCAACCATTGTTCAAAGATGGTTTAAACACATTTGTAGCAAATATTATGATGGCTTATTTTGTTATGGGTTTAGGGAGAATGTGATAGGACTTGAACCCATAAAATAGTAGATTTTTCTCTAAAACAACAACCAAAGACGAGAAGCACTAATTTCAACACCATTAAATCAAAGAAAATAGCAATTCAATGCACCCGTACAAAAAAAAAGGTAAGACAACCCTTAAAAAATATAATAACAACGCTACAAGCCTACAACTCAATACTGAAAAAAAGATAACTTTAATATATTCTTCGAGAGGTAGATCAAATCTCCTACACAAGAATCTCCTTGAAACCCGCTCTTGACAGCAATAGTTGCCCCCTTTCTTTCTCCAAAATGCTCTAAAAAAATCCTCAACCCCCCGATACTCCATCACGGTCCCTTCCTGCACAAGAGAGAAGAATTGCTCATAGAAGTCTACTTCCCAACTGATTAAAAAACATTCTAATAAACAATCCTTGAACTCCCCCCACGATTTGATCGGAGCCCTTATGCCCCTCCATTGATACCACACTAGAGCTTTTCCTTTCAAACATAGAGCGCTTGTCATGAGCCTCTCTTCATATGTTAGCCCGTTCATCGCAAAATATCTCTTTACCCTATATATCCACCCATGTACATATTCCCTTTCGAACATCGACATCTTTAGCTTCCTCACCCTCAAGTCTCCCCAATTACCTCTTCCTTCTCTGGCTCCCCCCATGTAACGATTATGATAATCTTTTCTTGCCTGTCCCCTCTTATATTTTTCTCTTTCAACAACTTCAGCTCTCCTGAATTCTTCATCACTATACCTCCACATGCCATAAACTCCCCCCATTCCTCTCCTAGGTGGTGTTTCAAAAGATTGCCTCCTTTCCTCTTCCCCTTCTGGTTGTCGAAATTTGCATTTCCTCCCATCTAGTGGTGGAGCCAAAAATTTTGTTCAAGGGAGCCTAAATTAAAATAGTTATGTTTGTCGTCTCATTTGGAAGGTTAGAATATATTAAAATAGTTTCGTTTATCGTCTCATTACCTGATCTTAGAAGACATAAACATGGCCCTTAGAGCTTAGAATACATGACCATCTGCCACAGGCGGTCTTCATTTGGGGGCGAGAGAGGAGCAAAAGGGAAACCAAAAGCCGTACTCGAGGTCGTGACTCGTGAGTCGCGAGAGAGGAGTAAAGGGGAAAACAAACCATTGATGCTTTTCATATGTCCAGAAAAAAATGTTGATGGCTTCTCTGGATTAATAAATAACTTTAAAAGGAAGAATTACAAAAATTAGGGCAGATTTTCTCGTTGGCGAACTTGTTGCTCTATTAAGCCACTAAAACAATCAGCTTTAAGCCTCTTTAGGCTTTTAATTTTAGCTTTAGCCAAATCCTTTCGAGGAGACCTCTCTTACTAAGTCATGAGTGTGCCGCCGCCGCATTTCCATTGCGCAAAAAGAGCAAGGAAAAGCAAAGCGTATCCTTCACAGTAATTAATTAGATCATTAGCATTTTAACAGTGCAAAAATAATTAAATAATTGAGTGGTAATTTAATATTTAATAACTATTATTAGATAATGAATAGTTAGTTAATGATAAAAGTTTCAATAAAATCATATTTAAATAGTTAAATATTTTTAAATAATAATTAATTAAATAGCTCTGCAACTCTGCGTCAAAATCTCTTTTCATTATTCCATCCACAATGAAAAGTCATTCCTCCCTCTCTCTTTAAATATTTTACCTCATTAGTCTTTCTCTCTCTACAACTGAAGCATTGCATGGTCCGGGTAGAAAATGGATTAAAGACTTGAAATGTAAAAAGTGTAATAAATCAAATCAAATCTTAAAGCTAACAAGGGGTTGTACCATTTGTGCGTGTGTGTGTGTTGGGGGGGGGGGGTGCAACACCTTCTTCATCATCTCTTCTAGGTTGGAAAACTTTTCCTCAATTGATGAAATTCTGTCCTCAAATGCCGATTTGAGTTGGCTAACTTCTCCTTCAAAACGCTCTTCCAAAGCATTAATTTTCTTCACCGCCATAGGTCCCAAATCGTGCTATGATACCAATTTGATAGGACTTGAACTCGGAAAATAGTATATTTTTCTATTAAAGCAGCACCCAAAAATGGGAAACAATAATTTCAACTTCCTTAAATCAAAGAAAACAACAAATACAACGCACCCGTACAAGAAAACCCTTAAAAACAGAGAACAACAACACTACAACTCAATACCGGAAAGAAAGATAACTTTAATCGACTCTTCGAGAGGTAGATCATCTCTCTCACACAAGAATCTCTTTGAAACCTGCTATGGATAGCATAAGCGTCAAAATCTCTTTTCATTATTCCATCCACAATGAAAAGTCATTCCTCCCTCTCTCTTTAAATATTTTACCTCATTAGTCTTTTCTCTTCTACAACTGAGGCATTGCATGGTCCGGTAGAAAAGGATTAAAGACTTGGGGGCTAACAAGGGGGGGGGGGGGGGGGGGGGGGGGGGGGGGGGGGGGGGGGGGGGGGGGGGTGGGGGGTGCAACACCTTCTTCATCATCTCTTCTAGGTTGGAAAACTTTTCCTCAATTGATGAAATTCTGTCATCAAATGCCGATTTGAGTTGGCTAACTTCTCCTTCAAAACGCTCTTCCAAAGCATTAATTTTCTTCACCGCCATAGGTCCCAAATCGTGCTATGATACCAATTTGATAGGACTTGAACTCGAAAAACAGTATATTTTTCCATTAAAGCAGCACCCAAAAATGGGAAGCAATAATTTCAACTTCCTTAAATCAAAGAAAACAACAAATACAACGCACCCGTACAAGAAAACCCTTAAAAATAGAGAACAACAACACTACAACTCAATACCGAAAGAAAGATAACTTTAATTGACTCTTCGAGAGGTAGATCATCTCTCACACAAGAATCTCTTTGAACCTGCTATGGATAGCATAGCCCCCCCCCCCCCCCCCCCCCCTATTTTCAAAGCATCTATAAAAAAATTCTCCTCAACCCCCACCTGATTCTCCATCACAGTCCCTTACTGCACAAGAGCGAATAACTACTCATAAAAATCTCCTTCCCTACTGATTCAAAAATGTTCTAATAAATAATCCTTGAACTCCCCAATGATATGATCGGAGCCCCGATGTCCCTCCAATGATACCACACCAAAGCTTTTCCTTTCAAATATAGAGCGGCTACCATGAGTTTCTCTTCATCGGTGTGCCCGTTCACCGCAAAATTTCTCTCTACTCTATATATCCACCCATGTGCATATTCCTCTTACTCTCTTAGAACTTCGACATCTTTAGCTTTCTCACCCTCATATCTCCTCAATTTCCTCTTACTTCTCTAGCTCCCCCCCCAATGTAACAATTATGATAATCTCTTCCCTATCCCCTCTCATATGTCTCTCTTTCATAAACTTCACCCTCATGAATTCTTCATCCCATACCTCCACATGCCATAAACTCCCCCCATTACTCTCCTAGGTGGTGGTTCAAAAGATTGCCTCCTTTCCCCTTCCCCCAAGATCTCTACATCATGATCAGCATCCTGGTTGCCGAAATTTGCATTTCCTCCTATCGGCACTCTTGCCTCTGATGTTGCTGTTTGGATGTGAAGATCCAACACCTTCTTCTTCATCTCTTTTAGATTGTAAAACTTTTCCTCCGTTGATGAAATCCTTTCCTCAAATGCCGATTGAGTTGGCCAAATTCTCCTTCAAGAGGCTCTTTCAAAGCATCAACTTTTTTCGCCGTCATAAGTCCCAAATCGTGCTCTGATACCAATTTGATAGGACTTGAACTTGAAAAATAGTATATTTTTTCACTAGAATAGCACCCAAAGATGGGAAACACTAATGTCAACACCCTTAAATTAATGAAAAAAACAAATACAGAACACCCATACAAGAAAACCCTTAAAAACAGAGAACAACAACACTACAACTCAATACCGGAAAGAAAGATAACTTTAATCGACTCTTCGAGAGGTAGATCATCTCTCTCACACAAGAATCTCTTTGAAACCTGCTATGGATAGCATAAGCCCCCCCCCCCCCCCCCCTATTTTCAAAGAAGCTCTAAAAAAGTTCTCCTTAACCCCCACCTGATTCTCCATCACAGTCCCTTACTGCACAAGAGCGAATAACTACTCATAAAAATCTCCTTCCCGACTGATTCAAAAATGTTCTAATAAATAATCTTTGAACTCCCCCACGATATGATCGGAGCTCCGATGTCCCTCCATTGATACCACACCAAAGCTTTTCCTTTCAAACATAGAGCGGCTACCATGAGTTTCTCTTCATCGGTGAGCCCGTTCACCGCAAAATTTCTCTCTACTCTATATATCCACCCATGTGCATATTCCTCTTACTCTCTTAGAACTTCGACATCTTTAGCTTCCTCATCCTCATATCTCCTCATCCTCTCCTCAATTTCCCCCCCCCCCCCCCCCCCCCCCCCCCCCCCCCCCCCCCCCC
The DNA here is from genome assembly GCA_016618105.1 of Dendrobium huoshanense. Lineage (NCBI taxonomy): Eukaryota > Viridiplantae > Streptophyta > Magnoliopsida > Asparagales > Orchidaceae > Dendrobium > Dendrobium huoshanense. The sequence goes on along the minus strand of CM028358.1, from coordinate 7,090,927 downwards.
CCCCCCCCCCCCCCCCCCCCCCCCCCCCCCCAATGTAACAATTATGATAATCTCTTCCCTATCCCCTCTCATATGTCTCTCTTTCATCAACTTCACCCTCATGAATTCTTCATCCTCATACCTCCACATGCCATAAACTCCCCCCATTACTCTCCTAGGTGGTGGTTCAAAAGATTGCCTCATTTCCCCTTCCCCCGAGATCACTACATCATGATCAACATCCTGGTTGCCGAAATTTGCATTTCCTCCTATCGGCACTCTTGCCTCTGATGTTGCTGTATGGATGTGAAGATCCAACACCTTCTTCTTCATCTCTTTTAGATTGGAAAACTTTTCCTCCATTGATGAAATCTTGTCCTCAAATGCCGATTGAGTTGGCCAAATTCTCCTTGAAGATGCTCTTTCAAAGCATTAAATTTTTTAAACCGTCAGACATCCCAAATCGTGCTCTGATACCAAATTGATATGGCTTGAACTTGAAAATAGTAGATTTTTCACTAAAATAGCACCCAAAGATGGGAAACACTAATGTCAACACCCTTAAATTAAAGAAAAAAACAAATACAGAACACCCATACAAGAAAACAAGACAACCCTTAAAAATATAGAATAACAACACTACAACTCAATACCATAAAGAAAGATAACTGTTGCTATAGATTGCTCACATGTGTTAGATCAACTGCCGAGAGATAGATCAGCTCTTTCACAAAATAATCTTTTTAAAACCTGCTCTGGATAGCAATAGTTACCCCCTCTTTCTCCAAATTGCTCTAAAAAAATCCTCTTCAATCCCCCCCCCCCCCCCCCCCCTTCCTTTCCTTCCTTTATAGCATAACTCCCTCCTACGTTTTTCCCTCCTTTAGTAGGTAATTAATGTTGATTTGGGCCCCACATTTGGCTTTCCCATGCTGTCGCCCACTTGGTGTTTCTCCATGCTGCCACCCTTTTCTTGCTTGTGCCCCACATTTGGCTTCCCCATGTTGTTTCCCTCTTGGTTGTTCCCTATGCTGCCCCTCTGCCCCTCTTTACTTGCTCTGCCTCCCCAAGCGCCCTGGTGAGCCCCACCATCTTAACAGAATGATATAGTCAAACATATAATATAACTATCCTTGAACACTTAGTTGGAGCCAGAGATAGAAACTTTGAAACGTTGCTATAGATTGGCACATGTGTTATGAGATTGTTAGAGATGGAAAAAGTGTTGAGGAGACAAATGGTCAAACAACTCCTTATTCCAAAGTTCGCACGACCACTTGCTAAGGGTTTTGAGTTATATTTATATAAAGAGGGTGTATTTTCACATGAAATGAACATTTGGGCGTATTTCTCTTAAAAACTGGACAGTCAAATTTTGTCAATTTTAGATTTATAAGGCATATAAAGTTAACTTTCCCTTTGCCAAATGGGAACTTCTTGTTTGTGGACCATAATAGGCGGTGCTTTTGCCTTGAAAATTGCATAAGGTGCTGCCACTGGTGTTTCCATTTTTATAGTCTTAGAGAGTTAACTAAATATGGCTGGGGAGACACTGATTGTGGTATGGATCATGATGAAGGGAAAAAGGTTAAATAGTAGAGTGAGAGAGATGCGCCTACTTTAGAACTTTGGCTTATTGTATTCACTCTATTGAATTGTTTCCTTGGAGGCAAAGTCTGCTATTGTTCATTGATGCAAGAGGTTTTTATGGAGTTTGTTGGAGCTAGAAGGAATGTAGAGGTTGTTGAATCACAAGGGAATTGGATGCTTCTTATAGTATCTTTGCATGTTCCACCTTCTATCGATGTTTGATTAATGGAAGATTAGGAGGCATGTTTATAAACTTGATGTTGTGGAGTTGCCAAGCAAGGCTCTTTGCGTGACATTAACTGATTATCAAATGGGGCAAAGCATTTGTGATGCAAGACATTGAAGGTTCTCAGTATTCTCTTCAATATTAATTTATAGGCATGAGTCCAATTGATTTTGTTAAATTTCAAATTATATATATATATATATATATATATATATATATTATCATCAAATGTTTTTATTATCGGGTATGAATCTCGAGGAAAATTTAATAAGAAAACTCTAAAATTAAATTCGGGATCATCTGAACTCCGATTTGAGCAAACTAATAGTGAAACCGAACGTTTCAAAAAGACGAACCCAACAACACCAAATTTGACCCAATATGAGCCGCAAATGGGTCCAAATCAAGGGCCTTAAGCACATTTAGAAGGTTAAAAATATAAATTGCATGTTCAAATGTGACATGTTTATAGTCGAATCGAGCAGCTCGATGAGACGAATCCAACAAGCCCATGATCGCTGAAGTTTGACATCATTAATGCACTCAAATACTTAATAAACAGTTCATGATCAAGGGAATCAATATCATCTATCCATTTGAACCACTTCCAACGTGCCCTTGATCTTCTCCCTATTTATTGATGATGCCGCTCCTAAAAAATTATAAATAGACCCCTCATTCTTCATTGATGGGGGACCGAGCAAGGAAGGGAGGACGAGAGGAAGAAAGAAATAAAATATGAGATTTCTCTTGCCACCAAGCTCTTCCTCGACCACCGCCAGGCCACCGATCATCGTCGGATTTTTGTCGAACTTTTACCCTGCCACCAACTATCACTGGACTTATGTTCAACTATCGATTGTCGTCGGACTTCCGCCCAGTTACCAACTGACTTTGGACTCATGCTCGATCATCGATCGTCACCAGACAACAGTCTTTTTGACCTCCGTTACCTGCTGACTATGATCCTTCCGACCACCATCACTCGACTACGGTCCTTTTGACCACCGTCGTCAACTACTGTCTTTCTGACCTCTGTCGCTCGCCGACTATGGTCCTCTCGACCTCCATCACTCGCCTATGGTCTTTCCAACTTTCGTGCCCGCCGACTACGATCTCTCTGACCACCATCTTCAGACTACAGTCTCCCCAACCACCATCGCTAGACCATGGTCGATCTTTCCAACCTTCGTCGCCGGCTGACTACGATTCTTCAGCCACCGTCACTCGACTACAATCTTTCCGACCTCTGTCGCCTGCCGACTATGGTCTCTCCAACCACCATCTCCAGCCTATGGTCTCTCCGACCGCTGTCGTCCGACTAAGGTCTCTCCGACCTCTGTCGCTTGTCGATTATGGTTCCTCCGACCAACATCGCCCGTCGACTATGGTCTGGCCGACCAAACGAACATGTCAACACTGATTCTTCCAACTCCCACTATATAATGCACTTTATATGATGCATTTTTGCTTCATCGAGTCAAGGCCTTCTCCCCAAGGAAGGGCCTCATTTGTAATGAACTGCAAACACTAGTGGATTCATTTAAACTGGGCAAGGCCCCATTGGTTTTTCCCCCTTTTCATGGATTTCCACGTAAACACTCTTGTGTCTCTTATGAATGCTACACCCCTATCTTTTATCTATTTGTGTGCTGGATCTTCGTACAAAGCTAAGACATTAAACTTTATATATCTCTACCACCGCTAATGTTTCAGTCCACAACAATATATATAGTAATGATACATGATCCTTTCCTTAATAGTTAATGCATTATTAGAAAAGGATTGTAAGCCTAAATCCTATATAAAGAGTTTTTAACTTATATTGAGTAAATTAATTATTGAATGAACTATTATAAAATTAGGTTGCATAATTCATTTTATTTTATTTATCTTCCTTCCCAATGAATTTTGATTATTTGTCCTTTTCTCCTTTTGAGTCCCTCTTTTTAGTGTTACATAATTTAATATCATATCTGTTCGATACTCGCTTTCATCAATTTAGTCTATCCATTTCCTCATGAAGCTTATCTCTAATTGACGAACCATCGTTTGGCCCCTTTGAACCTTTGTCGATAGAGCTTTTGTCTTTTGGAGTTTCACATAGGTAGCTTCTTGCTTTGGGGAGTAACTAAATTATCACTTAGATAAGGCATGCAAGAAACCCAATTTTGGTGTCGACAGTATTGCGACTCAGCAATGTTTAAAATTGCGTATTCAAGTATTGAGGCGTTTTTCATTCGTGAGACGAGGCGTAAGCCTCAAGGCGTTTTGAGGCGTAAGCCTCAAAATCAAAAGATTGCGTAAACATAAAATGATAAATTTTTTATACACTAATGAGTGAATAATATAAAACATAAAAAAGCATAAGATATGAAGTGAAATCAAAATATCCCAATAATAAAACAACATGAAATATAGTTCAACTCAAAATTCTATCTTTCCCAAATCCCAGTATTCTTTTCATTAATATATAATTCCAATTTCTAAAAATAAATAGCAATGACATATCACATAAGAACTCATAAGTCATCAATACTGTCATCACTAAGGGGTTCTTCATTTGAATCATCATTATGATGAACTGTTCTCTCCCCTTCCTCCTTTCCTATAGAGTCCAATGTCGGGCATTTGCTTCAAGATTTAATATATATTGCGTGAGGCGTAAGCCTCATGCCAGTGAGGCGAGGCGAGCCTCAACCAAGTTGAGGCGCAAGCCTCATAAAAAAAACTCGAGGCGTAAGCATTGAGGTGTTTTTTACTGGAATTGCACAAAGGCGGGCTTCAAGGCGAGCCTCATATTGCGCAATTTTAAACCCATTCGATGATCTCATAGAAACATGCTAAGAAAACTCTAAAGTCATGAAGGGCTTTTGCTTGTTTATAGTAGAAAATCATAGAATCAATTGATGAGGAAGTTATTGCTAATTAATTTAAATTTTTTCCAATAATAGAAACCATGCAAGAGCCTAAGTCTTAATCTTTCATAATTATTGTTTAAACAAGAGCTTAAGCCTGCATCACTTGCAGCGATGCTATTGTTTCAGATTCAATTGAGGTGATACCAAAAAATGATCCATAAATGTGAGTATCGCTTCTATCATTTGATATTGAACCTGCGTTTCCACTTTCATCACTAACACATTATTTCAAATCTATATCATTTATTTTAGTTCGAGGACTAATATCAAAAGCTCATGATTCTCTTGATTCTCCTGCTCTTCTCCCTACTCAGCTTGCCATTGAGCTTGTGCTAGCGCTTCTATTATGACAGGTTTGAGTTGATAATTTTTGGCATCAGATTCAATGATTTTTCTTGGCCTTCTCCAAAACCTTTGGAGATCTGCATTGTGGTACTTATATCCTCTCCAATTGATTACATATCTGCGCATGAGTTAGTTCTAAAGCCACCATCATCATGGTCTTTTTCTAACTCTTCAACGAAAAGCTTCTTTTAGCCAAGATGAATGATTGAAGACAATTATGGTCACCATAATTCTTTCAATAAAAAGCTTCTTTTAGTCATAATTAAGGACTTATGTTGACATTAACTTCATCATAGCTATTTCTTGATATATTCATTTTTTTTCTCGAGACTTAAAGCTCTATCCTTTGCTTCGTGAAGCCCCTTGCCTTCTATTTGGAAGGCAAGGCAGAGGTATTGCCTTTTGTCTTCTATGGAGAAGGTGGGGGCTCAAGTATCCTCAAACAATTTATTTCCAAAGTAAAATTTGAATTTAACATTGGGAACTGAATTTAAAAATAACTTAAGATGTACCAAAAATATGTTAGCGAATTTCTCTTCTCAGAAAAATAGCGAATCCATATTGATTGATGTATGTAGTGGACAAAGAACTTATGCTTTTGGTTGACAAATCGAATATTGTACAACAACAACAACAACAACATCAAGCCTTTATCCCATTACGTGGGGTCAGCTACATGAATCCTTTTTCTCCATTGTGTCATATTAAAAATTAAATTCTCGCTTAAATCTAATAAAGAAAGGTCATTTCTAATATTTTCTAACCAAGTCTTTTTAGGTATGCCTCTACCTTTCTTAGCATAAGTCAAATCTAATACCTCTATTGTCCTAACCGGGTCATCAGAAGGCCACTGTTTTATGTGACCAAACCATCTAAGACGACTATCTCTAATCTTATCTTCTACTGGAGCTACTCCAACCTTTTATGTATATGCTCATTTCGTATCCTATCTCTAAGGGTAAAGCCACTCATTCACCTGAGCATCCTCATCTTTGCCACACTCAACTTAGTATTACACTTCTCTTTTAATGGCGAACATTCGGCACCATAAAGCATTGCAGGCCTCACCACCCATTGTAATGATGAATAAGGATTCATTCACGTGAAATTTCATAATTGTGGTTAAGAGTGCTGCAAGACTCCGGATAAGTTTCGTTCCTCCTACATAGATCGCTACTTCAGACATTTATGCTATTTTGCATTTTGGAAATAAAATGCTAAATACTCACAAGTCACAATAGACTCTGTCACATTAATTAATTGTGTGTCATCACAAAATTCACTTGCCCTCATCAACATGACCCTGCAATTACCAAATATTTGTTGTACTGATAATCGCAGGGGTGACAATCTCTTTAATTTTGGGCAATTCGAGCTTAGGTATTATATCATAATTGTAGAAGCGATTGTTTATATATAGTCAACCTGGCTTACTCAGTCAGCTCATTACCCCTAATACTATTGTTTGGCAAGAGTACACCCATTACTTCATGGCTCAAATTGTATTGTGGCAAGCAGTGTTGTGGTGTGTGTGTAAGGTGGAATTAATTATTTTGTGTGGACGCCAAACGCCGTCCAGAGATCAACTAGAATGTGCCACGTGAAATTGCTCTGATACCAATTGAAATTGCTCTGATACCAATTGAAATTACTAGATGCGCCAAGAGGGGGGTGAATTGGATGATTAAAATCTTCTTTAATGAAAAGAAATATCTTTTTATGACTTTATGCGGAAGCGAATTTCATTCATAATAAAAAGATATGTAATCAATTTCATCCACGCAATTAATCACAATAAAAATAAATGCGGAAATAAAGTGCAGAAAAAATAAAGGAAAGAACACACCAATTTATAGTGGTTCGGTCAAACCATGACCTACGTTCACTCCCCGGAGGCACCCTCCGAGTATTACACTAAACCTTTAGTGATTCTCCTTTAGCCCCCACAGCTAGGCGGAGAAGCCCTTACACAATCACTTCCACCTTCCCCGGTGCGGCGGAGGAGCCGGGTCCTTTGACACCAATGAGATCTTCTTCTTCCCAAAACTTCCTTCAAGACGAACCTTGAATCCGATGGTACTGAGGTGCAAGCTCACCGGAGCAACCGTGTGATCTCCTTCACACTCCCTTGAAACCCCCTCCAAAGATCTTCTCCCTCTCTCAAACTTCACCCTTTCCTCTCTCCCTTTCAAGTCCTCTCTTCAAGATTTCTCCAAAAGAATGAAGACACAATGACTGCCAAAGACTCTTACAAAGTTTTATGAGAGTGCTTAAATAGAGGGCTCAAAAAAACCTAAAAATACTCAATTCAGCCGTCAAATATCGTACCGTACGATCGCAAGATCGTCCAATACGATGTGCAGAAATTGACCTGTTAGTACTGTACGATGTCCAGTTAGTACTGTACGAACAGTTCAGTTGACGTTCGTACTGTACGATATCCTGTACGAAAGTGCTGTACGAACAGTTCAATAAACGGGCAGTTTTCCAAAATTGTCTCTGTTGATCGTATAGTACAATACAGTTCGTACAGTACGATCAACACATCAAAATTAAGCCGTTTTGATTGAATAATCACAGGGTTAAATCAGGCAACGTTTTAAACATCGTACAGTACGATTATGATCGTACAGTATGATTATAACAACTTTTCAAATTCAAATCTTTGCCTAATTTAATGGACGACGGGCTTTCTAATTATAACAGATCGTACAATACGATATAGTGATCGTACAGTACGATTAGTTATATTAAAAATTAATTTTTTCAGAAAAAATAAATGTTTTAATTTATTTCTGTTACACCAGATCGTACAGTACAAAATAAATTCGTATAGTACGATTAACAGAAAAGTTAAAATATTTATAATCATTTTTTGCTCCCTCTATGTGTGTGCATGATCAACAAACTAACATACATAATTATAAGACTTGACTCAATAAATGAAAATTACAGACTCATTTAATACGACCAATTCTACGCAATCTTGAGCCTTGAATCTTCAAAGAACGGTGCATGATGTACCTGAAATATTAGTTAACATAGAAAGAAATATGCACTGCAAATACCAGGAGAAATAAAAGAATAATAAATATTATTTGTTATCATCAAAATCATAAACTCGGAAGCCCGAGTTGCAACACCACGTCACCTCTGTGCTCGGTACCGCTGGCATGGCGCATTCTGGTTGGTCTCTGGACGGCGTTCTGTGTCCAGTCTCCACACAGAATAATTTGCCATGGGGTGTGGGTATCATTGATTCCCCGTAATGAGCTGAGTTCCGATTTATGACATAACACTATATGCTACTATGAGGCAACACTTGTTTTTATCTTTACAACCACATGAAGTTCTTATCCTAATTTCTCTAGTCATGAAAGGGTTGGTTAAATGAAAATAAACCTGATGCTATGCGGAACCAAATGCCAATTTGATCAAAAAATCTAGCTGCATGTTTTTTGTCCGCATATGGTCTAATTGGCCTAATTGAAAGAAAGGATACGTTCTTGTCTCTTTGCTCCATGATCATGCAGCTAAAATGATGTGAAACTACTAGGAGTTATGTAGAAATTAAAGAGAAGCGATTAAAGTGTTGCTCGTCACAAATTTAAAGTTAACACATAAAATTTGAGTTAGGAAATTCGAAAATATTGACTTGCTTAGGCCAAAGAGATGCACTTGAGATTAACCAAAATAGTTCATTCAAAATTCAAGGGGAATTAAATGAAAAGTACAAGTAACAAAAACCCAACGTTTAACAACGAGAATTTCACCTCGTGGCCATTTCACTCAAGGATTGGTAGACTTTTGGCGGAGATAAAAGATCCAAGCGATGAAGGATGTTACCACTAGAGAGAGGGCGCTGAAGAACTTCGTTGGAGGAAAAGTAGCCGGTAGGGAGGGATGTCGGAAGTGGCCGTCGAGGCTCCAAGTGTACTTTGAAAATTGGCGGTCGTAGATGCTTGCAAGGATCGGGACGACTCTCTCCACGTACTCTTCCACGGTGGTCTCGTCTTCAAATCCTACGTCGAAGCACGGTGATCGTAGGATGTTGATGCTCCCGTCGGCGTTGAATACAAGACCCCACTCAAGCTCCGGATCCGCCATACGTCATTGAACCGGAGATGGAAGACGTCGCCTTCGTTCCCTCTTGGACTCTTGATTCAAGAGACGGGAAGAGAGAGGATGGGGGACGGCGGGATTCCAAGGGAGAGGGTGGCCGGCGGGTGTAGAGAGGAGCAAGGCTTGAAAACAAATTAGGTTTAGACCAGTTCTCTTAGGGAATTAATCAAAATCTGAAATAATTTCAGTTTTGATTAAGTTTGGAGGGAAAATTGCATTGAATTTAAAATTTCCAATCAAGCAATTAAGGCATTAAGTGGAGTTAATGAGGGGAAGCCAAGGAAGGGGGCCGGCGGTCCATAGAGGGAGGGAGGAGGTTTGGAAATTCAAAACTGAAATTTGATTTCAGTTTTAAGTGAATTAGGAGGGAAAATTATTAGGAGTTAATTCCTAATTCAAGAGGAATCAATGCTTTAATGGGGCATTAATGGGCTCCACCCAAGCATGGGGCCGGCGGCTTCTAGAGGGGGGAAATTGGTGTGAGAGCAAGTGTATGGTTTCCAAATTGGGTGCATGAGGTTTAAGAAGGATTAACACAAAATCCATTTGAATTTGAATTTTGTCATGAAAACGGATTTAAAGCTTTCCTAATTTGGAAATTCCAAATTTGGAAAGATTTTGAAATTCAAAATTTTGAATTTTCAAAATTTGAATTTGAGGTGACTTGGAGATGAGGTCGATAGTTGAAAGGTCCATGGACGGATGGTGGTGGTGGGGTGGCCGGCGGTTAAGGGGGAAGCTATGGCCGGCGGGTTGGGAAGAAGGAAGGGGATTGGATGTTGGGGATAGACTACGAGCCACAGACTCTTCCAATGACTGGTGGGTATTGCTTTTCGCCCTCGCCTTGGGCTCTCGTTCTCCTCTCTAACTTCAAGCTCTCATGCAACACAAGAAGAAGAAGAAGCAAAGAGACAAAAACTAGATTTTCATTCAAATAATCATTAAGCTCAAAAAGATATAAGAGACCACTATATATAGGTCTCAACTCATTCAAAGTAAAATACTAAATTGCCCTCTGGGCTACAATGATAAAATAACTCCCCACAGGGGTAAAATGGGAAAAACAGTAAATAAAACAAGGCAGGAATAAAATATATCATGACATAAAAATCAAAAGTAAAGGCGCTGAATCGTGGCCGTCGCTCTGCGGTTTCGCTGGCGATAAACATGTCTGTAGTGTCTGTCGATGTCCTCATCATAAAATTTGAAGGGTAATTTCTTTCTACTTTTACCGGTACAGCAAAGATTGAATTAGATCTGTAATTAGAGAACGACTTGGATTTTTTTTTCTTTTAAATAAGAATGAAAACCTTTTCCACATATTATTTGTAAAATATTATGTTCGGAAGCAAAATATATCATATATCTTTAAAATGTCTAATAGTTTGCTGTTGTCAGTTCTACCAGGAAATTTTTTGAAATGGACAACATTGACTTTAAGAGATACTTCACCTTTTACTTTACTAATCTGCTTTTTCGATTGGTTTATTAGTTATTAATTTAAAGTTAAATTTGGATAAGAGTGGTACTATAGAGTTGATTTGACAAGTTTACTTTTGACCATTGACAAATATCTCTGTGCAGTTTTCAACAGGTTGCATTCAGCTTTAATGGAGGGAAAGATTCAACTGTAATTGCCTCTTCTATTACTATGTGTCATATTTCTCATATAATATATATATATATATATATATATATATATATATATATATATATATATATATATATATATATATATCTATGAACTGAATTACTGACCATGAAATGGGGCCTGCAGGTTTTGCTGCATTTACTTCGTGCTGGATATTTTTTGTATAAAGAGGAAATGGGTAGTTTCAATGGAAACATGGACTCTGTACTAAAGTGTCCAATACGAACAATCTACTTTGAGACCTCTAGTGCGTTTCCTGAAATTAATTCATTCACTTATGAGACAGCTGCTAGGTAGTAATTCTCTTTCCCATATTATTTAGTGTTTTAATTCCAATTAATGTTTTAATTCTCTTGGAGTGATTTTACTCATGATATAGCTATCTCTGTTTGTTTGTATTTCATGCTTTATCTTTATATATATATATCTATATTTGATGTTTCAGTTATTTTTGACAGTTATGATTTACAACTGGATATTATTCGCCTTGATTTTAAGTCTGGTCTAGAGACTTTGCTTAAGGAAAAACCTACAAAAGCTATTTTCCTGGGTACCCGAATTGGCGATCCAAATGCTGTATGTTATTCTCTCTTTTACCATATTACATACATTAGGAGGCTGATCCTTATAATGGGAGATGTATTTTTTTTAGAGTTACATTCACATGCTTGTATTATAATTTATGAAACTTGCTGTACCTGCAGATTGGTCAAGAACAGTTTTCTCCAAGTTCAACTGGATGGCCTCCTTTTATGAGGGTGAATCCCATCCTTGATTGGTCATACAGGTTTTTCATTGGTTATTATCCTTTTTTTTAAGCTAGTTTTATTTTTATTATTATTTTTTTTTTCTGATTTTATTAGTGCACCGTATGATGTATTCTCTTTCTCTCCTTTCTCTGCAGGGATGTGTGGGCTTTCATCCTAACATGCAAGGTTCCATATTGCAGTCTATACGATAAAGGGTAAAATGTTCTATTTTATGTTCTATTATTGAAAGGATTAGGTATAAGTGATATGTAAATTTATAATATAACATAAAAGTATAAAACAACATATGCATAGATAACCTCACTTACGTATTTTGAATCAAGTAAGACTGAATAATTTAATAAGTTTAGATTTTCTATACATTATTTGTGAAACGAGTAATAGTTTCTATGATGTTTTTCTTTATTCATTATTTACAAATAAAGAAAATAAAATTAATCTTTATGTCAAATGGTTCCATATAGTAACCATATAGTCATGTTTTTTGTTAAATAATTTATTATTATAATATAAATTGTTTCATTATTTATCTTTAATATTATTGTAAAATTAAATATGATAAATTACCTGCAATTATTTAATATAATAATTTTTTATATTATATAATGTAATTAGCATACTTATTATATTTACAAGTTATTACTTAACCAATAAAAAATATATTTAGTAGTTATTTAATAATTTTATATGTTGTAGAATATATTTATTAAAATAATATATTTTTATAATAAGAAATAATATATTTTCTAATAAAAAAATATTTATAGTTATCAAATACTTTTAAATGTTCCAGAATGTGTATCAAAATATTATTTTTATAATAAAATATAAGTTCATTTTTCATTGAAAGTGTTTAAAATTTGTAATAAAGTGTTACGCTATTTGTCTAAATAGAGACATGATGATAATTTTTTTGGTTTTAAATTAATGAAAGTTTTTGGCATATCAAAATTTTATGCAATATGTTTCATAACTTTGTTTTTTTCCATTAAAATTTTCATAATTTTATTTGTGTGTCTAAAGACTCTAAACACTTAACATTTTCTCCAGAATTATCATATAACATTTGCAATTAGTTTTTTATTTTAAGTTAAAAAGTCTATTTATAATATAGTAGCTCCACTTTGAAAATAATTATGTTACTTTTTCCTTTTGATGAAGCATGTGTTTACTCCTTCCGCCAAATATCTTTCTCATATCTTATAGACTTATATCTATTATAAATCCTCTCATAGCCTACTCTACTAGAATCTATATATCCATTTAAGTTGCCACAAATAATTATCCTTTCTCATTAGGTATACACTATATTTTTTCCATAATTTTCCAAAGCTGGTTTTTCCAACCATCTTAAAATCCAACTTTTAGAGCATAATCAATAATAAAATTTATTATGTCATCATCAATAATTTAGTAGTCATCACTCTATGGTTAAACCTGTCCACCTTAACAATTTTTTAAATTATTTATTAACTACTCTTGCTTCCTTATTCTTATTGTTAATCTTCTCAATATACACCAACTTGTAACCTTCATGAATTTTTTTTTTTCAGACATTTTTCCTTTCATTCTATTTTGCAAACTACCAATTTTTTGCTCTTTTAATCATTGTACTCACTACTTTTTTGATATTCCAATTCAATGTCCTTGAATTTCATGTAGCAAATCTAAGTTTACACAATTTCCACCTCAATTATATTAGGTTTTGCTTCATCATTTCTAGATGATGTAGTAGCCAATCCTTTACGATCTTCAGGTTATAACTGTGGCAAACCAACTGTAGGTGATTTCACGGCAAACTCTTTTCTATTTCTCACCACAATTCAGTTAGGAGGCGGCGTATTCCTGCTTTGGAATGCCCTAGCATTAGTAAAATTTAAATTTATATTCATCTTGTGCTTGACTTGAGTTTTATGATTGGCGATGGAGCTAAGATCAACACCAAGCTTTCTCATTAGGGTTTGGGACCAGTGATGACAGTTTTTAATGAAAGAGATGCTGGTTTTTATCTGATTGAAGACATTGGAATTGCTTTTCTATGAGCTTTGTCCCTCTTTGTACCTCTAATTTGCTCAGATTCTTACCTTTAGAAATAAAAAAAATTACCCGATACACTCTCTTTTTATTGGCTGCGTTGAAAATTGAACATGAACCACCTAGGCTTTCATTGGTTGCAACAAGAAGACATGTTTGTGTTTATAAAATTGTTGTTTTCTTTTATATTTACTACCTGAATACTTATCTTATTGTTGTTATCCGTTCAATCATTGTTATTGTCCTGGTACCAATTGATGCTGTAGATGATGGACGAAAATGTTTATCATGTGTAAGTAATATGAGCAGTTAAATGGTTTACCTAGTGCTGTAATGCATGAGTTACCTGCCGGTGTGGGGTCTGAAAGGAGGTGGATGTATATGGTCTAACTAGGGCTGCAAACGAACCGAGTGAGCCGAGTATGTGACTGTTCATGTTTGTGTTCATTTAATATCAGCTTGTTCAAGTTTGGTTCATGCTTGTTCGAGCTTTAGCGTTTGTGTTCATGTTTGGTTCATTTAAATTGAGTGTTCATGTTCGGTTCATGTTCAGTTCATGCTCGTTTGTTTAGTGTTTATCGAGCTTGTTCGCGAACATATTTAACGAATTTTTTTAACTATCAAATAACATGTTTATGAACATATCTATAAACAAACACATTTATAATAAAAGCAATTATTTATGTAACAAAGGTAATGATTATTTATATTTATTAATTCTATAGTCAAATATTAATTATTTTTATCGAGCTTATTCACGAGTTCAAATCGAACATGAATCGAGATTTTATTGAGCTTCTTATCGAGCTTAATGTCGAGCTTGTTCACGAACTTCAAATGATGTTGTTCGTGAACATAAATGAGCCGAACGCATTAGTGTTCAAGTTTGTTTATTTAAGAATCGAGTATTTAAAATATTGTTCAAGTTTGTTTGTTTAGTTAATTAAACAATCGCAAACGAGCTTTAATTGAACCAAACAACGAGTAGCTCGTCGAACGTATGGTTCGCTTGCAGCCCTAGGTCTAACCATGCATTTTGGAGGCTTTTTCAATGAATTAATATGAACTCAAGCATATCAAGTTTTGAAACTGGCAGAATTTCATTCTTATTGCTCATAATTTCAAACTATTTTGAAACCTAGTTTACCCCCGTTTTAGGTATACTTCCATTGGGAGCATATATGATACAGAGCCAAATGCATTGTTATGCATTCCTCATCAGTCTGGCGACAAAGAAAACTTCAAACCTGCTTATTGTCTATCAGATGGAAGACTTGAGAGAGCTGGGAGAGCAAAGAAGCTTGCTTCAAAGAATGAAAACATTCCTATCATGAGTAATGGTTTAAAGAATACTAATCCACATCAAAGCTGCTCTTTTTCAGCGTCAATCATTGCTGTAGGTGATGAGATTCTGTAAGTTTTTAAATATGCTATTGTAAGATTTTATTGTTCTCTTATTTAAAATTGATCAGACTATTTTGTCCATTAGTTGCCAACTGGCATTAGGAAATCATTGAAGCTATATATGGACACTAAATGAAATTAATTACTTTTCGTATAATTGGTAAACTCTTGTTAGCTTGCTTCTGAAAAAAATTGCAGGGACTGCTATTTCTTCTGATAAGACATTTTCTTGTAATTTTTAGCACTTCAATAATTTAACTGCAAAGAAGGATTTCTGTAATTAACTAAAATTTAGTTAAATCAGTGATACTTACAAAAGAACAGGGACATGTACATGAGTATATATAGGCAGAGGTCACAATTGCACGAGCCATCTTATATATTAGTTAATTTTTTTTATGAAATATATTTTTGCTTAAGGGAAGCATTTGAATTAATTATATGGAAATGATGAAATAATTTTTTGTGTCAAACATGAAATTGTTAGTAGCTATTAATATTAAGAATGTTGCAAAGTATGGAGTATCAAAAGGAATAGCTCATAATAGTAAATATAGTTGTTGGTGGAATCAAAATGTGTAAGAAAACATAAAAAATAAGAAGCTTTTTTATAAAAATTGGGTTAAGATGTAAAAGCTTAGGAAATTGGAAAAGATATAGAGGGCCCATAAAGAGTCTAAAAAATAATACCAATGCAAAGATTTTAACTTTTAGTGATTTATATAATAGATTATATACTAAAGAGGGCGAATGATGTATATATAAGTTAGCTAAGCAAAGAAATAAGAGAAGTAAAGATCTAGTTCAAGTGAAATCATTAAGGATGAAAATAAAAAAAAAATGCTTTTATTAGAAATGAATATTCAACATAAGTAGATGAGATTTTTCGTTAAGCTTTTTAATGAAGACTATGAGAATTACTAATCTTAGCACCCTAAATAAAAATAAAGATTTTAATTTTTATCATCGTATTAGTAGAGGTATGTAAATGCTTAGGAGATGAAGGAATTTCTTGGCTTACTAAATTGTACTAAATTTCTAAATGTTATTTTGAAGACAAAGGATGCGCGATGAGTAGAGGTGTGTTTTGGTTCCTATTTTTAATAATAAGGTGATACACAAGAGTGTGAATTATAATTGAATTAAGTTAATGTGTCATAAATTGAAAATATGAGAAAGAGTAATTGAGCATAGGTTATGACATGATATTAATGTTTCTCAAAACGAATTTGGAATAATGCCAAGGTAGGTCTACTATGGAAGCTATACATTTATTAAGAGGTTTGATGGAGAAGTATAAAGAGAATATGGAGGATCTAAATATGATATTTATTAATTTAGAGAAAACATATGATAAAGTTTCAAGAGAAGTGCTTTGAAGAGTTCTAGAAAAAAGAAGTTAATAATGCTTATATTCAAGTTATTAACACTACAGGAAAATCACCCATTACCGGCGGAATTTTTCGGCGGCTTTCCAGCTGTTAATTTTCCGGCTGCTTTCCGACGGAAAACAATGAGACAACTTTTTCGATGAAATTTTCGGCGGTTTCTTTCCCATGGAATTTTTCGGCGGAATTTTAAAAATTTAATTAAATTGATTAAAATTTTAACTATTTAAATTATATAACAAAAATGATGAAAAATAATATTAACTATTTCTTTAATTTAAGTAAAAAGATTTAAATTAAAATTTATTATTTAAATTTTAATTTATTTTAATTTTTTCAGTAATTAGTAATTTAGTAGTATTTTAATTCATTATTAAGTTTCTTTCTCATTAGTTAGTATATTATTTTTAATTTTCTGGCGGCTTAATTCTGTCGGATAGCCGCCAGAATTATTTCCCCCCGGAAAAAGCCGCCAAATTTTTTTTCCTTTTACCAGCAAAAAAATTCTGCCGGAAAACTACCGGTAAATTTGAAAAATATCGGAAAATGATCAATTTCCGCCGGTAATAGATGATTTTCATGTAGTGTAAGGATATGTTTGCAGGAGTTGTTACTTGTGTTCAAAGAAAAATGGGTTTAAACACAAGTGGGTTTGACCAAGTATTTTCCTATTTCAATTGTATTATATCAAGGATCAGCTTTAAGCCTACATTTTTTTATTGAATCATGGAAGTTCTTACTAGACATTTGTAAGAGGATGTGTCATTTTGTATGATTTTCGTTGATGATATTCTTCTTGTTGATAAGACTAGAGATAGATTTGCAAGGAAATTTGAATTATGAAGATCAACCTTAGAGTAAAAAGGTTTTTGTTTGAGTAGATTTAAAACTGAATACATGGTATAATTTTAGTAGTAAAAAATCTAGTGGGGGTATTGTGAATTTAGGCGATCAAGTCATTAAAAAGAGCACACACCTTAGATATCTCAAGTTTATTTTTCAAAGTGATGGTGAAATATATGAGGATATTATTAGTAGAATTCAAGTTAGATGGTTGAAGTGGACTAGTGGAGGAATGCATTGGGATTATTGTGTGATATAAAAGTATCGCTCAAACTTAAGGAAAAATTCTATAAGATGGTGGTGAGACCTACAATGCTTTATGATATAAAATGTTGGTCATTAAAAGAGAAGCATAAAATTAATTTAAATGTTGCAGAGATGAGAATGTTCAGGTGGGATGAGTGGCTTTACTCTTAGAGATAAAATATGAAATGAGTATATACGTAAAAATGTTGGAGTAACTCTTGTGGTAGATAAAATTAGTGAGAGTGGCCTTAGTGGTTTGGTCACATAAAACAGTGGCCTTCTTATGAACCGGTTAGTAGAGTAAATGTATTAGATTTGACATTTATCAAGAAAGGTAGAGATGGATAAAAAAAATCTGATTATAAAGTATTAGAAATGATATTTATTTATTTTATTTAAATTTGAATTTAACTCTTAACAGGACACAATAGTGAAAAAAGATTCATGTAGCCAACCCCCTAGTGGGATAAAGGCTTGATTTTGGTGTTGTAAACCTGAAATTTTTAAGATAATAAAAGATGATATTTGGACAAAAATGATAAATAAAGAGACTGAAATGTGGAAAATGATAAGAACATTGATTTTGGATCTAACTAGGTCAAAGCACAATATTTTTTGGGACTTGTTTTGTCAAAGTTTGCTTGAGCAGTGTACAAGGAGTGTCCATGCGATGTTTGAGTTTGTTTCTCATTGAAATCGACAATTTCATTATTTTGCGAGTGGTGCTTTGTTTATTTAAGTCACTTGAGGTCCTGATTAACATCCTTATTATATCCTTAATAGTTTTACCGCTTAAAGAGTTTTAGAAGATTCTTTTGTAATTGGAATTTTGCTGACTGAAGTAAATTGAGGTTCTCTTTGTCATCCTTGTTATACAACCCATACTTCCATTGCTCAAGGAGTTTTAGAAGATGCTCTAATGTTAACTGTTTTGGGAGTGTGATTTATAGCTTGAATTATTTTAAAAAAGATGCTTGAATTAGCTCACTGCAGTGAAATTTAAATAAACTCCAGCCTTATTTCAATAGTTATTAGCATTTGATATTCTGGAGCAAAGTATGTGAGTTACACCCCTTTGTTAGATCGCGTTGTATTGTTGTACATTTGACCATGGCTCAGAACATAATCGAGGCTCAAATTTTATAGTTTAATTTAGCATTTGCCACAATAATTTGGGAACAAACATTCGTTTATCCTCAATAGTTTTCATATTTGTTGTCTTGTTGCATATTGGTTCTTTGTTTTCTCCTGCTGGAGCTTGTTGCTTGTTGGTGATTCTCTTCTTCTGCTTTCATGTATGCTAATTTTCTCATATGCTTCTTGTTAGTTCTTGCTGCTTCTGCTAAGTAGCTTTTCTCTCATAAGCTTCTTTTTGAAAATGCTTCTCACTGCATTCTTTTCACGTTTCTCCCCTCCTCATCATGATACTTTCTCTCACTTTATGTTGCCTCTATTTTTTTAGTCTAGCTGGTCTCTCAATCTTATGAGTATTCTTAATTTTTATATATTTTTTCATAATTTCATTTTTAATATTTTAGTTCTTTTTCCTGCTTCTAGATAGATGAAAATAATCGGTATTGAATATATTATTATAGTTGCACATAGTTTTTATTCTTTATCAATAAAAAATGTTATCTAATATGGTTTAAATTTTGTTAATTAAATGATTGTTGTATGCACATAATTTATGTATAGGCATACAAGGAATGAGTGCTCTATTTAGTAAAACTGCACTTTATGAATGAAAAAAAAAAACACTTGCGCATTACATTTGAGTTCAGCACTTTGAAAACGCTGATATTAACTATGTATTTTCTCTATAATCAACATACCCTTTAATTGGTTTTCAGGAGGCCATAGTGGGAGCGCCAACCTTAATATGATTAGCATGCCTAAGTTACGCTGAAGTGGGTTTCAGCACATAGCGAACAACTCACAAATTCAAACTATGAAGGGCATTACTAACTTCTAATAATGGTCTCAGTAGTTACTGTCGATGTGTACAGTCCAATTGAGTATATTTAGATATTAAAAATTGAATGTTATGTGATGGAAGGGATCTACGATAGATTGCCGTGTCAAAAGTTAAATGGCTAGTGAAATTTATGAATCTTGATTCAAATTTGAAATATATGATCAGCATATGTTTTTAACGTAAGAACCTAGAGACATTTTATCAAGCCATCTACTGTTTTGTATTTGTGGTTTATATACCATGTTAGTTCTCCACATAGCAAGTATTACAGAATGCCAACTGTTAGCTGGTGGAATCAATCATGTATACATTAGGTTATTGTGATATGGATTTGTGTTGTATACATTCTTAGTCTGTTTGATACCAACTGTGTGCCAGCTCAAAATGTTTTACCGTTAATTTATTCTCTCTCTTGATTTGCTTACCTTTCCAGGTTTGGCTCTGTAGAGGAAAAAATAGGGGCGACCTTGTGCAAAAAACTTAATGCTATAGGCTGGCGGGTCTCTCATATAGCTGTTGTTGGCAATGATGTAAGAGAACATGCACTTGTCCGGCTTTTTATTCAGAATTCTGATTGTGTCAAATATTCCATTGGTTTGAACTCCAATGAGCATAGCAAATTCATACATGTGCATGTTACTGATGTCTCAATTGTATTTCCTTTTACTCAGTGGTGTCATAATCTCATTATCCTTTTTTTTTTTCTTTTAATTTGGTTTATTTGTTGCTGTCAGGCTTATGCTAGATAGAAAATCTATTGCAGATGACCTTGTATACCTTTTAGATAATTTATTTGCTATGTAAAGTATACATTATTTGAAATAACATTTGGAAGTATGTTATGTTATATTTATGGGATGTCATAAAAAAAATTAGCTTATACTGCATTGCAAAAGCTGTACTCAGGAAACTTCACTATAACATAAATTATATTTGTTTTTTTCCTGTTCTTAGTCACTGTTGGATTCTTTTGGGTTTTTGTTTCATAACTAATTAAAACTAGGCAAGGAAAACCTTTTTTTTTTCTTCTTTCTTTCTTTCTTTGATAAGTCTTTACTGATCTATTTAGCTTTAGCAATCCTTAACATTGTTTATCTTTTTCTTTATTTTCTTAAATTTTAGTTAATATCACTACAATTAATTGATACTATTCTAGTGTCATAAACTCTGATCAGCTATTCCTTTTTCAATCATTAACTCCACTTTGGCTTGATACATCTTGTTTTCCTTAAAGGTTTTTATTATCATAAATTCACATAATTTGACTTTGAAATGCAACTTTTGCAGCAAAAAAGATGAACCGGTTTTCTGGTTGCCCCGTGTTAGGATTTTCTAGATCTTGATTAAAACTTAGTTCTTCTGTCTTTTGTTGCATCATCTCAATAGATCATATGATAATCTTGCTCATCCTTTTTGAGGATGTGAATCTAAAGGAGTTTGTTGGTAAGCTTTCTTGAACAATTGCTAGTTAATTGATTTTTGATATCATGTGCAGATTGATTTGATAGCTGATGAATTGGAGCACCGGAAGTGCAAAGATGACTTGGTTTGTTTTGTATCTCATCTATTGAAGTTTATAACTATAGTCATGAACTTTCACATCTTTGTGAGCTAAATATTTATTTTTTCATTATGTAAAGTTTTTGAAACATGGATTATAGATATTTCTTTTTGGAGCGCTTGGGCCCTTACATTCAGATGTTTCATTAGCTGGTGTGGCAAAAGCCTTTGGAGTTCGTCTGGTGGGTTACTTGATGCTTTACTTTGAAGTATTATAATCCTAGCTATGCTTTGTTCTTTGAAATACTTTGATATGCAAAAGTGTCTATTTTAGCTGTCTCATTCCTCACCGTTAACGCAGTCCTTTAAATTTAAATTTTAAAATAATATAGGACATGACATTTTTATGACATACTTGTCTACTTGTGTGTGTATAAGGGGTAAGTATCTTGTAGGTCCCTAAGGTTTGGACTGCTCTTCATGTTGGTATACATTTTTGAGAACTCTTCATATCTACAATCAACTATAAAGGATACCTAAGAAGAGTTGATTGGGAGCAAACCATCTCAGCTCATTTGCAAGGTTGCTAATAATCTATTAGCTTCACTAAACAAATACACAGCACATAACTTCATTAAAACTGCAGTATATGATGTCTTATTCAATACTAATGCTATGATGATGAAGTAATAGATATCCACAGATAAGCAATGTGGTCACATAGTTGAGTGTTTTCATAATTTGTTGCACTTGTAGGGTCGGTCTTCTAAAGTTTATCTGCACTCTTAAGGTCTTGTTGGAAGCTCACATCTCAACTGAGAATACTTAGTTTTCGGTTATGCAATTGTAAAGATGCAGAACATTGTTCTTCCTTTATAAGAGATGCATAGCAAGTTGATTCACAAACAGCAGATGTAAAGCACATTCTACTGAAACAGCTCATTGAAATAGGCACATATGCTTAAAGTTCGTTCTTTTAACAGAACCATCAATTGATTGTAAAATGACAAAAATACCCTTTTTTCTTCATTCCCTTTCCTTGAAGATTGTAATGCAGGCCTTGCCCCTTCTCTTCTTTTCCCTAATGACGCCCATTGCTGACAATATCTCTGTTTGCATCACTTCCTCCAGTAGATCCATGGCTTTTCTTGATTGGTACCTAATAAGCCCACCGTCATTGCAAATCTTTAAAAGATCGCAGGTTTGATCCACTTACCACTCGTTATTGACAAGTACGAACGAAACTTCATCCTTTTCTACTGAAACAGCTTATTGAAATAGGCACATATTCTTAAAGTTCGTTCTTTTAATAGAACCATCATTGATTGTAAAATGACAAAAATACCTTTTTTTTTTTCTTCATTCCCTTTCCTTTAAGATTGTAATGCAGGTGTTGCCCCTTCTCTTCTCATCCCTAATGATGCCCGTCGTTGACAATCTCTCTTCTTGCATTGCATCCTCTAGTAGATCCATGGCTTCTATTGTCTGCTACCTAATAAGCCCACTTTCATTGCATGTCTTTAAAAGATCGCAGGTTTGATCTACTTACCACTCGTCATTGACAAGTATGAACGAAGCTTTGTACTTTTCTCCTTCAACCCCCACCCCCTATTTCTGCTTCCAGTCTCCTTTGCCCGCCCATCCTCCACTTTGGCTGCCAACACCATAACCTTCAAATTCCATCATGGTCGCCTCCTCCTTCCCTCATCAAATCCTCACCCTTATATTTTCCATCCATCACCGTCAACTTGGAAAACTGTGGGAGTGGTGCACGTGTTTGGAGGCAATGGAAAACTGTCATTGATTTAGTGCAACCAAAGTCATAGTAAAAAAATAAATGGAGATGTTAGAGAAGTATGAGGTCATCACTGTGATGCTTTCTTTAATTTTTGGATGAGTTTAGACAAATTATCATGAGAATGAACTATAACAAATCTTTAGAAAGGTGAGAATTTAATGTTGATCTTCAAAGTTCAGATGGATCATTGAGGAAGAACTGTAATCATACAATGGAATAAGAAGGTAGGGCTTTTTTAAAGACTTGAGTTTCGTCAGGGACTAATTTGACAATAAAGGATTGTATTTTGGTGATAAAAGTTGTTATCATTCAATTTAAGAAAATAAGTAATTTTAGCTAAATTAACAAAAAATTTAACATTGTTGGTGAACAAATTTCTTTGTGCTGGCCAAAAATTAGGTTTGAGGACCATAGCGAAATTTTGAAGAGGTATTAGGGATCAAAGTGGAGATTTAAAGAAGCGTGCACTGATCTGAATGAGCTTTTCAAACCTCAGGAATTTCTGTGACACACACACACACCAAAATGAACTAAATTTCATATTACCAAGCGCAAAACATACAAGTAGCTTAAGTAAAAAATGAAAAGTGAGAGTAATGGTGAAGATGAATGTTATCTAAAATACCATTCAATTGAGGTATATCCTTGTTAGGGTGGGAAAGGTTTTGTTTAATTTATATCCAAGATGTTTGTGCCGTGTCCAAGAGGTGTTCAAGAGCTTTTGAAAATTGTTTTAGAAAAATTGAAGCATCATACACGTAATGGCTTTTTCTATTTTCTGTTATAGAGTATGAAATATCTGACCTGATACAATGGCCCTCTAATACAAGTTCTCGTGCTTTGACGTATTTTTGCTGTAGCTCAGGGTTTTTTGAATGGTTACTCTGTAATGAGAAAGCTAAAGATTTCCATAGACTAATAAAATCTGTTGATGTAAACTTGTCAACTATAGTTTTGGCAGCTGTCCCACTTTTCTCCATGTTAGTACCTTTTTTGAAGAAGTTACAGGAAAATGCATAAAATAGTGAAGTTTTAGGTGGATGATTTAGGATAAATTTTGTTGACATCTTCAGGTTTATAAATTGCTTACTAAAACTGGTGCAGAATACAATGTCCATTTTTCCTTGAATGGAAGAGTAACTTATGTAAGGAAGGGCACTAATGTTGTTATGATGTTTATTTCAAAAACCTAAACACGAGGGTAGGTAAGAATTTCCTACGACTAATTGCTGATGCAACATATCGATGTCCTTTTTTCTTGTCATCCAATAATAGCTGGACGTACCTAAGGACTCTCATTTGGTCATGGTATTTTGTGCCCGTGATTTTAAAAGAAGGATAGGTAATTCCAATGTACTTGGAAGCTAAATGCTGCTGAACTACTGGCTGTTAGGTGTGGTTTTGTTCTTGACGTTGAAGGTGGAGATAGGATATATAATTTTTAGTGTGATTCTAGATCTATTGTACTACACTTTATTCACTTATTAGTTATTACCTCGAAATAAAATACGTCGAGGCACATGGCATACAATCTTGAAGTTAATCATGTTTAGGTAGACTTTATTTAGAGCTGACTATGCTCCAGAGTCGTAATTGATTGCAATTGACTTCTCAGTTTTGCTCTCTAATATATAACTTTTGCTATTGCTTCTTAAAATTCTTTGTTAGTGTTATCGGTTCATTACTCTAAAAATCAACTGTACTTTCAGTGTTCTGAAATTGACAGAATTCTTTTAGGTATTTAGTAAATGATATTTAATTTATATCTTCCCCATCTCTAGGCTCCTGATGAATTTCACCATGTGTCATTTGTTCCTTGAAGTTTTTTGTTACTATTTTCTGCTTACTAGTTCTAAAAATCAATTGTATTTAGAGGATTTAAAATTGTAAAATTCTCTCACGAATTTAGTAGCTTCCTCATTCTTAGGCCCCTGATGAAGAGTTTGAGGAGTATCTTAGACATATTATGGGAAACCACGGCACAGGCAACCGAAATGAGGTGATGAAATAGTTGAAATATAATGCATGCATGTTATATTTATATATAGAATTTATACTTTCCTTTTTGGCTAAGCTTGCTTTTTGTATGTATACTTCCGTATGCTAAGCTAACATAGTACTGTGTTTCTTGATTTATTTGTATTATTTGATGCAAAATTAATTCTGAAGACTTTTGTTTATTATAATAATAATGGTCATGAGAAGCCAGTTTTTTAAAAGAAAATTGAAGCTATTTATCCCAGATCAAGTCCTTGTTCTTTTTCTTATGAACACTAAAATATTTTTTTTACTGTTTATTTTCTTTTTTTATATTTCTATTGTCCGTTTACAAATTTTTTACTCAAAATTTTTTGGAATTTGGAATTATATTTTCAGTTTAATCATGCTTTCTTATGTTGTTCAATGTTCAAGCTTTTATTTTAAAGTTGAAAATTGTACTTGTTACGTAGTTATTAGTTTTGATGTTTAGTATAGTTGAGACTGTTTCACTTCATAGTTGCTGTAAGTTAACCCCTTTTTAAACCTAACATTGATGGGAGTCTCATGCACTACAGATGCACTTTTACTCTATAAATACCATCGTCGAATATTCTTTAGTTAAAGAGGTGATATTTTAGAGATAGCTATTGTCTGATTTTTTCATAAAAAAATATCAACTTTATATTTAAATGAATGAAATACAGGCTAATAAATTCTTATGATAGAAAGTAAATTGTTATATTTATTATAGGACTTGCTTGATAAAGGATTCATTAGGCAGAGTTTTAGGATGTTGCTAGGTCAATTTTAGAAGGAAATTTGAATTGAAGATAAGACGCCTAGAAATTTCATCCTCATTTTACGAGGACTTTAAGATCGGCTTAAGGTTTTTCATATGCGCAAGCCCCTATGATTAATTATATCTCTCAATAATTAAAAGTGTACTTTCGATTAAGGCTAGCCATTAGATAGTCACTAAGTACTGAGCATATAATAACAACAAATTTAATATTGGGATTTCGAGGTGGCAATTGACCTAATGTGACTGAAGGATTCTTGTCAACAACCTTAAGTTGCTCGCCCAACTTATCTTGTAGACCTGAGGTTGATGTTTGTCTAAGGGAATAAATTTGAGTCGAACTAATAGAGAGATTTTAGCTATTGGAGAGCATACAAGCTAAGTTGCTCGCCCAACTTATCTTGTATCACTATTGACAAACGAATACAGAGGGTATATGAATTTTGCTTTAAATTTTGAGAGGTAGACTTCACTTGAATATTATCTTTTTTTTCTTTTGGATTTTTATATTTTTTTAAATAGAAATTTGGACCTCACTGTAATTTGCTTCAAGATTTGGAAGATTTTTTTATAAATAGTCATCTCTATTTGAGTTTTTTTTTAACATGATCATCATCGAGATGATATTGAAGTCACTTACAACATTTTTAATTTCAACATGAAATTTTGATTTTTGAAAATGGACATCTCTGGTTAAAATTTTCTTTCAATATGACCATCATTGATACGACATTGAAGTCACTTGAAGTATTTATATTTATAGCATGAAAATTTGCTTTTTGAGGAGGACATCTTATGGTTGAGATTTTCTTTAAATATGGCCGTCATCTAGGTGACATGGAAATTGATTGAAATATTTATACTTGCATTATGAAAATTTGATTTTTGAAAATGGACCACTTCGCATGATATTTTCTTTTAATAGAACTATCATCGGATTGACATTAAAATCACTTTATATTCAATATTTGTAATATATAATTTTAATTTTTAAAATGGATCCCTCCAGTTAATATTTTCTTTCGCATGATTGTCATTTGGGTAACATTGAAATCCCTAAGTATCAATATTTGCAATATGAAAATTTGATTTTTGAAAATGGACCCCTCTAGT
The DNA here is from genome assembly GCA_016618105.1 of Dendrobium huoshanense. Lineage (NCBI taxonomy): Eukaryota > Viridiplantae > Streptophyta > Magnoliopsida > Asparagales > Orchidaceae > Dendrobium > Dendrobium huoshanense. The sequence continues at coordinate 7,064,243 of CM028358.1, read as the reverse complement.
TAATATTTTCTTTCAACAAAGTCTTCATCGGGGTACTTGAATATTTTCATTTGGTTATCTTCGACTTTGTCAACTTGCTTGCAGAACCTGATTTGAGTTCTGTAAAATTAACTTGAAATATTTTTTAAATTTCTTATAATTTTATTATATTTTTATATTTGTCTCAGTGATACCCCGAAATATTTTGGAACAAATGTAGGTATTCTTACTTTTTCTTTTAAATAGTGTGGACACTTTTAAATAATTTGGACGTTCCGGACGCATTGGCGCAGTTTGTTTTACAAATTGGCAAAATTCGTGCAACTTAGTGAAACATCTCACCCATATACTGTTGTTCTCGATGCAATGACACACTTCTAGAGCAATGATATGGTTCTGGGGCAATAAGATGCTTCTCGAGATAATGATATGCTTATCGAGATAATGACATGTTTCTCAAGTTGATGCGCTTGAATTTAAAAATTCTGTTGTGATGTGTGCCATATCTTAAAGATATTTGTACGTGAATTCTTGCATGGGCATTTTTATTGAAATGTGTGAAAAATTTTCATCTTTGATTTTTCAATGACCACTTTTTGCCTTCTGTTTGCTTCTGTACTTATGTTGTGGATATTGTGGCATGATTTGCGAATTATATTTCTTTTTATATTCTCTTATTTCTTAATGTGAGTTTTGCCTGTATATAGGTTATATTAATGTGAGTTGGACCCATATAACATCTTTCTTTTCCTATGAATTGGGAGTGTTCAATTCTTTTTTATTCTAGTTCACCAAGTGTGGTCCTGACGGTTACAATTATTTTTAGTATTGGTAGGAAGGTTCTGTTCCCAAGAGAGTTTTCTGGATTTGTTACGAGTTCCCTATAGTTTCTAATTCAGTGACCTTGTCTTTATTCATCACGAAATACTTAAACAATATGATGATAAGATTAGCTTGCAAGGCTTGTGTGTCACTTTTGCTCACAATCTTGATGAGGGCAGCAACATCCGAAGTTGGTTCTTTAGTAGTTCCAACTATTTGAGGAGTAACTCAATGAAGGTTGGTAGCAGGGGATCCCTAAGGTCTATTGTCACCAGCCACCTAGCCTCCTTTTCGGCCACTGTTAATGTCGATGATTTTAACACCTTGTCCTGAATGCCTTTTTTCACAAATAATTAAAAATATGGCACAAAAAAAAAGTAAATAGATTGATAATTCATAGGGACATAAATATAATAATAATTAGAAAAAAAAAATATAAGGGGACCCTTTCCATCATAATTCATAAACTAAGAAAAATTAAGATATATTGAATACAAAATAAATCACTCTAATTCTGTTCTTCGCACTTTCAGTTCAAAAGGTGTTATACCTTGGCAACACTTAATATAATGCAAGGATCTAATATCAACACATGAGACTAGTCTTTTGATTCAGGGCAAGAAAAATAATTTCGTATTCATGAGAAAATGATTTTTATATGAAATACTTAAAAAATTAATAATCATAATATATAAAATGAAATTTTATTGGATGAATATTATCTTTAAATGTCTTTTATCAAGGAAAATTTTAACATCAACTAATATAAGTAAGATGAATCAACTCTAACTACAATAACCCAGAACTCAACATAAGTTTAAATAAAGAACTATAACTCAGTTATAAATATTGAGTCAATAAAATAACTATTGCTGAAAGATCTTCTCTTATAGTGATGGTCCCTTAATCAACTTAATAAGATTTGTTAAGATAAAATTAATCATAATTGGGTTTGTCATGCAAACTCAATGAGAAACTTTTATTATATAAATATAAGCGATAAGATGTAGAACATGTAATAATATTAATATTAACATGTAGTCATATGAGCAATAGAAGAAGTATTATTTACAATATAATATCATTATAAATTATTGCATCATAAGATTAGGTTAAGATGATATTAAAAATGTCAATTGTTCTATGATTATTTATTGTATGGTGTTGTTAACTGCATTAGACATATTCATATAAAACCGAAGATAACTTACATATATATATATATATGGAGAGAGAGACGGTTTGCTAAGATGCCCTGAACAAGAGGTATATTTTAACCCATGTGGAGTCCAATGACTACCCAACACCCAATATAGTCATCACACCATGCATATACGTTCGCCTAGCTAGTCCATCATATCAACAAGAGGTTAGTACTAGCATTTACATCCATCACACATAAGCATACACATTTTGCATCTGTCATGAGCAAGTGTTGTAACAATTCTTCTGGCAACTATATAATCATGTTTATTTCATGTCAATATTATGTAATTTGCATGAACATGATATATCTAACATAAACTATGATTTGATGTGTCAAACAGGTTAGGCCATCATTAGTAATATGGAATTAATTTACTGTAATATAGTAAGAGATTTGAGTTTTTGCATCAATTTACATGATAAAGTTATCCGCACACCATATGGCATTTTAATATGAACATCAAAATTTCAATGAATTTGAGATAAATTGATTATGAAAGAAATGACTTAATGTAGGCATGATGAAAGGCATGACTGAAAGTATAAGGCATGATTGATAATTACTAAATATTTCAATATCATATTATAAGCATAAAAAATACCAACCCCGACAAAGAATTCATCTAATAAATGTAAGTTCTCTCAAGATGTATACCACATCCTTAAAATCAACTAATTCAAAACCTAGATCCATGTTCTTAAAGAAACGAATCGCCTGCCTACAACAAATGATGATGATGAATAAAGCTCCAGTCACAATGGTGTAAAGAACAAGGCTTGATAGTGAACTTTTTGTGAAGAACAAATAACAATCATAACATGATTTAACTAATTCTATGAATCAAAATTGAAACTAAGAGAGGAAAAAGATGAGCTTATTAGGTCTCTGATCAGTTAGTAGCAATGGTGTCATCAAACAACTTCCTGCGCCTGCAAGTTGGGTCAATGATGTGATAGGAATTACTTGAGTTCGCAAGAATCCCTAAGGGAAATATTTGAGTTCGCAAGCAAACCTATCACTAATTGGTGAAAACAGCGAGAATCATGCAAAATCTGGGCTGAAAAACAGCCCCCAAACAATGGATTGCAATGAGAAAATCAAGCCAAACAAAGACAAAACAAGATACAAGTGATCCTCAATTCAAGTGGAGGATTGTTCTCTCCCAAATCTCTAGAAAAGCAATCTTGAGCCCAAACACCCAAGAACTCAAGAGAACACAATTTTCAAGCATGAGACCAGCCCCCTTACTAATACAATTCATTTCCTAATTTCAAACATCTTACATTCAATTTTTCCCTCTCAAACTAGCCTCCCAAAACACTTTCTCCCTATTGCTCCAAATGGGCGGCAACATTAAAGGGGGCGGACCCCACCAGTTCTTTTGTAAATCTGAACAGGCCTAACATGATGCTGCTAGATTGTACACTAGTGCTGGCTTTGAGAAGGAGCCTTATCACTGTAGATGAGACGGACCGGTTCAATTTCTTCCTCCTTCAAAGATTCACCCTGTTCTCCCTTTAAACCAACGACCTAAGGTGATGCTTGGTGAGATTTCTGTGTTGTGAAGGTTGTTGAGCCGGTGTTGCACAAAACATCCTGCAAGGCGGACAGAGGGGAGGGGAAGGTCGGTGCTAATTTTCTTGCATATTATGTTAACCTTGCAGTGCACCTTACCGTAAGTTTAATGTGTCTTTCCACTTGTAATCCTGGTGGAAAGAAATATAAAACTTCATTAATCAAACCAACAGCTTGAGTCATGATGTTGTTAGCTATTGAATCATTTATGGCAACATTAACATGATGATCATTCATAGTGTAGGGCTTTCACATCTGGCATTGTGTTTTCTATAATGCAAATTTATTCATTAATGTTAAATTTAGAGAATTGGAGAGGGAAAAGGCTTATTTTTATTTTTTATTGCACAAACTTGTCCATATTTATAGATCTATACAATATATCTTAATAAAAAAATAAATAATTACAAAATATTGCATAATTTCTCTAATATAATCCTTCCTAAATCATTCATCTAAATATTGAAGGAGATAACCGAATCTAGGTGAGCCTCCCACAGATTCCCATCTTAGCCATGGGATCAAAATGCCAAGGAATGGTTTTGGATTTAATAGCTGAGCCTCCCACAAATTCTCCATCTTAGACGTGAGATCAAAATGCCAAGGGACGGCTGTGATTTAACAATTAGTAGTCGTTTACTTAAAATGTATTGCTCTTATCAATATTGAATGTATGTTAAAAAGTATTATCATTAATTGTTTTGAGGTTATTGGAAATATAATATATCATCTCATTAATCAATTGCTAAAGTTGTTACTGCTGATGGATTAAGCTTTAAGCATGATATTGCTCTCTCAGGAGACATATTATGATATTAATTATTTTCTTTTAAGTATTTCTTGCACTGCCGGATATCTCATTAGAAATTGGCAATCGCGATGGAGTAAGATTTGTTCATGTTATAGTTTTATCTAAGGAGAAAATGCATATTTTTCTGTGCCTTACTCTCTTATTAAAAGTTTACAAGTTTTTTTTTTCCTGTCACATAAAATGTAGATGCTAACGTTTATCTGGATATTACTGTCTTTCATTTTTCAGATGGCTTTATTGCCGGAAGGTATTACAGAATTGCTACACCATGACAAGTTAGTAGTGCCATTGGTATGCCCTGCACTTGGATGTTTTGATTCCTTGTTGCTCTAGATTATATCTTACGTTCTCTCATTCACCCGTGTAGCTTATGTAGCTTTTGCAGGCACTGAAATCATGTTAATTGATAAAAACTAGCTATAGAATGCTGAATTCTGAGACCGTGCAGCAGTGCTGATTCTAATGCGAAATACTTGATATCGTTTCTCATATTTAGTATGCCTCGATGTATTTTTTCACATCTTATGAAGACATTGCCTTAGGTTTTGTGGCTGTCTGCCTTCACTACTATAATAGGGACTTGTGCTGATGCATTTATTATGAGATAATCATCCTAATTTGTCCTTGTTCTTCCTCGCGGCAGCCCTCTTACTTGGATCGTTGGGATGTCTGCTTAAAGTCTTTTATTTTTCCTCTCAGCATGAAATTGCTTTCAAGGCCTTACAAAAGTCAGCTTTATCTTGTGTTCCAAACTTCCTGAAGATAAATAAGTAATCTGATTAAACGTGGAAAATACTGGCAATGAGCATCTTTTCTTGATAAGTAGTTTTTTTTGTTGCTTGAGGCCATCCATCCAATTTTCGTTGACAGCTTTCTTTCCTAGAGTTAAAGTGATTTATCAAATAGCAATTGCATTATCTATTTCTATGTTTCTTATTTAATTTTTTTTTTATAATAGTTTTATTCTTTTCCATTTACAAATTCTTTAGTTCTATCATGTTTCCTACATTTGCTAGCCTAGCCTGAATACCCTATACCCAGCATCAGAACCTCTTTTGCACATGTCAAGAACCATAATTTCCACTTATCATTGCACAAAATTTGAATCCTTCTACCTTTTATCCTATAGGAGCTACTTCATATCATCTGTAAACAGGAATTTGTTTTTCTTTGTTATTGTTAAGCATAAATGGGTTTTCCAGTTTGGCATACAATTGCTCAACATTAACTTTCTGCATTTCTTAATTTGATCATTTTTTATCCTATTGCAGATTAAATGTTGTAACGTTATGCTTCTTTCTGCAACAAATACGGATGAATTGGAGCAGCAGTGGGATTGCCTTCTACAACTATGTAGCAGCCCTTTAGTGCAAATGGGCCCCTTCATATCAAAGCAACTCAGCACCAAGCTTTACGATGTATCTCACTATCTTACCTTCACCAGTAAAATGGTTGTTTTGTTCAAGTTATCAATTCTATTGAACTTAATCTTTGACAAAGTTGCCAAGCCACGTTTTAGATTTTTTTTTTTTTTTCTTTTTGTTTCAAATAAGCGCAATAGTTGCGATTTTATTTAGTTTTACTTTTTGTTTCTATCAACATGAGGTATCTTGAAAATTACTGTCATTCTTAGTGAAGCATTGTTTATGATCAGTCATGAAACTAGAGAGAAGGGTGGCTTTTGCTCCCTTGGATTTAATAAAAACATTAAATAGTTACGTATGCTATAAAAAATTAAATTCTAAAATTTCTTATAATTATGTATATTATAAAATTTAAATATGAATTTGACTCTTAATTAAACATAATGGGATTCATGTAGTTGACCCTACGTAGTGGGATAGGCTTGATGTTATTGTTGTATGTTGATAGGTCGGTTCCTCCTGAATCGGCCCGTCCAGGGCCGGTTCGTGTTTACAGGAGGCGGGCTAGTCCCGCCTCCCCTATGGATGCCGCCCACTAGTCCAATTAATTTCAATTTTGAAAAGGAGGGTGCGTCTAGGGCTTAGGAGGGAAATTTGTTAGGGAAGTTATTGTATTAAATATCATGAGATGTTTTAGGTTTAGGTTATGCTTGATTTGTTTTCGATTAGGGTTTTTTGGCGACTTGGGCTCTAAACTCTCTTGTCTAAAGATTTGGGAGAGACGATCCTCCTCTCGAATTGAGGATCTCTTGTATCTTGTTTTCATTCTTGTTTGGCTTTGATTTTCCTACCGTAATCTATCGTGTTGGGGCTGATTTCACCCAGATTTTGTATTATTCTCACTGTTTTTCACCGATTGGTGATAGGTTTGCTTCCGAACTCAAGTATTTCCTATTATATGTTTATTATAGAAGTTTTGTTATTATTCCAAGGTGGACATTAACATCTTAAAACAACTTAGACTAAATAGAATATTTCACGTCTCCTAAAAAAATAGCTGATTTCAGTAATCTTGTCATCCTCTCCTCCCTGTTCTAGTTACAGTACATCTTACTCCTGTTCCTGTACGTCATGAAGGTTGAAATTGCTGCGGTCCTTACAAAATTATGCCTCGATTTCCCAGATATTCATATTGGTAAATTCAAAAACTCCATATTCTGAGAAATTTTCTTTTATCTGCTGTTGGAATATGAATTATAAATTTTTCAGCGCTGAAATTTTTTCTTGCAAAGTGGCATTTCTAACCTCAATTTTGTTTGCTTTCTACAAAATAAAGGATGCCATCGCCAATCCAGAGCTGGACCTCTCATAATAAATTTTGTTGGAAAGGTATCTCTCTCCATTTGAATGCCATTAGCTACTTTATTTCTTCTAATATTGAAATTTCACTCAGGATCATGAAAGAATAGAGTTGGCTTCCCATATTTTGTCTCAGAAGTTCGACCTTGGAGCATTTTCAGAACTAAGCAGTGGGTGATTTCGGCTCTCTCTCCATCATTTCTCTTCTAACTTCTATGATTTTCTCTCAGCCTAAAACTGCATGAGAAAAGAGAGAGAAAGAGAGGTAGAAAGAGGGAGAGAGAATCTGAATCGCCAATAGCCTCTAGGCTTCTCTTTTGTGGGTTCCTACTATGAAATAAGCCTTCATATTAAAGTAGCTTCGTTATTCAATAAAGGTTGCAGCCATTGGAAGGAAAAGAAAAAGCGTTCAAGTTTGCAGGCCTTCTTAATAAGTTGAAAAATGCCTGCAATAGGTATTTCGTGAACCAACAACTGATTTAGTTTATTAGTTTATAGGAATTATTTTGCAATCAATTCGTTGGGCAGTTTTGTCATTTTCTTCATTGGAATTTCACTTCCATATTTTCATTCTTAGATTTCATTTGGGACGGCTTTCTTACTGCTTCTTAAAACAGCTTTCTAGTATAAAAATTCGTTGGGCAGTATTAATTTTTATACTAGAAAGTTGTTTTAAGAAGCAGTAAGAAAGCCGTCAAACGAAGCCTTAAGCTGTGTTCATATTGTTCATAAGCCTGCAGTAATGCTGTGAAAGTACCTTTTCTCTTTATTATTTCACCAAGTTATCCATTTTTATACTAGAAAGTTGTTTCAAGAGATGAAGATCTATCTTAATTTTGTGCTTGAATTTGGTGACTTCTGATTGGAAATTAGAGAATTTTAGTGAGTCGGAGCTGAGCGATCACCCTTTTAAGGATGGTCGCAATTATTAAAATTCTTAGTGTTATAGAATCAAAACGGTGTTCTTGGCAACTTGGTTTTATTGGTGCAGATGCGGTTTCGTTTCGGATGGCTTTTTTTCTTTCTGCTTCTTACATTAATTTTTTTAGTATAAAAAATAAAAATTTATGTATTAAAAAGTTATTTTAAGCAATAAGAAAGTCATCTCAAACAAAACCTGAGGTTTCATTTGGGATGTCTTTCTTATTACTTATCTAAATAATTTTTTAGTATAATTTTTTTTATTAGAAAGCTGATTTAAAAAGCAATAAAAAGCTATTTCTAATAAAGCTGAAGATTGATGATGATCAGCAATTTGATTTAAAGACCTCACAAGTGTAAGTAGATTGAGAATGAGACCTATATGGTTAGATTGAAGCCCATCTATCTCTTTCTAGCTATTATTAGTAAAAGAGATGCTATCTAGTTTTCGTTTGGGACAGTTTTTTTATTGTTTTTTAAAGTAGTTTTTAAGTAATTTTAATTTTTGTATTAAAGTGTTGCTTTAAGAAGCGGTAACAAAGCCGTATCAAATGAAGCCTTAGTTTTTTTAAGTTGTGTGAGATAAAATGGATATTATATAGTTTATTAATTATAAATACAATTTTTCCTTTTTGATGAAGAATATGCTAAATCTTTTCTAATTTTAAAAGTATTCATTAATATTAGAATGTTTATTATGTATGATCTATGATTGATACAATGATAATTACATTTTATAAAAAAAAAATTAGCATATTGATTAAACTATTTGCTATTGAAAATAAACCATTATGGTACGGATTGCATCATTTAGACAAGGTGTTTAAAGAAAAATATATATATTTGATTTCAGAACATTGTAAGAAAATTCATTAATAAAGTATTATCATTGATAATGATCTCATATGGTTAGAGTTAAGTTTAATTTGAGATGTTTATTAACCAAGGGGATAATTTAATTTAGGCAGGATAGGATAAATAATTAGCTCATGAATGAACGTTATTATCTAATTTGTATTCGACAACTTAAACAAAATTATAGTTTAGTAAGATTTAATTAAAATTAAAAAGGTTATGGACCCCTTTTTTGGGGTCAATTAAGATTTTATATGAGATGTCTTTCTTACAATTTTATAAAATAGTTTTTTTATATAAAAATTTTTAATTCAAAAAATTTTATACTAAAATATTATTTTAGAAAACAGTAAAAAAGTTGTTTCAAACAATGCCTATTTTCATGCAAAATTTTATTGTCATAAAAAGTGAAGTGCTTTGTTGATAAATATTAGGATATGTATTATGAGGATTTACATACATATTATATAATTATTATTTATTTGCATATATAATATAAATAGTGCTGTCAAAAATGGGTCACGGTTCAGGTACGGGTTCAACCCGAAATTGATCCGACACTGTTCAATCCGACCCGAACCCGACCCGTTTTTGCAAACGGGTCAGTTTTCCGAACCCGAACCTGACCCGCTTCATGTATATTTTGCTAAAAAAATTATTTAATTCAATTTATTTAAATCTAAATGAAATTAAGATAAGATTTACTTCAATTAAGTTAAAATAAATTAAGATTAATTTAATTTGGGCAACAATGTTTATAATTTTTTGAAATATCATTTACTTATTTCATAAAAATCTTTTAAAGCCCTCCTAAATTAATTAAAAAGGGGTCAAACCGGGTCGATTTCGGGTTTCCGAGTCAACCCGAACAAGACCCAGTTTTATAAATGGGTCGAAATCCTTAACCCGAACCAAACCCGGTTAGGGTACTAGTGATCCGAACCGAAATTTTTGGGTCGGATTTTCGGGTTAGGTCAAACATTGACACCTTTTGGTATTTAATTATAGGATGTTTAAATCTTTAAATTTGTTTAACAAATATCACCGATAGAAATTGTTTTAAAATGAAATATTTATTTTAAGGCAATTAAAATGGCACATAATGAATCAAAACTATATAATAATTATAATTAACGTTCAAATGTAAACAATAACCGACCTTAGCTCAGTTGGTAGAGCGGAGGACTGTAGTACTGCAGAGAAATCCTTAGGTCGCTGGTTCGAATCCGGCAGGTCGGAAACAATTTTTTGATAATAATTAAAAGTTATTTTTAACATTAAAAATACAAATAAATCTATTTAATTAATAAGTTCAGTCTTCAAAAAACAATTATAATTTACTACTAATCTTTTCGATAATTATATATAATTTTGATAACAATCACTAAATTTGTGCATTAAAAGGTTCGGTTATAAAGATGCTAATAATTTTGAATAATTGAGTTTTATTATATTTTTTCAATGACTATAATTTCCAAAAATCACAGATATTATAAATGAATTCAAGGATAAATTTTTGAGAATTTAACCCTCTATTTACCAATTCAAGATTTCTTTAATCAAAAATTTTTTATATTAAAGATTTCCTTTAAAAAACTGTGATATCACAAACAAAATCAAAGACTTGATATTATATTATAAAATATTTGTTTATATATATGTTGCGTCCTAGAATATACGCGGCAGTAGAGTTAGAAAATATTCGTCTTAGCGTTGCACGAGTATTCAGCACACAAACAGAAAATATAAATGAACACACGGGGCCTCGCCCAGTTGCAAAATTCCACTAGTATTTGTTTGAAGTACAAAGGTTGATCCGTCTTACAAATCAAGACGATCAATTTACAATCAACTTCTCACAAAGTTACAAAGTTCTGCAAATTTCCGGCATTTCCCGAAAATCCGGCAGAGTTCCGGAGTCTTCAGGCGGCGGGAAGAGCTCCGGCGGTGGTCGAGGAGGAGCTCTTCCTTCTCCTCCTTCTCTTCTTCTTCTCTCTTTTCACTTGAGTCCCCTTTGTGTAGAATGAGAGCTCTATTTATAGTTTTTTTGGAGTGGCATAGTCCGTAAATAGGCGTGAGATCATGAGCGAATTGGGAGTGGTTTGAATGGACGGTCGATATCGAATCCTTTGATCATGCACCGTTCGTTGGACATTTGAAGGCCTTAATGATGTCGGAATTCGGTGATCTTGGGCTTGTTGGATTTGTCTCGTCGAGCCGCTCGATTCGAGTATAAGCTCGTTAAAATCGGAGACCGTTTGGTAACTCAAATTGCAGTTTGAACCTTCCAACAGCGCTTTGGGTCCTTGATCCGGACTCATTTGGGCTCGGATTGGGTTGAACTTCGTGTCGTTGGGTTCGTATTTCCGAGATGCTCAGTTTGATTGTAGGCTCGCTGAAATCGGAGTTCTGATGCTTCCGAATTTGATTTTTGAAGTTTCCAATCAGCTTTTTGCATTGAGATTCGTGCCCGATCAAGATAATTTTCTGATGCCATATATATATACTAGTATAAATGCACGTGCACATGGTGCACATTAATAAAATTTTATAAAATAAAAAAAATTTCATAAAATTTAAAATAAACTCATGTCATATTATATAGCTATATTAAATGCTAGATGAATATTACATCTAATATTTATATGCTTATAAATTATTTATACATAATTAATAGGCATATAAATATCTATTATTCTTCAAATATATTCATTAAAGTTAAATTAAAGATAAGAATTATGTTTATGTATAATGTGAGGGTTTTCATATATAATGTGAGGATTCCCAACCCCATAGTTGTAAGAGTAGTGATTGACCGGTATATTGACGTTACATGCTCATGAAAATGTGACTGAAAATAAAAAGAAAGAATTTCTTTTTCAAAAGAAAATATATAATTTGCAACCAAACTATTTAAAAATAATTATAACTACTAAATTTAATAGAGAATTTTGATATAATTTTATTAACTTACAAACATGAAAAAAAATAATGAGAAAAGAAAGAGTTCTCACCATAAAAGATGGGCCATGGCCCATGGCACGAGAGGATTAGTCGGAGCAAGGCATGTTGGGCTATCTACGATAGGCCAAGTCGTTTGAAGGCATTAAAGAGAAGCTTTGAGCATTAGAATCCATATATGAGCAAGAAGAAGCATTCAAACAAAAATTAAAGAAAAGTGAATTAGTACCAATAAATATCAATCACTTCGCCTAATTTCAGCAGAAAAGAACAACTTTCAATGAAAAAAAAATACCAAAAAATAGAAAAAAATCAATGAGTGCGTTACAAGACTCAGCATATTGTTCATTATATAAAAATTTTAAAAAGTACTAAATCAATATGATAAGAGATGAGCAACCTAATTTTGACTATTTCTTGAATGAAATATGTATCTATGAAAGTTCGGAATTGCTCCCAATAAAATTGCTCTTACCATTTCTTGCAAGTCCAACACTTATCTCACTTTTCAAGAAGCCAAAGAACAATTAATGTGTATAGTTAATGCTTAAATAGTTAATTAAGAAAACGTCCTTTTTCTCATTCTCATTGCTAATTCTCAAGAGAAATGAAAAAAGCATAGATTGTGTTCCTTTTACCTAAAAATTTTAACAAACACAGTATGTATAGATCATTTCTTCACATGCATATGTACAGTCATAATAGGAGAAGAAGCTTCTTTAGCATCTATTTCAAAACTCGATCTCCTTCATGCTAAGCTGAAGAAAAACTAACAAGGCAAAGAAGCTCCTTTAGCAACTCTTTCAAAATTATCCTACAGGCAGAATTGGACCAAGTATTGTTATTGACATACCTATTGCAGTCATCTTTGTAGCCTTTCACCTTCCATTCCCTTTAATTTGCTCCTATTTGTTTATACAATAAGTGTGATATCATAACAAAACTTCATTTTAGAAGTGAATAATGACTTAAAACCCAAATGTAACAGCAAAAATGATAAACTTATAAGAAGAAGACGAAGATGAAGAATTTAGTTTATGGCTGTGGTGGGATTCGAAGAGGTGAAACTTTAATATGATAAATTAATTTTGACGAAGGTAAGATTTATGAAACATAAATATATTAAACTCAACGGACGTATTATTTAAAATTAATTTAATATGAGACTATGTAATAGGTATTAAATTGCATAAGCGTTTTTTTTAAAATTTATTAATTATTATATTTTATTAAAAATAATTAAATGCATTGATTGGCTCTTACTTAAATGCAATAAATATAAATAAAATGAAAACGTTATGTATTTAAATGAATATAAATGAAGTTAATAAATATGTTAATTAAATGTATAAATAAAATAGCATAGATAGATAGAAGTTGAAGCAAGACAAAACGTCACAATTGTAGTATAGATAGATAGATGGAATTTGATACCAATGAATGCACAGTATAAAACGTCACAATGGTGGCAAATAAATAATACAGCTTTATCTATGATAATAATAGTAGTATAAATGCTTAATTAATTATTTGAAAAGCAGTTTTAAAAATGAGAAGTAAAGTGGGGGTAATTATTATATATTTTCAGATTTGTTAAATTTATTAAATATTTAATAATGAATGGCTAGGATAATTTTTGAAGATATAAAATGAATGGCCAAGATTTGCTATGGGTGAAGTCCCAAGCCACTTTTATATAGTAGTATAGATATAGATATATATATATATGTAAAAAAAAATTCTGACCTTAAACTTATTCTAAGCCCCATCAATCTTAAGCAGAGAGAATAAACAAATAATTTACCAAATTTCATTTTCTCAAATTCTTCTTTTTTATATTTTCTGATGTACATTTAATTGAAATTATAGCTTATTGTTACTCATGAATTATAATTTGTTTAATAAAATTAATTTTAATTACATGTGAATTTGGCATGCTTTCTAAGAAATTTTTAATAATTTATTATTAGGCATATTAATCACACGTGCAGAAATCATCCAACAATGTTGATTAAATTTCATTAATTTTATTTTAGAAAATTCAACTTTTTTAGATCCTATTATATTAAAAAAAAAAACTTCTCTTATTTACCTATTATAGTAAAAAAACTATCTCAAACAAAACTTAAGTTGATCATTTCATCTTATGATTTTGTTAAATGAGCTATAAATTAGGTTTTTTTTTTTTTAAGCCAAGAATGAAAACGGGATTCAATAAGCAAAGAAACAACACACCAAAAAGATAGAAGAAAATACAAGGTCCGAGGGCTCAGTTAAAGGCCGAGACTTCCAGCTTCCCTTAAGCCAAGCACTGACCGTCCAATTTAATGAAGATACACGCGAAACAACCACCGAGCATCATCAAAGGTTGCCACAAGCCAGCTGAATTATGTTCTCCTTTTAATTGACAATAGGATAGAATATTCTTAAGCATTGATACTGAATCATATATGCAAAGCCTTTAGATATAGGGTTTGCTAATACAAATCTTTAATGAGATGCACAAAGTTATATAAATACACATAAAATCACATATCATAAATTCTTAATTTTTGACAATCATATGTTATTTGACATGAAAATTGAAAACATAAAAAAAATCAATGTAAATGATGATTCAATAGCTTTATAGTAGAAAGACTAACTAAAACTATTGAAAAATCACACATGCAGAAATCTCTATCATATTAGGCTTATACTTCGTTTTGAGACAACTTTCTTACTGCTTTATAAAACAGTTTTATAGTTAAAATTTTTCAAATTCAAAATGTTATTGTATTGATAAACTACTTCATAAAGCAGTAAGAAAGCTATAACCAACAAAGCATTAAATCAAGCCTCAAATTTGAATAAGATGATAATCTCTCTGAAAAACTTTAAGGTTCCATTTTGTACAACTCTTTTATTTTTTTTTAAGCAGCAAAAAAATAATGGCCAAATTTCGTTAGAGGATAACTTTCTTAGTGCATTTTAAAATAGCTTTTTAGTACAAAAAACTCTTGAATAAATATATTTTATACTAGAAAACTATTTTAAAAAGCAATAAAAAAGTTGTCCCAAACAAAGCCTAAAACTCTTAACTTTATCAATAAAATTTCTCCAAAAAATAAATGACAGCAGATCTAACAAAAACTTTATTAGTATTATCAAATGTTCCTCAAGTACAAGTCTAAGATCCCTATTTGTAATAACAAAATTACTCAGATTTCCCTATTCATTGGGATACAATCCATAAAAATCTCACATGAAAACATAAATCCCACAACCCCAATAGTCACTGAAGACGCCACAGAAAGCTCAGTAAATCACAACAAAAGGCCATTGTGTGCAGGATATAGTAAATCACACTGTCACAGTGATGGAATATATTGTTGTAGGATCTTAGGCTCTCAACTCATGATCAAATAGCAACACTTACTTTTGTATCAACAGGCAATGGTTTTTTTCCACCAACCTCATCAAGCTCATGTTTTAATATCGTCTACGTAAATACCTATGATGCAACGACACTTCTCCTCAAAGAGTCGTGCAATGTCCAACACGACACGCTAAGTTGGCTCAGACCCGTGTCGTGTCGTATCCGTGTCGCTATGTCCGTGTGCGTGCATCATCATAGGTAATACATTTAGAGGGTTTTGAACTTTGAGATTACCAACCATTCCAAGCTTTAGCTGATCTCAAAACATATATTTTCCTGCATCAAACTCATCATTTGTTAAGTTATAACAAGCAATATGTATAGTAAAGCATTCAGGCTAAGTTGGCCGAGATCAAATTAAGTTAGCTCGATCTACTAGCCCTCAACTTTAAAGAAACTCGCCGGTCTACAAGTGACCTTGCATCAAGAAAGCAACTACAATCTAAGACTTGTCCTTAATAACTAAGTATGACAAATAAAGTGTGCCCTAAGTCGTCTCTAGAGACTACTTATGTTTTTCTTACGAGTATGCTAAAAACTAAAACTTTAAAGCTACATAGTTTTTCTATTTTTCTCTTATTTTTTATATAAGTTATCTATATAATCAACTCTATAACACTCAAACTCCAACTCAAATCTAGAAATAGAAGGTCAAAGCATGAGCTTAATTTATGCAGTTTTATATACTTAGACTTCATTTGAGACGTTTTTTTACTGTTTCTTTAGTTAAAAAATTAAAAAATTTATACTAAAAAGTTATTTTAAAAAGCAGTAAAAAAGCCGTCCCAAACGAAACCTTAAGACCATCTTATAGAAATTTCATAGCTTATTGCTCTAGAATTATTTCTCTTCATATATTTCCTGCTTTCTATTTTGCTTAATACTCTTACGACCGTTTGATGTAATTCACAGACATTTTTTGAATTTAATACACTATGTCTGAAAAACTCTACGAAGCCAATTCAAACCATTGAAATAGATAAGAATACTTTGCAATATCAAAAGTTATCTGGGATCCGTTAAAGAGCATTAGTTATTGCCTTGTTGACAATCAGATAGAAAATTCACCATAAGAAATGCAAGAAAAAAGTCATATACAAGAGAAACAAAGTTCAGAAGATTAGGATGGACAGCACAAAATTAATCAATGCAGTCTTTTCTAATGAGAATACTACATACCATTAACTCACTGACATATATTTTGTAAGCTGTAGCTGCTCAATTTCAAAAGTTTTTTTTAATGCCCTGCAAAACAAAAGATCTTTACAAGAATGATTTTGATGATCCTTTAATCTTATCTGAACCATCCAAAATTTTCAGTTTATCAAATCATGGCATAACTGGGTACTGCTGTAATGCAATCATGAGAACAGTAAAAGAAACTGTAAAATGAAAAAAATCAAAACTTGAATGTGAATTACTGTCAATAATTCAAACCATTTCTTTGTCTTTTCCAGATGATAGTCTAGCATCAAAAGTTCAGCAGATTGACAATTAGTAATTATTGAAGCAAAATAAGAGAACTCAACAAACAAATAATACATGAACTGTTTTAGATGAACATGATCTGCTAAATATGCAGAGATTAAATTCGTATATAACAGAAAGCTTCAAAGAAGAAATGTAGTATACTCTGACGGGTCGATCGAAAAAAAGATTAAGAAAGCTCACCGATGGGTCGATAGCGAAATCGAGGAAAGGCTGAAGAGGAGTGTGATTATTCTCTAGGGCTTCCGTTGCTGGCAAACACGAAGGAAGATGAAGTAGAAGAAAAAAAAAACAATCTTATTGATTCGTGAAATCGAGGAGAGGCTGCGGCAGGTTTACTCATTGAGATCTAGGGCTTCCGCGGATTGGAAAAGCAGGGAAAATTGGTGAAGACGGCAAAAAAATTTGGACCATTCCATGCTAATCTTCTCTGTATCGTTCCAATTTTATCGGATGTCTCCGAAGAGACAATTGAGTGCCGGAGCCGAAGGCATACGAATTAAAGCATTTTACATGTACAGCCAATGTGGGACTATGCGGAATTCTTATTACGCAAAGTTTTTAATCTATCTTAAGGAAAACACTAACAAATAAATAATTATAATAACAAATGATTTATATTTGGTATTCATTTATTAAAAATATGAGAAAAAATTGCACAAAATTTTCAATAGTTAATGTATTTCTTTTGAATGGAATTTAAGTTTGCTCTGTATACCTTTATTTAGAGCATTTTGTAAAATGATATACGACTTGAACTTGATGGAAGAGTAAAGAACTTTTTTAGTTTGCCCTACAAATGAAGAGATAATGATTCTATCTTTATTGTTGTTGATCATTGTTTTTATGAAGAATTATTTTGTTAAGAGTAGGAATATCATAAATGTTCCTAATGCCATAACATTTTGTTTTAAGGAGATTGTGAAGCTTTATGACGTGTCAAGGGAGAGATTATTTTATGCGGAGACCGGATGCAGAACGTCATTCGCAGATCAACCAGAATGCGCCACGTCAACGGTACCGAACCGCGGTACCGATCATAGAGTAACGTGACACATTCTGATTGATCTCCGAACAGCATTCGGCGTCCGCACTGAATAATTAATCGTGTAAAAATAGGTACATATATTTCATAATGTATAAATTGTTTGATTGAATACAAATCAAATTCAAAAGATTTTTTGCACGATATGATGCATTTCAAATTCAAGCATTTTAGAAATCTGGCGAGCAATGACAATGGTGATTGATGGGCAACCTGCTATGGCTACGGGTCGCGGTCAATCGACAGCATTGTGTGGGCGGGCAATGGCAGGTGACAACACTATTTGTGCAAGATTATGCAATATTTCAAAAATCGTCCAAATTATACAATTTTGAAATATTTCAAAATAAAAATAGCAAGCTGTTTGTTTTTTCAAAGTTGGAGAAAATTTTTGCTTGTATAAAGATCAACCTCTTCTTATCTTAGTGATTTACTGGCATAACACTCTCTTCTCTTATCACATTCAGTGGAAGTTGCTCTTGGGGGATTCAATATAGTTTTTTACATTTCACAAGGACAAATTTGTTTCCCTAGGGGAATACTAGCAGTTATGCCATGGAAGGAGCTTAAGCTTGTAGAATCTCATTCCTTTGAGAATATCAGTCTACAAAATGGCTAGGGGCTGTTTGGTTGCCTGAAAAAGAAATACAGTGTAAAGTAAATGTAATGCATTCTGAATATTTTGAGTCTATTTGGTTCTCTGCAAAATAAATGCAGGAGAATTAATTCTCTTGTTTGGTTAGATATAACCAAAGTAAAGTAAAAGCATTTTTTTGCATGGCCTCCATGTTTGCACCACTTCTTTGCATTGTTTGTCATTTTGTACCATGAAATCATCAAGTCACTTCCTTAATATTCTGAAACTTTCATATTACATGTAAACTAAGCATGCAATGGTCCACCTGCTGGCAAGTGATTATCATTTTTGAGAGAACCCATGACTTGCTAGGATGAAGCAAGCACATTGATGACTCAAGTCGAGATCACCTGCAACTTTGCTTCAAACAAATCTAAGCTGAATGGCCCAGCGTCCCTTTTATTCAAATAAATCTAAGAAATATATTCATTATTAATGAACTAATACAAAAACAAATAAAAAATCTCTTCAAATCTCTTCATTGAAACTTTAACTTTGCAACTAAATTCTAATACAAAGAAAAACCATTAGAAATCACTTCAATGAAGCTTTCCTTTTTGTGATCGAACCCAAAAGCATGCACAAACAAATTTAATATATGAAATTAAGAATGTTGTGTTGGGTATGACTGCACAAGATATGGAGACATTATCATCAACTGCCACTAAGTCAAGATATAAATCTTCAATACAAAAGCAGTATTTAAATTTGTAAGATATGTCTTTTTCTCCTCCAAGAATAGAATTACCATTCTCTTCTTAAATTTTATTTTACAATAGAACTTCTGCAAGCTACTCACCTTCTTCAATGTCTCTTCCAAGATATCCTTCATTTTCATCCCCCCAACTCAGTATATTCTTGCTGAATTGATCAAAATGGAGATTAGTCAGATCCACCAGCAACTTTTGTGAAGGATCTTATACAAACCGTGCTCTACTTTAGAAATTCCCACAACCTCATCAACCAGGTTTCCAAGACAGTAACTCACAGGTTCCGCGCAAAGAGAAATGACAGGTAAAAATTGAAACTTCCATCAATATTCCCACAAGTAAAGACTCATAACTGATCTCTAGCAAGATTTAGTTATTAAAGCTTGGGAAAACGAAAACAGGACATTGACTTTCTCTGTGAAGAAAGAAAATCAAAAAAAGCAAAAGCAGGAAAAGCGTCATGATGAAGGAAGCAACATTGGCCCAATTAACAATCACAGCTACAACTAAACTGCTATAAACACTGTATCCCAACCCATTAAACCTTGAAAGGAAGATTTGTGGCAAAAAACATTGATCAGGGAATCTTTCCATCCGTTGTGGGAACTTCAACTACAAAGAACTAACACAGTACTGTCGTCATCATAGATATTACCATTGCTGCACCTGCATCAAAGTAAAGAACTCAACCACTCAAATATCTAACCATCCACTTATGGTCAATATTAAATGTTATGTGAACTCCATTGACCATAAACGTTGCCTGAGGGCAGCCACGAAACAAAATTAAAATAATAATAATAATAATTTCTTCTAAAAATGAAAGAAATGATAATGAATCCCAAAAATTAAACTGGGCCATTGGAAAAAAATCATAAACTAATCTCAATGTATGGTAAAATATTCAGAAATTCAGGTTCTAGCCAAGTTGGCCCAGATCAAATTAAGTTAGCTCGATCTACTAGGCCTCAGCTTTAAAGGAACTCACCAGTCTACAAGTGACCTCGCATCAAGAAGACAACTACAATCTAAAACTTGTCCTAAATAACTAAGTAGGACAAAAACAAATACAATTTATGAAGTCGTCTCTAGAGACTACTCCAAGTCGGCGATTTCCATCATATGGGCAGCTATGTGAAGAAATCCCTTGCATTAGTATTCTTATTTTTGCTATAAGAATGAAACAAGTAGAGTGAGGGGTAGCAAATACAAAATAATATCACCAAGATGGTATCTAAAAATCACTCCACCTCCAGCCATGTTAGCACTAACCATCCCATAACTAATAACTTCAATAATGTCAAAAGTAGGCTTTAACAAGTAAATTGTATTTTCCTTAAGAGTATGCTGAAAACTAAGGATTTGTTTGAGAGGGGCTTTTTTGTTGCTTCTTAAAGCAGCTTTCTAGCAACAAAAAAGCCGTCCCAAATGAAGCCTAAAACATTTAAAGCTACATAGCTTTTGTATTTTTCTCTTATATTTTATATAAGTTATAAATAGAATGTCAAAGCATGAGCTTAGTTTATGCAGTTTTATTTACTTAAAATCATCTTATAGAAATTTCATAGCTTCTTGCTGTAGAATTATTTCTCTTCATATATTTCCTGCTTTCTTTTTTATGGTCCTTTAATCTTATCTGAATCATAAAAAATTTTCAGTTTATCAAATCATGGCAAAATTGGGTACTGCTGTAATGCAATCATGAGAACAGTAAAAGAAACTGTAAAATGAAAAAATCAAAACTGGAATATGAATTACTGTCAATAATTCAAACCAGTTCTTTGTCTTATCCAGATAATATTCTAACATCAAAAGTTCAGCAGATTGGCAATAAGTAATTATTCAAGGAAAATAAGAGTTCTCAACAACAACAACAACAAAACATGAACAGTTTGAGAAGAACACGCTCTGCTAACTATGCAGAGATTAAATTCGTATAATAAAAAAAAAAAAATCGTATATAACGAAAGCTTCAAAGAAGAAATGGCGTATACTCTGACGGGTCGATCGAAAAAAAGAAAGATCACTTCCCCTCAAAAGATCGAAAAAGAAAATTACGAAAACTCACCGACGGGTCAATCGCGAAATTGAGGAAAGGCTGAAGAGAACTGTGATTAGGGTTTCCGTTGCTGTCAAACACAAAGGAAGATAAAGTCCCGAAAAAAAAAGAACTTTTTGATTCGCAAAATGGAGGAGAGGCTGCCGGAAGGTTTTCTCATTGAGATGTAGGGCTGCCGTCGCTTGGGAAATCAGAAAAAATTTGTGAGAACGGCGAAAAAATTTGGACCATTTCTCGATTTATGCGTGTCATCCGCAATTGCGCAGGGGCCATGCTAATCTTCTCGTTTCCAATTTTATCGGATGTCTCCGAAGAGACGAATAGGAGCTGAGCAGGCGAAGGTTTAAGAAGTAAAGAACACTAAGAAGGCGAAATCAATGTGGGACTAATGACTATTAAGAGTATATTCAAATTTGAGGTTGTGCGTCTATAATAATTTATCTATGATATAATAGCAAACAAAGTTGCATATGACTGTATTTTGATAAATCTTAGCCATTTTTTAAAAAGGAATAAACAAATATAATAAATTCAAATGATTAACATTATCAACTTTTAACTATTAAGATTGAACCATAATTATAACATTATGAACATTTAACTATTAAGATGGAGTCTACTTGATCTAATGGCTTCACGATTTCATCTCATCGTTATAGCTTCGTAGGTGATCATCAATCCTATAAGTGATCTTCTACAATCACATAATTTTGGAATTAATAGTAAAAAAATTTCTCAAATGATTGTTTTGAGATCTAACAAAGTGCATAGTTTTTTATAAAGCTTAAACTTAGACATAATTCTTCAAATCTCAAAGCACATAAAATATTAAAAAAATGTAAAAAGGTGATTATGAGAATCATCAAAATTCTATTGTCAACACTCTTATAAGTCAAGATGAAGTTGTTCGATGAAATAAATACAATAATATTAAACTAGGTCTAAAACAAGCACTCAAAAAAAAATTAGAAACTCCTCGATTCTATGGAATTTGAACATTTTGTGCCTCCACCCCCTTACTCATCCAATATCAACCACATATTTCATTCATCATGTTAACATCAACTATCAATTAGCATCGATGTTCATCGGCAACAAATTATAATGGTAGTCTTCACTATTTCTAGATTTCCTTCCTTCTAGAAGAATGATTGGTTTCATCATTGATTATTGCTCGGCTTTCAAATTCGTGATTGACCCTTGTTCAACATCATATTTCATTCATCATGTTAACATCAACTATCAATTAGCATCGATGTTCATCGGCAACAAATTATAATGGTAGTCTTCACTATTTATAGATTTCCTTCCTTCTAGAAGAATGATTGGTTTCATCATTGATTATTGCTCGGCTTTCAAATTCGTGATTGACCCTTGTTCAACATCATATTTCATTCATCATGTTAACATCAACTATCAATTAGCATCGATGTTCATCGGCAACAAATTATAATGGTAGTCTTCACTATTTCTAGATTTCCTTCCTTCTAGAAGAATGATTGGTTTCATCATTGACTATTGCTCGGCTTTCAAATTCGTGATTGACCCTTGTTCAACATCATCTAATAATCGATGATTGATATTTGTCGACCACCTCTACATAACACATTCAAATCACTCAATCTATGATTCTATCAAAAGAATGATCTATCATACCACTAAATGTCAGCTAACTTCAAACTTGCATAGTCAAACATTAACCAACATCCTTTTTTGCAATTGCTCAGTCTCACGATCTCCCCTCCTATCAAGAGAAAAGCCAATAGATCTAATGTCGCTCAACTTTGTTGATTGTTGTTCATACCTATGAATGATCTATGTCTAACCATCTGTAAGCCACTACTACACCCACCTTCCTAGTCACCCATTCTCCTCTCACCATGTTAAACAATTATTATTACTAAAATTCAAACAATATTCACATGACTTCTACCGATGATCGATGCCTCGACATGTGTAATGGATCTCCAATATTTTCTATCAATCATCTTCCAATGCCTGCTAATAAACAAGCTTCTAACACCCATCAATCATCGACTTCCGAAACAAATCTTCGCCATCACTTAGCTTATTAAAACTATAAACAATTCATCAACCACCACAAAATTACTATAAATAATTCATGATTTTTATAATATATGCCAAAAATTTTATTGAATTTATTATTACTATTATTATTATATAATGCCTTGTTTATCTTTTATATTTATTTCGCATTGATAATAATAATAAAAATTGGTTCAAAATGGTATGCGCAACGATTTTTATTTGTTAATGTGCAAGTAAACAATTAAATTTAAATATAAAGCATATAAATGATAAAATTTTGACCGTTATGAATAAAAACCCCATCCTCATTTAGAGTACTTCAAATAGCTACTTCACTGAAAACAGAAGCCTATACTGACTCCTAAATTTCAAAATAAGATTTGATCAAATGGGTTAAAATTTATATTTCAATATGTAAATCTTCATCCTCAAACATTTCATAGCAAGAAAAAATCCCATCTAAGTAAATTTTTACTATTAGAATAACTTTATTTGTTAAATTTTATTTTTAACAAGAAAAGAATCCATCAAACAGCATAGCACACGTGGAATGTGGTACCCATGCATGCCACTCATCAACACCCCCATTGGAATGAATTTTTCATCTATTAAGCAAATAAGGCAAACTTCTAAATCTTAGTTGGACCGGCTTTCTTACCGTTTCTTAAAATAATTTTTTAATCATCCCAAATGAAACCTTATTCATAACTCTTTTATGGATCTATAAAGAGATTATTATCAAATTTCAGCAAAAACAACAGTCGACATCTAAATAAAACATTTTTCAAATCAAACAACACAATATGCAACCAAAATGTAGATCACTGTGATGTGGATGACACAAAAGCTTCATTTGTTTTAATGGCAACCCTAACCAAGCCATGGAAATCTGCACGAAGAAGACTAGACGAAGCTCATAGTCATGAGTTTTGGACCGTTGTCAGGCATTCCCATTCCAGCAGCAAGCTCAGCATCAAGTTGCCTGTGCGGTGAAGGTCCGTTCATTTGCTTCATTCTGCAATTTTCACAACATATTTCCAAAGATAAATGCTTTCAGATAGTCTGATATTCTATTTGCAGAATAAATTACTTTCCTTTTTTTCATTTTGATGATGAGAAAACCATATGCTTGAGCAGTGAGAATCTATTTTAACAAAGAATATGGTAAGGTTAGTTCACAAAAAGCAAAACAAGTTCATGGGCTCACATTAAGACTTCATTTGGAGACAGCTTTTTTACTACTTCTTGAAGCAGCTTTTTAGTATAAAAATTAAAAGCCTAAGATTAGAGTGCATTAAGCACAGATAAAAATGGCGAGTCCAAGCATTTGCTTGAATCAAATCTTAAATTGTTACCAATTTAACCAAATGTTGACCTTTGTGTGGAACTCAAGTATGGCCGGTACATTCAAAATGATTTAGGCTTTCTTGGGACTGCTTTTAACCATCCCAAATGAAACCTTAAGCTTGATGCAAACATATACGCTACGTTGGGTTAAAAACCATTACTTGATTCTATGGTTCAGCTCATCATCATCAGAACTGGAGGATCCGCAGAAAATTATAGGACTTGTCTACTCTAAATTTACCTATTTGCTCTAACAACTTTAACAGGCCTTCTGCTAGCCTTAGTGCATGTAACATTTTGATTAGATGCCTACTGTATTTCAATTTTCAAGGATTTAGGGGTTTGTTAATTGTTTAGGTTCTTCAGGCTTCTTAATAACCTGAAGTAAAATTAGCCTTGATTTCCCAACCAAATGCTATTATATATGCAATTTCGTAAGCCCGGTTAAGACAAGTGCGACTTTTCTTCGCTTAAGGGGAAAAATTCAGATAATCTAAGTGTGAATTTGTCATTGCATGTTGCTCTGCAGTCAAGTCTTCTCCCCTCTACTACAAACTCTCTTCTTCTCCACTTCCTTGCGATTTCCATGAGTTTACATGAGCAATAATGTGCAACTACATTAATAAATGAATTCTTTATTATTTGAGTAGGCAACTAATGTGTAACGTTTTGCTTCAATTTTTTTATTTATTTTTTAACAAAATAAATAAAAAGATAATTAATTGACTTAGTCAAATGCTAACGATAATGAAAAAAAACATTCAATTGGGAGGAAATACTAAAGAACTCTTGACTTTTTTATCCATCCTTCAAATGCATGAAAGACAATAGTAGATCCATTTTTTATAGGAATTGCTAGACTTAAACTAGATTTTTAGGGAGATTAAAACACAACTAAAAAAAAGCATTTAGGAAGTTGTACCAACAGTAAAAGAGAAGCAGCTGAGGATGTGACAATGTGCTATATAAGCCATTAGCTAATTAATAATGTATTAAATGAACTATAACGCCGTAATTTTTTCTTTATTGTAATATACCTAAGTTATATAGAAAATTTGGAAATATTAGCAAATGAAAGTGACATTTTTGGGTTAGTGCATTTAGAAAAGAGCAGAGTTGGCGCCACTTCATGATAAACCTTTTTCAATCTTCGATAAGCACAAGGGATTATCCAAAGAAGAACAAAAATTACCAATCCTACCAAATCATAGAATACTATGAAACATAAAATATATGATAGGATTGATAGCATTGTGTGCCAGTTGAATGTAAAATTGAGTACTTATGACCTTATTTTTTTCTATTCACTCATTACAAGAATCTATAAATATATATTATGTCATATGTCTATCCCTTAACCAGCTAATTTAGAATATGAAAGCCATAAGGTAAAATCATATCTTTGTCATGATACGAGAAATAGAATCAACAATGGTCATAAAAAGCACAAAGCATGCTTGAGAGATCACAAGAAATTCGAACCAAACATACTCAACCCCAGGATCAATCTAGCGTAATGAAAGTACCTCAAAAACAATTTGGATTGGTTCACAAATAAACCCCAAAATCCAAAATGACTTTAATCAACTGAGCATGTTCAACAGGAATTCTCAACCTATTTTACCCAACTAGGCCTAAATCCATTATAAATGTAAGAGTAAATAGTTATTCATCATTATTTCAAACCCTCATGACAATATATGCTTTCATGAAAAGTTCTCTTCTGGATGATTGTGCTCGCCCATATTGCTTGTACACTCTTTGCGGGTGACAAAGACAATGATGTACAAGTTTTTACATTGAAATTTGAAATAATTTAACTTAAATTTACCACATTGAGTTGGGATTATTAAGTTGATCCAAACCAAAAGGATAATTAGCTTGGTCATATCAGGATGTAACCAATGAGCTATTATAATTTAATTTGGATCAGACAAAGTTCATTCCATCAACAAATATCAGGATGTAACCAATGAGCTATTGAGCTATTATAATTTAATTTGGATCAGACAAAGTCCATTCCATCAACAAATAGACCTAATATACATACTAAAATATATACCTATGACCTATCTCAACCTTTTACTTATGCCTTAATAGTTGATAATGTCAGAGGATTATAAATCCAAGTTAAGTCATCTCTCATCTTCTTAACTATATCATAACAGTCTCTTGAAATAAATGCCTTCATAAAGTCTATAACTAGAACTTCCATTTTTCACCATCTGTAAAATAACTTTCTCAGAAAACATGCATAAAACCGATGAAAGAAGTGATGGAGCAAGAGTTACCGTTTCTTATGGCGCTTTGAGCGATAGTGCTCCTCCCTCACCTCATCATTAGCGAAGTGCCGGCTGCAATAAAAAAAATAACAAAAACTTAGAACTTTTTGGAGAAAACGAAACTGACAGGATCTAGAACCCCAAGTGAATATCTTTCATCAACTTACTCGCAAGTGTAAAGCAGTAAAATTGACCCATCCCGGGTAGATCCTCATCCAAAGGCAAGGGCTTCGTCTCTCCAGTTTCAACTAGCTCCTTCAGCTCGTCAAACACCACATCGTCGCGTGGTTACAGGAACTCGAAGTTAAAGGGAAAAAACAACAAACTTTGAAAGAAAATGGCAATGATATTTCACGAAAACATATTTTGAGGCGATTCGAACCATTGAGCTCGCTTTTGAAGACCTTAATGAGAAAGAACAACTGAATCTTTGATTGTTGGACATCAATAAGTGAAAAAAAAAAAAAGTGAGGAGAAATAGCCAGGTGAAAGGAAAAGCGAATAGAAGAAGGATATCCTTGAGGAGAAAATTGGAGCGGCGTGCGCTTTTGTGTGAGAACCTCCGCTTCTTCACCTTCCTGTGTGGGCACTTCCCTCCCATCTCGAGCTTTCTCGCTAACCAGCTCGCGCTGCACTTTTGGTTAGGAGCAGCGGCAAACGAAACTAATCAAACCCTAGAGGCCTTTAATGCTTTGCATTGTTAAAAACTAATTCGCCTAAATTATATTACTAATGAATATTTAAATAGTAATCAAGGCTTAATTATGATTTTAAAAAGAAAAGTTAATAGCTGCTTAATTGTAGTGACTATAAATTAATTATTAATTTATGATTTTAAAAAGAAAAGTTAATAGCTATTAATGAATATTTAAATATTAATTAAGGCTTAATCATGATTTTAAAAGATCATTATTTGCCATTGTCTATTTTTATGCTGATAAAAATAGTATAAATGTTCTTTTTTATTTCTGAATTATTTTCAAGCAATATGACCAACAAAAATTTCTTACTCTATTGGATTCATGATGTTGATGGATTAGAAAGGTACCTCAACTCTTTGATCATAGTATTCATTAGCAAGTGTCTCCATGACACATCATTAAGATTTCGTTTAGGACAGTTTTATTACTGGTTTTCAAAATAGTTTTTTACTACAAAAATTTTTTGAATTAGATTTTTTTTTACTAAAAACAGTTAAAAAATTGTCACAAATAAAACTAAGTCACAATCGGTGGCTCCAAGTCAAGAGAGATTATTCTGTGCAGACACCAGACAGGAGAACCGTTCAGCACTACTTGGTACCGAGCGCGGTACTGATGCTCGGTACCGCGCTCGATGCCGAGCACTGTACACTAGATAGGGTGACGTGGCACATTTTTATTGGCCTCTGGACAACGTCTGAACTCCGCACATAATAATTTGTCCTATGCATGCCAATCAAGTTGGGGATAGTCAAAGCAAACTTGTTAGGTCAACTATGGAGTTAGAGTTCTTGTCCCTGCCTAGGACACCACTAGCTGTCTCATGTTATGCCACTCCTTTAGACTTTTCTCCTTAGGTCATCTCCAACCGAACGCCAAACGAGCGTATGCCGTCCGTCGGTCGCTCCAACCGAACGCAAAAATTTCCGTCATTTACTTGCAGGTGAACAGTGCGACGCCAATATTGGCGTCGCACTGTTCACCCACGCCATTTTGACTCTCTCAACCGGTAAAACGCGCGAAAGGAAGAAGATGGTTACCTTCCGAAAAACACCTAAAATGGCGTTCGATTGGAGCAGCACCACGCCATTTTGAAGTTCTACGTTATTTTGCCGCAAAATTTGGAGTTCTCCGTTGGAGATGCCCTTATTCATCCTTTTTGCACAATCATCTATTCTTTTCGAAAAACGATTGTAGATGTATTAGAAAGTTATTTTCTACAACAACTTTTAAAATATTATTTTCTTCACGACAACCTTACAATCACCTATACAAAAAACTGCAATTGTCCCAAACAGATCTTTAACATCATGATTTACATTAATTTCTGAGCCTAAATAGTTATATTATAAATTAATTCTATAATTTTTTTTAATCATCAAGATTAGCTCAACATACTATTGACGCATGAGATCAACATATAGACATCATCATTCCAAAAGAAGACAGAAATTTAGCCCCAAAATTTTTATTTAAAAACATTTTAAAATGAGCTACCTCAAAATTTTCACAATTTGTATTCTTTTTAAATCTTGAAAACAATAAAGAAATCCACCAATTCAATTTAATGCATAATTACTTAGTTTATATATCATTTTGCTTTTTTATATTATTAGCATAAAACTAATTTAGAAATATTACTTTTGATACGTCATCACAAAATTATCTTGATTGGGCACGAATCTCGAGGCAAAATCAGTTCGGAAACTTCAAAAATTAAATTCGAGAGCATATGAACTCCGATTTCAGCGAGCCTATAATCAAACTGAGCGTCTCGGAAATACGAATCCAACGACACCAAATTCAACCAATCCGAGCCCAAATGAGTCCGAATCAAGGACCCGAAGCGCTATTGGAAGGTTCAAACCACAATTTGAGTTACCAAACGGTCTCCGATTTTGACGAGCTTATACTCGAATCAAACGGCTCGACGAGACGAATCCAACGAGCCGAAGATCGCCGAATTCCGACATCATTAAGATCATCAAATGCCCAACGAACTGTGCATGATCAAAATATTCGATATCGGTCGTCCATTCAAAACACTCCCAATTCGCCCCTGATCTCACGCCTATTACGGGCTATGCCACTCCAGAAAAACTATAAATAGAGCCCTTATTCTACACCAAAGGGAGGGAAGTAAAGAGAGAGAAGAAGAAGGGAAGAAGAAGAGAAAGGGGAAAAGGAGGAGCTCTTCCTGCCGCCCGAACACGCCGGGATTCTGCGTGATATTCGGGAGAACGCAGGAATTCTTCCCAACTTCCACGTGATGCTGAAATTATTCCCAATTTGCAACAGAGTTCCCTCCTGACGCCGAAACTCCGCCCAAGTGAAGCAGGAGTTCTCCTTTGCCACCAACAGACGTCGGACTTCTACCCGACGTCGAATCTTCACTCCTCAACCACCGCCGGAGCTCTTCCTGCCGCTCGAACACGCCGGGATTCTGCGTGATATTCGAGAGAACGCAGGAATTCTTCCCAACTTCCACGTGATGCTGAAATTCTTCCCAATTTGCAATAGAGTTCCCTCCTAACGCCGAAACTCCGCCCAAGTGAAGCCGGAGTTCTCCTTTGCCACA
Source organism: Dendrobium huoshanense (assembly GCA_016618105.1). Classification (NCBI taxonomy): domain Eukaryota; kingdom Viridiplantae; phylum Streptophyta; class Magnoliopsida; order Asparagales; family Orchidaceae; genus Dendrobium; species Dendrobium huoshanense. The sequence goes on along the minus strand of CM028358.1, from coordinate 7,034,075 downwards.
AACAGACGTCGGACTTCTACCCGATGTCGAACCTTCACTCTTCGCCAAGTTTCTACCAGACGCCGGACTTCTACCGGTTATCGGACTTCACTGGACGTCTACGCGAAGATGGATTTCTTTCCATTGTTGGATTTCTACCTGACGCTGTCCTTCTGATCTTCGTCATCATACTACAGTCTTTCCGAACTTCGTCGCCCTCCGACTACGGTCTTCCTGACTTATGCCGCCCGCCGACTACAGTCTTTCCGACCTCTGTCGCCCGCCAACTACTGTCCTCCTTACTTACGTCGCCCGCCGACTACAGTCCTTCCGACCTCCTACGCCAACCGACTACGGCCCTCGTGACATACATCGCCTACCGACAACAAGTCTTCCGACCTCCGTCACCCTCCGACTACGGTCCTTCCGACCAAACGAACATGTCAACAATGACTCTTTGTATTAACATCATGTAATGTACTCCATAAGATGTACATCAAGCTAAGACCTTCCACCAAGGAAGGGCCTCATTTGTAATCGACTGCAATACTAGTGGATTCATTCAAACTGGGCTAGGCCCCGTGGTTTTCCCCCCTTTTTTAGGGGTTTTCCACGTAAAAATCTTGGTGTCTCATATATGCTACTCTCTTTTCTTATCTGATTGCGTGCCGGATTTTCGTACAATGATAAGATGTTAAATATGATATTTCTCTACCGCCGCGAATACTCTTGGACGCAACAACTCTTAATTATTACAAGTTTTAAGTTTAACCATTAATATTTAAAAGATAAAGAAAGTGCAGACCAATCATCTTTAAAACCTAATATATCGTTAGAGCACAATTTTAAAATATTTTTAAAATCTATTTAATGTGTTGAACATAATTTACATACTATATTCTTTTTTTCCCTCAATTTATATAAGAAAAAATCAATTTAAAAACTAATTTTCTCCTAATTAATGAATACTATATAAGTTATTATCTAAAATCAATTTTAACATTTAATTTATTAATATATTCTTAAACATTAAACTCAAAGATTAAAAATTGCTAAAAATTAAGTCAAATCTAAATCCAACCCTAATCTAGCTATATACTGTAACTTCTACAATTTTATCATAAATATCTAAATCTTCAAAATCTATTTAAAATTACCTTCTTTTTAATCAACATAACTCCAATCACTTTTTTAATATAATCATTAGTTAATTTAATCTTCCTAAATTTATCATAATCATCTTATTTATCTATCACAATCAACTTAAATATACATTGTCCTGAATATCATTAGCCTGATTATGATTATGTAAAATTTCTATCTATAAATAATAAATGTTCGATTTCTTAGCAACACCATCAAGCAAAGCAAAACATGTGATAACTAATGCATCGTTCCGGAAAGCTTTCTCACTACTTTACTTTTAAGATGAAATCACAATTTATATTTGGTCATTAGATTTTTATTGCTTTCAAAAAAAAAATGAGATATGAAGCTACTTTCTACAACTTCAAAAAAAGTTACTCTCTTCACAATAACTTTAAAAATTGCAGCCATCCCAAACAGGAGAAATTATTCTGTGCGGAGGTCGGGTGTAGAATGTCGTATGGAAACCAACCAGAATGTGTCACGTCAGCGATACTGAGCGAAGGGGTGATGTGGTGCATTCTGATTGATCTCCAGACGACGTTTGGTGTCCGCACAGAATAATTAATCCCCAAACGGACCCTAAGTAAATGGTTTTCAACTGACCACTGCGCCGAAACAAATGAACTCAACATGCAAGCAAAAAAATTATATACGTCAATATTATCTCACAGCCAATATGAGACCAATTTCATGAGTCCTCCGTTTACTTCAATTTTTTTCAATTGAGTGTTGAATATAATGTAAACATTTGACTAGAATAATAAGAAATTTAGCTCAAAAACTTTCCTAGCAACTTATATAAGGGAGCAGGACCAATGATTGCTTACTGCAGTATAAACAACTGTAAGCCCAGAATTAGAAGAAAATACAGACCCAAGTTTTTAATTTGCTTCAGTGGCTTCTTCAGCAGTTGACAGCTTATCTTCTCCATGGCAACCTTGGCTTTCCTCCTTGCCTTTTTCTGCATCAGTGGAGAACAGAAGCAAAAGACACAGTAATTAACAGAACAATGTGCTAAAAGACAATGAAGATGTGTCGGCTAAGAGAAATTATTTTGTGCGGAGACCGGACGCAGAACGTCATCCTGAGACCAACCAGAATGCGTCACTTCAGCAGTACCGAGCCAGCAGTACGGAACAAGGGATGATATGGCACATTCTGGTTGATCTCCGCACGGCATTTGACGTCCGCACAAAAAAATATAATGCAAACAGAGTTCGCATGTTGAGCGAAGCAGCACCTCTGCACAACTAATTTCAACGGGGACATGCGAGAGATATTCATGAATATGTTTAGTAGAAATGTAGTTCAAATTGATCTAAGAACATTTAACGCCGTCCGGAGACCAACCAGAATGCGTCACTACAGCAGTACCGAGCCGCGGTACCGAGCAAGAGATGATATGGATACATTCTGGTTGATCTCCACAATGGCATTTGACGTCCGCACAAAAAAATATAATGCAAACAGAGTTCGCATGTTGAGCGAAGCAGCACCTCTGTACAACTAATTTCAACGGGGACATGCGAGAGATATTCATGAATATGTTCAGTAGAAGTGTAGTTCAAATTGATCTAAGAACATTTATCTGATATTTATGTTTTGGGTTCAGATATTTCAGACACGACGATGTAGAATGCATGTAAGGACGAGATGTGCTTTGGCTTTTGGGCTTACTCAGGTTAAATGTGATTGCTATAACATACAATTTTTTTCTGGAAGTGTAATTTTTCTTTTATACAAACTACATTCACTTCCAAGTATCTTCTGTTCGAAGCAGTTCCATAACTGCATCCCATGTGCAAGTCAAAGGTATATTCTAAAACAAATTGAAGCTGATTACAAAACCATAATGAAACTGAATGCTATATTCTGTTAGACCGGTCCATTGGACTGGTCCAGCCGGTCCACACGGGACCGGCTCAAACACTAACAGAGGTGGAATCCTTTGCCTCCTGTACGCCAGATCTGACGCCCAAGCAACGCAGAGCAGTTTAGGAAGGTTTTTTGAGAGAAGTTTGGAAGGAAATTTGAATGTAGGGAATGTTTAGAGATTTCCTTTTGGATTGTATGCATTAAATAGTTTGTTTTCCTATGGTTAGAACGTCTTGAATTTGGCTAAATTTTTAGATCTCTTAGGTATAGTTTTTGGGCTCTAGAGGCGTCTAGAGATTTGGGAGAGATCGATCCTCCTCTCGAATAGAGGATCAATTGTATCTTGTTATTTTCTTCCATAGTTTATTTTCTTGCGATAAAATTTACTGTTTTTCACTGGTTTTCCATTGAAATTGTGGAGATTTCTCGTTGTTTTTGCTCTATTGATAGGATTTACTTGAAATTTTCAAGTGTTTTCTATCATATTCCTGTGGTTTACCCCCTATTCTCACCAAATTATGCCAGCATCATCACTTCATGGTAAACTCCTAACTAGAAGTTAGAAACCAATTTGCTCTAATAAAATTGCCAGCCCAAGAATCAGAACCAAAACAAGAAAAGCCAAACATATCATAGCCGTTTTACATCCAGCATATCAGCAATCAGTTGAAGAAAGAAGACTAATCTCATCTGAATAGAGTATTCAAAAACCTCACCTTAGAGATACCCTATTAAACAAATAAATTATAAAATAAAACTATAGTAGCAAAAAAAATGAAAATAATCTTCCTTAACAAAACAACGCATAATAATGGAACTTTCTGTAAAAAGCAGACAATTTTCATTTTCTTTTTTTGCAAACGTACCATATTCACTGAATATAACACCTCCAGAACACAAGCCCTCTTCAATTTTAACTAATCTGAGAGTCATCCTTGGGCCAATCTCCTGAAGTTTGACAGCGCTCTTCATAGAAGCACGGTTCGCTTTGCCAATATCAGTTGTCAAACTAACAGTCGCTGATTCTTCATCTGCTTCACTCTCTGATCCAAAGCCAGCTCTTAGAATAAGAAAATAAAACAGTGATGTCAATAAAACACACCATAGGCAGTGAACAAATCCGAAAAACATCTACAATTAAACTGTGAATTTCTATTTTGATTTCCAACATTTTTATTGAAAGCAATTTAAAGAAGTGTTTCAAGATAAATTGGGTATAAAACATTATCAAAAGGTTCATACAAGCTAGACTCTGAATGTCGATCAATCTATATCATCCCTGAATTTTCTCACTCCTACAGAAAGCAATTACTAATTTTTTTCCATAGAATATTGTGGATAAAATGTCCAAAGAGAGTATGATACAAACATAATCAATTAAAATGAAAAGATTTTATACAAACACCAGAACAACAATGACGGACAGAATTTGCTGCAAAAACAGCACTAAGCTCCTTGCATTTTAGCATCAATTATCTTTTAGAAATGAATTTAAACACAAAACAGTGGTTGAAAAAAAAAAAGACATTTTTAGTCTAACAAACGTAAAGCCAATGAACATGACAGAATAATAGAATTAGCTAAACCTTAAAAGCAAAAGAAATAGCTTTTATACATATATAATGCCTAAAGTTTTGTGAGATTTCGAAGTTCCAAGATATATAATCTTACTTCGTAACAAAGTCGCTCACATCTTTCAAATTCCTCAAATCTGGCACATGGTGGTTCTGCACGAATTTCCTAATTCCTTCGTGAAACGCCAATTAGGTTGTAGTCTGATGGAATAATGCCTAAAATCAATAAGTTTTGTTTCGGTGTTGTAATTTAACAGCACAATCCTTTGGCAGGATGAAAGCTTGACCTGGACGAGAAAATAACATGGTATCAGCATTGAGGAACTTGAGACATCAGGATCAAACAAAATAACAGGGCAAGATTTTAGAATAGAGTGTTGATGAACTAACAGTATTAACATCAATGGCTGGAAATATATTCTGAAACATAATAGTTGTGAGTTTCAAGTGTTGACCTCCACTCCCAAAGCCAGAAAGAACAATCTTATAGAAAGTTTAACAAATGTTTGATTAGGATAACATAGTCAAAATAAATCCAACTTAAAGATGGTAGAACTTAGAAGGAGAAAAAAAAAGTGAAGCACAATGAATGGACCAAAAAATAAGCAAGCAGACTCACTAGAGGAGGATTATTAAAAATTCCTTGAGGACACCTTGGCCGTGCTTGCGCACGAGCCACATCAGCAACCAAAGCATATTCCTGTATTTCAAAGGTCAGAGTTGGGCCTTGAGGTGTCCTTGCAACCCTCAAATGAGGCACACTCTTGGGCTTCGACAAAATTAAAAAATGAGTGACGCCCATAGGCCCCGCAACATTCAAAAAGTCCTTCAAATTATTCCTTCTCTTTTCCTTGCATAAGTGAAAGAGAAAATTAGCAATTTCCTCCTGAAATTCGGCAAGTTTACAGCTAAACAAAAAGCACAACTAACTAAAAAATAAATGAATATGGATTAAACCATTCAATAGAAGAAACATATGCCTTCAATAACAGAAATGTGATAGGAAATACTTGAGCCCGCAGGTAACCCTAAGGTAATACTTGAGTTCGCAAGAAAACCTAACCAAAATGGATGAGCAAACAGCAGATTTACTGCTGTTTAAACAGCAGGAAAACAGCAAAAATCAGGAGAAAACAGAGGAGATACGGATGGAAATCTGAAGCAAATCCAAGCAATTAACTTGTATTCCACTAGTAGATGAATAAAACAGCAAACGATACAATAATCTTCAATTCGAAAGGAAGATTAGAGCTCTAGTCATGAAAGACTAGAGCCCACGCCTCCAAGAAGATCCCAAATTCTTTTCAAATTCAAGATGAAACCCTAAATCACACATTAACTCCTAATTAAAGACAAAGGAAAATTACCAATTCCCTAAACAGCCCCTAATTCAATTTTTTTCCTCCCAAAATTGGATTTAACCCAAGTTGGGGCCCACAGGGCTTCCGCCCCCTGCCTGGTTCGGCATGGAATAGAACCAGAGCAGTCCCGGCACCTAGACCAGCCGGCCCTCCTTGGTCGGCCTAACAAAATGTTGTTCATCAGACGGTACAAAAGTTGAAGGGTGGCAATAGGGCTGCAAACGAATCGAGCCGAGCCGAGTATGTGAGTGTTCATGTTTGTGTTCATTTAATATCAGCTTGTTCAAGTTTGGTTCATGTTTGTTCGAGCTTTAGCGTTTGTGTTCATTTAATATCAGCTTGTTCAAGTTTGGTTCATGTTTGTTCGAGCTTTAGCGTTTATGTTCATGTTTGGTTCATTTAAATTAAAGAGTGTTCATGTTCGGTTCATATTCAGTTTATGTTCGTTCGTTTAGTGTTTATCGAGCTTGTTCGCGAACATATTTAACGAATTTTTTTACCTACCAAATAAATATGTTCATGAACATATCTATGAACAAACACATTTATAATAAAAGTAATTGTCTATGTAACAAAGGTAATGATTATTTATATTTATTAAATTCTATAGTCAAATATTAATTATTTTTATTGAGCTTATTCACAAGTTCAGAATCAAACATGAATCGAGCTTTTATTGAGCTTAATGTCGAGCTTGTTCACGAACTTCAAAAGATGTTGTTCGCGAACATAAATGAGCCGAACGTATTAGTGTTCAAGTTTGTTTATTTAAGAATCGAGTATTTAAAATATTGTTCAAGTTTGTTTGTTTAGTTAATTAAACGATAACAAACGAGCTTTAACCGAACCGAACAACGAGTAGCTCGTCGAACGTTTGGTTCGCTTGCAGCCCTAGGTGGCATTGGATTGTTCCAAAAAGGTTGAAATGGACAGAAGCATGATAAAACCACTAAGTTCTAGCAAGTATTGGCAAACTGTTATAAAAAGTCGTCAACAATAATTGCTTTATTAAGGCTTTTAAAAGATAGAGGATAAAATGAATACATACGCATAAGAAGAAACAAATGCCAATGCATTACTTTCTAGCAGTCTGATAAGACATACTTGAGTTCGCAAGTAATCCAAGAGGAAATACTTGAGTTTGCAAGCAACCCTAGCAATAATTGGTAAAAACAGCGAAAATAATGTGAAAATCTGAATGAAATCAATCCAAAACAATAGATTATAATAATGGAATCAAAGAAAAAACAAACACCCAAGCAATATACAATTGATCCTCATAATTCGAGAGGAGGATCGTTCTCTCTCAATCTCTATATGATGAATCTAGAGCCCAAGACGCCAAAGAAAACTCCAAGAGAAAGCAATAATCATGCATAACCCTAACCCTAATTCCCTCATCCTACTTAAAGCATACAATTAATTAATCAAGCCCAAATTACTAATCAAGCCCTTGCCGCCCCCTCCTTATCCCTCCAAGGAGTTCGAATTTGAACTCTTAGTGGACCCCACTCCTCTCCCTCTCTCTTTGTGCCAACCCTTCCAGGAGTAAACCAAGGACCCACTAAGGACCGGTCTAACACAATCCTCTTGGATGTTAAATCACTAACGAGGCAAAAAAATGTACCATAATATACAAACAATTAAATATGGAACTTTGTTCATTTAAACCAAGCTCATTATGATTCGTTGGCATTAAATAATATGTTTAAAAATATTTTTTAATTAAAGGACTCCATCATTTGATTAGAGTTAGAAATAATCATTGATTTTAAGCTCTCAGAATAACTTAAAAATCCACTCAAAAATGAATATTCACGTTCACGTACAGTGAAAATAATCTCATCATTTTCCTAAAACGTATATTTTTTATCTTAAGCTATCAAATGAGCACTACGGGAATTAAAATCGCAATGACTTTTTAAAAAAAGATCATAGAATCATCCCAACTCTATCAAGTCAGCTTTATAAACCAATTCTACACAGGTCACATATATTTTTCCACAACTTCTATCTATGATATCTTTGGACAATCCCTTTCTCCTTCCTAAACCTTCAGAGTACACATCCCAACTATCCTTAAATCTATATTTTACTATACTGTCTACTAAAAAAAGCTATTCCAACCATCCATCTAATGTAAGCATACCTTAATATACATTTCATAGTTTAATAATGCATTCATCTTAACATTCTCATTTTTTTCATGTTCAACTTATTAATTAAGGGATTTCTTTTACTACCAACTACGGGTGTAAGTGAGTCATGCCGAACTAGTGAGCAAGCTCAAACTCGAATCATTAAAGAACTAACGAGCTGAGCTTATTGAGCCGCGACCATGAGCTCGAGGTCAAATTATAGCTATTATATTAAATGAGTTTTGAGTTCTAGATTCACGAAGCTCATCTGGCAAAATGCCTCAATTAAAATAAATATTTAAACCTAATTCCTATTTCTCTCAATTTTAGGTTAATACAAAAGTCCTAAGTCCAAACCTTTGCAAAACTCATGAACTCCTCTTCTTTTTCAAACGATGACGACCCAATCAAAGCCTTCTCAAATGAGCTCCTGCCATAACTTCTTGGTGTCATAGATCCTTCTCTAGCAAGCTCCCACTGTGAGCCACCGATATCATTGATATTTATTTGACGAGCTCTTAATGCAACTTCCTCTTCTTCTCCAGTTGTTTGTCTCGACAATCCTCGTCCAACGATCTTCCTCGAAATCTTCCTCTTCTTCTCTGGCTATTGGTTCTCATCAATCCCTCTCCAGTGAGCTATGTTGTGACTTCCTCTTTCAGGCACTAGGTCTCATCAATCCTTCCTCACGAGTCTCATTTCTGACAATCTCGAGTTCTCAAGCCGAGCTCAAGCTTGGAAATAGATAGACAAGCTAAGCTAGAGCTTGAGTTCAAGCTTACTTTTTAACCAATGAGCCAAGCTCAACTTAGCAGTGACTAGAGTTCGACTAACTCATTTACACCCCTACTACCAACTGGTATAATCCAAAAAAAAAAAAAACAAAGACGGTCTAACTACAATTTTATTAAATGTAACATTTAATGTAATTATTTTATTTTATAATACCAAAGAAGCACTTTGCCCTAGACTTAACTCTGAAAGTTTTATTCTTATTCTTTTGCATAATAGATCTACACTACTTAAAGTCTTAACATATCACTTGCATAATATTTATCTTCAAAACTAACTAATATTAATTAACATCAGATTGATATTTGTTAATTGGCCACTAAAACTCTTCCTACTAATCACAAACCCTTTACCTTTTAAACATTTTTTATCCATTGCTCTAACTTTCCTCTTTTTATTAGATATCTCAGCAATTTGTAGCAATCATCAACAAAATGCATACAGCAAGGCTGCTGTTTTAAAAACAAATTGTAATCATCTCCATATTCAATACAGCAATATAAAAATTTTTTTTAATCATCTTCATATTAACGATGTTAATTGATGTAACCCTACAATGATAGATACCAACAATATAATTGGCTTAATTATATGTAGAGCTATTAAATTTATTAAAATTAATTTTTTTTACTCACGTGGATTATTAAACCCATGGGAAAACATTAAGGATTTAATATAATAAATCTGGCATATCAATTAAAATGTAACTACCGAGCAAACTAAACAACTATGCCAATAGTTTTGTAAAAGGACAAATATTCTTATAACTAATATAAAAACTGATAGTTGATATTAATCATTGATGTAAACCTAAAATATAACTATTTTAGTTTGATGTAGAAAAGCATAATATTTTATACCAATTATGTTTTAAGAAAATATTCATATTTAAAAACCTAGGAAGGAACTTAAGAATTTAATATGATAGATTCCATACATACAAAGAGAAACTTCACCACCAAGCCAACTAAATGCTTGGGTGAACATTTCGAGTGTGAAAAAATAACCAATTTCAACTTCGTGCATTTTGTATACAGAACAAAATCCAACTAAACAACCTAAAATTTTTGTAGTATGGGAATCTACTAGAACAACAAAAGGGCCTTCTAAGGGCATTACAAGTATTAGATGTACAACAACAAAAAATAACAATAACAAATTTAAAAAACATGACCGTAAATTGAAGTAGTTTCATTGAAAAAGTTCAGGTAATGTTTTATAGGAAAACTAAGGCTAACATCAATCAATAAAACCAGATATCTGATTCTTTCTTATTCCATATAGCTTCTTATTCGTTATAATTTATCCAAGTGAACATCAAAGAGATCCACACTAAATGGCACCTTTTGAAGAAGCTAAGAATTAAAACACATACAATTTTAAAAAGGAAGAAAACAAGATGCAAAGATATATGCGCACAGGCCAATACTCCAGTTGCTTAGTAAATTGCCATTGCCACTCTTAGATATTTCTAAAAAGGTTCATTTAGAGAACATAAATCAATGTGCCTTTGGAGGTTCATTTAGATTTGCACTTAATTTCATCAAGAATCATTTGGAAACACACTAAAACGAAGATTGATTTGGTAGCGAGATAAGACAACAACACTAACAACATCAAGCCTTTGTCCCACTATGTGGGGTCGGCTACATGAATCCTTTTTCGCCGGTTAAAAGTCAAATTCTTATTTAAATATAATAAGGAAAGATCATTACTAATATTTTCTAACCAAGTCTTTTTAGGTCTACCTCTACCTTTCATAAGTAAAATATTTGTTTTTTTATTGTGAGTTTTGACAAAGAAAACAAAACTGTTCATTGGAAGCTGAAAGAAAAGAAGCACAAAGAATTATTATAATCCGTTTGGCATATATGGATGTAGAATGCTAGAGGCAATCCAAAGTCTCTAAAGTACGACCATGAGCTTATTCAGAGAAAGAGTTGATGCATGAGATTGCATTTTAGGAAGAGCAAAAATAAGAAAGTGGACCAATAGCAAGAGAACACCTTGATTTATTATGAGATTTTATCGAAGTAATTTATTGAACTGTTAAAAAATGAGAATTTGCATTGCTAATTACAAAGTCAGTTAACTATGAGAATTTGCATTGCTAGTAGAGTAGAGGAAGAAGATGGCAAAGGGTTCAACATTAACATCAACTCAACAGATAGGTGGAAGAAATGCAATTAGGAGGATAGTCAGATCGAAGAATAATGTTTAGTTTTACATTTTCTCTAACTACTTGTCATGATGTACTTTGCTGTAAATTGGAACTTCATTAATAATGCTTTATATTTATTGCATCATTTTGCTAATAATGAAATTGGAAATATCATCGTGTACCTTTTCTAAAAATATTACTAGAATACGATTTTGTGCAGTGAAGCAGTGTTGCCAAGGCAATTGAATCCTCCTAAGATTGTTGACCACCCTTATAGATCGTTGGTTGAAGTCCATTTTCACAAACATGATCTATTTTAAAGGTATCTCACTTGATCGTCCCTCAAACCATTGGTTCAAGCCCTACTCAACAGCTATAGCCTTATTAAATGGGAGGTTGAATTGATTGCACTAAGGCACAACCAGATCCCTATCAAGTCATAAACTAGGAACACACAAGTTGAGTCGGTATCAAGAAGATCCAAGATACAAGCCTACCTAGGGAGTTGAATTTTAGCTTTGGACTATACATATTGTAGAAGATATTGAGATGATATACTAACAAAACATAAATAACAAAAACTCCAAGCAATTCCACTCCATGTCTGCGCCTTCCCCAAACCAAGTCCTTTCCACCCAAAATTGAAAATATTCCAAACATAATATATAACATAATATCACAGGAATAGTGCTTACAAGAAAATTTTGAGTACCTTCAACTTAAGCGCGGTGTGCGGAAGCATGGTTTTGCGGAGATCGAGCTCCAGCTGCTTCAGAGAGCCCGGCACCTTTCCTCTCGAGAATACGAAGCTCTTAGGGATCTTCTCGCCAGTCAAATGGTCAACGCTTGGCTGTTTCTTCACAACTGGCGTCTCCAGCATCTTTTTCTTCTTCTTTAAACGCATTGTTTTGGAAAAATAAACAAGTGAGCAACGCAGCTTGGAAAACCAGAAGATGAAGCAGACAGGATGAGAGGTAGGGAACTCACATTACGAAAGCGAGCCATCCTTAAGGGATGTTTGGAAACAGGATTGGAGCAGGATTTATGTTAAATCCTGCAAAACGGGATTTGAGCGCCTCGTAAATCTCACGGCCGAATAAATCCTCCGTTTCCCTCTTTTTACCTTACTAAATCCTGTAGTTCGGCGGATTAACGGGATTTGGCGGAAGAAGCGCGCGAAAGGGAGAAAGTTATCTTCACTGCAGCGAGCGAACTTCCGATCCGACAAGTCGTCGAAAGAGCGAATTCGAACAACAACGAAGGAGCCGAATAAGCCTCCTGCGAAGCAACGAAGCCGAACCGCAACGACCAAAAGGAAACCCTAGACGCCTCTTAACTTATTATTGATTAACTAAATTAATATAATTTAAAATACTAATAATTAGTAACTAATCAAATGATTAATAGTAAACTTAGTGCATAAATTAATTATCTAATTAATTTTAACAAAATAGCTTAATAATATAATTAGTAATTAAAATTTAATAAAATTAGCTTAATTAATATAATTTAAAATAAAATTATTAAATATATAATTAATACTTAATCGTATAAAGAATTTAATGAGATAATTAATAATATGATTTATATTTAAAATTAACTAAATAATACTTAATTAATTAATTAATTAGTAGGATTAATAATTAAATAATTATTTATTTCAAAATAATTTCAAAAAGAATAATTACTATATAATATTATAAATGATAATTAAATAATTAAGTAGTATTAGAATATTAAATTATTAATGAGATAATTAACAATATAATAAATAATTAACTAATAAAATAATACTTTAAACTTGAGTAAATTATTAGTGGGAGTATTAGTTTAAAAAATAAATCAATTAATTATATAATTATTAACAGAATTAAATATCAAATACTTATTAAATTAACACATAAACAAATAATTTAATGAATAATAATATAATTCATAATTAAATTATTTTTCATTATAATGTGTTAACTATAATTAGAACTAAAATTAATAAGTAACTTTGTACTTAACATGTAATTAAATTCATAATATATTAAATTTATTTTTTTAAATGAACGAACCTCCTTAAATCCTATATTACATTCTCAAATAGTTTCATAGAATGTAATAAGTTTTAATAACTATTTTACCAAACAGTGTTCAGGATTTAACATATAAATTAAATCATATTTTTGCGAAACAGCCCCTTAGGTGTGAACTTTTATTACGTCCGGTGTAAGGACGTAGAGGGACGTCCGGTCGGAGGCAAAAATCCCGCCAAAAAACTCGGTATTGCTCGGTATTGTTAGGTATTATTTGATAATAATGAGGAATACCGCTCTGTGAAGACCAATACCGAGTTATACCGAGCTGTACCGAGAAATACCGAGTTGTACCGAGTTTTTTCTAGGAAAACTCGGTACAACTTTTGTATAACTCGGTATTTCCTGGGTATAGCTCGGTATAACTCGGTATTGGGTCTTCAAATGATGGTATTCCTCGTTATTGTTTGGTATTGCTCGGTATTTACTCGGTATTTCTCGTTTTTTGGCGGGAATTTGCCTCCGACCGGACGTTCCTCTACATCCGGTCGGAGGACGTAATAATTGTTCCTTAGGTGTAGGATTTAACCTGTTTGCCAAATCGCAAAAATTACAAATTTAAATCCTACATATATAATCATGAGGCTCACTTCTCCATCGATCGTGTTACCTAAAATCTCGGATTAAGTAAGTTTGACCATTGGATGAGTTTGATTAAAATACGACAATCTCACGAACTCCTCTTCTTCTTCACAACGCTGATGTTGACTAGGGTTTGAGGATTTTCAGGGATGGGCAACAGTGAGGAAGACCAGAGTTTTGGACGCTATACGTGTTTAAGTATATAATATTTCACATTTTTTAAAATATAATTTTTTAATATTTTTAATTATTAATATTGATTTATATTAATAAAATAAAATAGTTAGAAAATTAAAACTTAAATTTAATATTAACATAAATTAATAATATTTTGCAATTTGATTTTATTAAATATAAGTTATATACTAAATTAATTTTATAAATTTTAAATAAATGAATAATTTATATTAATTTTAATTTAATTAATATAATTAGATTTGATGAAATTATTATACACAACTAATAAATTAGATGCATATAAACATATATTTAAAAGCTCAATCAATTTTAATAAATTATAATAGTTAATTAAAAAAGTATTAGCCTGTATAAATTGATATTCTTTTGATTTGATTTATCTGAATATAATTTATTATTTATTTAGTTTAATAATATTATTATATATATATATATATATATATATATATATATATATATATATATATATATATATATATATATATATATATATATATATATATATATATATATATATATATATTTATAATTCTCAAATAAATACTTACTTTGATTTAGTTTAATTTAACATATATTTTCAAGATGTAATCACTTTAAATTTCTTAAGTACGACTTTACGATAATTACCTATTTAAGATAAATCTTATTTGCAACAAAGGTGTAGATGGGGTCCTTGTTTGGTACCCATTGGGTTCACACGCTCTCACATGATGACTTTTGAGATGTCGTACGCACCCATACCCACACACTTTTCTATATTTTTTGAACGCAGTCTGCCACAGAGGCTTGTTACCCTTTACTATAATTGTAAACTTTCAAACCGCCTATAAGAATTTATCATGATCGCAGCGTAGTTCAAAGTTGCATGTTGTATAGTGAGAATTGAGGTAATATATGGCATAAAGTGATTAGAAATATAAATCATTTTATCCCTCGATATTGAGTACCCACCCATGCGGGTATGGGTGGATATGTGGATATGTGGATATGTGGGTGAGTGTGAATATGGGTACTCAATGCAGGGCTCTGATTTGCAGCATAACAACTCATTGAAGGTGCTTCAACATTTTAATGAGGTGAAATTATTTTATTTAAAGAAATTTGACTTTATCTGGCCCATACATCTAAAAATTAGATATATATGATATTTGATTTCGTTTGTTCTCTATTTCTAGCATGCATGACCGGGCGACGTCCTACCTTCATTGATCGTCTATGAAGGTTAGTAAT
Organism: Dendrobium huoshanense; assembly: GCA_016618105.1. Classification (NCBI taxonomy): domain Eukaryota; kingdom Viridiplantae; phylum Streptophyta; class Magnoliopsida; order Asparagales; family Orchidaceae; genus Dendrobium; species Dendrobium huoshanense. The sequence goes on along the minus strand of CM028358.1, from coordinate 7,018,955 downwards.
ATTATTCATTCTATTTATGTAATGCATTAGATAAATAAGGCCGTGGCCAGCAACTCGCTGGCGATATGCTTTGCGCACACTACAGTGCTGCATAAAACTTTTATTTACTTAATTAATTATTTCCTTTTAACAATTTTCCAAATATAAAAAATAATCCTAAATTTTTTTAGAAAAATTAGAAATGTTTTCAGAAAGGAGATAATTAATTATATGTATATTTATTTATTTTTAAATCAATTTTTTCCTTTTTTATTTATTTTAAAAAAGAAAAATAATTTTGGCTTTTAAAAATTATATATATATTTCAGAAAATTTAGATTTTTTGTTTCCAAACTTACTCCCCTGGGATCTATAAATGCCCCCCTATGGAGTGAGCGAAAATGCACGGTTCGCTTGAGCCGGTCCAATGTTTCTCTTATAAATTGAGGGGAAAATGGACTCACAAAAATTTGGAGGCCATCATTGGAGACAATAGCCCAGTCCTTTGACGCAGGCTCCGATTTTTATATGTAAAAGGGACAAAGATGGTCCTGTACGAGCCTAAAGGCCGTCAATCTCCGAAAAAGACCTGATACTCCAACACAAACTCCAATTTTTCTTTGTAAAATGGGTGAAGATTGTATTGTAGGAATTGTAAGACCGTCAAACTCCAGTAAATATCTTATCCTCTAATACATGAGAGATTATTAGGTGCGGAGTGCAGACGGGGAGAACCGTCCGTACACAAGTATAGGGTACCCAGCTAGGTACCACTCGGTACTGCTGGGTACCGCTTGGTATTTTGTGCTTGTGCGGACGGTCCACACCCCGCACCTAATAATTTTTCCTAATACAGGCTTTGACTTTCCTCTATAAAAATTGTGAAGATTGCCTTGTAGAAATTAGATATTAACTAATGTTTGTATTTGTAATATTATTAGACGGTGATTTTTTGGGATTAATATGTGATGCAAGCTCATAATCCTAAAGAAATAATCTTATTCACATAGTCTTAATCCTTTTATCATTAAATCTTTTTAAACATTTTATCATATACAATTAGATTATTAATTTTTAATTCCATTATTGGATTTATCTTATTGTACAATTACATAATAAAATCAAATAAAAAAGCATATATATTTCTACCATTTAACAGTTATTTTTTGAAAAAAAATGATAATTACTAACTTATTTGATTATTAGGCATTTGTCTTGGTTATTGAACTTCGGTCTTCGCTGCAGCAGAAACAAAAACCAAGAAAAGCTACATTGCAAGGTAAGGAAGAAGGAAATGCAGAGCAAGTAATGTTCCTGTTTCATTGAGCTCAATGTAATGAGATACAGGGTTTATAAAAGGTAAAAAGACGCTGAAGACAACATCAGCGGCTGAGATTAAATGCAGTGATCCAACGATTGGTAAATGCACAACTAAGCTCTGTACAGTGGAGCGTAATGGACATGTGAATTGAGCAGAGGTAATTATAAGACGGCTGGCTTATCACCGCCCCGCAAGCTAACAAGTGCTTCAGCAATGTGCAGCTTGTCACGTAAAAACTGAAACCGAGGAATAGATAACGGCTTGGTAAACAAGTCAGCCAGCTGATCCACGGTATGAATATACGAGACAGTGATGAGCTTGTTTTTAATACATTCCCACACAAAATGAAAATCTATTTCAATGTGTTTGGTTCGAGCTCTGAAAATTGGGTTGTTAGCAAGAGCGATTGAAGAGATATTATCACAAAGAAGAACAGTGGGTGCGGAAGTAGGAATAGAAAATTCCTGCAAAAGACGACGCAACCAAATTATATCAGTAGTAGCCGTGGCAAGAGCACGATATTCGGCTTCAGTGGAAGAGCGAGCGACCGTCTTTTGTTTTTTTACTTGCCATGAGATAAGATTAGAACCCAGAAAAGCACAGTAACAAGTAGTGGATTTCCTATCAGCAGGATCACCAGCCCAATCAGAGTCCGAATAAGCATGTAACTGAAGATCAGTAGCATTAATGGGAATGCCAAAAGATAGAGTGCCTTTAAGATACCGAAGAAGCCGTTTGAGAAGCTTGAAGTGAGACTGTTGAGGACAATGCATATGTTGGCATAACCTATTAACAGTGAAAGTAATATCCGGACGGGTAACAGTTAAATACTGAAGAGAACCAATTAAATGCCGGAATAAGTCGGAATCTGCAGGAGATAGTTCAAGAGAACTAGAAGCCATCTCGGTAACCAGTTTTGTAGGAATTGGTGATGAAATTAGCTTACAATCAGACATACCAGCACGTTGGAGTATTTGAGTAGCGTAAGCAGCTTGAGACAAGTGAAGTCCCTGTGAAGTATGAGAAACGTGCATACCGAGAAAATGAGAGAGGCGGCCCAGATTTTTCATCTGAATTTACTGGATAGTGCTGTTAATAGATGTGTAATGGTTGCATTGTCATTGCCTGTAAGCAATATATCATCGACATACACTAGTATGTAAATAAGTACGGACATCTTAGTATAAATCAATAAAGAAGGATCGGCAGTACTATGATGGAAGCTGAACTGCAATAAATAAGTGGAGAAGGTATCGAACCATTAGCGAGGAGATTGCTTCAAACCATATAAGGACTTATGAAGAAGACACACATAATCAGGATGTACGGTGTCTTTAAAACTAGGAGGCTGGCTCATATAAACAGTTTCATTAAGTGCTCCATGTAAAAATGCATTGGACACATCAAGTTGTAGAATTTGCCAGTGAAAAGAAACGGCAATCGTAAGAAAAATGTGAATAGTAGGTAACTTGGCCACGGGACTGAAAGTATGAAAGTAATCCAGACCAAATTGTTTTCGACAACCAAGTGCGACAAGACGAGCTTTATACCGTGCAACTGAGCCATCAAGATTGAACTTGGTCCGGTATATCCATTTACATCCCAAGACGTTGCGAGAGGAATCATTAGGAACTAATGTCCAAGTAGATTGGCGTTGTAAAGCTGTAAATTCGTCTGACATTGCTTGTCGCCAAGCAGGGTGCTTGACAGCTTCCGAGTAAGAAGTTGGATCAATAGGTATAGTGTCGGTTTGCATACTTATAATTTGCTTTGGTTTGAGGTTGCCAGATCGAAACCGGGTAAGCATAGGATGTATAGAAGTAGTTGGTGGTGAATTTTGAGAGACAACTGGAGATGAAATGTCAGACGTTGAATGAATGAGTGGAGATGTAGTTGGAGAAATTCCGGAAGGAGAGTTATTAAGTGGTGACGAAATTCTGGTAGGTGAAGTAGAGGAGATATGATATGTAGGTAATTTTGGTTGGTTAATGGATATGTTTTCAGAAGTAGAAGGAATGGTAGAAGGAGGATTATTTGAAGCATTTTGGATATTCGTAGGAACAAGCATCGATGAAGTAGTAGGAACAAAAGGAATTGTTTCAGGAGGTGATTCAGATGTTTGTATGGTAGAGAATGGAAAATGATGTTCATAGAATTTTACATGACGGGAGATAAAGAGTTTGTTGGAGTCAATGTGGTAGCAAAGATATCCTTTAGTGTGAGCCGGATAACCAAGAAAAATGCAGGGTAAAGATTTGGAATGAAATTTGCCGTGAGCCTTTTGAGGTAAAAAAGGATAACAAAGGCAGCCAAATGTTTTAAGAAAGGTGTAATCAGGTGGATGATGGAAGAGGAGTTGATACGGAGAAGAAGTTTTCTTGGATACAGATGGAAGACGATTGATGAGAAAAACAGCCGTTAGAACGGCATGAACCCATAATTTCTGTGGTAAGGATGGAGTAGAGTTCGAGTAACTTCAACAATATGGCGATGCTTTCGTTCAGCAACGCCATTTTGTTCAGGTGTATAAGGGCACGTAACTTGATGAATAATACCACAATGCGCAAGAAAATTTTGAAATGCTGTAGAGAGATATTCTCCTCCGCCATCGGTACGAAAGCATTTAATTTGTGTATTAAATTGTCGTTCCACTTGAGCTTTAAAATGTGAAAAAACAGATGGAACATCTGATTTTAGTTTCAATGGATAAAGCCAAGTAAAATGAGAAAAGTCATCAATGAAGAGAATATAATATTTATAGCCAAACAAAGATAGGATTGGGGAGGGACCCCATACATCACTATGAACTAAATCTAAAACAGCAAGAGACCTAGTAGAAGAGGTAGTAAATGGAAGCTTGTGACTTTTTGAAAGTTCACAAGAAGTACAATTAAAAGGTTTAGATGCAGATTGTAGTCCTGAATTTGCAGGAGGTGGCAATTTGAGAAGAACTTGATATGAAGGATGTCCTAGCCGTCGATGCCACAGTTGATGTGAGCAAGAGATGGCAGCGAGCGCATGAGGAGAAGAAGATCTTGCAGATTCAGTAGAGATGGGGTAGAGACCGCGTTGACATCGACCTTGAAGGAGAATTTGGTTGGTCTTCAAGTCCTTGATTTTGTAGCCAAAAGGATCAAACAAAATGGAACAAGAATTATCGTTAGTTAGACAATTGACAGATAAGAGATTTCGTGTGAGATTAGGAACAAGATGTAGGGAAGACAAACGAAGCTTACGATGAGGGGTCGGCAATAACCCTTTACCAGTATGTGTAATGGGAAGTAATTCACCATTGCCGACAACTACCTGTTGATTTCCAACATATTGCTTTGGATTTGAAACTTGAGCAAAATCAGACGTCAAGTGAGACGTAGCTCCGGTATCAAGTAGCCATTCCGATGATGACGGTGGAGCAGTATCGGTAGAATACGCAGAAATGTTAGGTGGTGGTAGTGAGAAATCACCCTTGTACCAACATTTAAATGCACTGTGTCCAAACTTTCCACAAATTTGACACTCTACCGGGTTCTGTGTTGAAGTCGAGCCGCGACCAGATGACGAACGTCCACGAGGAGGACGAGAAGAGGAGCGACCGCGATAACCACGACCACGTCCTCTTCCTCGTTGAGCTGTAAATGCCGGAATAGTTTCAGGAGCAGGGGATGAAACTGATAAATCACGAAGAGAGTCAGCGACTAAATTAAGTTATTCACTACATAATAGTGAGTAGAAATCATCCAAGCTAATTGGATTCAAGTTCGTCCGTATTGCCGTTTTGAAGCCTTGGTAAGCAGGTGACAAACCGTTCAATGTGTACATGATAATGTCATCCGAAGACAACGGTGCTCCAGCAGAGCCAATAACTTCTACTTTGCTCTTAATCTCAGAGAGATACTGCATCATTGATTTATCCTTCATCGACACATGGTGCAGTTCATTCTTAAGCTGGAGAATACGTGAACGGTTTGTCGATTGCAGTCGACGTTCAATAGTCGACCAGATCTCACAACAGGAGTTGAGATCAAGAACATAAGGCAAAAATGTCGATGATATTGTAGAATACAGAACAGCTGATAGATTCTGATCTATCAGCAACCAGGTTGAGTATTCGGGATTGGAAGCAATCCCAGCAGCAGTAGTTATCAGTTTAGGAGGCTTAGGTGTTGATCCATCTAAGTATCCATCAAACCCATTAGCAGCAAATAACTTAAAAATCTGAGACTTCCAGAGACGATAATTTTTCGCCGTCAACTGAATGTTCAGCACGGACTTAACATTAGTCATCAGAAATTTCAACCGCGTCGGGATGGATACTTCCGCCATTTTTGCTGTAACAGACGAAACCGCTACTTGCGGAGCTTGAGGAGACGATGTAGACGAATGAGAAGGATCGTCCATGAAGAAGAATACTGGAATGACAGAGAGAATGATTTAAAGAAGAAGATCAGGCCGTCGGGCACAGTAGCTCTGATACCATGTTGAACTTCGGTCTTCGCTGCAGCAGAAACAAAAACCAAGAAAAGCTACATTGCAAGGTAAGGAAGAAGGAAATGCAGAGCAAGTAGTGTTACTGTTTCATTGAACTCAATGTAATGAGATACAGGGTTTATAAAAGGTAAAAAGACGCTGAAGACAACATCAGCGGCTGAGATTAAATGCAGTGATCCAACGATTGGTAAATGCTGCACAACTGAGCTCTGTACAGTGGAGCGTAATGGACATGTGAATTGAGCAGAGGTAGTTATAAGACGGCTGGCTTATCATTGGTCTCTTTATAGATTTTTTTTTTAATTCATACTCCACCAAAAATTGTCTTGATTGGGCATGAATCTTGAGACATATCCTAAGTTGGGAACTTTCAAAATTAAATTTTGGACCGTCCAAACTATTTTTTTCAACAAATTTATAGTCAAATTAAACATCTTGAGGAGATGAATCCAACGACACCGAAATCGGTATGATCTGAGCCCAAATGGGCCCAAATCAAGGGTCCAAATCGTTTTTTGGAAGGTTTAAAACATTAATTTGATGATCAAATAATCTCTATATATGTCACATTTATAATCGAATCGAGCTGCTCGACTAGACTGATCCAACGAGCCCAAATTCACTTAATTTTGACATCATTAAGTCACTTAAATATTTAAAAAATATTATATGATTGAGGAAATCAATATAGGCCATTCGACTTACCATTCCAAAATTGCCATGGATATTTTCTATATTTATGGGATGTGTCACTCATGAAAATTAAATAAATAGATTCACACTCTCTATATGAGGGGGACCTTAGGGCGCCGGAGATTGGGGAGAGTTATGAGGCTTCAAGAGCTCCAACATCATCGCCGACGAACCTCTATCAACCGTCGTCAAACCAACTCTCGGCCATCGACATCTATTGGACTTCTACTGGACCGTTGTCAGACCACTGCCTTACCACCGGTTGTCCTCGGACTTCTAACAGACCATAGTCAAACAAGCACCTGACTGCCGCCAGACTTCCACCCTGCCATTGACAGTTGTCGGACTTCCATTCGATCATAGTCGGACCACCTTCTAGCTGCTAACTGTGGATGAACTTTTACCCGGCCGTCGACCACTATCGGACTCCCACTTGACCATCATCGAACAACCGTTATGCCACAGACCGCGACGCCATACTTCCACTCGGCAAGACTATCTCTAAATCTACCACTAGTCGAGGATGTTCGACCTAAACATGTTCGTGCAGAGATCCATCTCCCCCAGTCAAGGGGTTGCCTCCTATCACAACCAGACACCGACCTCATTGACACAACTAACTCTACCCATCCCTCTCCCAATGGTCGGTCAACCCGCATCCATCTACTCATCGTCGAGGACTTGGCTCCCACCTCATATTGTTGAAATCTAGTACAATGCCCTACGTGATGAACTATGATGATTGGTTCGAAAAGAGTTCCTTTGAAGAGGTGGAAGACAACCTATGCTCCATTAGGACTTTCAGGACTCATCACCCCAAACCGAATCAATCTTTCAACACTCCATTCCTATTGGCTTCAAATTGTCGAGCATAGACTCTTACAACGGGTCATCAAACCCTTATGAGCATATCAATCATTATAGAATCATTATGCATATTCATAGAGTCTCAGATGCGCTTATCTATCAAGTTTTTTCCGCTACTCTCAAAGGGCAAGCTCGCACATGTTTATACTCGCTTCTGGGCAAAACTATTCTCTCGTTCGTCATGTTGGTCAAATTATTTATCGAATAATTTGTTGCTAATCAAAGAATTGTTAAGGACTCTACCGATCTCTTTGAAATTCACCAAATCAATTTACTTACTCTAAATTCATGAATATTCTTGCTCACAACAATACTAATTTTACTTAAATAAGAATAATATTACACATGTATTAGTACAAATACAAGTTAAATTCTAATTTGCACATCTTAATTAGAATTTGCACATCTTAATTAGGTTAGAAGTGACTTTCAAAATATAAAAATGACTCTTGGGAAGGATAGGTTGGACATCTTTCCTTACCCATTCAAAAATCAAAATATCATTAAGTTTTGTCTACTCATTTATTCTGTAAGTGTTCACTTAGGCTTCGTTTGGGACGGCTTTTTTATTGCTTTCTAAAACGGAGTTTTAATACAATTTTTTTTATTTTTGTACTAAAACTCCGTTTTGAAAATCAATGAAAAAGCCGTCCCAAACGAAGCCTTAATCTCTATTTTGTTCTATATAATCTTCTTACAAATTTTTATAATCGATGATATCATCGGTCATAAAAAAAGGTCAATAGTTTTATAACTATTGATTTACAATAAATTATCTATAGAAAATGAGGTCTAATGACAATTTTGTAGTATACAAGTTTTTTAATGAGTTACAACATATAGTGTTCCATTAAAAAAAACATAAGTTATGGCAAAATTTTGAGCACGTAGGTCTCTATGATGTCCTCTTCATTTAAAACTTTACATAAAAATGAATTTGATATTTTATATGCTTTCTTGTAATCAAATCAAACTCGTAGATTTAAGATCAATTTGGGTAGAGATTATTATGTGAAATCATCAGACCATTCAGAGGCCACTCATGATGTGTTGCATTACTCGATACATAGTGGTACACAGCATAATATTTGTGATTTGATGGGTAATGATAGTGGTGTCAATATTGGCACGACCCGAAAACCCAACTCGAACCCTTCACGAAAATTTTGGGTTCGGATTGTGCAAACCTGAGAATGATCTGGGTATGACCTAAATCTTGTAGCACGGTTCGACTTATCTACGGGATTTGACCGAAGAAGCGCACAAAAGGGAGAAACTTACCTTCACAGACAGCGAGCAAAAGTCCCATCGTTGTTGCCGATCAAAATGTTGTAACTTCCAATCCAATTGGAAGGGAACGTTATCCAAGGAGCAAAGTCAAACAGCTACAAAGAGCGCAAGAAAAGGGAGAAAGTTACCTTCACAGATAGCGAGCGAACTCTCGTCATTACTCCCGATCAAAATGTTGTAAGTTCTAATTTGATTGGAAGGGAACGTCGTCCAAGGAGCGAAGTTGAACATCTACAAATAGCGCATGAAAGGGAGAAAGTTACCTTCACAGATAGCGAGCGAACTACTGTCGTTGCATTCGATCAAAATTTTGTAACTTCCGATCCGATTGGAAGGGAGCAACGTCCAAGGAACGAAGTCAAACAACTACGAAGAGTACAAAATGGATAAAGTTACCTTCACATATAGTGCACGAAACAGAGAAATTACCTTCCCGACACTATGCGGGTCAGGTTTGAGTCAAAATAACGGACCCGTTTACAAATGAGTCGAGTTCGGGTTGAGTCGAACAGTTCCAGGTCAGTTCTGGGTTGGATTCGGACCCGACCCGTGACCTGATTTTGATAACACTTGGTCCTGATTTGCCTCCAGACGGTGTCCGATGACTGCATGTAATAATTTTGCCAATTTGGGATGGTTGCACTATTCATTTAAGTTGTTGTGATAAAATATCTTTTTTAAAAGTGGCACGAGAAATTAATTTTTTAATAAAAAAAACTATTCAAAAAAAAATTTATTGTCAAACTTAGAAAAATAAAATGATAAAAAATCTTATTCTAAACAAAATCTTGCCACTATGCCAACAAAATATCCAAAATTTCTCAATAAGGGTAGAGTTGACTCAGTATTAATAAGATAGTCATCATGAATTTTTTCCAAAGACAAATATTTATTTATTTATTATTATTATTATTATTTTATTTATTGCCTGAGAAGGTTGAGCGCAGGACCGCGCGGGAGGCACTCAACCGCAGGAACAAATTAACTCGGGTTAAATTAAGAAACTGCTTTTAAGGAAACTATGTATAGACCTAATGATTTTTTTATTATTAAATATTATAGAAATATATAACATTGTAATAGTCGACCTTTTTGCCCCTATAAATACCTTACTCGTCTTCCCCTCTTTTTCCAGCTCTATCGTTCGTTTCCCCCTGCCCAGTTCTCGCCGTGCTTCACTCTTCAGAGTACACCCTCTGAGTTTCCCAAATCTGAGATCTCTTGATGTTCTGATGGAAAATAAGGGATCCGAACCGTAAGTTTTTAGTTTTTTGTTTGCTTGTTAGATATGTGTATCGATCTCGTTAGATTGAGATCTCTTTTCTTGATGTTTTTTGCTTCGCCGACTATTTTTCTGTATGGAAATCGACGATCTTTGGAATTTTTTATGCCTGCTAATGTGTGTTGTTGGGTGAAATTGCAGTAGAGGTACTAAGAGGGATTACAGCACTGCAATCCTCGAAAAGAAAAAGGCCCCGAACCGTCTGATCGTTGACGAGACTGTTAATGATGATAATTCCGTTGTCTCCCTGCATCCGCTGACGATGGAAAAGCTGCAGATGTTTAGAGGGGATACCATCCTATTGAAAGTAACTATTTTTCATCTAGTTCTTTTTTTTTTTTGTTGCATTTTTTAAAAAATTTCTTTGTTATTCTCCGCGTCTTAGGTCTTGTTATACGGTTTTTGTAGTCTCTAGGGTTTATATTTTGATTTTGTTTTCTTGGTTGGATATTTGATGTGGTAGGGTTTCTAATTCATTGTTGATTTGAATCGTATATGCAGCATGGTCTACTAGGTTAACACAGAGAGGGAGAGAGAGTATATTTCTGACAGATTTTATAGTCTCATTGCTGAATTAAGGAATTTTCTTACAACATATGAGAATCCATCTGTTGGATACATCTTTTACGTATTCAAAGCGGAAATTAAGATGAATTTTTGACAATTTGAGCTTATATATCTCCATTTTATTAACTATTGAACTTCTGTTTGTTTGTATTTCAGGGGAAAAAGCGAAGAGATACAATTTGCATTGCACTTGCTGATGATACTTGTGAAGAGCCTAAGATTAGAATGAATAAGGTTGTGAGGTCCAACCTTAGGGTGAAGCTTGGCGATGTGGTTTCTGTTCATCAATGCCCGGATGTCAAATATGGAAATCGTGTTCATATCTTGCCTATTGATGATTCCATTGAAGGTGTTACAGGGAACTTGTTTGATGCTTATTTGAAGCGTAAGTCTTTCATAAACCTTCAACATTTATGTGTTAGGCATTCTATATTTTTGAGGTATCTATTTGTTTGGGACTTTAATTTTAGCTTGGGTAAGAGTAATTGGTTAAATTTTCCCCCTTCTATAGTAGAGGTAAGGGTTTTCAATCTCCTTAAACTGATTATTCATTTTCTGTTTCTCCAAAACTCATTCAATTAACAAAATATGATAGCTTTTGTTAAAATAACTTTAATTTTAAGTTGGGGGTACGAAGCTCAGAGTAATTGGCTAAATTTGTTCTGAACTTAGCAGAGGTGGGGTTTTTGAATTTCCTTAAATAAATTAGCTTTGATAAAATTGTGATAAATTATTAATCATATTTATTTTCCTGTAAAAACGGAACTAATTGTATCTTTTTTAGAAATAAAAACATGCGTAACTTAGCATTGTCAAGTTAATCATTAGGAATACTGCTGTAACTAATGATGCTTATTGAGGATCAGCTAACTTGCCCCCAAGCCCCCACCCCTTTAACATTTGTGTAGATTTTGTGAAATATAATCGTGTATAATTTTGTGATGCTCATCTTTTACTTCTATAAATAGCTTTTATTCTAAATTCACTCAAACAATTTAAGTTTTTTGGTCTCCGTTGAAGTTATCATGTAATATATCAATTTATATTGAATGCTTGAAGGTATTATACTTCCAAGATCTCATAGAACTATTAATGAAGCACGGTTGAGAGAATCTATGCGGTAGTAGGTGGGTCAGCGAATCATCATGGTTTTGGAATAATCAATGAGGATGATAGGTTCTCCTCAACTTCTCTTTATTATCAATTTTCTGTATTCATATGCAATTGGAGTTACTATAAGTTATATTGAACCTGATGCTTTGAGTAATCTATAAATGCATACTTTTTCTTTGTTGTTTTGATGTATTCTGTATCTTCTATGTCAATTGACTTAGTTTTAGTTCAAAATGCTGATATTTGGTAAATATCCAAAATTGTCTTTCCAAATTCCTATTACATATTATCATGTTTCTCTTTTTTTTGCAGCATATTTCATGGACGCGTATCGTCCTGTAAGAAAAGGAGATCTATTTCTTGTTAGAGGAGGCATGAGAAGCGTTGAATTCAAGGTTATAGAGATTGATCCAGCAGAATACTGTGTTGTAGCTCCAGACACAGAGATCTACTGTGAAGGTGAACCTATAAAGAGAGAGGATGAGAATAGGCTAGATGAAGTTGGTTATGATGATGTCGGAGGGGTGAGAAAGCAGATGGCTCAGATTAGGGAGCTAGTTGAGCTTCCACTCAGGCATCCTCAACTTTTCAAATCCATTGGTGTGAAGCCTCCAAAAGGGATTTTACTTTTTGGACCTCCTGGATCTGGGAAAACACTCATAGCAAGGGCTGTTGCAAATGAGACGGGAGCTTTTTTCTTTTGCATAAATGGCCCAGAGATCATGTCAAAGTTAGCTGGAGAAAGTGAGAGCAACCTTAGGAAAGCTTTTGAAGAAGCTGAGAAGAACGCTCCTTCCATTATCTTCATTGATGAGATTGACTCCATTGCACCAAAACGTGAGAAAACTCATGGTGAAGTTGAAAGACGCATTGTTTCTCAACTTTTGACTCTCATGGATGGTTTGAAAGCTCGAGCTCATGTAATAGTTATAGGAGCAACAAATAGACCAAATAGCATTGACCCAGCTCTCAGAAGGTTTGGAAGGTTTGATAGGGAAATCGATATTGGTGTGCCTGATGAGGTTGGACGTCTTGAGGTTCTCCGCATTCATACAAAGAACATGAAGCTAGCTGAAGATGTATGATCTGCAAATTAACAGCTTTATTGTTTTTCCTCATTCTTTTTTTGTTTTCTGAAATTTTTGAAAGTAAAATTAATATCATTCACTGCAGGTTGACTTGGAAAGAGTTTCTAAAGACACTCATGGTTACGTTGGAGCTGATCTTGCTGCACTTTGCACTGAAGCTGCCCTTCAATGTATTCGTGAAAAAATGGATATTATTGACTTAGAAGATGAAACAATTGATGCTGAGATTTTGAATTCCATGGCAGTTACAAATGAACATTTCAAGACTGCTCTTGGAACAAGCAATCCGTCAGCACTTCGGGAAACAGTAAGTGTAAATTTTGTCATATTTATTCTTGATTACTTATTCATAAATTAATGCAAAATATACAAAAAATTGGCATAAACTTTGATGTGCCCGTGGCTTTATCTATTGTGAAGGTGGTTGAAGTGCCTAATGTCAGCTGGGATGATATTGGTGGTCTTACAACTGTAAAGAGGGAATTGCAAGAAGTAAATATGTCGTTTCTCTTCTTTTTTACTTTTTATTTAACTTAATATAGGATTAGTTCACTTACTCATTCTGTTATTTACTGAAGACTGTACAATATCCTGTGGAGCATCCTGAGAAGTTTGAAAAATTCGGAATGTCTCCTTCAAAGGGTGTATTGTTCTATGGACCTCCTGGTTGTGGGAAGACTTTGTTGGCAAAGGCAATTGCTAATGAATGTCAAGCTAATTTCATCAGTATTAAAGGTCCAGAATTGCTCACTATGTGGTTTGGTGAAAGTGAAGCAAATGTGAGAGAAATATTCGATAAGGCTCGCCAATCTGCCCCCTGTGTCCTCTTCTTTGATGAGCTTGATTCAATTGCTACACAGGTTTGTTACCTGATTATTATTTTTCTTCTCTTCTTATCTTGAACTGCTCTCTTAACTCAATTATCTTCTATTTTATTACATTCCAGAGAGGCAGCAGTGTTGGAGATGCAGGAGGTGCAGCTGATAGAGTTCTCAACCAGCTCTTGACAGAGATGGATGGCATGTCTGCCAGAAAAACTGTTTTTATTATTGGTGCAACTAACAGACCTGACATCATAGATCCAGCTCTGCTTCGTCCCGGCCGTCTCGACCAATTAATTTATATTCCTTTACCTGATGAAGCTTCTCGTCACCAAATATTCAAAGCTTGTCTTAGGAAGTCTCCTGTTGCAAAAGATGTCGACTTGATGGCTCTAGCCAAGTACACTCAGGGTTTCAGTGGCGCTGATATAACAGAAATCTGCCAGAGAGCCTGCAAGTATGCCATCAGAGAAAACATTGAAAAGGTTGCTTATTTAACTCCACTTGGTTCTGTTTTTTTCCTTTAATTTTTGAACCATAGTTGTAGAATTTGTTTTCCTGCATGTTTCACATGTCATGGCTTGCTGTTCATTACAATATCCCTTTGAGTTGGGCTTAATGCGAATGGAAGACATCCATGGAAATCATTCTAGAGTTCAAGTCTAGTCGCACTCCATTTTTTGGAAGTTTTTTTTTTTTCATTTGGATATCATTTTGAAGGACGAACCATAAAAAGACTGAAGGAAGATGATCCGTAGAATAACTTGAAGACGAAGATCGAGATTAAATGCCTTGTTTTTAAGACTTGCGTCATTCAGTAGGATTATAATGCATGTTGTTGTCGATGGGACCTGACCACCATTATTTTTTTGCAAATCCTGGATTGTACTTTATGTGACACTTGTCATGAACTTTTGGACTTTCTTTTACTATGTTGGATATTTATATTCAGCTTGTCAAGTAGATGGCTTGTTTTTCCAATAATCATGGAAACCTGCTGATATTTGACTGTACGTAGTAGTTTAGTGTTCACACACCTTAAATTATGCTTATTTATTCTGTCATTTTATGTCTCAGGATATTGAAAGGGAGAGGAAACCACGAGAGAACCCTGAGGATATGGAGGAAGATGCTGTAGATGAAGTTGCAGAGATCAAAGCAGCCCATTTTGAGGAATCAATGAAGTTTGCTCGAAGGAGCGTCAGTGATGCCGATATTCGCAAATACCAGGCTTTTGCACAGACTTTGCAGCAGTCGAGGGGTTTCGGAAGCGAGTTTCGGTTCCCACAGCAGTCTGAGGCTGGAACCACAGCCGCTGCTACAGATCCATTTGCAACATCAACAGCTGCAGATGATGAAGATGATCTATACAAATAAAAGCTGCAGATGATCTCTTGCATATATATTATCGTAATTCCAAGATAATTTATATATGCTTAATTAATTTCTGTTTAGGAATCCTTCTCTTGGTTTTTTTTTTTTTTCTCCTCAATATTGCAATATTTCATGACAGTTGTATATATCTTAATGAGCAAATGATATTTTTAAGTCAGATGTTTTTGTATATGTTTTCTCATAAATGAGATGTTTTTAATTAATGAGGAAGTTAGTGTAATGAAGATATTGTTTAGTAGATAAATGATTTGGGATTAGTTAAAAATTGATTGTTAATCAGAATTATTAGAAGTTGATTCTCTCATACAAAATAAGGAAAAAATAGTTAATCATATATTATAATTATCTCAGCTAACTTGTATGATTTTATGCGCTTGGCAGCAAAGAGGATATTTTGTAACTAATCGTCTATTTGAGATAGCTGTAATATTTTATAAAATTGATTTGTAATATTTTATAAAATTGATTGTAAAATTATTGTTGGAAAAATAAATTTTTTTAAAGTTGTTGTGAATATTCTATATATATATATATTCCGGAAGTCCTTTTACGACGCGCGTGAAACCGGCGGACATATTTCCGCCGGAAATCCACCGGAAATGCAAATTTCTGACGGATTTTAGGTCATTTTCCGACGAAAATGGCCGCCGGAAAATGACGTTTTTCCTGTAGTGTATGAAAAGCAAAGCCCTGAGAAAGCTACTTCAAATAGACCCTAAGGCTTCATTTGGGACAGCTTTTTTCTTACTTTCAAAAATAATTTTCTAGTATAAAAATTTCTTAAATTTTTGTACTAAAAAATCATCTTAAAAAACAATATGAAAGTTGTCCCAAACGAAGCCTAAATGAAGTGCACTGGAAAGGAAACTTTCTATTAAGATTGTTTTGTGATAAAATAATAAGAAATTGACTGCAAAATAATTATATTACAAAATAAAAATAGTATATTGTTATGATTTGATCATGCATTCATAATAAAATCTTAAAACTCCATCAAAAGGATATAAATTGAAAAATCAGAAAATAAAAACTGTAAATAAAAGATGATCGGAATATGGTCGACTGTGCAATAATAATTTTGTACAATGGTCATGACATCATTTACTATGAATGAATAAGAATAAGAATAAGAACATACACAGTGAACTTCTTAGTTATGATGGATCTGCATAGTACCTAGGATTAACCCATTAAGCCGTTCGAACAGCACCGCTGACATCTTCCCTGCTGTTTGGAACTGCTCGATAATGGCGTCTACAGCCTTCCTTTCCATCTAAATCTGTTCCATCTCTATCAGGAATAGGGATCAAGTCATGGAGAATCTGTAGCTGAAACATGGCTGCTGCTATGTAAGCTTTCAAAGATTTATTAATAATTTATCTACTATCCTCCCTTCAAGTGTGGACAACTATTATTATTAATTATTAGTTAATTCATGAAAGAATTATTCTTAAAAATGTGAGATATTTATTTAATTTCTCAATAGTTTCAGCAAAAAATTAGATTTTGAAACTTTGGGTACTTAATTATGGACAAAAATGTTAAAAATTCATCAAAATTGTCTAACTTCCATTTAATTGGAATTAATAAATTAATCACCATTTTAAAATATTCTAACATGAGAAAAATGCAAAATACTCTGAATTAAAATCTAAATTGAAAGGTGAACCAAAATCTGTGTTTCAGTCATATCACTTCAGTCTTTTTAATAGACTAGTAAAAATGCCCGTGCATTAAATGCACGTTACAAAAAATTTAAAAATAAAAATTCATATTATAATATTTTAATTATATTATCATTATTAAGATAAAAATTTGTATAAATATAAATTATTTATAATTCTATTATACTTGAATTAAGATAAATTAAAATAAGAAATTATATACATAATAACATCCATTTAGGGTTTATAATATAAATTCAATTTATTTCATTTATCTTTCCTAAAAAGGTTAATAAATTTCCTCTTCAAAAAAAAAAATTTTTTTAAGGAGTGAAAAAATCGCAACCAAAATGTGCTCTTATAAATAGTTAAAGGAATTAATAAAGTTAATCAGGTTCGACGCATAACCTAGGATCATTTATCAATTTTCAAATGTTTGAAGCAATTACAAAAGAATGAAGGTAAAGTAAACCTTTAATCAACTATATAATAAAAATAGCTTCAGCGTCACAACAATCATAAAACTATAATCAGTCACGAAATATAGCAGTTGTTAAATGAAGAAAAAAGGAAAAAAATACAATATTTGTATTGCAAATATGTATATGAAAATGGAAATATTATAAAAGGAAAAAATGATCATATATTGTCATCCTATAAGATCATCCTTTTATTTGTATGGTATGATTCAGATGCATCACTAAAATAAGAAGACTTTATATATATTTTGAAAATCCGAAAAATGCACGTGCACAAGGTGCACGTGAATAATTTTTTTTTTTCAAATAAAATATATATAGATCCAATATAAAATTACTTTATGACATGATATATGATTAATATTTAAGTATTTATGAATATTACATGTAATATTTATATATATTTGTTTATAATTTATACACAATCAATATGCATATAAACTTGTATTAGTCTTCACAAACAATAGTTTGAAGTGTGTAAACTTAATAATCTATTATAAATGAAAGTGCACATGATGCACGTGAATAAAATTAAGAAAAATAAAATTATGTAATAAAAATTAAAATAAAATAATTTATGACATGCTTTATCAATGATATTAAATTCTATATTAATATTAAATACAATATTTGCATATATATAGATGATTTATGTATAATATATATATATATATATATATATATATATATATATATATATATATATATATATATATATATATATATATATATATATATATATATATATATATATATATATATATATATATATATATATATTGATATTATTTTTGAAATATATTGAAAAAGTTCGATTAAAATAAAAAATAGCCTTATTTTTATTGTGAGGGGTTTGTATTTTATTGACATTAATATGACATTCTTCATATAACTGAATTAGTTACTTAAAATAAAAAAATAAGCCTATAATAGAGCAATACCTATAAGAGCTAAAATTTATCAGACAAACAATATTGAATGATCACTATAAGAAAGACTAACAATTAGCAAACAACCAGTCAAAACTCATGTAAATTGAATTAAGATAGACAAAAAAAAAGTTTATAAGATAAATCTTTCACATATAAATGAGCTTTTAACAAAATACAAGAAGACATAATAATAGAATTAAAAAAGGATAAAGTACAAATCGCCAAACTCAATGGATTTCAAGCATATGAGTTTTACAATGTGTGTTATAGATCCTAAAATTGAGTAATGAATGCATCATCTTTCTTATGTATTCCCTTCTCATACATCACATTAATAAGAATCAATAGAAAAAGATATATAATTCATACTTATTCAATACCATTGAAATATTACAAAATAAAGAATGTTGCTGTAACGTACATCATAATACTTTGATTTTGGTTTTCCTTGATTTGTCTTATTTCTCATGCGGTTACCCTTAACCCAAATCAGCGATCACATAAGAGCATCTCTGGTGCTGCGAGAGTACCGGCCATAGAAGAATAAAAAAAAAAGTAGTACCATAGAAGAATCAATCAGGATAACAAATTATGATGAATAGGGAAGCAGATTACGTAATAACCTTTAGAATCAAGGTTGCAAATAAGGAAATACCTAATGGGGAATGGACAGTTGTGTTGTACGTTCTCATCTTCTTCGTCAACTTCTTTGTCAAAAGTGAGAGAATTGAACATAGGAAAATGAAACCAAAAGCACAAAATGGCGGGAAATGATGATGAAAGGTGGAATGCTATACTCCATAAAGGATATAAACAAAGGATCACAAAAATAGCAAAAGACCATATAGCTCCACAAATAATTCAAAATAACTCTATTACTCTATGAAGAAAGTAATTATAAACATGTGAAAACAAAGTCCAAACTATGAAACAACATTAATAACAAAAAAATAAGAGAAATATAATTGAATATACACATGATTATTTGAATCAAATCAATTTTCACTGAAATTGCTTTAAAAAAGATTGCTCTTAAAGGGCACAAAAAAAAAAAAAAAAACAGCCTAACCCAAGAGCTAGAAAAGCTCAAAAGCATCAAGGATAAAATCATTAAAAAAAAAATTACACCTGACACTTAAAAATGCCTTGTTTTAAAAGCATCTTTATATGAAAAATCAAGCTAACTGATGAAGCTCTTTAAGCCAAATTTCTCTTAAACGTGCAAAAATCTGTTTCCTTAACAACGCATGCTGATCCCTTCCACCCAGTGGTGGAGCTAGGTTTTTTTTTTTGGCACAAATTATCAATACTAAAAAAACTCTGTCTTTTTCATCCGAATTTTGACCAGTATCGGCGGCTTTATTTATTTGATTTTTTGTTAGACTTGTTATATGAAATGATCAATTATATAATAAAAATTTTTGATATCAGAAATAGTAAAATGATAAATTATATACTAAATGCTAGTATATTTTATATCAGAAATAGTTGATTGAAAAATTTTTAATTTTAAAATTAGATAAGACGGAAAAATAATGCAAATTTTACTTTAGTATTAAATAATAAAGAATCAAATCAAAGAAATAAAATGAATTACGTCTATTAACTTTACTACATCAGATCAAGGAGTAAAATGAATTATGTCTACCAAGAACACTTAGATGAAGCAATACCATAGCATTAAAAAAATAGCCTTTCTGACAACATTTCCCATATATCGTCCAAAACACACAAAACAAAAAACAAAAAAAAAAACAAAAAACTCATATTTGCATTATTTTGGGTAAAAGAACAAATTAACATTTAACATACCACGAGCTGATACCCAAATCTGTCGTTGTGATGGTCTCCTTCATCTCTTCGTTGAATAATAATAAAACCCACATCAAATTGCAACAACTGACACATAGAAATTGGAATTGTGAAGTTTGATCAGGGAAAAAGTAGAAGAGGAGCGCGGAAGGGAATACTTGATTGCCATTGAGTAACCAAAGGGAATGTTCGTTAGGATGTAAGTGTCCTACCAAAACTTGGATTTGGCCCTAACTTCATTATTAGCCCACTGTTTCATGTGATGGTCGAATGATTGTTGATGGCGGCTAGCTGCGGGATGGGACGTCTGAATTTGGAACGACAATGGATGTGAAGCGTTGAGGGTAGGAGATTTAAGAGATAAACACCAAACAAATATATAAATATGATAGACAAAAAAGAGCGCAGTAGAATAAAGATCGTTACCTTAGAGGGAGCTCCAATCGTACTTTAGATCCGAAATGAACAATGTAGCGAATAAGATTCTTTAGTGATTCCCATCGTGACTTCTAATATGACATGAACATCCAACAATGTGGTAGAAGAAGGATAAGAAGATTTTTTCTCAACTCTTTTAAAACTCTTCTCCTTTTTAAGCACACAAAGTCTGAGAAGGAACGACGGTGGATGCGAAAGATTAACGGAAGAATTTACAGGATTTAGCCGAAGAAGCATTCAAGAAGAAAAAAAAAATGCTTACCCTTCTGGCGAGCTCCAGTCATGCGTTCCGATCTAATAGGAACAATAGGCAAAGAAGTTTCTTTAGTGCATGTTCAAAACTCTTCTTCACGCTAAGCCCAAACTGAGGCAGAGATGTCTGAGAATGCCTAGAGGATCATTGTTGAAAATTTATTAGAGTGGCTTGCAATTAATTCTGATTATGCTAGTCGATTGCAATGGATGGGGGAAACGATTCGGCATGACCGTCGTTTCACAGTCCTCCGACTTCTGTAAGCGTTTGAATCATAATGACGAGGGCGTTTCGTTAAAACGTTTAGAAGAATTATTAATTATTAGTTAATTCATGAAAGAATTATTCTTAAAAATATGAGATATTTATTTAATTTCTCAATAGTTTCAGCAAAAAAATCAGATTTTGAAACTTTGGGTACTAATTATGGACAAAAATGTTAAAAATTCATCAAAATTGTCTAACTTCCATTTAATTGGAATTAATAAATTAATCACCATTTTAAAATATTCTAACATGAGAAAAATGCAAAATACTCTGAAATAAAATCTAAATTGAAAGGTGAACCAAAATCTGTGTTTCAGTCATATCACTTCAGTCTTTTTAATAGATATATATATTTATCTGAGAAATATTCTCTAAAGTTTACATAGAGAGAAGGTGAAAGTAAATTATGATGGGATCGGAGATCAAATCACTCCAACAACGCAGGAAAAAATCCAAACTTATATATCCCACAGTATGTTTGCAGCTAAAAAAATCTTCACAAAAAAGAAAAAAGGCCTTAGTGTGATCAATACTGAAAATCTGGATACACAAAAAAAAACCCTATTGGAACTTCCATTCTCAACCTTTTTTAATCATTCATATTGACATTTGGGTCTCTCCACAATTATTCTATGTGGACGTCAGACTCAGCTCTACGTCCGGAGGCAAATCAGCTTCAGCCACATCAGCAGTACCGAGCAATATCGAGCTGTGGTATCGAGCGAAGGGGTGGCATGGCGCATTCAGGTTGGTCTCTGGATGATATTCGGTGTTCACATAGAATAATTTTTCCCTCGTGTGAATAATATTTTGGGTCTTGATGGTCATATTTCTTATGGATGACACACAAGATCTATGCGAAATTTCATAATGAAAAATAAATTTGAAACCCGACAATGTCACTTTATTAAAAAAAAAATTCAATTTTATATATGAACTCACAAATGCTGATAACTAACAATTGGAAGGAATATCTCCATTCAATTAGTTGTGATAATCTTCTTCAATAAAAGATTGTACACCAAAGTTCTTGTATATTTACTCTTCAAGAAAATGAAATTCTTGAAAGGAAAGTAAACATATTTTGGACATTGTTAGGGCCTTCATGATTAATTGATTATTAGCAATATTCTACATTATCATTGCGAAGAGGCTATCCTATCAGTTGCATATTAAGGAGCCTCAAATTCTCAAACATGACCCACAAACAAATTTATCTCCACCATTCTTCTTAATTTTTCATGTGTTTAGCATTTGTTCATATCACAGAAGCCATTAAATGCATCTTTATTGTTTATTCTCCAAACTAATAAAGATACAAATATCACTATTCAAAAAAGAATAAATTTTATAATTCTATAGATGTAACATTTTTTTTTTAAATACTATAGAAAAGTTAGTAGTTTGCGGCTAATTTTCGGCGGACTTTACAGCGAAATAATATTTGTTGAAAATGTCAGACGTATTTGCGACGAAAAAATTGGTTAATCTATTCAAGCAACGAGATGTTTCTTATAAAGAAATGAAAACATCTGAAAAGAATATCACATGGCAACTCGAGATCCTACTGAAATGAAAAAAAAAAAAAAAAAAAAACTATTGATGCAAATAGATTTGTAGCATAGAAAATAAGGTTGGCGGGATCATTGAAATATATGAAGGTAGAATATATGAAGGAAAACAACCGGCGCCACTGACCGCCGGTAAATCGCCGGAAACGATTTCCTACGCGGATTTTAAACCGCTGGAAATCTTCTGATAACCGCCGGAACAAGCTGCTAGTAGTAAGTGATTTTTCTGTAGTGATAATTACCAAAAGTTTTAATTAAATTTTTGGTATTTAGATTATATATGAATATATCTTTACTGCAATTACTGTTAACTATATGCATGAGTCATCCTCTCTTAGCCATAAAATTTTATTGGTATTTTGACCAACTAAATGTTAACAATGACTTTTTAAATGGAGATTTGGAAGAAGAGGTTTATATGAATAAATATTCCTCTTGGATTTAAGACCATTGAAAACAAAAGTGAAATATGTAAACTAATTAGATCGACATAAGAGGGCATATTGGTTTGGAAGTATCACTTATGTTAAATAATTTTTTTAGAAAAAGATCAACCAACAATTTTGAAAAAAAAAAAATGTCAGAACTATGACAATAAGTCATTATTATTTTTTAATAGTGAAGCTCATAAAAATTCTAATCCCTATGGTACTCTTGCAGACATCCATACAAAATATATAATAATAATAATGGGAAACTTCCAAAATTTGATTCGGAGCATGTCTGAACTTCGATTTCAGCAAATTTATAGTTGAACTTAATGTCTTGAAGAAATGGGCTAAGCCCTCATTTCACCCAAAAAAAAAATGTCTTGAAGAGACAAATCAAACGACATTAAAATCGTTTCAATCTGAATCCAAATGGGTCCAAATCAAGGGCTTGAAGCCTATTTCAAAAGCTTCATAACATTTATTGGATGACCAAATGATATCTAAATGTGACATGCTTATAGTCGACTCGAGCGACTCAACGAGATGAATCCAATGAGCCCAAGATCATTGGATTAATTATGACATCATTTATTTGATAAATGATTTATGATCAAGGGAGTCAATATCGATCATCCATTCGAAATACTATCAATATGCCCTTGATCTTCTCCCTATTTGCTAGTCATGTTACCCTAAAAAAAAACTATAAATAAACTCATAATTCTTCACCATGGGGAGGAGGAATAAATAAAAATGAAGGACATCTCTTACTAGCCATGTCCGACTACGATCTTTCAGACTACCTTCGCCCAACAACAATCATTCTGATCATCTTCGCTTGACTACTATCTTTCCAACCACCATCGTTCAACTACAGCTTTTCCGACCACCATCGCCCACCCACTATAATCCTTTTGATTACTGTCGCTCGACAACAATAGTTTTGACCACCGTCGCCTAACTACGTTTTTTCCGACCATCATCAACTGATTATGGTCCATCCGATCATCTTCACCCGCCGACTACGATCTTTCCAACCATCATCGTCTGACTACGGTCCTTTCGACCACCGTCACATGACTATGATTTTCTAACCATCATTGTCTGACTATGGTATTTATGACCCACCATTACCTGACTACGCTCCTTCTGACCATCGTCGCTCATTGATCGTCAACTACGATCCTTCCCACTAATGTCACCAGTCGACCATGTCTTCTGTCGACTATGATCCTTCCTACCACTATTACATGTCGACCATGATTCTTCCGTCCACTGTAGCCCCCGACAACAGTCTTACTAACCAAACAAATATGATAAAACTCTCTTAAGAATAATTGTCATGTTATTCTCCAACTATGTACTGTGTTCTATACAATGTATACATTGGGTCAAGTCCTTCTCCCCAAGAAAGTGCCTCATTTCTAATCAATTACAAATATAAGTTGATTCATTTAAACTGGGTCAGACATTGTGATTTTTCACATCTTCACAATTTTCACGTACGTAAAAATCTTGGCATCTCTAATGAATATTATACTCTACATTTTTATCTATATACATGCTGGATCTTCGTACAAAGCTAATTAAGAGTCTAAACTTTATATTTCTTCACTACCGCGAATATACCAGAACACAACACATACAATATCACATAAAGATTTGATATATTCTTTATTGTTCATATGCTAAGAATAGTTTTGACTGATGCTAAAAACTTATGTGATGATGCCACATCAACATGACGAAACGCCTTTTTAAAAATCACATACTCAATGATTCTTTTTGGAATCTCTTTTAAATATTGAAATATAAAGCTTGATTGGTTAACACATTTAAATTTTTCTCATAATATTTTTTTTTTTTTTGAATATTTAGACTAATTAAGATAAACTCTAAACACATCACATACGTAAGCTTCAAACCCAAGACTTCTTAGTTAATTGATTGTCAAAATTTTAAGATGAGCTAAGTATAATTGCCAACTCATTGATGTTGGATAGATTATATGCAGCTATAAAATAAATTATGCCACCCAAACTTCATTCACAGGACATTCTTCTTAAATTTATATACTGTTTGACTTTAATGGTCCTATTCATCATAACTTATAACAGTACTGCAACTTACACTAAGACCTAAATTTCCTGTGATGCCTTCACCCCACACGAATTTTCTTTTAATGGATTTTACAGATTGAAATATTTATGCTTCGTTTACCTAATGTTTCTTAAAGTTTTGATAAGAAAAGTTGCTTTAAGAAAAACAGTAAAAAGCCATCACAAATGAAGCCTTAGCCCTTGAAATTCCTGTGAAAGAAAATGAGAAAGGATAGAAAGAGAGAGAGAGTTTCTTCTTATAGGAGATAAAAGAACGTTATGTACAAGCTGTATTAGTGCTAATCCATAGATTTGTGTACGTGAATGAAAGAGGGGCCGGGAGAGAGAGAGAGGAGGAAATATGGAGAGAGAGAGAGAGAGAGAGAGAGAAAGGTCTAGAGAGAGGAAAATGGGTTGGTCGTGGGACTCAGTTCCGGACGCCTTTGCTGCAAGAATGTCCTTGAAACCGGTCCACCTCTACAGCAATAAGCAGAGGTGTGTACCATGACTTAGGTCCACCTGTGTCGCTTTTCTGAAATTTTAACGTGCAAATCTTGCTACATATTTTTGCTTTTCTGTCTGCCTATTTATCCCAGCAAAATTTTATTTAAAAAAATATATATATTTTGCAAACTTTTAAATAAAATTTGATACTATTAAATATATTTTTCAACCGAAGTGATAATTAATTATTTATAAAACTGTGGGAGCATTAAATTTTATCTTTTATTTTTTTTTCAACAGTTCTGTATGCTTATTTTTTATATTTCTATAGCCTCTCAGCATCAGTACTATTACACAATACTAAAGGAGCTGTACATAACAGTACTCTTCGTGTGGCCATAATTGAATATTCCCTAAAGCAAATCAACAACAGCCCTAAACAAAACGAGCGCATGGTCCAGGTAGCTACAGTACTGTAGAAAAATGAATTATTATATATTTTTTAATAATATTCTTTATATTCTCTCTCTCTTTCTCTATATATATATATAGATAGATAGATCATAGTGCTATGAATTTATATATCTAATACTTAAATTTTAATATTAACTACTTATATATCAGTTTAGTTTCTAAATCACATTAATTAAGGCATATCATTTTAATAATTTAATATTAGTAATATTTTTATTTCATTATATAAGTAAATATACAAATATAAGTCTTAGTAATTAGATAAATACATAAATTTTTTATATTAAGTTATATATCACTTTAAAATTTTATATTAAGTTATATATGATATATATGCATAAAAATATGTTTTCCATTTTGATAATTTAATATTAGTAATATTGTTATTTAATTAATGATTTAAATGTTATATAATTAAATATTCAAATGTTGGTTTTACTTATATAAATACATAAAATTTTATATATATATTTATATATAAATCTCTCATCATCAATAACTAATGAAAACATTTGTCATGACCAAGTACCAACTAGCTATTAACAATAGCTCTTTGCATATGTATCTAATTATAATTTTTAATATTTATTATTTTGCTTAAAAAATTATCTATAGCAAAATTAAGTATGAAGGAAATGAGAATATTAAGATTATGTTAATGTATAAGTCAGATTAAAAAGAATATATATATATATATATATATATGCTTAGAACATAAAATGATAGAAATTGACAAAAATGATTTGAATATATATAACAGAACATAAATGATGAACAAGAAAGAAAAATGATAGATCGAAGATGTTGTGTTAAAAATGAAATATTTCGTGTCTTTTTAACTGAATATATATAGGTGTCTACAAATAAATAATTATGATGAATGCAATAAAGAAATAAATAATTAGAAGTATATTCATATTTATGATGATATAATTAAAGGCACCATCTTAATAAGTTATTCACAAAATATAGTATTTTCATTAAAAAAAAAATTCTTAATATATCAATACTGATCACCTGCAAGTGCGACTATATAGTTGTAAGCTCAAGCTTAAACCATGCATAGATAAGAATTTAGAAAATTGTAGGATTATTGGTGGTTTGATGATAAAGATGTACATACGCCGCTTGTTTAAATTTGAATCAACATATATGTTAATCTTTTTTGAAAAATAATGCATCCTATGTAAAATGTCAATCAACTTTAATGGATTAATATGTTTATGAAAAAAAAAAGAATTATTTGTAATATGAATAATAATATAATTGTCACAATATAATGTCATAGGCTGATCAATAAAAGTGAGAAAAACTCTTTTGCTTATCATTTCATATGCTGAGTTATAGTTTCATATTTAGCCTCAGCACTGCACTAGACCACTACAATTTGTTTCTTACTTTTCTAGGTGACTATGTCACCTATAATAAAATATAATAAATTGACTTCATGTCTTCAAAAGATCTAGCATAAGCATTAGAGAATGCCTTAATATTTATCATGCATTCATTGTAAATAATAATCATTTTTGCGATATTCTAATGTATAGGTTTTATCACTTAATTACATAACATCTTTCTACTACTTTTAATTAATTTGTATTTTATATGTGATGGCTAGTAACTTTACCAATGAATGAGAAGTAAAACCGAATAGAACTAAAATAAATCAACTTATCAACTAACATTTGATGCTGAGATGACTAAGGCTTCATTTGGGACAACTTTCATGCTGCTTTCTAAAACAACTTTTAGTATAAAAAATTCAAAATTAAAAATTTTTTGTACTAGAAAGCTGTTTTAAATAGCAAAAGGAAAGCCCACTATTTCTTAAAGCTGTTTGCTAGTACAAAAATCAAGAAGCATGAAGAAAGCCATCCCAAACGAAGCCTAAATTGTATCTCATCATTATCATACATGATCCTAGTCTCTATATATGTATAGGGTTATAAGCTGTCTTGCTCCCAAGAAAATCAATTTCTTCAGGAATATTAATAGCAACATTTCATTGACATATTAATGCTTCATTTCTGTTGCAAGAAAACTGATCAACTCTAATAAAATATGCTGGTCACCTTAGAGATAAAATTAACATATTTGCATATAGATCTTTTACTTTAGAGAGTTCATTCGGGTATTAAGGAAGATGTCAACAATATAAATAATAAGTATGACATACTAAGAAACTATGTCTCAAAAAAAAATAGAATGAACTATGATACTTCTGCAAAGTTCAATCTTAGGAAGGGGCCTTATGAATTTGTCAAGTTAAGCAATGATCATATATATATATATATAATCTTCCTAAGTAATCATACATGGTCTTTCAAGGAGGATTTATCCTGAAAATAGTTCATACATATGTGAGGAACAAGAAAATATCAAAAGAAGTGGAAAGACTATCAAATGTAACTTAAAATTGTGAAGAATAAGTAAGAAATGAGCATCTATGTCATAAAAGAAGTACAAATCATCGATCATGCAAAATCAATATGCTCCTCCCATCCATTAACAAACCATACAAGAAAAATTTTAATGATTTTTGTCCAGCTAGTTTGAATAAAGCTGATGATGAAGAAGATTTATATAGAAAATAAAATAATTAAGAAATAAGAATCCTGCAACAAATTTGTATCACAGATTCTGTAATCGAACAGAAATACAAGCATAGAAAGCTGACTCCAGGAATCTTACAGAAAGCAACTAAATAGGCAGAAAATCATGAAAGGTCCATGAAATTCTATCTTGAGCAGATTCAAAGCTGAAAATGAAAAATAAATGGCAAAAGAAAGAGACTGTTGTCAGCCTCTTCAATAAATTTCTGATGTTCAGAGCTTCAGATACATAATTATTGCAATAGCAGAGGGTTTCAGAGAAACAATTTCTTGCTGATGCGATTCTTGACTGAAGAATGCACAACAAATTTTCGATCTCATCATCTTTTAACTCTAACAGCCCCATCTCAGTTGGGATAATTTCTTCCTTCTTCCATATATGAACAACTTCTCATATAAAGTCCATACTATAATATATTTATATATCTAGAATGACTGATCAATAACACTACAGATCACAAAATTTAAAAGCTGAAGCAAAAAATACAAACCAATATCTCTATTGAGTCTATAACGTACACTCGAAATTTGTGCTTCTAACAAGTTGATTTTGGTATGTTTACTATTTTCTATTATTAAAACTGAAGAAAATGATCACAATATAGCACTGTATTCTCTCCAGAAACACTGATAATTATATTCCAACTATCATTTTTCTCATATTCTCCATTAAATATAAGTAAAACTTGCATCAAATAACAACAAAAGAAGAGAAAACAACTTACCTTAGAACTCTTGTCAGCTAGAAGAGATCTCATCTACTCTAAGAGAAGATTAGTGAAACTGTTTAGCTGATTATTGCTGATGCAGCATCATCAAGATTCGCACAAGAGGGATAAGAGCTTCAACCTGCCGGCCTGCCTGCCCGGAATCCGGTGATTCTTGTGAATCTTGATGATGCAGCACCTGCAAACACCAGCTTTCTCCGGCCAGTAAAACTTCGTGAGTGTGTGAGAGGGAGAGAGAGAGAATGAGAGAGGAAGGTATTGAGAAGTAGAAAATATGGGTGAAAATAGGCTAGAGAGAGAAAGTAATTAGAACAAAGGTGATTACGAAAAGAGCTGTGTGAAAGAAGAAGAGAGAGAGAGATGGATTTGGTTCAAAGGCTATGAAGATTCAGATTTATTTATGGGAAGGAGAAGGAAGGAAGGAGGAGAGAGAAGAGAAGGGTGGTGGAGAAGACGACTAGTACACGCACCGCCTCACACTACCCAATCACGACCCAGGTGAACAGACCATGATGACGTGGACGGTTTCTATTGGTTGGTCCTTACAATGATGTGGGCGGGACCCAAGTGTGGAACCAAGCAGGTTCGGTTGGGCTGGCCCGACCCCGAGCCCACTGAAGGCAGAGGAAAAACCCCTCTCTCTTTCCGGCCCAACGCCCACAGTAATCTGATGCTCCTCTGCTTTTGTTTGAGTAATTTTTTACCCATTCAAACTTTTTAACATAAATTAATACAATTAATAAAGCAATTACATAATGTATTGGATGCAATTATTTCAGTAAATTTGGTTCAATTTTACCTAAGATTTATTACTAATTAGTTAAACTTTTTAAGATAAATTTGATGATTTCTATAAGAAGTTGAACTTTGGGAAAATTATTTATTTATTTTTAATAATTTATATATATTATTAGAACACTATCAACATCATATCTAAAGACAATTAGTCTTTATTCATGAAAAATAATCCAATTTCAATAAAAACAACAAATTATATTATATGATAATTTACACAAATTTCTTAAAAAAGATGAGAATGATTGATTTGGTGATGTCATGTTGGAGGTTTTGCTGTTATTATGCCCTCAGATCTTAGCAAAAACCCATTCAACCTATGGTCCCATTTGACATTAAATTATTTGCATATATACAGTACCACATGGTCGGTAAGATCATTGATTCATCATCATCAAAGATAATTTTCATAAATAATTTTATATTTACCAAATTAATTTTGATTTACATTATTATTTTATTTTTGTTTACCATTTTTTTACTATTAAAAATTAAAATATTTCAATTTAATCACAACAAAATATTAAAAAATTTCATTTTTTTTTTTGATATGAAGATGATAAGTAATTATATAGAAAAGACCAAAAAAAAAAAAAGCAAAGCTACAAAGCCTACAATAGATGAATAGTGAGGCTCAGCAGTGATTTACATAAGAGGGATAAGGCGTACGTTCTGTTTTCTTTATATCTCATAAAGCCAATCATTTAAATAATGTAACAATTTTATTTAATATTTCAGTCAAACTGCAGATGATTGTCCACCAAATGGAACTGTGGTTGCGGTCTAAAAAGAAAAACGGTGAGAAAAGGTGTCTCAAATAGGAGAGATTATAACATGTGGAGTCTGAACTTGAGAACTGTCTGGATTTTGTAAAGGTACAGAGTAAATACATAACAGAAAAATACATAGTTTTATTTTTTTGTTGTGTATTTGATATGTTCTTTGTTGTGTTCTCTCACAGAATTTGGACGGTTCTCTCGTCCAGACTCTCCACGTAATAATTTCTCTTCAAATAGGCCCTAAGCCTTAGGGCATTTTTTATACGATTGCGATATTTTATAAAGATGATTATGAAGCTGTTATGGGCAAAATAGCTTTTTTTTTCTAAAGATGTTGGAATATATATATTTTTACTTAAAGCGGTCGAAAATATCTGAAAAAAATGACAAAATAACAAGTAAAGTACAATTGTATTCTAAAATTCAAAGCAATAAAAAAGATTATTCTCAAATAGACACTTAGATTTCGTTTGGGACGTCTTTCTTATTGCTTTTGAATGGAGATTTCTATAGTATTAATAAAAAGCTGCTTTAAAAAGCAGTAAGAAATTCATCCCAAACGGAGCCTTAAATTTTGCCACCAATTACAAATGATAATCATCTTTTAATTTGAAGGCCAGATTTTAAAAATCTCACACAATTATTCAACATCTGATAACATCAAATTAAATATAAATTTATTTAAAAATATAATAGAATTCACTTTTATTGGAATTTAAAATTTGGCATTTTTGTTAAAGAGAAAAAAAATTACAATTATAATAATGCTGATAGATAAAAATTAAAAAAAAAAGTCAAATTTATTTATTTAAATTTTTAAGTCAAAACCTCTATAAAAATTATCTTAATATATATCAGTTTAGGGTTAATAAATTTTAATTGATTTTTATGCATCATCGTTTATTTTATATTATAAAATCTGATAATTTAAGAGTAGATAAAAATTAATAATTAAAAAAAACATTTTTATTTAATTTTATTCCTATTTATAAATAGTGATTTTATCTAATAACTGATAGAGATATATGAAGTGATACAAATTGACCAAAATATCAAATGTAAAGATAATAATATTAATTAATAAAAATTAAAATAGAATGCCGTGCAAGCTCAGTAAAGTTGCGAAGGCCAAAAATGTATCTCCTATGATATGAAATTAAATCTATAAGAGACTGACTGATGAGGGAGAGTGGGAGACCAATGAAGTCAAGATCACTGTTCACTGACAATTTGGTGCATTGCTATGTTTCCTTTTCATTTCTTTGTACACTAAGAAATATTTATGGTTACTTTGACTAATTCTAAACTTTATGTGTTTTCTCTATAAAGCGCTACCATAGTGTTAGCTTTGATTGATGTTGTCGGAGTCTAAAGTGGAAGAATTTCGTATCTTTTCTCTTCGGTCGTGTTTATTTTCTTCTTACAATTCATTTTTTTCTTATTTGTAATTAAGAACCAATATTCATTTACAATCAGATTGTTGATAATTAGAGCGCGCTAACTAATTAATTACATTCAAGAAATATAAATAGTGGAAAATATTATTATATTTCTATAGTCAATATTTACATTATGCTATAAAATTCATAAACTCAAATTATATATACAATAGCCACACAAGCTACAAAAGTATACGTAAAATCGAAGAATTGAAAAAACTAAAGTAGCATCATTGTCTAGCCTCACATTGCAGACTTCTTACATTTAGCTGAAATCATATAAAAATCACCAATGAGTATAAAAGCTCAGCAAGTAATTAAAACTTATTGTTTTATTCAATGTAAGACAAAAGAATTAATATGTTTGCTTCAGTTATGATTCGTATCAATTAATAACTATAAATTATGTATTGTTTAGTATGTTTGAATTTCAGTGAAAATGCATTATTTTAATTATTTTTTGTACAGAAAAACTCAAAAATGATAAAAATATAGAGGAATAGGCAGCACCACAACACCAAAGGAAACACCGTCGTTACGCTCCATTCGACACCGTCGAAATGTTGGGGTGCAACACATTTCAACGCCTCGGTGCCATTTTGTCCGCTCAGGCCCCACAACGCTCCAATTTCCATAGCACCATGACGCTGTAGTTATATCCTCCAAGAGACACATCACTAAAGTGAAATATATGTGTATGCTAACTTGATAACCGTTCCACGTCATCAAGCGCCACCTAGGCGTTATTTTACTTTCGAGTGTAACAGCGTCAGACACCTTTTTAAGTATTTTCTTATAAATAGATGTTATGTTCTATTTGCGAAATATTTCAGTTACTTATGTAAAACTTAATACTTTTCAATGTGCTTCTCTAGTGCCCTCTTAAAGTAAAAAATTAAGGGAGGTTAGGGAAGTATATTATAAAATCTATTAAGTTTTTAGGTTGTATTTATTGAAGAAACACTGTGAGTTAAGGAATAAGGAAGAAATAATGTAGAAGAGATATTTTGATCCTACCTGGTGATAAAATTCAACTATTTCTCTTGTATTTTGATTCTTCTATGAATTAAATTGAAAATAAGTTTGCTTGTCATTTATTTTATGTATGGCTAGATATCTTATTTTGGATTAATGATGTAAAGAGCATATCAAGTACTAATGATTACTCTTGTACTTTAAATATTTAATGATGATCTCAATTAAATATCATTCTTCATTTAATGCAAATATTGATTATGCATATAGTTAAAACCTAATGTGATATATAGCCTCGTCAGAGGAATGCAAGAATAATAAGAAATATTAAGATAGAATATTAGCATGCCTAGACATAAGTGTTTAAATATTCTAGGTTCTAATGGAGATATTATAAATGTTCGAGATCAACCTATATCTTTTTCACCCATACAAACTCAACAGAGATGTAGGGATGCACATGCTCTAAATCACATCTATAGTTAAGAATCTCATTAGAAAAAAATATGATATTTTGCATTCAACAATCCAAAATATTTTATTAAGTATTGCATCAACTATTATACTATTTTTATACAGTGATAGAAATTCTATAAATATCATTTTATTTAAGTAAGATAACTTATTATTTAGAGCAAGCAGTAATAATTTTTGTTGCAAGCACTACGGGAAAACACGCGATTACCGTCGGATTTTCCGGCGGAAAATTCTGGACGGTAATAAACGGCCCAGGTACCGACGGAATTTATCGACGTAAAGTTTATGTCAACCTTTCCGGCGCAAAATACGCCATAAATGTACCGACGCCGGTTCCGCCGGAGAATCCAACGGTATAGGGATGCCTGAAACATTTCCGTCGCACTTTACGGCGGAACAATTCTGGCGTACGTTACCGGCGGACATTGCGCCGGCGTATTTAAACTCAACAAAATGTATCCGACAGATCAGACGTCGGAAATGATACCGACGTCACTAGTGTAAATACCGGCAGAACTTCCGCCGGTCAAAGCCCTATTTCCCGAACCCGAACCCCTCTGGCCGTCATTCGTTTCCTTCCATTCTCTCACTTCGGCTGCTTCGCCTGTCGCCCTCCGTCGCCGTTCGTCGCTCGCCGTGGTTAGACGTCGCCGACGGTCACCGGACTTCGCCGCCGACGGTCACCAGACTTCGCCGAGCCTCCTTCCTAGTCGCGCGCCGCTTCTCTCCTTCCTAGTCGCGCGCCTCCGAGGAGATAACTGAAGGTATTTCTTTTCAATTTTTTTTGCTATTTCGGTTGGATTACATATAGGATTAGCCTTAAGTCCATATCTTTTTGCTATAGTCATGGTTGTTATCACTAGACATTTGCTAGAGGATGTACTTTGGTGCATGCTTTTTGTTGATGATATTGTTCTTATTGATAAGACTAGAGAGGGATTTGAAGGTAAATTTTGATTAAAAGAAATCAACATTAGTCCATATCTTTTTTGCTTTAGTCATGGTTGTTATCACTAGACATTTGCTAGAGGATGTACTTTGGTGCATGCTTTTTGTTGATGATATTGTTCTTATTGATAAGACTAGAGAGGGATTTGAAGGTAAATTTTGATTAAAAGAAATCAACATTAGTCCATATCTTTTTTGCTTTAGTCATGGTTGTTAGCACTAGACATTTGCTAGAGGATGTACCTTGGTGCATGCTTTTTGTTGATGATATTGTTCTTGTTGATAAGACTAGAGAGGGAGTTGAAGGTAAACTTTGATTAAAAGAAATCAACATTAGTCCATATCTTTTTGCTTTAGTCATGGTTGTTAGCACTAGACATTTGCTAGAGGATGTACATTGGTGCATGCTTTTTGTTGAAGATATTGTTCTTGTTGATAAGACTAGAGAGAGAGTTGAAGGTAAAGTTGGATTATGGAGATCAACATTACTCCATATCTTTTTGCTTTAGTGGTTAGTAGACCTAGTGAGGGGATTGTGACTTTGAGCGATCAATTCATTAATAAGTGTAACACGTTTTAAATATCTTGGATCTACTAATTAGATATATATATAAATACATTAATGTTTTACTCTTATATATAGGTTATGGATATTAGAAATCAAAGAAGTTGGATGTATAACCGATTATCTCAAGGTCGGAAGACATTAACAGATGAATTCATCAATGGGGTGAACTTTTTCATTCAGCAAGCGAAACAACTGCCCAGCTTTATATTAGAAGGAATTTTTTTTTGTCAATGCTCCAGGTTTCTGGCGGATTTTGCACCGGAAGTTCGCCGGAACAGACGATACAACGAATCATATCGTAGGTACCGTCGTCTTTGTTCTGTCAGAACTTATCGGCGCATTTACTGGCGCAATGTCCACCGCTAATTACCGGCATATACTTTGCGTCGCAAGCGAGTTCGTGGGGTTTCTACGCACGCTTTGCGTCGTTTTATCCGCCGATAATGGCCGGCGCATAATGCGACGCTAATTACCGGCGAAAATGGCGCCATAATTTGGACTTTTTTCAACGTCGATAACGATTCATTTTTTCACCGGTAGTACGTCGGAAACTGCGCCAGAGAAATTTCCGACGCAAGATTGTCGTCGGAAATAATTTATCGACGCGATCAAAACCGGCGTATGGATTTCCGCCGCAACGTGCGCCGGAAACTTATAGTTCCGTCGGAATATCTATGTTTTCTGACGGATTTCCTCCGCCGGTAATATGGGGTTTTCCTGTAGTGAAGTAAGCATAATATTTCATCGTGGTTTCAACACTCAACTTCATCACTTTATTATTTGATTCACAATGTATACTTGCGTATATTTAATTAGGTTTTTATTATTGACATATCAGAGAAAACTTAAGTATTATTCATCATTGATCATTGATATAACAAGCATTTATTATACAATATGTAATAAAGCCTTACTTGGCATAAGTCCACATCATCATCAATCAATAATCAAGTCTATCAATGTAATCAACTAGAAATCTATAAAATTTGTATCAATCAATAGTAAATATAATATGATACAAAAAGTCAAAATATATCTTTCAAGTTATAAGAAAAAGTGGTAAAAAAGACTATCAATTAATGAGTAATGTCAGTATGATATGCTATAACTTATCAATATTAATGCTAGTTCAATCAGTTCTATATCAGTTGTATCTACAAATTAATTTATATGCTATCATGTCAATATAATCATGAATATAATTATGAAAAACAAGACATGATATCCAACTTTAATTTGATATTTTCATCTTTCCACCCCAACCGTCGCCTAGTTGATTATTAGTCATTAATTTAACTCTAACTATTGACTAGTTGGTCATCGATCTTTATTTTGTCATCATTGTGCATTATCTTAAGTCAATTCACATGTAGATTTCAATAATCATTTAAGAGTGCTCATTCTATATCCATTAGCACAATTCGATCAATTAATTAAAGGCTACAATCAAGATTACATTATAAACATTTTATTTTAAAGAAAGTTTATCTGCCAACCCTCTTGCATAAGTTATTATATTTTAAGAATCAAATAATATTAGTTATAATATTAATAGCCATCCTTCTTTGCTTACATGCAAATGATACAGTTTTTATATCAGTTGTGTCACTCTTTCTCTTTAATGTATAAAATGCAATATGAAATATATAAATATATAAAATACACAAAAATATGTATACTAGCTAATAGCTTCAAGAAATCACACCTTTAATTTTTTTTGGTAAAATTTTATAATATTTATAGCCAAAATGCTCACACAATTTATATATATAATATACAAAAAGTTACACAATAAAAACTTGATAGTTGGGTGAAACTCCGGCGTCACTTGAAAGTGGGGCGAAACTCCGACGTCACTTGAAAGTTCAGCAGAACTCCGGTGTCACTTGGGCAGAATTCCGACGTTACTTAGGCGTCGGGCAGAATTTCGGTGTCACTTGGGCGTCGGGCAAAATTTTGGCGATAGTCGAGGAGGAGTTTCTTCCCTCATATCCTTCTTATCTTCTCTTCTCCTTCTTCTCTTCTTCTTCTTCTTGCTTAGCCCCCTCTCATGAGAAATGAGGGGTATATTTATAGATATTCTAGAGTGGCATGATTTGTAAATATGTGAGACATCAGAGGTAAATATGGAGTGGTCGGATGGGCGGCCGATATTGAATTCCTTGATCATGCACCGTTTGTCAGACATTTGAAGGTCTTAATGATGTCGGAATTTGGCGATCTTGGGCTCGTTAGATTTGTCTCGTTGAGCCGCTCGATTCAACCATAAAAACATCATATTTAAAAACAGTTTGGTAACTCAAATTGTAGTTTGAACTTTCCAGTAGCGCTTCGGGTGCTTGATTAGGACTCATTTGGGCTCAGATTGAGTCGATTTTGGTGTCGTTGAGTTTGTATTTTTGAGACGCTAAGTTCGACTATAAGTTTACTGAAATCAGAGTTCAGATAATCACAGATTTAATTTTTGAAATTTCCAACTTGATTTTTCCCTCAAGATTCATGTCCGATCAAGATAATTTTTTGATGACATATCATACCAAAACATTGATCAAACTCGAAATTTATAGAATGTCCTCTTAAAAAATGTTAATATTTTCAAACGAAATTAAGAAAATGATACATTTAGGAAAAAGTCAACAAAATAATATAGGAAAGTTAATGAAACATCTCCTAATATAGTCATATTGACTATTTTATTGATGACTCAACCAATGTCAACTTATTGTAACTAACTAAGGCTTCTTTTGAGACAACTTTTTTACTGCTCATAAAGCTATTTGAAAATTTTTGTACTAAAAAGCTACTTTAAAGTAGTAAAAAAGCTGTCCCAAACGAAGCATAAATATTACATGTGAAGCCCCAAATCATCACCTTTTAGTTGGAGTCTAAATACTTATATTAGGACAACAAACACTTATAAGAAAAAGATGATAAGGTTAACCATGCCATATTTTAACTTGATCTTTTGTATCTAAGACCCGCTATGTTGTACTTATTCAATTATATGTATTGCGTAGTATTTAAATTTATGAGAAGTTATTATATTATTTTGTTGGTTTGGAAGTTGTGTTAGTTCATGATGAATCCACATAAAACTTAACCCCTCCTTTTAACTTCTTTAAAACCCTAAATAATTTGCTAAACAATTATTTTCTATGTTTTATTTAAGGCTTAATATGAGCTTTTATACAAATCTATTTGAACCATTACTTGAACCTATATTACCTTTAATTATTCATGCTAAACTTTCTTTGAATATGTATCTAAGAATGTTCTATTAAGTGTTTGAATAAGCTTGTAACTATTTTATTTATTTTATGAGTAATGCCTTAGATTTATTTAACTTTATTTGATGCTTTTTCAAATTAATAGAGGTCGTGATTGGATTAAATAAATATAGTGTAATAAAATATTATGAAGCATATAAAATCAAATTTCTCATTTATTATACCCTTACACATTATGTTTAATTTCTTATGCAATGATGTTTATATAAATTTTTTTTTTCAAACTTATTTTATTTTTACAAAATAGATTTTAATTAAAGAGTTTTATATTTACTTATTTTCATATTTCAATTTAATTAATTTTTAATTTGTAGTTTTCACACACTAAACTAAGAGATTATTCCTTCAACTTTATTATTTACAAACATAGTAATTCAAAATTTAATTACTTTTTTGTTATAGGAAAATTGATATGCATGTCATAAAATTTTTATACATATTTATATTTATATATCTAAATTAATTTTTTTTAAATTTATTTGCATTAAATATACTCTCTAAACTATAGTAAAATATTATTAATATAAATTTATAAATGAAATATAAAATTATAAATTGAGATAATTCATAATTCATTTTCTTTTTAATTATTTGGAAATTTATGTACATACTACATATTATAAAATTTTTAAATATATTTACATATCTTATATCTAAATTTTTATATTTATCTGTATTATACATTAATCTATAAATTATATAAAAATATAATTAATATAAATTTATTTTAGATAAAAAATTTTAATAAATTTTTTAATATAATATAAACACATGGTAAAAATAAATATAAAAATGTAAAAAATTTAAAAATTTATGATATATATATCTATATAAATCCCCTTGATTGTATGCTAATTTCGAACGAAGCAAAGATCCCTCCGCACGCGGTGCCCCTGCCCCCCTCCTGCATTTCCCCTCAGATCTCTGAATTCGATCTGAGATATGGGGGGAAAGAAGAGCAATCTCTTGTCTTTGCCTGTTCTTTCCGTCGTCTTCCTAATGGGCTACGTCTATTGCACTACGGTGTTCGTGTTCTTGCAGGATTGGCTGGCCTTGAATTCCTCTTTAGGGTTAACGAACGCGATCATCTTTAGCTTTCTCGCGTTTATGTGCCTGATTGCATTCTTCGCGTCTGTATTCATCGATCCCGGCGGCGTGCCCTCGTCTTTTGCCCCTGAGATGGAAAACCCTCAAACGAAAGTAAGTGTCTTTTTTTTTTCTCTGTAATTGAATCAGTTGGTTTTTTAGTTGTACTATCTTTAATCATGATTTCAATTTCAAAATCGAGTCTTTTTGGTTTGTATGTATATTATATTAGTATTTGTAATAGCAGCTCAGTTCTATCGGTTTAAAGGATGAAGAGTGAGAGTGGGGATTTATTTGGGGGATATTTATAGCTGCAATTTTGCTGTTTAAGGATGGATCAAATTCTTTGATTAGTCTAAGTGTTGAATCATTATTGATATTAGTTTGTTGGGGAATCATCTATAGGAATTTGTTTTCTTGAAAGTGTTCATTTCAGCTTAGTTTCAGTCTTGGTTTAAGTCTTCCGTAGGTTATTACTTATTATGAATTGTAGGCTGAATGAAAAAATGGATTTGACAGCTACAATTGTGATATATAGAATGATTAAGGCTGGTAATTTTGTTTGAAACTTAAAATTTGCTGAATAATTGCTTGAATTTTAATGGACTCGAAATTGAAGTTGATATGCTCTGACTTAGAAGAGGACTTGCTTGCTAAATATAAGTTTTATTCAACTTGCTAAAGATGTGATATTTACATATAATATTCTCAATTATAGTTTTCTTAGTCATACCCCTCAAACCTCTCTCTCTCCCTCTCCTTTAAAATTTAGAAGTAGGGTATTAGGAGAGCTGAAAAGGTAAAGGGTGATTAGTTTGATGTAGTTTTGCTTAACAGTTTAGAGGTGCGATGGGTCGGGTTGACTCCATGGGCTAAATTTAGCCTAATCACACGTGCAAAAAAACACATACACATACACATGCATTTATGCCCACACCTCCACACACATGTGCGAACACATGCACACATGCCCATGCCCATATATATGTACACAAGTTTTTTATAACTTATTAACTATAAAGTTGAAGATATTTAATAAAAAAAATAGAAGATTATATCCAAAAAGTAAAAAAAAAAAACAAATATATTAAATAGGTCATTTTCAAGTCAAAAGTGTGTTCACGGGTCTACCCAAACTTGATTTGTTTAATAAATGAGTCAGAAAATCCAACACTAATCTTACCCATTTATTAAATGGGTCAACATGAATACAAAAATTTTGGGTCAAATAATTTATTGAAAGGACTTGTTAACCGAACTACCAAACAACTCCAATATCTCCAACAATTGTTGAAATTTCAATAGGGATCTCATATGGACCTAAATTTTATTTATGCATCTTCTTAAGAGGTAAGTCAAGTTTTTTTTTTTTTTTGTAATTTATAGTATACTCTATGAATAATTTCATGGCAATCTTCTATAAAATTTCAGCTTTTATTTAATCTCTCTCATACAATGCAAGCATTTAGAATACTTCTGTTAATATGACTTGTAGCTTTTAATCTTCAGATTTTCATAGTTTCATTATGATTTCTATCTCAAGCCTTAACCAAAATGCTTGAATTTTCATATTCATTTCTAGCAACAACACATTAATGCATAAGATTACCTAACTATGCCTAAGTTCTGTCCATTATTTGTGAAAGTACATGCATGATTGATTTCTTTTTCCTACACTAAAGCAGTAAGATGAAGCTTTTAAGTTACAAGATAAGGCAACGGGTATTTTGCATAGGAATCCTTTAGCATTATGATGCAACGTGTCTTAAACCTTAGATTTATTTATTTATTTATTATTGTAAATCTAGGAT
This sequence comes from Dendrobium huoshanense, assembly GCA_016618105.1. Classification (NCBI taxonomy): domain Eukaryota; kingdom Viridiplantae; phylum Streptophyta; class Magnoliopsida; order Asparagales; family Orchidaceae; genus Dendrobium; species Dendrobium huoshanense. The sequence continues at coordinate 6,977,682 of CM028358.1, read as the reverse complement.
GAGGTGCACAAGATGATGCATGCTAGATAAAATTTAGTCCACATATTTTTAATTTAGACAATATAAAAAATAGAATTATATATATATACTGGTTGCCTAAATAGAAATTTAGGATCAATTGAAAATCACAGGATGAGTGAAAAGCATGCTACAATAAAAAAAACCTGCACTATGCAATGTTTGACCAAATTCAAAACACAGAAACTAACTAACTAGTTTAATATAGAAAAGAAAGAGACCAAGGAAAGAAATTAGCAATGTTAATCCACGCCTCATACTTGTATAAGCAGATGGCTTCTCTCAAAATTTGATAGTTACTACTCAAATCACTCTAGAATGATCAACATCGAACCAACATTTAAGTACTAGGAGGAAATAAATGCTCCAAGAAATTATTATTCAAAAATATATTTACATGCCTCATTTAGCACTTAATTATAATCACAAACTCTTCCTCAAATAACCAAATATTCCAAACTCAAAATCCCACAAATCGCTAAAACCTGGTGTGAGCTGTAATGTCCAATCCTTCCGATAAATCATGCTTCATGACTAATACTAATTTTGCTAATAATGCCAATCCAAAAACTTCTTCCTAAATATTTATCCCGTAATTAGGGCTGATTAGCCCGCTTAGGTAACCTAATTAGATCTCAATTAACCTAATAAGAGTAGTTTTGATTAACCCTCAAGACCAAGCTTAAGCTTAATTAATTTAATAATGATTTTGGCTTCTCAAAATAGTCTTAATTAATTAAGTTTTAGGTTTAATTAATTTAATTAAAGCAGTGGCATCTAGTTAAGCTTAACACTTAACAATAGCAAGAGATGTAATAGGCTCAATTTCCCAAACAATGTCTTATATCAACTAGAAGATTTACACAAACAACTTGAAATGATAATAAGATGATAAAGTAGGCCTAAAGGCTTAATGGGTTGGTTAAAGAATCCAATAATCTGATAATCATGTCCTTTTCCTCTTAAAAAAATTATTGTGCACAATTTATTCATCCACCACAATTAGATGACCCGTCAATCTTTTCTCGCTAAAAGCCCGCACTCACTCCCTCTCTTCTCTAATCTCCCTCCCTTGCTTTTTTCCCAATGGCTACTCTCTCCCTCACACTCTCATTTTCATGCATATGGGACTCTATCTAACAGCTTCGTATCTCATTCACCTTTGTAATCTTGTTTTTTTTTTCCCAATCTTTCTCATCTCAATCACCCTCACATCTGAAGTCGCTCGATTTTGCCAATTCTGCATCTTTTCTTCTTCATGCAACTGGGGTTTAAATTTGATAGAAAGAAATTATTCACAAACAATGACTCTAAGGAAAAAAAGCTAATTAAATTTGATTGTGCCAGTAATTAAGTCCACTTGGTAAATATGAAATGGTAAAAGAAACCAATGTGGCTACTAACTATGAAAATTTTCAAGCAAGATCTGACTCAATTTAAGGTTACTTGCAGCAACATCTGAGGAACAACAATGATCAAAGGGCTCCCAATCTTTGTATGGCTTATGGGGAACATCAATGATCAAATTGCTCCCCATCTATGCAATGGCTTTAAGAAACACCTAGAAACTGTTAGTTTGGGTTGCAATATTTGAAACTAACTAATAACAACAATTTCTTTGAAAAAAAGGTAGCAGGTTAAAACCTACATTTTAATCTAACAAAAATGCATGAACGCTAGTGAATCATTTGATTTGTAAAATTTTGAGTATATCATCTTATCCAATTAAGTATTAATTTGATGCTGATTGTACTTTCTAGCCATCACTTATAGCTTACCAACCAATTTATTCAGTTATCCTTTTAAATTGCCAATTATCCCCCACCAACCACTTTCTTCAAGTTGGCAAAAGAGTTCATTTTTAAAGATAGAAAAATAACATATATGGAAGCATTAAAGAGAGATTTCTCTTATTTGGTTAATGATTTCCTAAATGTAATGCACAAGTGAATCCCGTTAGATGATTGATTTTTTTAGTATTATGAGTGAGTTCTCACAGTTTTGGGCGCGTGAATCGCCATTTATCTCATATAAATTTTCTTCGTTACAATGAAAATTTTCTTCTCAGCTACTTGTAATTTTTCTTGGCTACATCAAGTTGGTATTGAAATGGGTTTTGCCATGTTTTGATCATGATGGGAGAGAGGCTTTACTAAAAGTCAAACTAGAGGCTGCATTTCTTCATTGAAGGGGAAAATGATGGCATATAATCACTACTTGTAATCCATGAACCACCTTATTTAATTGTATATTCAAATCACCAACAATCGCCACCAGCCTCATTTAATTAGCTAAAGAGCTTATTTTGAAGCTATAAAAGGCTTATTATATATGGAAGGATTTTAGAGGAGAGCTTAAAGGTGGGAGTGATTCCTCTTATTTGGTTGAGTATTTCTCCAAGGGTATTGGGTGAGTAAATCACCTTATATGATGTTTTCCATATTATTATGGGTAAGTAATGAAATATATCTTTCTATTTGATTTTAATTCTCCATTTTTTGGGGCTATATCAAATTGGTATTAAAGTGGGTTTCATCGTGTGCTAGCTCAATCATTTTCATAGGCATCGATTGACTATGATGTTAGTTTGGGCTGCATCTCAAAATTTAACTTGAGTCCAAGTTTCTTCAATGAACGAGGGCAAAAGTATTCCTTGAATACTAATTGCTTAGCTACTTACCATCTTATCAATCACCTCATTTAATTGTACTTTCAAACAACCATCTCCTACTCATAGTTTTAGGCAAGCGATCCCCACTCATCTCTTATGTTTTTTTCTTCATATTTGTGAAACTCCTCGTCCTACATGCTTTCACTTTTAACTTTTTGTTTTGGATTATTACATCGATATCCTAATGATCTATATTATTTTCTAGAAGGGAAAATCACAATATTGTGATAAGTGTTGTGCTTATAAGCCACCCCGAACACATCATTGCCGAGTTTGCAGAAGGTGTGTTCTGAAAATGGTAGGTGAAAGATGATCTGTTCATCATGCACACTTCCTAAATTAGTATTTTAATTTCATTTGTTGTTCACTTGTTACTTATTACAGGATCATCACTGTTCTTGGATTGGTAATTGCGTGGGATATGCAAATTATAAGTCCTTCATTAGTTGTATCTTTTATGGATCAGTTGCATCCATCTACTCAACGGTTGGTTAATTTGACATGCCCAGTTTATAAATTATTCTTAGTAGTAGTGATGCGCCTGGCTCTTTACTTTCTTTTCAATGCATGCAGTCTAATAGCAAAATATTTTCTGTTCAAATCAAGACCCTATTAGGTAAATGACATCAATTTGATCGCATTTACTTTTCTGGGGTTGCTGAAGGAAGTTAAAGATGCCTTCAAAGTATGCAACGAACAACTAACCAAAAACAAAAAATAAAGTTTACCTTCACTTGCTTTGACCCTCTTTTGAAGCAAACCAATGTGAAACTAAAATGAGCTTATCAATGAGTGCATATGTAATTCAAGATTTGATTGTTGCAGGTGATATTCTTCTGCGACACACTCCACAGGGAGCATGGCTTCAGAAGTATCGCTTTGAAACTCTTTAATGTGTGTATCTTCCTGCTCACATACTAACAAATGAAGACAGAATATTATAATAAATTTTTTATAAAATATAAGTTACAACTTTTTCTCAACTTTTCTTTGTCCGTGGAAGTTTCTGTTGGTTTGATAATTTTCTGCATCTTGTTGGTGTGTTCTTTGTTTGTTGTTCGTATAAGTTACCACGTTTCCTCACTAGACATTTGCAAGAGGATTTACCTTGGTGTATGTGATGGACCGGTTCACCCGGTCCATCCACCCGGACCCCTAAGGGTCTACGGGCGGACAAGGAGGGGGCGGGCGAACCCGCCTGGAGCAGGGGGAAATTTCGGTGGGCCCCTTGGGCCCACCTATTTTGATCGGACGGCTCAAGGGAGAGGGGGGGGGGGGGGGGGGGAATAGTGAGGGGGGTTGGATGGGGTGATTTGGAAGGGATTTTGGGATGATATGAAGGAGCCATTAGGGTTTAGTTTTGGATTATGCTTTTGGAGACTTTGCTCTTAGTTTTCTTCTTGTTTTCTCTAGGGCTTTTGTGGGAGATCTTGTCCTTCTCGAAGTGGACAAATTTACCTTGTTTTCTCTTGGATTTTAAATGCAAAAGTTCTTGCTCTTCATCCCATCTCTCTTGTGATTGTTTCTCTTTGATTTTGGTGAAGTTATCCTTCTCTTTTGAGGGACATTAGGGCAAAAACGAATTTGTGCAACCCTAAGGTGTATCAGTATGCTTTTTGCTGATGATATTCTTCTTGTTGATAAGACTAGAGATGGAGTTGAAGATAAACTTGAATTATGGAGGTCAACTTTATAGTATAAAGGTTTTTGCTTGAGTAGATCTAAAACTGAATATATGGAGTGTAATTTTAGTAGCAATAGACCTAGCGAAGGGATTGTGACTTTAGGCGATCAAGTCATTAATAAGAGTACACGTTTTAGATATCTTGGATATATTGTTCAGAGTGATGGTGAAATAGATGGGTATATTATCAGCATAATTCAAATTGAATGGTTGAAGTGGAGGAATGCATCAAGCTTGTTGTGCGATAGAAAAGTCCCCCTCAAACTTGAGGGAAAATTCTATAAGATGGCAGTGAGACCTGTAATGGTTTATGGTGTTGAATGTTGGCCATTAAAAGAGAAGCATAATACTAAGTTAAGTGTTGCAGAGATGAGGATGCTTAGGTGGATGAGTGACTTTACCCTTAAAGATAGGATACAAAATGAGCATATACGTGAAAAGGTTGGAGTAGCTCCAGTGGAAGATAAGATTAGAGAGAGTTGCCTTAGATGGTTTGGTCACATTAAACGGAGGCCTTCCAATGACCCGGTTAGGAAAGTTGAGGTATTAGATTTGACTTCTGTTAAGAAAGGTAGAGGTAGACCTAAAAAGACTTGGTTAGAAAATATTATAAATGATCTTTCTTTATTAGATTTAAATGAGAATTTGACTTTTAACAGGACACAATGGAGAAAAAGGATTCATGTAGCCGAGCCGACCCAACGCAGTGGGACAAAGGCTTGATGTTGTTGTTGTTGTTGTTGTTGTTGTGTTCTTGGATTTAGGTATAGTTCAAAATTCATCCTGTTTATTTGGCATCTGGGAAAAGTATGAAAAGATCCTTTCCCAATTTCTAATGCATATTAAGTACTTATTTTTTTTAACAAAATATTCAATTTATTTATAATCAAGTTAGTCATATTTGACTTGAGCTATAGAACTTAACTTGGTTAAAGGTAGAACACCAGTATATTAACTTAGCTTGAGCTGGTTATTTATTCTCGTGTTCCCTCCATGTTAGTTTTTTGGATCAATTTGTGTAAATTTATCTTGGACACTGCTAACTAAAACTTGAATTTATAATTCAAATAGGTCATAGAAGCTACTTGGCTTAGGACAGATTGGCACTATCATACTCCAAAAGTTCAAATTTATAGAGAAGGCACATCCAAGGTTTTATAGCTGATGGTCAATTGATCCTGTGCCAAAAGAATAAATAATTGACAGCATTCATGACTTGATCATCAATCATGTTTGAATGCAAGTACATGATTTAAGGACCCGTTATGGACCTTGAGAAACAAAACAACCATATCCTGTCCTCTTGACAATCTTCTACAGCTTGCTTTCCCTTGATCTTCCAGTTATACCAATAGGGATGGAAAGCTACTTTCTGCATCTAACATAGGACCACCTGGTGCTATCAATTATACAAAAGCTTAGACTGATAGAAAATGCACAATTAAGACTTCATAAACAAAGATTTGGCTACCCTTACCTACAGATACAGTGAGTTCATGACTAGATCATCAATTATTGTTGAATGTAGGTCCATGATATAGTCGCACATCATTAATTATGAGTGACATGATAGTTGTTATCCAATTAAATACTTATGCCACTCATAATGCCTTGTCCAGGAATATTGACCAGTTTGGGTTATCTAGTAAATTGAATGTCTCTTGCTGTATCCATTGAAATATTCCTATCTCCAATTAGAAAAAAGATTCTAAATATGGTTATGGCATGCTTCTACATATACCATTTTATGTAGGAGTTTAATAAAGGACGGAAGATGCATCAATAATGCAGATAGACAAAATTAATATTGAAGGATTATGATGAAAAAAGAGGTAGATTGAACACGATAATTATAAAAATCGTGTTAAAAGATTTGTGCTAGTATGTTATAACACCTCAAGCAATCCATGGAAGGAATAAATGAAATTGAGGATTCAAAAAGTTAAAAAGTTAAAAAGTTTGGATAATGCTAATCAATGATGCACTGACACACCTACTTATGAAGGTATGCAATATCAGACATGTGTCGGACATGGACACACACCCGATATGGTTGGGATACATGTCCGACACAGTCGAAATAGGTCCGATTAAAATAATATTAAATTTAAACATTCGCTTGTCTTAATATTAATTGGCATTTAATAAAAAAAAATAAAAGTCTTTCAATTAAATATAACTAGTCGTACTGTGCATATCCCTCTAGGATTATCCTGTATCCTTTTGTATTCAAAGTCTGTAGGCGAGGGTTTCATTTCCGCAAGCACGTGAGTTTTGGAATGTCTTCGTTTCCGCGAGCAGCAAGGGTTGCGTCGTCTTCGTTTACGCGAGCAGGCGAGGCCTAAGGATTCTTCGTTTACACAAGCAGGCGAGGCCGATGGAACTTTAGTCTTCGTCTTCTTATGGAATCATCTTCTCAAGGTAGAATCCGAAGGCACTTACTTTAGAGTTAGCTTCTTGTCTATTTTTTGCATTTGATTGGAATTTTTTTGGCTCTACTCAGGTTGCTGTGAATGGAATAAGCAATAAATTAGTGTTTTTATCTTGTGCCATAGCATATTGTCATTGTTGCAATACAAATTAGAGCTAATCCCTTCCAGAACTTGCCGGTTGCACGATCAATTTCCTAGCCAAGTTATTCAATTAAAGACCCAGTTCTACTAGGACTATGGATGAGTTTTGGTGATAAAAGTTTAGCCTAAATAGCTCTTAAAGCCTTTGAATTATTTTAAAAGAAATGTATTGAATGAATAATCAATTAAAATTTATATTATAATGATCTTAACATAAATTCAATAATATTGATTCTGAGTCAATTTTATCTTCCAATAGAGTGGAAAGAAGATCAATGCTCCATGTCACTGCAAAATTTGAGAAGAGCAACATAAAGAGAATGAGGCTAACATACGATGAAAAATACAACAGATTAATTACTCATTTCAGAAAATTTAGGTCCCCATAGGTGAACTCATGCATAAAAGGCAATCTAAGCTAGGATATTATATATGTTAACATAGAGAAAAATAAATAGAATAATTATAAAAATTGGCTGGAGAAGAATGGCAACCTTCACCTCTCATCTTGACACCAAACACTTTAGCTAGTTTTTGATGACCTCGAGAGTTTTTAATTTGATACATTGAACTATTTTGATTTAATTTTGACGAGCATAATTTATGTTGACTTTTCATTAGTTGCAATTTGCTAAGGCTTTATTTGATGAGCTAATCCAATTATTTCTTTAATGGACCTGATGATATTCCAATAAAGGTGTGGAAATGCTTAGGAGATGAAGAAATTTCTTGGCTTACTAAACTTTTTAATACTATTTTGAAGTCTAAAAAGATGTCAGATGAGTGGAGAATGAGTGTGTTAATTCCTATTTTTAAGAATAAAGGTGATGCACAAGATTGTGCGAATTATAGATGAATTAAGTTAATGTGTCATACTTTAAAACTATGGGAGCGAGTTATGGAGCATAGGTTGCGGCGTGATACTAATGCTTCTCAAAATCAATTTGGATTCATGCCGGGTAGGTCGACTATGGAAGCCATACATATATTAAAAGGTTTGATGGAGAAATATAGAGAAAATAAGGAGGATCTACATATGATATTTATTGATTTAGAAAAAAGCATATGATAAAGTTCCAAGAGAAGTGCTATGGAGAGTTTTTGAAAAGAAAGGAGTTAATAATGTTTATATTCAAATCATTAAAGATATGTATGCAGGAACTATTACTTGTGTTCAAACACAAGGTGATTTGACCAAGTATTTCCCTATTTCGGTTGGGTTACATCAAGGATCAGCCTTAAGCCCATATCTTTTTGATTTAGTCATGGATGTTCTCACTAGACATTTGCTAGAGGATGTACCTTGGTGTATGCTTTTTACTGATGATATTCTTCTTGTTGATAATACTAGAGAGGGAGTTGAAGGTAAACTTGAATTATGGAGGTCAACCTTAGAGTCTAAAGGTTTTCGCTTGAGTAGATCTAAAACGTAATATATAGAGTGTAATTTTAGTAGTAATAGACCTAGTGAGGGGATTGTGACTTTGGCCGATCAAGTCATTAATAAGAGTATACATTTTAGATATCTTAGATCTATTGTTCAGAGTGATTGTAAAATAGATGGGGATATTATCAGCAGAATTCAAGTTAGATGATTGAAGTGGAGGAATGCATCAGGGTTGTTGTGTGATAAAAAAGTACAACTCAAATTTAAGGGAAAATTCTATAAGATGGTGGTGAGGCTTGCAATGCTTTATGGTGCCGAATGTTGGCCATTAAAAGATAACCATAATACTAAGTTAAGTGTGACAGAGATGAGGATGCTCAGGTGGATGAGTGGCTTGACCCTTAGATATAGGATATGAAATGAGCATATACATGAAAAGGTTGGAGTAGCTCCAGTAGAAGATAAGATTAGAGAGAGTCGCCTTAGATGGTTTGGTCACATAAAACGACAGCCTTCCGATGACCCAGTTAGGAAAGTAGAGGTATTAAATTTGACTTATGTTAAGAAAGGTAGAGGCAGACCTAAAAAGACTTGGTTATAAAATATTAGAAATGATATTTCTTTATTAGATTTAAACGAGAATTTGACTTTTAATATGACAGAATGGAGAAAAAGAATTCATGTAGCCGACCCCACGTAGTGGGATAAAGGCTTGATGTTGTTGTTGTTGTAATAGGTGAAGCTGTTAGATTAGTCCAAAAGGGACCAGCTTGGTTTACTCCAGGAAGAAATAGGGTTTGGTCCAGCAAGATTCTGCTTCCCATTAGGGTGGGGCCCAAGATTTAATTTAAGGATGATAGGGTGGCTAGGAGTGGGATTAATTAGGAGATGTTTCTTAATTGAAGATGGTAGATTTCGGGGCTAATTTGAGAGGGGATTAATTAGAAAATATTTTCTAATTAAAGATGATAGATTTGGGGGCTGATTTGATAGTTGTTTTAGTATTTGTTGTTTATTGTTTGCTTTAAGTAGTCGATTTACCTTAGGGCTAGGATTATGTTTTTTTGTTTATAGAATTTTGTTTGTCATTTTTAATACGATGCTATATCATTTTCTATACATTATATAAAAATTGTAATGCCGTGTCTGCGCCGAACCCGTGTCATATATTTTCAATGATAGTCGCGTCCCATGTCATGTTCGTGTCGCCGTGTCTATGTTAGTGTATCATAGATGCTAATTGATGATGATGATGATGATGATTTGATGATGAATGATGATTGCTATGTAGAAATTTGTACTGTTGTATAGGATGTCTTGTTACAAAAGGGTTTGGTCTCCCTTTCCGGTAGAACATTATTTTCATATGTAAAAATAGTGTTAGCAAGCTGTAATATTTTATGACATTGCTGGCATCTGGCAGGATATTGTTGCCAAGTGCCTACTAATGTTAACATCGTGGTTTGATTTCATTTAATGGCAGCTTCCTCTTTTAAGTTGAACTTTTGATTACAAAACAATTGTTGCAATTTTGAGCATGAAAAATAAACCTAGTCAAATCTGAACTTCCACAATGATTCTGAGAGGAATATTTGAACAATTTGCCTCAATTTTCTCGAGTGAGAGCTGAGAGTCTTCCAATATACAGTCCCATACGTTGCTAATTTATAGCGTTGTTGGGCTTCTTAGGGCATCTCCAACCGAAAATCTCAATTTTCACTCCAAAATGCAGTGAAACCAAAAGTGCTGTGATTTATCTCCAATCGAACACCATTTTGCCCCCTAAACGCCGCTCTCTTCTTTCGCAAGTTCGGTAGAGACAAAAAAATGGCGCAGATGAACAGTGCGACGCTAATATGTCGCACTGTTCATCCGCGATCAAATGGCGGAGGAAAAAGCGTTCGGTTGCGACGTTTGAGGGCCTCCATTCGGTTGTTTGCCGAACGATTGGAGATGGTCTTAAAGAATTTATATCCCATTTATTTAACTTGTTCTTTGGCTGATTCTGATCTGAGTTTTGAATTGGAGTTGTTTTTCTTAGCTCTTTGTTTTGTAATTCTTGCGGATTACTGAATGTGGTTGGTGATTAGATCTTAATAATTTTGTTCTGATTAGAGCTCACCATTCAACTTATAGGATGAAGTACTCTGCAAATCATTCAACTTTACATTGTAGTACTAACATTTAGAAAATGATAGAAAGTCATTATATATTTATTGATGCCAATTTGGTTATTTTTCATGAATAATACCGGTCATGTGGTGGTAAAAAAAAAACTAAATTAAATACATGAGATAAATCAAAGTGTAATATAGTCATAAACTAACAAAATTATCATTTAAACCTTTTTTTTGCAAATAACGTGACATGTTTTTTGGGTAACAGAACGATAATTTTATTATTTTAATGGATCACATTATCATTTGATTTCTTACAGAATTTTTTTAGCTTCATATTTTTGATATTTTGTTATGAGAAATGATCAAACTTTTATCAAAATTAAAAGCATAATGATGTTGCTGTAATTTTTTAAATGTTATTGGCCAAACTGTAAAATAGAATAAACTTGCATGATTTTTTTGGGTGTTTTAGCCCAACTTACAAGGAAACATTAAATAAGTTCTATGCGAGGGTCAGTCTCTCTACTCAAATAATGACAAAGCTCAAGTTTTAATGCTTTGAAAAGCTACAATAACTGGACTTTAATTTCTTCAGTAATCTTAACTATACATCCGTTCAGCACATCTTGTTTTGTATTTTGATTACCTTTCATCTGCATATATCATTATCGCCATCAGTTATCAAAATCAATATCAGTAGCGGGATGACCAATGCCATACCTGATATCTTTTTTAAGTTTTTCTCTGCTAGGAACTGTATTAGGCATAAGCTTTAGTTTGTAATAATTTCGGAATGAACTTAGGGGTTGTTTGGTTGGAGTGTAAAGTAAATGCAGTGTAAAGTAAATACTTAAGGCTGTTTGGTTGTATGTAAAGTGAATGTAGGAAACATGTTTTTTCTGTTTGGTAGGGTGTATGTAAAGTAAAGTAAAATCTGTGCACTCTCACCAGAGTTTTGTTGCGTTCTCGCCTCACGGTCCTGCTCGGGTCATCCTTCCCTACAACAACACCAGGCCGTGCTTTAGTAGGACATTCTCGTTCGAACTTAGCAGAATTAGAATGTTGGTTGTCGAATTTGGTGCATTTCTTATACATTGCATTCCTTTTTCCTCTAACCAAACAATCCCTTATTGTCTTGCTTGACTTCTTCTTCCAACAACTTTCATCATGTAATGCATAACCTAATAACCATAAACCTCTTTCATAAATTTTCTTAATAGACCACATTTGCCACAATATTTCATTTGATTTTTAGATTTTCTTTCTTACTTGCCGATAGCAATGAATTACACTGCAGGTTCTAAGTGGTTTGGCATTGATAGTCTTGAGCATAACCATAAGCAGTCTCTTTGTCTGGCACATTTACCTCCTATCAAAAAACCTAACTACCATAGAGGTGAGTTCTAGATTGAACCAATAACTTTCTGCAGCATTCCTCCTTATGAACCAATCAGTTTTCTCTCACCCACACCTTCATCAGTATCGAGAGGCGGCACGAGCTGCATGGCTTGCAAAGAAATGCGGTCAAAATTATCGGCATCCTTTCGACCTCGGTGTATATAGTAATCTTAAATCGGTATGCAAAACTACTTTTTTAACCCTCTTGTTTTCCATTCATTACACTTAAGCACTAGAAATTGTTCTATCATTCTAACATTATAGCTTAGTTTGGGGCAACTTTCTTTCTGCTTTTTAAAGCAGATTTATTGTACTAAAAAGTTGCTTTAAGAAATAGTAAAAAAGCTGTCCCAAACAAAGCCTATATCTTTGCTGAACTCAAAATTTCACTTGCCAGATTCTGGGTTCGAATTTGCTGAAATGGTTTTGCCCCTTAGCTATTGGAGATGCAAAGGATGGCACACAGTTTCCAATTTCGAATGATTAACTGAGATAATGCTTCTGTTTTTGTTACTTTTGGAGGTCTGGAAATTTTATTCGGGAGAACCACATATCACAGCCACAGCACCATATTATATTCATCAAGAAGGTAAAATGTTTTGTTTTTTGGGTTCAAAATGTATCTCTTGATGTTGTATTAGTCTAAGTGATCATTTTATGACTTGGACATGGAGCGTGAAAGATATTTCTTTTCCTGTGGAAGATTGAGCAAACTTGGTCTGATGGGCTTGAAGTGTCATAAAGATTGGGCAAATTATTAAGTGCGGACACCAGACGAACCGTCTAATTTTCTCTCTATCTACTACAGCGAAAGTGCAATCAAAATGCAATTACTGTAGCAATTGCGCTTTCACTCGGACGGTTCTCTCTTCATCTGGTATTCACACCTAATAATTTCTCTAAAGATTCAACTGAATTTATCTTTCTATTAAGATTGAGCACATTGCCTAACAAAAAACTCTGATACACATTTTCTCAATTATAAAGCAGCTTGAGAATCTTTTATACAAAGCTGTTGGACTTGTAGAAAGTTTAAATAGCTGGAAACGAAGGATAAAGTTTTCATAAATAAACTACTACCATAAACTTATGCCTTTTGGTATAAAAATAATGTTATTGTAATGCAATGATAAGATTGTGTATGCAGACTTTCACTGTTATTGCATTGAAGCTGACTATTAATTAAGAGCTTTATTTTTAATTAATTCATAAACTTCAGAATGAATTCAAAGATAATGAGATATTCCTAAAAATTGAATTAATGTTCTCATGCTCCGTTAAATATTTGAAAATTTCTTGCAAAACTGAAGAAAGCCTATACATATTACAATACTTAAAGTGATTATTAGTCCACCAAACAAGAAACACATTTAACGCTTTCAATTCTGGCCTTGTCTGTGTGAGCTTCGTTAGTTCTACTACTATTGAGCATTCATGGGTGTTAAGTGATGCATTGGCATAAAATTATTTTGTGCGGATGCAAACATTATGCAAAGGTGAATCAGAATGTGCAACATAAATTTTTTGTTGCATATCATGATTATGTATCAGGTGACATGACGCATTCTGATTCACATCCGAACAGTTTGGTGTTTACACAGAATAATTTCTTTGATTTGACATAGCATGACAGGTGGCGCCAAGTGAGCGAGTTTGGAGCATGAATAAACGTGTATTATATGAATTTATGAACCCAAGTTTCCTATATATTTGAATAAACATAAATATTGAGCCAACAAAATAATCTCACAACACATTCAGATGGAAAATAAATTGTTTTAAAAAAGTTAAAATCTCTCTAAATTGGGAGCTTAAACTATTACTATCATCTCCATTGATTATCATCTTTAAACTTTATATCATACTCATTTTATTTCAAATAATAATAATAAAAAAAAAAAAAACAGATTCTAATTTAAACTCATCCAATTCCAAAATCTTCCTTTTTAGGCACCTTCAACCAAACCATTTCAAAATACAATAACTCATCTCAAATCAAACTCAATTTCTTTATATATATATATATATATATATATATATATATATATATATATATATATATATATATATATATATATATATATATATAATAAATTCTTTCTCTTTTTGATTTTTTTTTTTTAAATTGCGTTCATAAACAATGCAACATCAATATTAGCATTTGACATTCGGCTAAAAAAAACTAGTGGACAGCATACATACATTTACAATTCGATTGATGATGATCTTACACAATTTTTTTTTTTTTAATAGCCGACCAAAATAACCCAATAAAATACCAAAGAAACATATAATTGTTTCCTTCCAAAAATTAACAAACTTTAAATAAAATCAAAATCAAAATACTTCTTTAACAAAAAAAAAAAAAAATCATATTATCAGCATTTTTCTACGAGAATTTCATGTATTAATTCGAATATTTAATTTTCATAATCATTAATTTATTTAAAGACAAATAAAACATAAAATATAAAATTTGGTTGATAGATCAAATCATCATAGTAATTTCATAATAAATTTAACAATTATAAAACCCATCCCGATAAAATTTGTGTTAAAATAACCCAACCCAAAATTTCTACTTCCAGCTCCCTAAAATTTAAAAGAAGATTCCGAGAATGTTCCCCCTCAAGATATAGTCGCCAATCATTCAGAACAGATATCAACTGTATGGAACATACGAGAAGAAAAGGCAAGATAAAGATAAAGCCCTTACCATTTATGGATTTGAATGGCTACGGAGTCTCGCTGAGGGAGCGCTGCTTCATCATCCTCGCACTCAGAATGCTCTCTTTCCTGGAATTTAGTGAGTGGGAGCACAGCGATTCAGCGAATTGCTCGGTCAGATTTAGGAAGAGAAGCAGGTTCTGCTGGTACTTATCGTCGTCTTGCAAGCTCTTTTCTGAACTAATCTTTGATAATTTTCTGTCAAATATTAGCTGCTTATCCTCGCTTGGTTCTTCATCTTCTGACAAATCTCGCATCGCTAGATCATCATACTCCTCATCAGATTTGGTTGAGTGCTCATCAACCGAACCTTCCATCTGCGTGAAGGGAGAATGCAATAGGGCATTCAGTAACAGATTTCATTCCCAAGATTTAGGCTTTCGTTTTGAATTAAAAAACAGTACGAAAGCTGTCCCAAACGAAACCTTAGTTGGGTGCTATGTTTCAATTCAGTAAAAATTGCGAAGGAGAAGAATAAGTTGAAAATGGATGAAGGGATCTTTAAGTGTTATTTAATGTAATGATGATCAATGATTAGGAAAATTTCATATATTACTATTTTTCTTGAAGCAATTAATAGAAAATAGGCATAATTGGTTTTAGAAATAAGAGCAATTATAGTAATTTCAAAAGTATCTCTATATCCATAACAAGTTTCACTATACTTGTTAAGTTCTTACCTCATCATGAATCTCCTTAGCGACATCACTTAGATCTTCATCACTATCAATATCAGGGTGATCATCAGCCTCTTCACTGCCAGAGACAGATAACTCCTCTTTTAGCTGCAAAAAGAGATTGGCTAAATACTGGAGAGAAAACAAAAACAAGAGAAGATGTGTGCAGCACAGGTTCAGCCAACAATAAGGCATCATCGTTTGTCCAAACCTTAACATGTTAGCTAATTTGATAGACAAACCAGCATAAAAGCTCTTCCAAATGCCATGCAAATTTAACTGTTAGGGGGAACATGAGTGTCATGCAAGTTTTATTTTTTAGTGCAATTAGAAAATTGAAAATTTATTTATTTATTACACCCCTCTTTATGATCTAAAATGTCATTAAGCCAATCATGAGAGTTCCTAACTAATCAAGCGAGTTCAAGTAGGATTGGGAGTTCTTCAATAAGCAAAGTTCCCAGCAAAACATTATTGCTAATATATAGAATTTAAGCATGTGGTTGTTAGATCTGAACCGATCCAATCAGGACCGGTTCAAGTCTATGCCCGCCAGTCCAAAGGGGGAGGCGGACAAGAGAGAGGGGCGATAGTATTGGTGGGCCCCATGGCCTAAATTAAATAGGATTTGGGAGGTAAAATTTGAATGAGAGACTGTTTAGGAATTAATTAATTTTACTTTTGCTTTAATTAGTCTCTCTTTTTAGGGTTTGAGGGTTATCTTGAGTATGAAATCAAATTTGAGATCTACAGTTTATTCCTTTGGGTTCTAGGTTTGGCTAGAGATATGGAGAGATGTTTCTTCCTCTCGAATTGAAGAAACTTATATTGTTTGTTGTTTCTTGCATCTACTAGTGGATTTCTTCATTGTTTCTCTCCGTTTTCTCCGTATTCCCCAGAAAACTGCTGTAAATTGCTGTTTTACTGCTGTAAACAGCAGTTTTTTCCACTGTTTTTCGCCAATTATTGTTAGGATTGCTTGAGAACTCAAGTACTACCTATCAGTGGCCTCTTAGCTTTTCTGTCTAACACATGTTTTTACCCTAAAATCCCAAAGCAAAACCAAGTCTGTGATCAAACATCAAAATTAAACAGCGCTTGTACCAAAAACTCTTTCAATTTATAGAAATTTGGTAAGGTTAATTGAAAGATTAGTTGCAGAATTATAGCACAAATCAATAAAAAAAAGGATACCTCTTTAGCAGCTGCTTCTGACATCCTTGGAGAGCTGCAACAGGAGGAAAAGTATCTACTTCCTGTGTCAGTACCATCAGCCCTCGAATCATCAACGCTTCCTGTATGACTAGTACCACCTGTGTCACTAGGCCAGGCACTGATTCCAAAATTACCAAATTGGAGATTAACATGTTCTGCCTTTCCAATTGGTAAGGGACCATACATGGGAATTCCCACTATTTTCTCATCAACATTGGCAGATAGGGATTTTAGACTACCATCAGCAGACTCGAAAGGCCAAGCTTTGGCAACAGAGCCATCTGTGTAAAGAAGAGCCATGAGATGCCTTGAAGACCCTTGCCTCCTTATTAATTGGAACATACCCTTCGAACTCAGAATATCAGCGGCACATTGATTTCTATGCTCCTCATCCACTACCGGCACCATATTAGTTGCTGGATCATAAAGAGGTTCACCTGCGGCACGCCGGCGTAAACAGCTAAAGATTGTAGCATGAATTACTGCAACACTGCGGTCAACATTTGTATTATTTATTTTAGGTACCAAGTGCTTGTCTGCCCGATCACAAAGATAGTCCTGAATTGTCCTGATATTTTTTATATATTTGACGTACTTATTCTTGGCAGGATCTAGAGCCATATACTTTGCACGTACTGCAAATCGCTCTGTATGTTTTTCCTCATTTCCAATATAGATCATGAATGGTATTATTGAAGGATGTTTCTTCATTAGCCCCATCTACATTATTATAACAATATAAATCAGATATGAATATTATGAAGGATGATTAATAAACTAACATGTTCAACAGGTGCATCTCTTGTTTTAACATTTTTTTTATAAAATTTATAAAAAGGCATCTAAACAGTTTACGACGGACCATGCAATGTAATTATTCCAGTAGAGACAATTAAGAGTTGATCATACTCGTCAAATTCATTTGGGAAGACATAAATCAAACACTTAAAAATGTTATTGAACTAAAGAAGACTGGTTTTCCTGCTTACAAAGGTACCCACCACAAAATTGAGGCTCAAGTGAACACCTTCAACAACAACCGATTCTCTACGATTCTCCCAAGCAGTGATCAAACGGTCCAAGCTATCTATAACCATCTCGCTCTGTGCTTTAAATCCTTTGATAGCCATTTGCCTTTTGCTAATCGTGTCTACAGAAGCTAATCTAATAGAAGATTGGCCGTCAGCTTTTCCATTCAATGTTCCATCTGAAAAATCATCTTTTATGATGGGATGTGAAATGATGGCAAGTTTTTTTGCTTTCCGTCTAGCCTTTGCTTCTGCAACAGCTAGAGGATCTAAGCAATCTCCAGCATGATATGTTGAGGCCCAAAGGAGAGGATTTTGCTTCTCATCAACAAAGCTTCTCATCATATGCCGTATGGAATCAGTAGAGATTACAGTGGTGAGGCCCAACCGGCTTCCCTATTTGGATGTACATTCAATAAATAATATTAAAGGATGGTGCAGGATTACTACAGATGATTAAAAAAATAAAAATAATAGTGCTAAGAAAAAAATAAATTCCTTAAATAAGACGAATTTCACAAGTCTGTAAAGGTAAAGGTTAGCGCCAGGCAAAGATTTAGGCGCCGCTAAAGAAAACATAACTTTTTTTTTTTTTTTTGTGAGGATAACGTCTATGTGATACAGAAGGCACAATAAAAAAAGCAAAAAATGATCGCAACAATAAATTTCCACAGTGTTCAAATAATGCAATTTCTGCAAAATTCCATAAATACATGGACTTAATAAAAAGATAGCATTTTAAAGGTAAAGTGAACAGTACCAGCAAAGCAGACAGAGTAGACTTTCCGCATCCACTTGTTCCACATAAAAGAATAGTCACAGATTCCTTTTTTTCTCGGATTCTACAAAAGAGGTTAGAAAAAATTAAAAAGATGTCATGAGGTCCACAACATTGCGAAGAGTGAAAGGAATAGAGAGAATAAATAAAATATCATAGAATACAATTTACAAAAATATTGTAACTCTTACATCGGCTAAAAAAAAAACCACCTCTTTTTCATCCATTTCCAACAGTATTGAAACTATTATATCATTTTTGTTGAGATTGGTCCAGCTTTAGATTTGTAGTTTCCTAGGTGCATTTTATCAAATAAAGTCTCAATATATATAGAAAGTTTGTAATATGTTTTCCCCCCTAAGCCAAGCAATAAAATTAGTTCTAATTTGTTCTTCTCTCTCTCTCTCTCTCTCTCTCTCTCTCTCTCTCTCTCTCTCTCTCTCTCTCTCTCTCTCTCTCTCTCTCTCTCTCTCTCTCTCTCCCTCTCTTCCAAGAAGCTCAAGAAAAGCTTCTTCTTTCTCCAAGATTCATAAGAAATAGTATCAGAGCTAGGTGGAGGTGGACATTAAAAGGGTTAATTGGCATTGACTACTTCCGTGCGAACAGGGATGGCCGAACAGATTGCTGGCCGGACTGATTGCGCGATTCGGGATCGTAGATGAAACAGGAGGCTGCATGGAAAGTAGTGGACTGGGACTGCAAGTGGGAGCGGTAGGCGCGGTTTGGTTCTGTGATTGGGAGGTCGGAGCAACTGGTGCCGCGTAGGGCCGACGTGCGCGAGGCGGATCGGGGCTTTTATTGCAGTCGAATTCGAGCTACAGAAGGAATTCTTGCTATGGTTCAAGATCATGTCAACACAAAGATTCAAAATCAACAAATTTAATGGTGAAAACAATTTCGATTTTTAGAGAATCAAAATGAAAGCTCTACTTGTTCATCAAGGAACTTCTTAGGCGATTTCAAGGGAATATCTTGCTGCCGTAACCATCAGGATAAGAATTAGACAAACCCAATTGAAGGCTAATAGTGCGATTCTTTTATCGCTAGGTGATGAAGTATTGAGGGAAGTATCTGAAGAGGGTTCTACTATAGAAGTCTGAGAGAAACTGCAATCATTGTACTTGAAGAGATCGTTAGCCAACTGGTTATATCTAAAGAAAGATATATACACATTGCATATGACTGACAACAAAGACTTGAAAAAGCACATAGATGAATTTAAATAAATTATTCTTGATCTTAAGAATGTATATGTTAGGATTGAGGAGGAAGATCAAGTCATTATTCTCCTAAGCTCTTTACCAAAATCATATGAGAATATAATAGATACATTACTATATGGTAAGCAAACGTTGACCATGACTGAGGTAAAGTCGGTTTTGATGTCCAAACAACTTCAGCAAAGGACTGATGATAAAGAAAATATTGATAGCATTCTGATAGCAAGAGGAAGACAGTAAGAAATGTTTCTGTTGCCATAAAGAAAGGCATTTCAAGAGAAATTGCCTGGATTTGTTGAAACAACAAGGAGCCAGGCCCAAAGAAAACGACAACTTAGCTATGGCAGATTTGAGAGACAGATGAATAGATTCAAATGTTTTGTAAAATTTGGACTAAGGTGAAGATTGTTGTGATTGGTCCAACTTTAGATTTGTAGTTTCCTAGGTGCATTTTATCCAATAAAGCCTCTATATATAGAGAGAAGTTGTACTAGGTATTTTTAAGCCAAACAATAAGATTAGTTCTGATTTGTTCATTCCTCTCTTCCCTCACTCTCTCTCTCTCCCTTTCTCCCTCTCTTTCAAGAAGCTTAAGAAAAGCAGCATCTTTCTCCAAGAATTATAACAATTTTCTACAATTAAAAAAAAAAGAAAATTAAGGAGGAAAAAAGAAGCAAATAGAGCACCCACTACAAATTAGCTCTACTTAATAGAGTAGTCCTAATAAGAGAATAATTAGAATACTCATCAATATTTTATAAAGCCACATATAATATATTTGTGAAATATTGCTTAATTCATTCCTAATATCCCGCCTAAAACTTAAAAGAAAATAGGTAAATATAAATAAAATTGTCTATACACAAATAATATTTAACTACAAAACCAATAAATCTTGCATAATCACTTTATTTGTAATTCTTAAATCAATCATACAGTTCATCTTTACATTCGTTGAATGATATATATTATTATTTAAATTTATATTTCATATCAACCCACAAAAATTAGTAGCAGCATTTCACCAAAAAGACTGAGCACTTCTCGCTAGTTTTGATTAGTATATTCAACACTTTAGGAGTCAAATATATTATAATGTTCAAAGAAACTTCTCAAACTTTCGATCCAATTAAAAATTTAACTGAAATCATATCTCCCATCAAAAAAACAAATATAATTATGAACCTCATGAGAATCACATTGTCGCCTAGAACCATAACTTATCCAATTTAGTTTAAATTACATTATGATATTATTTTATTATTTGACCCAATTATTATGACCTATTTAGAATTGATATGAAGAAGCAACATTAAGTTCTAAGATCAAATCTGATGTGATGTCTTAGAGTACAAGGCTTCCTACTACAAATTGATGTGATACGTTCAAGAATTGCACGTGAAATTCATTAAGAATCACAAAGTAAACTAATATAAGAGTAGAGTATCGTAGGTTAAGGTCCAAGAATTTTCCGTTGTCAAAATGTTATGATAAGCGATTACAAACTAGTTGTTTAGGCACAATTAATGATAGATCTCTAAAAGTATCACAATAAAGCAAATGCAGAAATTAATAGAATCCCATGGTTAATGTCTAGAAAGTTCACAATGAGTTACCTTGCTCACTCACACTCAAGTAGGGCTTCGCGGGAGAAGGTATTTAGCAAACTCAACGATGTCACTAAGACGGTAGCAACACCAATGGCCTTGATCCACGGGGAGGTTGACGGTGACGAGGATGGCGTGAATGCTCGACTGTCAATGCTCCAATTGTAGTTTGAAAATCGTCAGTCGATGATGCTCGCAAGAATCGAGACGACTCACTCCAAATATTCTTCAACGGTGGTCTCGTCTTCAAATCCCACGTCAAAGCACGGAGATCTTAGGATGTTGATGCTTCCGTCGGCGTTGAATACAAGACCCCACTCAAGTTTGGGATCTGCCATTCAACATCGAAGTGAGGGTGATGGGTGTCGTCTTCTTCTTCTATTGCTTCAAGTGTTGTAAGCCTCCGAAATTCACCAAGGTAGGGAAAGGGGAGTGGTCGGCCAAGGTAGGGAGAGAGGGGGCAGGTGAGTTGGGAGAGGGATTCTAGATTAGATGAGGGAAGGAGGAGAGTTACTAAAATCTGAAACTAATCTCAAATTTTTAGTTAATTTGGAGGGAAGCGATTTGAAAATAATTTCAAATCTCAATGATAATTAAGGGGGATTAATGGGCATTTAATGGGATCCATGAAGAGGGGGGCCGACGGCTCATTAGAGGAGGGAGGGGTTTCTAATTCAAATCCTGAAATTAATTTCAGGATTTTAAGTGAAAAGAGAGGGAGATTAATTTGAAATTTGATTTCAAATTAAGGAGACATTAATGTATTAATTGGGGCATTAATGAAGCATTCAATTGGGGGAGAAACCCCTCATGGGGCCGGCGGGCAAGGTGAGAGGGGGAGAGGGAAATTAGTGGGATGTGGCTTCCAATTTGGATTGATGACGTGGCACAATAATTAAAGACTCCAATTTAAATTAAATTGAAATTGGAATTCGTCATGAAAACTTTCCAAATTTGGAATTCCTAATTAGGAAAGAATTTGAAATTTGAAATTCAAATTTCAAATTTGAAAATTTCGGAGAGATGGTTAGGTGGTGGGTGGGGAAGGAAGTTGCCGGCAAGGAGGCCGGCTGGTGCCGTGAGGTGGTGGGCGGCGGGCTTCCAAGGAGGAGGCGACAACAAGAATTTGGATGAATATTCTTGTGGTGGAGGGGGAAGTGGTTGGAGGAAGCACGAATGAGAAGATGAGGTAATTTAACCACGAGCCGCGGACTCTTCCAACGACTGGTGGGCCTTGCGATTTGCTCACCTTGAGCTCTCTCCCTTCTCAAGCTCTCATGCAAGAAGAAGTAGAAAAAAAACACAAATTTCATTCAAATATTCATTAGTTCCAATACAACTAGAATGACCTATATATAGGTCCCAACATAAAAGAAAAACACAAAGACTAAATTGCCCTCGGGGCTACAATCATGACTCAGCTCATACTAAGGGTACAATAGGAAACTCCAAGAAATAAAAGAAGAAAATGCATAAATATCTAGAAATATAAACTCTGAATCATGACCGTCGATCTGCGCTGTCTCCGGCGATACACATGCTTGAACCTCTGATCGATGTCCACATCACAAATGTTATGATTCATAATTCACTAGCCACTAATTTAAACATATATTTATAGCTTTTAATGAAAATCAAAAAGTACAAAAATTCACGCCAAATAATAATTTAATGGTTGCGAGAGTGAATCAATTAATAAAACTATATAAAAAAGAAGAAAATTCACAAAAATTAGAAATTTAATCATCACGATATAACGTGATAGGTACCCTTCAGAATTATCAGACAACACTTGAATCATATTCAGAAGAATTCAACATACAACAAGCACATAAGTTTGAGAAAAAAGGAATTTTCATCAAGCAATCAACTAATTTTACAAGCCTTGGTAAACCTATACTTACAATAATCCAATTACAATGTCTGCAAGTTTCTTTCCGAAATCAATCATAAATAAATCACAGCAAATTCGCAGCTAATATTGAGTGAATAAGCACGAAAACAGGGTACTAGTTCAGCTGAAAGCTCTACTCCTTTTAGACAGTAAGTTAAACCACAGGTTTCGCCTTCCTTCAATGATAACTAGTTCGTCCTTCAATGGTAACTAGTTTGTCAGTCTAAATAGTAATAAGCACAAGTTTTGAAACCACAATCCAGGTGTTGAAAACAAAGGGAAAATTCACATGCATAAAAATTCAAACATGCTTAAGACACCTGCAAACCAAAATAAGCTAAAAAACAAAGCAGTCGAAGAACACAGCCAAAACAATCTTCAAATAGCAATGAACAAAAGCTTAATCAACTAAAACCATGGCTAAAACCAACAGTAAACCCAAACTAATAACAACCAACAGTGAAACCAAATTAATAAGTAATAACAACCAACAGTGAAACCAAACTAATAACAACCAATAATGACCCAAATAAACCTGCACAAGAATTCAGTGGACAAATCCCATTTTCTATAGGGATCAATGTTATAGGCATGTTTAAACAAATAAACCAAAACATAAAAGTCAGAAAATTAAAGTATCAAAGTAAGAAAAGTCAAGAATAAAATCAAACACAAAATGCTGATTTGCATCACATACCATCGGGAAACTATTAATATGAAAAACAAAATGAATTGCACCAAAAGTGCCATGAATGACATGTCATTTTTATACCATTATTTAGAATAGAAAGACATTAGTTGATTATAATTATTACAGTTCTATTAAATTGTATTTATTTCCCTGTAATTATCTAACAGCAACATCAAAGAAAACATTATCCTAAAAAATGAAGAAAAACAAAAAACTCTACATATTAAGCCATAAATAGTAACATAATATCAATAATGTATGATTGCAAAAGATGGGCATTTAAGGAATCTAATGACTTGAGATATTGAAATCTGCCTCTTAAACTTTGAACAATCCATTTTATCTACATTTCAATTTCCTGAATGAATTGACCTTTAATGACTTTCTCTGCTAACATTTGAGTGAACTTACGTATAGTGCCGCAAGTAAATGAACTTACAACATTACATAATATAAACTCCATAGCTTCTTTTGTCCACATATTATGTCAAGATGTAGTAAAGAATTCGGGATGAATATTTGAATGGATTTCATATAAAGTGCTGAATAGACCAAGAGAAGCAATGAGAAACGAGAAAAATTGGTATGCATAAAAACCATAGATTGGCTAAAATAATTGAAAAATTGCATGACAGTTGAAATTAGTTGATATCAACGCATATGAGCAGGAACATTGGGGCTAACAAATCAGTATGGGTCGTCAACAAGCAACAAACAAAATCTGTTTTAGATACACATTTATTCAAGAACAAAAAGAATCTGTATTTAAAAAGCTAAAAAATCTTTATAAGATACACCCACTTAAACAGATCTTTTGAGCCAATGGAACTTAAATGAGTATAAAGTTAAACCAATTAGAGTAAAGAAAAAGAAAGCAGTAAAAGAAGAGCATGTCTGTCAATGGTTGTGCTTCCTGATTTGCTGCAATAAAGACGGAAATTCCATATAATACTCGTTTAAGCAAAATTTAAACAATGCTACAAAAAACATCTCATTCACAAACAAAGTCTGCATGTATGTTGGAGGGAAAGGAGCATGTGAAACTAAAAAGGATATAAAGAATTTTGCACCTGCACGCCAGCATCAGGTCAGCCTCTGGTTGGGACCTACATACTTGTAGTAGTCCATTCCAAGGTAAATTGATAATCAAAAGTTCACCCTGAGATACATATTTAGTTGTCTAGACAATATCCCACATAAATGATGAACCTATAGGAATTGAAGATTGGCAATAGTTTTTTTATGCAACTAGAAATGAACTACCTTTTTAGGGTTTAGGGTTTAGGGTTTAGAAACCCTAAGTTTTGTTTCTCTTTTTTAGTTTTTCTTCTTTTATGGTCATTGTTGAAATGATATTTTATACCATATTTTTGCTTTTTTAAAAATTTGTAGTCAATGTTTTACATCTCTTAATCTGTTAAAAGGAGAAAACACTGTTGATTGTGTCTCTTTCCCTAGCCTATTTTAGTGATGTAATTTTCTTTTCTAAACAAAAGTCTATCTTAAATTAACAACTATACTTTATGATTGAGATCTTTTCTACCTTTTACAGTGTAGAAAAGTAATCAGATGAGATTGGACTTCCAAGCTAGCCCACTCCCCACCAATCCATTCCAGCAATTTTATTTAATTCCAAAAGGTCTCCCCCATGCCACCTCAGCATCTCTGGGCCCATTGACTGGTCAAACAGTCAATGGGTGGTCAAAATACCCTTTTAGAGCCTTAATTAATCCCTAAACCCTAAACCCTAAATAATCTCCCTAAACCCTAAATTTACAATCATGTGGTGATTGTTAATGAATGGATAGGGTCAAAGCTAGATTAAAGGTGGGATCAAAGTCTAAGTTGAAGTTTGGATTGTCAAATTGATTAGATCAAAGTTTGGGTATGTTTGACCCAAACTTTGATCTAATCAATTTGACAATCTAAAATTCAACTTAGACTTTGATCCCACCTTTAATCTAGCTTTGATCCTATCCATTCATTAACAATCACCACATGATTATATAAAACCCTAAACTAGATATTCAATTAGCTCATTATTATAGTCATCATTTGACAAAGGAACATAATGAGCTACTATTGAGGTTACATGTAGTTAGTAAACAATGCTATAAAAAACATCTCATTCACAAACAAAGTCTGCATGTATGTTGGAGGGAAAGGAGCATGTGAAACTAAAAAGGATATAAAGAATTTTGCACCTGCACGCCAGCATCAGGTCAGCCCTCTGGTTGGGACCTACATACTTGTATTCCGATAGAGCAGCGCAAGTAACTTTCAAGAATCTTTCTCTACTACAAACTACGGTTGTCAGTTTCTTGTACTGTTCAAACGGTATTGTGTAACCAGTCTCAGCACTTTGCTGAGCCAGGCCCTTCCGGTCTTCATCCTGATCCAAGCAATCAGCCACAAATTCCGTTCTCAGAAGCTCAAATACCCTTCGGCTGATCTGCCAAAGAAACACATTACCTACTTGAGAACCAATCCACTGATTACTAAACCAGCTATAGCCGAAAGAAAAAAAGAGCACAAAGTTAATTAACAATATTGGAATTCAAACACAAATTGGCGTCGATAAATGCCCTCACCCTCAAAACATCTCAAAAAAAATTATATAAAAAAAAAAATCATTCACAGGACGCTAAAAGAAACCCCAGAAAGCAAGACAAGCACCAGGCGATGCATAATGCTACTCAGAAGTATCACAACCAAAACTCTTCCGGTAAGGTACGAACGAAAACGAAGAAGCGACAAATAAAGACGTTCGGTTCCGAATAAATAATTGAAATCATACCCAGAACGTCCACCTGCGAAAAACACAGAACAACTACATGAAAACCCCCCACTTACTACTGAAACCACTCATTATAGAGCCAAAACTCAACTAATCACAACGTAAATGTAATAACAAATTTGTAAAAGACATAAAACCCTCAGCCAATCAAAAGAAAACTGTAGCAACGCGTGAAAACCTCCACCCAAAACAACAGTTCTCAACAGACCTTGAAGGCATGCCGCGCTTTGCATCCCATGAGTTGCAGCGTGTTCTGTAACACGGGTCTCGTGTACCGAAACGAGGCTGTCTCCATCCCGCCATTACCTCCTTCCCCTCCTCCCTTCTCCCCCACGTCGTCCACCACCGCAATGTAGATAAGCTTCGGAACCTCCGCCATCTCCAACAATCCCAAGCAATCAGCGAAACCCAGCAACCTTTCAAAGCCATTGCACATCGAGATCGAAGAAACGATCCATGCGGACGCTGGCCGACGATCCACTGCAGCTTAGGGTTAGGGATTTCGTGACCTTAAGAGGAGCTGTGGCTCCGTCCGCCATGCTCAGAGCTCCCGACATGGCTTCTTCCTTCGCACCATTCGAGGCCACACATGTCGTAACACATGCCATTCCACGCTGCGATGAGTCGCGCTGCGCGTCCCGCATTTGGATTTATATATTCTTATTATAGATCTTATCGAACGACCGCATTAGATACGGCGTATCTCGGCATTATATATTATTATATATAGAGCTAGTCATCAGCATGAGGAACTATGTTGACACGTGGCAAATTTTTGTTCGTCGGAATGGTAGTCGCTGTTGGTAGGGATTCGGCGAGCGTTCACGTTGCTGTCGAAATTGTCGTTTTTCAACTTTAGTTGTTGCGCCGAAAATAACGTTAGGATTTCCGGAAGAAATTAAAGTGAGCCTTTTTTGCTATCATTTGCTATCATGCGCCTTGCCATGAAATGATATAGGAGGTGCATTGTATTTTGTATTATTTACATGTAATTTATTTTTCTAATGAAACATTTTGCTTCTTGATAAGCATAAATAGTCTTGCAATATAGGATGTTTACCTCTTGGGTTTGATAGAATTACGTGTTAGCTCTTGCAATATTCTAGATCAATATAATTTTTCTCAGTTGCTCTATGTGGGTAATCTTCTTATTTCTAATAAGGTTAGGTAATATTATCGTCTTCGAAGACGTTCTCTTTGCTTTTAGAAATGATGCTAGCATAAGCATAAATCTGGCCAAAAGCTCTATATTATTCTCTCCAAATATATCAAATCTCATTTTCCTTTGCTTGACCCTTACACATACCATTGTTTGATCCTAAGCTGCTTTGTCATGGGATTCCCATCTTCATGTGGTGACTTCATCTCACTAACTTCTAACATATTTTTTCATAAAACTTTTCAATTACTTGATTTGATCTTTATGCTATTAGGAATTATCCCTAATTCTTATTTAATTAGATCTCTTTAAATCGCTAAGGCATGCCTTAAGTTTTTAAAAATGTGTTGCTTCGAATTTCTCTATCATGGCAATAACTGCACAATGTCTCAAGACATGCAAGCCAAAGATGAATTGGAGCAACTATTATTCTTACGCGTGCTCAAAGGTGATATCTTATTTGGATAACTCCTCTACCTACTTAGCAGAAAGGTAAGTACTATTATTCATGAAAAACTTGCTATTGACCTTTTTGGAAAAAACATGTGGAAATTTCTTATATCTTAAGCCTAATATATCATATTATATTTCTAATGACATAATATTAAGTTAGTTTAGTATCAAAATTTCAAGGAGCATTTTGGCTTGGCGTCTTCTCTATCATGAATCCGACTCATTCTCTTATTGGGAAAATTAGCCCATGTATTCTCTATCAAAACATAATGAAAAAAAAACAAAATTACATTCTATACCAATTCTATTATGAAGAAACAGAATTAGACTCAGAAATAGATCTCTTTAGGCTTCCAATGCGTCCAGCCGCTCGCTAAGGCAGATCCAGGACCCTCACAGTAAGCACCCCAAACACATAAATCATATGAATGCACATCCAGGTTTTTAAAGTAGTCCATGGCTCATCATTGTATAGCAAAAACCTGTAGCTCCCAGAATTTTTGAATGGCCAAATAGAAATCCAAAAATCAGCCTCTTATCTCAGAAAAACAGAAAAGTGCCCAGAAGCATGCAATCAATAAACAGAACCAGTTAACCCAAGCAATGTTAGCATCCAAAAGTCACCATTGAATCTCCTTTGATTACGTTCTCTCCAAAGATAATAAATCTTATGTGAGGGAGCAGAATATTTTTTCCTTGGGAATTGTTCCAAAAAAAATCATAAACCAAGAGGTCTTAAATAGAAAATGCAACTTAGTGCCAAAGAGGTGAGAATGGTTTTCAAAATGCTCAAGACAGAAATTGCAGTCAGGAGGGGCGGGACTACTCCTCCTGTTAAGGAGTCCGCCAGCTTGCCCTGAATACATCCAAGCGTAACACGCATAGCGTTGCATATCTTACACACACTCAAAGGTGATCTCTTATTTGGATTCCAAACCCCTCTTTCACCCAGCAACCAATCCTTGAATGGCTACTTAGTCGAAAAATTGCTGTTTAAACCAACTTTAAAATTAATCAACTCTCTAAGAGTGCTAGCCTTGTTGCAGATTAGTTTCCAAAATTTTGAAGCCGGACTTATCTTGTTAGATGAATGCTTTCGAGCATCATCTTTTTGGCTCAGGCCTATTTTTCATCCATTTCTTTCTTATATCAATGAGGTATTGGATGCATTAGATACAAATAAAAACTACTACTATCTTACTAATTGATGCTTGATTAATTACATTTGATGTGAAAAAAATGATAGGAGATTCTGTAATATTTTGCCCTCTACACAAAATTCATTGAGCAATGAGTACTAAGGTTTCCATTTAAAAAATTTTCAATGAATTATTAATTTAAGAAAATATTGCATGCATAAGATTATAAGTTTCACCAATGTATTTTGTGATTTATTGTTCATTATTCCTAAAAAAGTTCGTTACTTTGTGTCCAAATTTATAATTTGAGCTTCCAAGAAATTGAAGAAGCTGACTATAAAGGAATCAAAATTTCCTCCAATTTTTGAAAATGAGAGCATAAAAGGGAGAAAAAACTATAGTTCGAGTTTCCTTAAATAATTAGAATAACTGTTCAAAAGGGTTTAAAATTTCTAAAAAATTAAAATAACACCATTGTAATTAACATTTAAACCATTAATTGAACAATTAGATAATTAAACTAGCTTTTAATGAAATTTAAAATAAATAAATAACTTATATTTAAAATACAAAATTACCTTTTTTGAACTGATTAAAAATTAGATAATTTAAACTAGCTTTTAATATATTTTTGCCAAATATATTTAATGATAAATCCAGGTTTACAGAATTTAATAAATCCTATTTGTTGCAAACAGCACCTAAGTGTAATTTCCTCTAAATTATTTATCTATTATTATAAAGGAGTAAATAACAGTTTCACATGGAAAAGTGAGAAAAGGAAGTTACATTGCTGTTATCAAATTGGGGACCGAAGCTAAGGTTCACATGTTTAAGAACCCTAATCAAATCAACGTTCCCCAAGTAAAATGAGAAATGCTAAAATTAGAAGCCTCACACATCGTTGAGGCCAATAAGTTTCAGCTAATGCTTATTTCCAAAGTGCCACCACCTTTTCTTTTTCTTCACTTCTGCAGCTGGAAGATCTGTAAACACAGCGAAAGAACCAAAAGCAATCCTTAGAAAAGAAGTATCTAAGGGCTTCTTCTAAAATCCATCGCACGTTTTGAAAAGTTAAAATTTGAAAGCAATTTTGATTTTGAACTCTACAAACGCATAGAAAATCCCTCATATGCTGGCACGGAAACCATTTCACTTTTTAACTAAGATTTTGTTTGGAACAGTTTTCTTACTGCTTTTTAAAGCAGTTTTTTAGTACAAAAATTAATTTTTGTACTAGCAAGCTGCTTTAAGAAACGATAAGAAAACCGTCGTCCCAAACAAAGCCTAAGATTTGGAAAGCAATGAGACATGAGAAAAACTTACCTCCCTCAGGGTAGATGGAGTTATAGTGAACCTCAGCCCAGAAGCTCAAGAAAATTACTGCAAAGCACATTTAATCAGTGTATCAGAAGATTTGTGAGAGCTGAAAGTAAACAGTTAGGTCTAAATGAAAATAATTCAATGTAATTTAATATTATGAATTAGTTCGAAATCACAATAAAAACAAGATTTCAACTCTTACAAATAGGAGACCAAAGAGAGGCATGAAGAGGTGTGCACATGTAAGAGATGGATGCGAAATCAATGGAGTGAATTTCGATCTCTTATAGATCCAAAGAGAAACGAATTACATTTCACTGAGTGTTCTGACTAAAATTCTGTGAGTTCAGAACTAACCAGTCGTCATCTTTTCCAAGAATAATCTTATGCATGGGACAGCGGAGAATAATTGACTTCTAGGTATCACAATTGAGAGCGATGATATTACAATAAACCGAATTTTGGTTGACTCACGAACTCATGAACATTAAGATGGTTATCTTTTGATGTTCAACATCTTGAATGAGATAAGATAATGTCGCACGGATTTAATGAGAAGCAATAAAAAACAATAAGATGATCCACCCTTCTCCTCGGATTCAATAACTTTATATGGAAGCCAAATTTTATGTGACCGACACTGACACCCCATTCAAAGCGCTCCTAGGTCGATCGTGACTCCACAAATATGGCATTGTTATGTCTACGAAATGCTTAAGAGACGGAGAAGAATTCATGGTTAGTAGTAGCATACAACCTTTCATAGTGCCAATAAAAAAAAAACAAATATACCAAGATGTTAGATCTTTGTTCCAAAGGAATCAAAGCCAACACAACCATTCAAAATTGAGACATCTACATCGAAGGGTGTGAAGCAACATGAAAAGGAAGGTGTTAAAAAGCAAAGAGGACAAAAGATGGCAAATGCAAACTCTCCATAAAACCGCCAATCCTCCATCTAAGTTAAAAGTAGTTGTTCACCACTTGTAAAGTGATATAGAGGTAGAATAAGGTATCCCATGTCAAACACAATGAGACATGCAATCCTCCAGCTAAGGGGAATGATAGAAGCCTATCCACATTTAGATTATGAATTCAAATCATCTTATACATGCAAGGTACAATGTCTCCCAAAAAAAATAACCAACAGTTCAACATAAAAAACTACTCGCGCATTTACGCCTTTAACTTTCCAGCATTTTCAAAGAGGTCACTCCATATGAGATTCACAACATCAAAAAGTTGATAACATTCTATATACCTCTTTTACTTGAAAGTAGTGGATAAAGGAGCTTATTTTACAAATAAGAAGTGTATTAGTACATGTATTTTGATCAGCTCATTGAATTTATCGAATCTGGAAAGATAATTCTTACAAGCTAAGAGTTTGAGTCAGAATCACAAATGGCAAACTCAATATTTTAAATGAATATGATATCAAAAAGGTACCCAATTGTCACGGAGAAGCGACAACTATGCAACCAAAAGCCTTAGTTTCATTATATTCAAATATCCTTAAAACCAATACATGAAGAACTAGACGATGGTGGGCAGGCTTCTATAATGAATGAGCTAAATATAGTCAACTGGGGAATCAAGGAAGACGCTTGCTCGACTATTATCGACACTCACCCATAAGAGGATAAAATTGTGGAGATAAAAATACTATGTAAATTCAAGGACCGTTTATTTGAATATATGCTGAGAAAAAAGCTCAGTTTATCCCTAACATGACGGTTCATAGATTAGCCATCAATCTTGACTCAACATCCGTTAAACAAGCTCCAATGCAAAAAAAAAATTGGAGATTGAAGAGTAGGTTGTTATGGAAATGAAAAAACTTATTGAGGGGGTTATATTCGAGAAAAAAAATATGCCGACTAGATAATCAATAAAATTCTTGTGAAAAAGATGAATGTTCAAATTCATATTTGTATCAATTTATGGGACCTTAATAAGACATCTAAAAGATGACTTTTCTCACCAATGTCATATAGCTAGTTGATAGCACTTCTAACTACGATATGTTCTCTTTCATAGATTAGTTATTAGACTACAATCACATCAATATGACTTTCAAAGATGAAAAACAAACACCATTTAGGATGCTTATCAACTTACACTGCTATGCAATAGCAATTATGTCCTTTGGCTTGAAGAACAGTAGAGCTACATACCAAAAAACTATTAAACACATTTTTTATTCCTTAATCCATCAAAAAGTGAAGTGTTATGTCAATAATCTTGTAATCAAGTATAGAAACCACAAAGACCATCTTGATGATCTCAGAGTTGTATTTGAAAGAATAAAAAAAATTGACCTCAAAATATATTCTCAAAAATGCAAAAGATCAAACTTAATTTTATATCATAGTTCTCGAATAAAACACCTTGCTTATAAGGGAAGTTCAACATTCACTCATTCTAAGTCCCATCCTCACAAGGATTGCTTGACATAATTTAAACCCCATAACAAGTACCACCTGATTCTTAAAATACACAAACAAACAGATAAAAAGTGCATTTTAAACTTCAAAATGAAACATCATGCGCATATCAATGATAAACTCCTACACAAATAACCAAAAAAAAATGGATATTTTAAACCTTATGCACACCAAAATGTAATTATCAAAATCAAGCTTAATGCCTAGAGAAGCGCGTAGTCATTCAGAGAAGTATGTTGTCTCAAGAAAATATGCAGCTACATTAAGAAGCATATAGCCGCACCAAGAAGCTTGCAACCACTTTTAAAAGCGAGCTAATGCTTTGAGAATTGTGCAGCTACATGAAAAACGTGCACTACCACAAGAAGTGAGCAACCATTTCAAGAAGTGTGTTGCTTCTTAGCAAAGGATACAACTGTCTTTAGAAGTACAGAAGTGCATAGGCAAATATTTTGGCAAGATCACCTAAGTTTTAATGTATTTTTGTTGTCCGGGATGTCATTGTTATTACTTTATACAATCATCATATTAATTTCTATTAGAATGTACCAACAATATGAAAGCTCAACACATAATGATTAGATTAATGGAACTTTTTGCTCCCTAAAATGGCAGGACAAACATAATCATGATAATTAAAAGCACTTGGCATGTTAATACCTAGAGTCAAAGAATCACATGATCATTTTTTTAATATTGAAACAGTAGTTAAGAGGGAGTCAATGGTCCCTAGTCTACTTATCAGACGAGGAAGTAGACCCAACCTGACAAAAGGCTTCTTGTTAACAGTCATGGGTTGCATCGTCCAACGGTATCTTGTAGACCTGAGGTGGATGTTTGTCTAAAGGGATATATTTGAATCCACCTTAGCTAACAAATGAGTGGGCATATCAAGTATATCCTATGATTCATTACTCAGGAATTTAAATCCATTTGGGTGTTATTGTAATATATTGGTTATATTTTGCAGCAAAATCACCCAATCAGAGGGTGTGTGTCACGTCCCTACTGGCAAGAGATTATTTGAGAATGAATCTTAGTTATAGATCCGACATGACATTCGCTCTTTGTGAGCTAAAATTAGTTTCGAATTTATAACCCCCGACAAATGACTGTGGGAGGCAGATAGGTTTTAATTTTAAGTTTTTAGGTGATAGATTTCATTTTAAGGATTTAGACTTTTACTAGGTTTTGAATTTTGAAATTTTAGTAGGATTTGAGTATTAATCCCTTTGGTTGATATTTACATTCAATACGGTCATCATCGGGGATGTAAATAATTAATTGTTTGAACTTTGTCAACTCTATTAGTCCACTAACAGAGGATCGAGTTTTGGCGATTATGTGAACGCTAAAATCGAAGACTTATGTTTTATGACGAGTTTCGATTAGAGAGCCTTTGAAGGGTTATAACAGATTTGTGATTAAGTGTTTGTTTGTTAATCCAAGTCAGGTCGACTCCAATCCTTTCAAGAAGCTAGGAGGATGAAACTTGGAAAATTTGACCCATGCAACATTCTAAGATTGTTGGATTTAGAAATCAAATGTAACGATCAGAGCACATATGAGATTTATTTTAGTGTATAGATCAGAACTATTATAGTGGTATTGCCTTTTGTCTTCTTGTACAAATGGGTTGCGGATCTGATGGCTTGAAAGCGTATTAGATTTCAATTGTTGTGTATAGGAGATATACATTGTTTAATTCATTTTCTCTCTTTCAAGTTATCATATCATTCAATATAACGTATAGGGAATGCTTGTTTAATAAGCACTAGGAGATCATGTTCTTGCTTGTGAGCGAGTTACATCATTTGCTACAAATCTCTTATTGTTGCCTACAAGCTACTTCTGCTCACATGTGAATTATAACATCTTTAAGAAGTTTAATAATGCCCTTCATCCTTAGTCTACTATTTTTCAATATGTCCAATTTCAACAGTTGTTTAGCATAACAGATGTGCTATATCCAACTCCCTCAGCTTCAATATTTTCTAAGCTAAGGTGATATATTACTCTATAGTCTTTTACTCACATGAATTTATTAGCTTTTCAAGCACTTCAAATGCCCCATCCTGCCATCCGAACTAGCAAGTGTTCTGCGTAAGATAAACCTTCTGCATAAACATTGCTCTCCCCAAAAATTTTAGAAGCTAGAAAGAGCGCTTTTATACAATTAGGACTCTTTCTATCACTACAAATCTTTTTCAATAGGTTCAAGGTAGTCAAACTATCACCCTTTCCAGGATAATCATAATGATATTTAATATATGCTTGTTAGTTTGGATCGATTAAAAATATTATTTAAATTTGAGTTTTAAGAGAGCTTTTGTATATCATTCAATCACAATCATAATTATGTGAGGGTACTTTGTCATTCAAAATTTTGGTAGCCTCCCAGTATCCCCTCCCGAGAGAGAAAGTTGGGAGGCACTTGCCTTTCAAATCCGCCCGACCGGATAGAATTTGGCAGCCGAGGGCTTCGGGACAAATGGTCCTGACATAGATATTCAAATATTCAATGAGTGTATCTTAAGGGCAACTTGCTCATGTATTTATAACTCTCAATCAATGTACTACTAACTCATCTTGAATCACATGAAGCAGTCGCCCCGATTTCTTATAACTTCCAATCAATTAGTAGCTCCTTATGACTCCCAATCAATGAATCACGTGGATCAGTAGGATATCACGTAAAGTTATCATATCATGTATCTGATATTATTCAATATTTCATTTAAAGTGTAATAAAATCATATCAAATTTTTCAGAATAATCAAATTTATAACATATCCAAATTTGCATGGTGAAAACTTATGAAATCATGAGATATATATTTTTAATAAATTTAAGAAAAATAAAATCCGTAGAAATCAAAATCATTGAAAACAGAAGTAAGAAATTAATCACTTACAATAAATATAACAAAATCTGTAACAAGAATGGCTGACAAATATGATCCAAAAACCTTTCTCTCTAATCTCTTCTTTCTCTCTTTCAATTTCTTCCTGGCCAAACAACCAAGTGAGGGAGTCAATGGAGTGAGGCAATGATATATGAACAATATATATATAGTTCATAGCCTGACGCTGCAACACTCACCATCAGAATTTTCATATGTTTCAAGAAAATTTATTTCACATATTTGAATTATTACAAATTGGACATGACACGTCTTCAGGTCTTCAGATTGATGTACTTGTTATATATTATTTTGTTTATTTTTTTTTACACAAGCTTGCCTTGCACACTCACTAGAGGGGGACTAAGAGGCCAGGTCGATCAACCTGGTCGACTAGGCACAGGGGAACGGATTGGATTATCAGGTCTGTGGGCTAGATAAGATGGTGGTGGAAGCCAATAGCTGGGTACATGTGGAATAGAGAGATCGGGAGAGAGGGAGGTTTGAATCGGGCTTGGTTGTGGGGGTGTTGGTCACGTGCGGTAGGAGGGTCAGACATGCACACTAGTGTGGGTTGAAGGGTCGGGTTGTGAGGGACGCACAAAGGTGAGTCTGCGGTTGGGAGATGCACATGTGGAGGTCAGGCTGCAAAAGGGGCAACACGTGTAGGTTGGTTGAGGACGGGCAGGCAACGCTGGTGTGCGAAAATAGGAGGTGAGACTGGGGAATCAGGCTACTTTGGTGGAATCGATCGAGCACGAGAGGGATTTCCTTCGAGAAAATAGAGAGGTTGTAAGGAAGAGCAGCTTCTGCGTGCGTTAGAGTTTGAATGAGAGGAAGCGGGAGATTTAACATGCCTTTAATTGAGAGGAGTCGTGAGTGGGAACAGTTGGGAGCAAGGTTTGGGAGCGAGCAATTGCGAGTGGGGCCAATCAATGGTTGGAGGTCAACAAGTACGCCTCTCTGCTTTTGTATTGTTGTCAAATTCTCATTGTGCCAACCCATACTAGAGATTATCCACAAAATTTTATCTGATTTACATTTGGTTGGTTACAATTCCGTTCCTCATTGATCCACATCATGCATTATTGAACTACCTTTAGAAGCATATTACCCTAGTATGATGGTCCTACTATATCAGTTGTTTCCCGATGAGCATGCTAAAATGGTCTCCCTATTATAACTCTCACAAGAAACCACCTATAACTCTAATTTAGACTGTATTCCCCTAACTTCATCATTACTTAAATCCATCGACTTTATATTCCTTGGACTCTATACTTAGCAAACATTTACAAGTGGATAATATTACTGCTTATCTTTCAAGATTTTTTGTGGCTAAAGTCTTGGCTGAACTAGACGTTACTTCTCAGTCAGAAAAGGTGCAGATTGGCTACTTGACTTGTAGATATTGATAGAGGATTAAATTTGAAAACATCCTAGCATATTATTCATCCTACAAAATTTTTATGCATAGTTTCTCTGAATCTTCGAGGCTCATCCAAATCTTAAGAAATCTAATTATTAGTCGCAAGAAGTATAATAAAATGATCAAAATCGTCCCTCTACCACTTTGGAAGAAACTCCACTATTAAAACATATCTGCAATTAGAACTTTGAATCCGCTTAATTTTTTCTTTTTTTAATTTAAAGTATCTAATGCCTGCATCTTTTAGTCATACGATGGTGGTCACATCAACACCAACAAGCATCACTACAACACCTCTCCTCCGTTCAATTTATTAACAAAAAAATGACCAAGACTCCTTGTAGCCTTATGATTCAGATGAGAGCACTCAAAGTATCAACTCTATCGGAAATGAGGCTTCAAATTTTATTTACTAAATGTGGCAAGAATTAAAAAAAAAATCTATTGAAGCTACACTATTTCACTAAGCTTCAAGCAAGGAGATCCAAATGAGTTATTTTGTAATTTTATATTTATAAGGACTAAGTATCATAAACTATCATGCTCTATGTATCTTTTTTGCGTATTTTCTTTTTCTTTAAAAATTCTTAGTAATTTCCCGTGATACACTCATATCATTATCTTAAGAAGTAGATGACAAAGCATAAACAAAATGATAATATATGTATATCTCGTTAATTGTTATACTTTTCAATATAAAGCAAATATAGAAAAATCATATTGTAACATCGCGGAAATAAAGAACGTAAAAAAGAAAAAAAATAATGATTGCTCCTACTTTATTAAAACTGTTACTATGATTGTTCAAGACTTAATCTTTACTATTAGTGTTCTGAATGGCAACCACATATAGAAAACAAGCTTAATTTTAAATCACCTTTTGATCAGGTAACAGTTAGCTGCATGGAAACACATTTTAACATTAAAGAGCATACATAACATACCTCGCTTGGACCGTTGAGCATTAGGCAGGATTTCTATGTAGCAGGTGTCTTTGAATGATGTTATGACAAATATTTTAACACCATACTGCAAGAGAAAATGAGCACGCAGAAGCATCAGGACATGAATAAAAAGTACATAAGCCATTTTTGTGAAGATCCTCCCATAAGATAAAGTGAAAAACAATTGCATCATTTCCTAAAAACTTCTTTCTTTCTGCATCAAGACAAGAGTGTCATTGGTTTTATGCATACCATTGGTTCCTTAGTCATGTACAGATACACTACACGCACGCAATCATAAGAAAAACTTCAAAAAATTTCTTCCTCTACCTAAGCCAAGAGCTATGGGTGGCTGTAAAAATGGTATTTAACACGTCTAACTAATAAACAAATTTTACTCTATCTACTGGCATTGAGGACTATTGAGCATACCAAAAAACAAACCCTATGATAATCACGTATATGCACTACGATATCATCAAAATGAAGCTAAAAAATGCTTATTTTAAAATTTCACTTGCATAAAGAGCAAGAATACTGCGATTCATATATTTATGTCAAGAAAACTCTATATTATAACCGCAAGATTGTCAGGCGCATATTATAACCTCAAGATAATCAGGCGCACTTTGCTAAACTTACAAAAGGGCCGTTAAGCCCCGCTTAAGTGCATTTATTTAGGCCCTTCTGGCCTAGGATCATGAGCTGATGGTCAACTGAACCCACCTAAAGGCCTACCTAAGAAGTTCAAGGAGCTCTAGACCGCTTTAAAGGGAATACAATTATCAACCCAAATTCAATTAGAATTTGTTGGCAGCTATGTTGCACCGATACGGATACAGCGACACAGATACGATATGATACGGATACGGGACACGTCAATTCTTAAAAATACAAGATGCGGGTACACGGACACGGCATTATAATTTATAAATCATACATAAAAATTAAGAAAGCAATCAAAGCATAATATTTGAAATTACAAAATAAATGATAACAACATCATTTGTAGCCTTGCAACTTATAATATCAAAATATAAGTAAGCATTAAATGTCTAGTACAACAACAAAAGCATAAACATAAATTATCTAGCACATGAAGTTTCAACTATTCAATAGAAGGAATGATATAATTATCTTCTTCATTGATTTGTCTTTGAACTTCTATATCATCTTCAATAGATATCATAGCTTCTAATTCAGGCTCATCAAGTGAAAGATTAATAATTTTAATATTTTCATATCATCAAGAGACTCAAATCCATCTCGGAAATGAGAGAATCTTGCTAGCAACTACTGAAGTAAATACGACACGTCTTTTTTTTTTTTTTCGGATTTCTTTTTATTTTTCAACGGACATGCGTATCCGATACGCGTGTCCTTTTGAAATTAAATAGTATTTTAATTGGATACGGCTTTGGCGTATCCGACACGTATCGGTGGAGTATCGAAGGCGTATCCGTGTATTGGTGTATCGGATACAGCACGCCTTCATAAATAGGTGTATCGGTGCAACATAGGTTGGCAGCCTTGATAAAATCTTCATGAAGTGATTGACATAAGTTTATTACTGATTATCCCCTAGGACAAGGAGTACCAACAAGAGGCTTCAATAGTAATAGGGATGGTATCAAGCCTTCAATTTCAAAATCAATTGAATAGAAAGGTGAGATTTTTTTGTTCTCTGTTGTGGAGGTTAACAACCCAAAAGTTCAAATAACTTTTCATGACTTGTAACCAAACCTACAAGTCATCTTCTATATTTCTTACCTATACTTAGCAAACTAATCCCTCATCATTGACGATAAAACTTAATGATGATTTATAATGTCATTTGATAAAAGCCTGAACTTAGCAATGAACCTCATTTTCCTTGAATACAAAAATTCAAAGTCATCCTTTTGATTCGTAGCCTCAAAGCTACAAATCTTCCCTCACTTCTATGGGATCCAAAAGCCTTAGAAAACTTCTAACCTTGGCTCAAAAGCTATAGATTTTCTCTCTTTCTCTAACTTCTAAGTTGTAGGAGATATCTCTCTTTCTTTGACTCCAAAAGCTAAGGAGAACTCTCCAATATTTAGCCCAAAAATTAGATGTTGGATTCCTACATTCACCCTCCTTAGCCCCAATAGCTAAAGAGGATCCTCCAACATCTAGCCTAAAAGTTATATGTTGGACATCTTCTTAGAACAAAACTCTAAATGTCTTTTCATTTAATAATTGATCTCTCCTCATGACACTTAAAATACTAAACTTTTAGATGTCCCTTAGGAGTTTTCTATCTGTTGAAATTCATCTTACACTATTAGATGAATTTCACAAAGTTCTAAGTGCAATCCTGATGCGGACATCGACACGAAGATTTGGCGCATCTTATCACAGGAGGCGTCGTAAATCGACGGCTCTAATTTACATTGTCATTTATGATTTATTTTATGAAGTTTAGCTCTTATTTTATGTTATTTCTTGTTCTACCCCTAGGTTAGTTTATTTGAGTGTGGTTGCCCAAGGGGAATTTTTGTAATTTTTGATTTTCTCATGATGTGACCTATATATAGGGCCTTAAGCTATTGTAAGATGATGAATTATTGATATGAAAAATTGTTTTCCACACTTGTGTTCTTCTTGTGAGAGAGCGTTAGTGGGATTCCTATGAGAGGAATTGAAGTCTTCACCAGCCGCAGGATGGGTCCGAGCTCGTGAATTGAAGTCCCTTGGAGAAGGGCAAAGAATCACCCGTCAGTCTTTGAAAGAGTCCGAGGCTCGCGGTTTTTGTTATTTTCTCTCTTTCGTTTTTATCTCTTCTTTAAATTGTTTTTCCATCGTTCTTCCTCCTCCCCATCTTCATTTGGCAGCCGGATTCTAGCCCCTCCACCTTCCCCCATTAGCTCCTCCATCGCCGGCCACCCTTGTTTGTTTCCATGAATAAGGAGTCAATGTCACCTTAATGCTTGCCTAAAGAGTTCAAATAATTTAGGAAATTATTTTCATCCTTTGAAATTTGAATTTTGAATTTCAAGTAGTTTCCTAAGCTTAGAAAGTATTGAGTCTCATTCATGATGTAATTCAAACTTAATTTGGGTGATTTAATTTTGGGCGGTTTTCAAATTTTCAAATTCCACTAATTTGAAATTTGAATTCTTTCTTAATTTATCATTCTATTTTTGGAAAGTTACTAAATGAATTTTATTTGAATTTCAAATTCAAATTGAATCAAATTATTTATTTCCTAAATCTCAAATCCTAAATTAAGTAATCTCAATTAATTGCATTCAATCATTCCTAGCCCTATGGATGTCACCGGCCCCCCTTATTAATACCACATAGATTTGTTTCCTAAAGCCACATCCTCTCTTGGAAACAATTCAAATTCTTTCCCTTGGCCAAAATCTCCAAGATTCACCACAATTTCTGCCCACAATCTCAGCTTCCCTCACGTTGGAAGTATTTCCAAAACCTGGCCCATAATTCTGCCCACAATTTCAGCCTACCTCACGTTGGAAATATTCCCAAAATCTGGCGCATATCTAGCTGCCTCCTCCCTAGCAGCTTTGCTGGATTTACGTCTCCAAATTCCCTCTAAATTTCTTCCGGATGATGTCTTTCCTGCACTCAAAGTCTGCTGTCAGAATTTTCTGCACCTGCTCTTGATTTTCCCTCAACCTGAAGGTTCACAAAACTGCTGTCAAGGATTTTTTCTGCACCCGTGGTTATCCAAATTTGCTGTCCAGAGTTTTTAGCTTTCTTTGGATCAATGATTCAGTGACTTGTATGCCTTCAACTTTCCTTGGATCTCGCCTTTAGCTTGGCATTTACGCTCTGTCTTTTTTCTGTTTCTCTTCACCCCATCCCCCCTCTTCTCCTAATTGTTCCAGCAAATTTCTCTAGTGAAGACCCGTGGATTGGAATTTTCTTATCAGCCTTTCTCTTCACCATTCAGAATGGACTTCTCCCTCAATTTTCTCTACATCTCTCAAGAGAAAATCTGATAAATCATCTCAGGTTTTTGGTGAAATCTGAACTTGCTGCCAAAAATTTGGAGAGAAGATTTGTCCCTAGCAAAGCCGTTTCTCGTTCTACATCAGTTTGGTATCAGAGCATGGGCTCGGATCAACTTGGACGGACTTTAGGTTGGTTGGTAGGTCAACTGGGCGCCGTTACTCAACAACTCAAGGAGGATCAAGCGGACGTAGCCGACCTCCACCGTCAAACAATCAAACTTAGGTGCACAACCCCTAGGCATGATCGAATTATATATATATATTTTGCACATATGTTTGATGACTTGGTATGATGATTATTGGATTGTCTGCGTTGTGGGCACTTGCCCTTAAGTGGTTAGCATAGATATATATAATAAATTATAAAGAAAAATATTTGCATGACAGGTGTTGCTTAAAACCCTCCAAAAGGAATGATTAATATGATAGAAGCAGGGGCTTAGCATTTCAACTGCTAGAAAATTTTGTAGGGGTTTTCGTGATATATATATATATATACAGCTCCTAATCCCTACCCTGTTTTGCAGGTTTTGAATCTTATATTTTTATATATATTTGATAGATTTAGAAGTTATATTAGAACTTGTGGAGTTCTGTTAAAGGAGGTGGATCAAGAGGATGTACCAGATAAAAATAAAGCCCAAGATCTACCTAGAAGCTAGAATTTAAAGACCCCCCACAAATAGAGTCTATAATAAAATTTGACTGGATTGAATAATGACAGGAAACTCAACTATCAAATTTGACTGTAATAATTTAGACTCTACAATT
This sequence comes from Dendrobium huoshanense, assembly GCA_016618105.1. Taxonomy (NCBI): domain Eukaryota; kingdom Viridiplantae; phylum Streptophyta; class Magnoliopsida; order Asparagales; family Orchidaceae; genus Dendrobium; species Dendrobium huoshanense. The sequence goes on along the minus strand of CM028358.1, from coordinate 6,934,629 downwards.
TATATTTATTTTGGTTGATTTTACATATATGCAATTTACTTGATTGTGCAATAGAAATGCATAACTTTTCTTAGGTTTCTTCTCTTGTTTTGCTTGGGGGTGGCCTAAACTTTTGATGTGGTAGGCTTCTTAAGATAAAAATAAGTTTCTACCCATTAAAATATAAGCAATCTAAAATCAGCTTTATGATTCATGATTTTCTGAACACAAGAAAATTTGCATGGCTCCCTTTAAGTTGTCAAGCTTTCCAAAATTCAAATTAATTATGCATAGCCCAGTGAGTCTTATGTAAAACAACCTTCACTTAAGGATCATATAAAAATCTACATTTGTGAGTCCGCATTCTACATACCACAGATAGTCAAGCATCTTGGCCTAAAAGCCAAGTTGTAAATCCTACTTTCTAAATAAAAATAGTCTCTCTACTCTTCATATGCAATGAGGCCGAACATCATGATTTTGAAAGCGATTATGTGAGTTCAGCTGGTAGCCCTTTCCAAGTAGGATAATAAATCCAGAGGTCAGACTGATTATGCCTCATGTGAGGTGTAGTTAGTTAGTCCCTTGCACTTCGTTAGACTTAAGTTTGAGGCACTATCCCTCAATAATCCTCACCTTAATTCTAGGGTCCAAGGCAAAAGTTGATTTCAATCACTTCACAATGCCTCACCTTTTAGACATTTTCTCCAACATATGTTGTTGGAATGTAAGCCCCAACATTCTAATTAAAATGATCAATTTAAATAAAAAAATTAGATTCTAAAATGTAAAACCCAATATAGGATAATTTTGAGTACCTCTGAATTTTTCCCTCATAATCAAATACTCCTACTCCTCCCCTTGGCTCTCATTCTAAGAATTCTAATCAAAGTTGATCCCTCTTCCTTTGAAATTCCTAAATACCAAAACTTTTTAAACAAGAATTTCATAATTTTAAAATAAAAACTTTAGCCAATATTTTTATGATTTTGAAAAGAAAGAAAATTACTAGTTTAATCAAAAGTTTTCTCAAGTACCAAATGCTTGAGATGTAATTATCCATAAAAACTTGCCCCTATGGGGCATCCGTACCTCAAAATAAAATAAACCTCATTCAACCAAATATTGAATGAGGAATCTCTATTAAAATTATAAATTTTGTTATTGAGTCCATAAACAAATGATATTTTTATCCTTTTGGGTAATATATCATCTTTCTTATGTCGTGCTCGATCATAAAATATGCAATCCGTTGAGGATGACAAAAAAAAAAAAAACATCTAGAGATTGTTGAGTTTCGTGTGAATGTGCTCGTAGGGTAAGTTAGGCATCTTTTTTAATAAACAAGCATGGTTGGTCAGTTGTTTGAAAAGAGAAAATTGTTGATGGGTTTTAAGTTTCAGGAGATTATCCTGAATGAGTTATTTTGGCAGGAACCCCTAGCCAGTTTAGCAAGAGTATTGTAGGCGAATAACCGAGTTCTATGAATTCTCTTTGATAAGTAAACCAAATTTATTTCTAGGTGAGTCGAGAATTTGAACAACTTCAACTTTAATGAGTATCAAGTTGATTCATTAATTTGTGATTAGTTTAATTGAGTTTAGACTATCATGATGATTTGATTAACCTAACCAAGATACATATATACTATAATTATTTTATCTACTCATTCTCTTGGTGTAACTCTATCCTCCATTATAAAAGCATCTTATCTTCAATAGGCACTACTCCCATGTCTTCTTAATACAATCATTCTTTAAGCTATCCTTCTACATTATACCATAGAGCCATCTTAGCATTCTCACGCTTACCACAATTTAACTTATCTGTCAAAGACATGTTAATCTCCTAACACTTTGTCCCATATAGTGTAGCTGATCTGATCCCAGATGTATAAATTTATCATCAGATCTATCAGATATTCTCATCTCACATGGTTCTAGAGAGGTGAGGTTCAAGAATCTAAAACTAGTTCCAAGATCCGTGATTTTCTTTCATTAGTCTAACATTTTGGCAGTATTAAATACTTCTTAAACTTTCGTAAGAAAGATGAACCAACATTCAAGTGTACAAAAGGACCAGTTTCAGAATTTTCAAGCTTGCAAAGTAATTGAGTTTACAAATTTTTTTGCAAAAAGCAAAAGCAAAGCTTATCATACTGAATCAGCAGCAGCTTGTAAGGTCACGTGATCTCCCCATTCACCATTTCTGTTTGTTATGGTAAGGAAAATGTAAATCAGTGCTTGTTAATAGAATGAAACTGATGACTACCTTCAATATAACTCAAGAGGAAACCTACTTCGAGAGCTTCATCAAGTAGTCATCGTAAGTCATGGGAACATATCCTTCATAGATCTCCGGATTAGACTTAAGCTGAGAAAATTTTGAAAGGGAAGCTTACTAATGCCAAGAAGTATTAAAATGATAGAAAACTTAAAATACTATTAAAATTAAATAAGATAATACAAAGGTGTAAGTAATTCAATATAAACAAGTATGAAAGGAATAAATAAAAACTAAAAAAATATTGAAGGACAAACCTGATTAATGATTTGCTGCCTCACAAACTTGTGGTGTTCAGGAGTACGATAAAACTGATCAGATAATGCTCTAAACTGGATGATGATGAAAATAATGGTTCTATTGGTAAGTGGAAGGCAGAAAACAAGCAAAAGCAAATTAAAAAAAAAGAGAAATTTATATAGTAATTAGATCAGTTCATAATTGTTATCCCATTCCAAGAAAACAACTTCATCCAACTTCATCCTTTTTATTACAAATTAAGAGGACTTTACAAAGTCTGAAAAAGAAGGGTCAACAAGTAGTTGTAACAGATATGGAAGAATCATGCAATTATTCAGGATAAACCAAAGCAATGGCCACATTCTTCAACATGGTAGAGCTAATCCATCATTTAATAATCCAAAATATCTTCTATCCTTCACCATCTCCTTCATAACATTACACTAATCAATAACATTTACAACAATTCTATCCTGTATTTGCATATAAGTTTGCCACTATTAACCGAGGGTACATGCTCTCGCAGTGTCCAAATGATAAATTAAAGTGCTTCTTAGGATTGTTTAACAGTATGCCTGCAGCAGACAAACAAACCCAATGTATTAAAGTTCTCGGGATATTTTGAATGAATTGACTAGCTTTTACTTTGTGTTCATAGATGGCGTAGAGATTTCTACCAATGCAAGTAGCATCCGATTCCCGGGCTAAGACAATCATCACCACCATCATCATCATTAGCCTCATTCCGACTACTTGGAGGTCAGCCTTTCTTAAAGAGCGTGTTGGATTAAACAATGACGGAGCTAAACAATTTTCTTGAAGGCACAAATTGACTACTTTAAAAAAGCAGTCATATTTTTGAATAGTTCCATACAACAAACCCGACCGAGGAGAAAAACTTGTATATTTTTGTGAGTTATATTTAAAAAATAAAAATATATGAAATATAAAATAAGTTTAATATTTAAAAAATAAAACTACATCAACATTCCTTCAGTTTTCTGCTTTTAATAAATGACCCAAGAAAACATTTTCATCATATAAAGAGACCTGCTTGAACAAAAAGAATGTGGAACCAAATTAAACCGAGGTCTAAATTAAGGAGACTAAAAATGCTCATTTCTGAAGAACATTTTCATCATTCAAAAATCTTTAAATCCATTCTGGCAAGATTTGATAAATACTATCATAAAAGATTGAGCAAAGGGACTAAATGCACAAAAATCAACTAGAAATAAATAAAATATAATTTATCCTAAGTTAAAAAGAATAGCCACAAAATTATATAAATTATAAATTAGTGTTTAAGTGATACTTTTTATTATCCCCATAAGGGTAGGTTTGTGAAAAGTGAATATATATTAAGTTGCTATTTAACCTACATCAAGTTGTTCAATAAATATAAACAGCCATTAAGTCATGGTAGAACTTGTGCATTGGAACATAAACAAACAGCCCGGTTAATGAACGACCATTATCACAAGCCATCTTATCTATAATCTAACAAGATGACCTCAAATTGCAATGTCCTTAATGCTTTTTCAGCTTGTAAAAGATTAACCAGAATTTCACACAATAAAATCATGGTAAATACCTGACAGTTTCCATCTCCTTGAACCTTAAGTTCAACCAAGTCATACAATTGCAACCTATAAAAACATGATACTTAGAAAAGGAATCACTATCACTTTTTAAAGCAAGAAAAAGTTAAGAAAAAAATACATCAGCAGGATGGGTCATCAAGCAAATAGAGCCATTAGAATATACATGATTGCAAGGACTTGCAGTATACCTAAAAAACATGGTAGACTATTAAAAACATAAGTACTTGAGGAAAGCTACCAAAGAACTGAAACAATGAATTGGCAGCCAACAAGGACAATCAACAACAGATTTTTTTTGCTGCACTTGTCTAGCCAATTCTAAGTCGTCGCTATCTGTGCATTTCGCAATTGAAATCAAGTCCAGTCACAAAACCATAATAAAAATCTGAACTATGCCATAGATCAATCCCATTTTTCTCATCTCTCTCTCATGCGTTTTTATGGACCGCATTTTGACCTCTGTAATTCGACCAACTCTCCGGCTCCCCAGCCGCTGCTGATAAGCCCTTTTTTCTAACCCCCCATCCCCCTCTGATTAGCCTCTTGAATCGATCCACCTTCTCGCAATGACCGTCACTCAATCAATTCAACCTCTATCCTAACCCCACTGATGAGATCAAGCAATATTCTCATCTACTTCAATTCTCGTGTGACACTCCTCATCAACTCCCATGTCTCTTGAGTTGATGCTTCTCCAATCCGAACACCCTTCATCAATCATCGACAACCTTCAAACTCTTCAATCATGTTCATCCAATACTAGCAACTAAACTGACATAAGTACTACTTAAAATCTTGGTTTCCATTTTCTTCGATCTTTACTTGCATTTAATTATTGTGCTTTACATTTATATTCAAGTTTAGGTTCTAGTTTGGTTGAGTGAATTTTAAACATTATGCTCAAAATTTATATCACATAGGCAAAATGCTTATTCTTATGAATCTTAATTCAAATACTTCGATAGCGTTTGTTGAAGGCTTATGATAGGAGAACCCATAATTTCCATGGGTGCAAGTCTTGGACAAGTAGATCAATGTATAATAGAAAGAAGGCAAAACCATGACATGAATAAATATGTTATGAAACATTAAGATGATGATTGATTGATTATTTTAATTGAATTGATGATGATATTGATTACTAGATCAGCTATTTTTTTATCTTATGTTGATAAAGTACACATTGGAGCATGTTGTATGATCCCTAAGTTGGGGCGATACATATGATGAATGCTTATGTATGTGTTGCAACTAAGATTCTTGTAGGTGTGCTTAATGCTAGATAATGACACTCTTTCGTTCAAGGTGGTTGTTTGATGCTAATGATGCTGGTTTAGATTAAAAATGATGATGCAATTTACTGATATGGTTAAACTTGAGGTAAGCAGCTGTTTATTGTGACTGCACAGTAACTACTAAAGCTTAAGTAGGAAATTTGCTTAGAGTAGTTGTCCATGCATGATAAGAGTAAGAAAACAGAGTCGGAGTAAAGAGTGCTTGGTAGCATGCTTCAATTTATGTTGCTATCATAAGCAAGTTTTAACCTTTGTAAACTCATGTGTTGCAATATGTGACGAGCGCCTTGTTGAAGGGCCTTAAGGATGACTTTGCACATGTTTCCCTACATGAGCCCACATCCCCCCATTGTCCGCACAATGCTATGGAAGAAGAGGTAAGTTTAACTTTATTTCTATTGAAACAACATTTACAAGACCTAATAGTTAATCAAAGTATTTATTTAACTCTATCCATTTAAATAAATCTCTTACTAATTTTAGGGTCAAATCTCCCTGGCGGTATAAGAGCCAACCATCATGATGAATGTCTAGGAGAGGACCATAGTGAGGCATCTTACCCAAACCTTTAATGTGGCTCATTGTAAAGAAGCCCTTAAGAAAGATAACACATCATATTTCCAATATAAAGGGTTGTGGGCCTTATTGAATTTATAATGCTATATGGGGTGGCATTATCCAACATTGAGTTAATAAGGATTGGCAGAAAACCTCAAGGGTTTCTTCAGCCAGTTGTCTCACTCTCAAGATGGGCCATTACAAAGCACTCAAGAGGCCCAATTTCCTTTGTTGCAGACGAGCACAATCTAGTAATAGCAATATTTAATTTTCATAATATATTAAGCCTCATCATTTTAAAATAAGAATTTTTTATGATGTCTCCTATCTTATGCATTATAGGAGAAATATTTAAAACTAGCTCCAAAAAAAGCTTAAGCTCTTCTATAAGATCTAAAAAGGAAAGGAACTGATGAATTCATCCGCCTTCACTCCTATATAAAGAGTTTGGTACTAAGAGTAAATATGTTAGGTAAAACATTCTTCATAAGTTTAAGCCCTAAGCATGGATGGATGAAAGAGGGCGAGGGCGACCAAGAGTAAATGCATGCTTTCGTCATCGTTTTGAAGGTGGAAGGCAATTCCCATCCACCTCATAGAGATAAAGAGAGAGCCACTATTAAGGAAATTTTGTCAAATATTTAAGGTATTTCTATGTTATTGGGCCCTAGCAATTAGACTGGATGAGTTGTTTGATCATCAGTCATACACCTACCCTTACTGATTCAGTTCACTTCCATCTCAGCATACATTATCAGAACTTAGTAATGAAGGGATTATGGCCAAGTGAGAATAGTATTTCTTGCAAGAATTAAGATCATCAGTCATAAAAAGACTACCTCTAATGGATCTAGAAATATTTCTTCAAATTCTAAATGAATTAAACCTTCGAGTAATACCTGTCCAGAAGCCTTTGATGGTCGGATGTAGCTTCATCAACAGAAGGAATTTCACCATTAATTCTAGGAACATGCTGCAAAAGCCATGAAAATTTTTAACTTTAGCACATCAAATTTGCAATTCAGAAAAAAAAAAAAAAGATTCCTCAAATGATCTGAAGCGGAAAGAGTTACTAAGGTTTGATGCAATAACGGACACTACAGAAGAAAAAAAAGGAAGTTTATGCAGCATTGCCTGAGATGTCCTCATGTGTGTGTGTGTGTGAACCAGAACATAGGCAAATGAAATACACATGCAAAAAGAATACTTGATGAAATAATCAATGGTATACTACAGTTTTGGGTAAGCTCAAACAATGGAGACATACAATCAAAGCCTATGTTTTGTTTAGCAATGCATGCATTCAGAAGACACTGGTATGGTAGCTCCTAATAAAATTGACTACATTCCTCGTTTAGCCATCAGAGACACCAGCTTACAGCAATTCTGCGTAATGGGCACCACTAAGAAGTACGTGTTACCACTACATGAAATCTTGCTATTTCCACCGGAATATTGCTCATTGGAAATACCGATGGAATTCCGGCAGTTTTACCGGTGATTTTTTAGAGGAAATTCAGCCAGTTTTAAATAGCCAGGTGGAATATATGATAGAAATTTTACTGGTAAAGGCCCTATTTCCACTGTTTCGTCCCTTCTTCCACCATTTCACGCGAAACAACCCTTTCACTCAATTTTCACGTGAAACAAACATGAACCGTACCCCTCCGTACCCCCATTCATTCGTGTTGCGATTCCTTGGCCTCCGTCATCGAGATCATTGCCATTTAGCTCTGCTCCACCCATTCACATCGCATTCGTCTGCTCAATCTTCTCGGTAAATGTTTATATTGCAGAACTTAGCAAAATTCTTAGAGCTTTGTTAACACTTGGGTGACATGAATCTATATTTAATAAATGAGCTAAAATGGACATATATATTCAATTTCTAGCTGTTATGGAGTTGTTGTCCTAATTTCCTCTGAGTATTTATTCCCTTCCCAGAATAATGTGATAGATATTATATCAAATCAATGTATCACAGGACATGAAAAGAGGAGTTGTTTAGGGAGGTTCATAAACAAGATGAAGTTGTTTAGGAAAGTTCCTAATTAAAAAATTATTTAGGAAAGTTTCTAATCAAGGGGGAGTTATTTAGGAAAGTTTCCTAATTGTGTTTATGCTATATAGGAAGTGTTGAATTGTTTAGGAAGGTTTCCTAAATTATGTTTATGCTTATTAAGAAAGTTATCATTATATTATTGTGTTCTATGGCTATCTAAAGGAGAGTTTGTCTCACTACAGGAAAACAGCTCATTTCCGGCAGAATTTTCGGCGGATTTCCGACGGAAAATTTTTTACGGATTCCCAACATGATTTTTGATTGGTTTTCCGACGGATTTTTTCCGAATGAATTTCCGACGGAATTTCTGGCGGATTTCCGACGGAAATTAAAAAAATTAAGTTATATTTTAATAACTTATTGTCAAATTAAATTATTTAAATTAAATATTTTTTATTTTAAAATATAACTTAAATTATTGAATTTACTAACTTAAATTATTGAATTTAATAAAATAAATTATAATTTAATTAGTTAATAAAAAAATAAATGATTTAAATTTAAACTTAAATTATAATAAAATTTTAAAATTATTTAACTTTTAAAAAAAAATTTACTTTTAAAATAATTATTACTTTTAATATGAATAAGTAATAGGTTAAATAGAAAAAAGTATTGGATATACCAGGTTTTGGTTTAAAGAAAAGATTATAGTTGGATCATAAGTGTGGAGGGGGGGGGGGGGGGGGGGGCGGGGTGGGCGGGGTTCAAACCCCGCCAAAGGCCATTCCACGCGGGTGGGTTGGGAGCCACACAGGCAGGTTGGGCTGGGCTAGGGCGGCTGGGTTGCAGAAGCGGGCAGGGCCTGTGGCGGCTGAGCTTTGTCCACGTGGGCAGGGCTGGGGCGGCAGGGCAAATGTGAATTTTTTTTATTTTTCTTGACATTCTGGCGCATAAAAAATCTGCCGGAAATATTTTTCGGAAATGTTTCCGATGAATTATTTTGCGCCGGAAGGCCTTTTTTGACACGCGTGGAACCAGCGAAATATTGTTGATTTTGTTTTCCTAGTGTTTGTTGTGAGTTCCTAGTGATGTCTAGGGTTTATAGGAGAGATGATATACCTCTCGAATAGTAGATCAATTATATCTTGCTTTATGATTGAAGGAGAAATAAGAAAATCAACCCTATCTTTGTAATCCTAAGTTGTCATTTTCTTTTATTTGTTGTTTTTACTTCCAAGGTGTATCAAACTGGTATTTGAACGAGGTTTTTAGAGAGATAGCAGCAAAGAAGGTGGATGCTTTGAAAGACAAAGTGAAGCAAAACAAATCCTGGATGGAGGAAAATTCTCAACCATCGAAGGAAAATTCTCAACTATGGACGGAAAATTGGAGGATATGATAAAGAAGATGATCGAGATGCAATTGCAAGCTTCATCGGTGATTCCTAGGGCAGAAATAAAGAGAAAGGAGATTTTGGAGGAGAAGATGAGAAAGCTCATGGAGATGCAATCCAAAATACCACTGACAGTTCTAATTGCTGATCTTAATTGGGATTCCCTTCATTGAATCTGAAGGAAAAGAGATTGGATGGGAAAAGTTCCACAAAGAGAGCTCCTTGCATCAAGAGCAACCTCCTAGGACTCCAATAAGGGGCAGAATAGTGTTTCCGGATAGGGGGACAATAAGAATGGAGTTTCGTGATAGAGGTGGTGAGGTGACCGACCAATATGGGAAGTGTTTTGGGCAAGGGGAGTGGATGACCGGAGGAGGAAAAGCCGATCCATGGGGATCAGGTCATGTGAGGCGGGTGGGAGAAAGGTGGGATTCCCACCCTCGATACATGGGGGAAACATGAAGGGATCACGACAACCGCTACACTAGAAGAGGAAGTAGCTATTGAGGCGGTGGCAATTTTAGAGTAAGAAAGTTGAAGATGCAAATGATTGAGAAGAATAAGAGTGAGAGTTCAAAAAGTGATACACACAAGCTCCTTCCGAGGATAAATTGATCGACAGAGATGGGAATAAATAGGGCAAAGAAATAAAATTGCAAAGTCAAGTTGATGGTGTTGATCAAAACCTAAGTCTTGTACAAATTGATCCTTCCAAGACATTCACATCCCAAGAACCTGTATTCTCAAAATCCAAAAATGAAGATTTGAAAGACACTGAAACCAAGCTAACATATGAGAATAAAAAAAAACTAATGAAATCACCTTTGGATTTTACTAGAATGGGTATTTCTGAAAATGGAAATGTTGAGGCTGAGACACAGGATGCAGCTAATACAAAGTTCTCAAAGGATAAAGATTACATCGAATTGATTAAGCAGAAAGATTCAAAGGATGAAATTCAAATTTCGCCTAATAGAGCACACTTCACGTCTCATGAGTTATGTAAACAAGGTGAAAATTCTGAGATAACAATGACTTATCATGAGAATTTTTTTCATAACATACCTTAGGTTGCCCGCATTCTGAGGTGTCGAGTTCAAACTGAGTCATCATGTATTAGTCAAGCAATTGGCCTAATCACTTCTCAAGCAGAAATGAAAGTAGATATTACAATGCTGCAAACTAAGTTTCCATCTTGTGATTCAAATGACCAGCAAAACCATGATCAAGTAGATTGTTTTGAAGAAAGTAAAGTTGTTGATGGGAAGTCGGAGAATGCCATAGATAAGGCATTCCAATTTTATAGGGAATTCCTGAGCAAGGCAGAGGACGAGTTATTATTAAATTATCAGCCCTCACTAGATCATTACATGGCTTGCTGATGTAGACAAAGGGGGGGTCAACCCATGTCCAAAATAATTTGAATTTTGACTTCCCTAGCTCATTAATGTCTAGTGAAAGATTAGCTTATTATGAGCTAATGTTTAGGAGCTAGACATGGTGAGTGGATCTTGTTCTTTCATATTCTTCACTTGGTGGAATTGCTGCAGTTTATCTCTTGGGCTGCCTTTGCATTAATTCCCATGGATTGGCTTCAGGAATTAATTCCTGTGGTCCCCCCTTTTTCCGATTCTTGCTGGTTCCGTGAATCTGCTCCTTGGAACCGTGGCCTTTTCGCTTGCCTTTGCTGAGACGTTTGGGATTTCAATATAGTGACTGATGGCCTTTCAATTACCTCATTTAAATGGGAATATGAAGAGATTTTGGGACAGAATTTGAACAGTTTTTGGGCTGTTTTTGGACAGATTTTTGGGCAGATTCCTACTGCAGTTTTAGATGCCTTTTGGCCTTCTATCTTCCTATTTTAATTAGCTTTTAATTAATATTTTAATGGTTGTTTAGTTCCCCTCTTATGCCTATATATAGTAGATGTTTTAGGCTTTTAAAAAAGTGAATGTTATGAAAATGTGATTTTTGGAAAAGTTATAACCTGCGGGTTTGCTTTGGAAATCCTGCGGGCTCTTTCCACCCTTCTTTCTCATCCCCTCCGGAAATCCTGCGGGCTCTTTTCAACCTTTCTTCTCAGGCTTCTAACCTCTTTCGTCTCTCCGCAAGTGCCACTCCACCTGTATCCTTCTTCTCTAAGTAAAGCAACTTTAGGGTGTCTTTTTATTTTATTTGGAGTCGTTTGTAAGAGTTTAAGTTGTTGAAATCATCGTTTGTAGTTTTAATTTTCGCTGCTTAGTCTTATTTAAGTTATATCTTCTTTTTAAGGTATTTTGTGTCTTCTTTTTTATAGGAAGTCAATTTTCTTCTTGTGATAAAAAAATGTAGGGTCCCCTATATTTTTTGGTTACATCACTTGCATAGGGTTTGAACTTAGTGATGATAGAAATTTTGGAGGCTTGACCGTTAAGAAGTGTTTGGAAGAGAGTATACATGTGGAATTTCTTCGTGCCAAAAACCACAATGAGTTTCACACACCTAGGTCTTCTGAAATGCCCGCCACTTTTGTATCACAAGATGCTCTTGCATATACCATGGGACCTGAATCTTATCATAATTCTGAAGGTACTGTAGAGTTAACGGAATCAGAGCTGGAATTAGGGCCTAAGGACACTGGTTGTGCCGCTTAAGAATTTTTTGGAAAATGGGAAGGAAAATCAAACATGTATGACAGCTGGATTTCGGAAGATCAATTAAAAGTTCTAGCAATGAGAAAACTTAGAATTATAAAGCAAAATATGGAGTGGCTATCATAAATATATGTGATAAAAAATGGCTCTGATCACAACGCATTATTTCTTTGAGTGAATCTGAAAATGGTGGAGGAAAAAGCTTTGGTTAAATGGTGTAGTCTTCCTTATGATGAGTGTACTTGGGAGATATTTGATGAACTTGCCATTCAAAATGCTTCTCATCTTTTTTCTGAACTTAAACAGTTCGAATTTCATACTTTAGACAAAAATGCTAGTGCTGACAGTGATTCAACATTTTCAGATGCTAAAGTCATTGTATCAATATGCAAGAGCCGGAAGAAAAAGATCAGGACAATCCTGGATGACATTGAGCTTGGGGAAGAAACAATGGAAAAAATAGAAACAGAGAAAGGCCAGCAAGAATATCTAAGATTTATATAAGCACTAGCTACTAAGATATCCTATGGCAAAACTCTAGTAGAAATTAACAGGAATACTTCAGCTATCGAAACTCTCAGAATGTTTGATGTTCCAGGAGGACTTTTAGATGGACAATACCTTAGTTCCACCTTGAGGACAAGGTGCATTTTTGGGGAGGGAGTATTTATATACTGGGGAGCCCACAACCAGAAATGGGGAGCTATTTAGGAAGGTTCATAATCAAGAGGGTGTTGTTTAGGAAAGTTTATAATTGAGAATAATTATTTAAGAATATTCCTAATCAAGGGGGAAGTTATTTAGGAAAATTTCCTAATTTTGTTTATGCTATTTATGAAGTGATTAATTGTTTAGGAATGTTTCCTAAATTATATTTATGTTGATTAGGAAAGTTATATTTATTTAAAAAGGTCTCATAAATTATGTTTATTCTGATTAGAAATGTTATAATTGTATTATTATGTTCTAGGGCTATTTAAGGGAGAGTTTGTATATAGTTTAGGGGGGATATTTCTAAGTTTATTTTCCTAGTGTTTGTTGTGAGTTCCTAGCAGCATCTAGGGTTTGTGGGAGAGCTGATATACTTCTCGAATAGTAGACCAATTGTATCTTGCTTTATTATTGAAGGAGAATTAAGAAAATCAGTCCTATCTTTTTGTTCCTACATTGTCCTTCTCTTTTATTTGCTATTTTTACTTCCAAGGTGTATCAATTTCATGATGAGATAATGTGAAGTTATAAATTGAATTAATAGCAAGTTTATCACTTCTTAGATGAATTATTGCAATAGCTAGGTTGCATTTAATATTTAGTGGATAAAACTTGGATCTCATTGGATCTTTAGATGTTTCATTATATTTTGGTGGATAATAGTTGTAGTAGATGGATTATAATATATTGACTGATTATAAATTGAGAAGTCGCCCTGTACTATTAGTATGCTGCTAAAATTATTTAAGCTTGATAAGCAAGGCGTAGCATCTGAGTGATCATAAGAACTATCAAGATCCTCCTGAGAATTAATATTCTTATGTTGACCATGAAGATTGACAACAAAAGCATCATGAAAGAGCTCATGGGATTTATTTTTATCAATGTCATGCTGAATACAAAGTAACTAGAAAAGTGAAAGTTGATGTCCCCACATTTAATGTTATCCATGATCATAACATTTTTATTGATGGAGCATCTAATGTTGAGGTTTCATCCTTCAAAGCAGCCTACACACAAAATACATGACATCATACGGAACAGATTTGATGCTCCATATGTTTCATGGAAAAAAATCCCTCAAGAACTTCGAGACATGTATTAGGAGTTTGAGGTTAGTTATTAATAGTAACAATAAAAGATTTGCATTTTAATTAGTCTAACAAAATTTATTCTTTGTTGTACTTTTGATTTACAGAGAGATTTCTACTGGCTGCCAAAAAATAATGTGAAGATTAGAAAAAATTTTGAGAAGCATGAATCGACTCACCTGTGGGCCATATTTACAGAAATTAGAAAGTCAAACGAGAGACCACTGTGGATTGGTGAGAGTGTGTGAGCTGACCTGACTAGAGCTTGGGGCATTCAATATTACACTAGGATGAGGGATCCTAAAAGGCAGAATAGAGCTTCGGACAATGGGGGCATGGCTATCGCCCTTCATACTAGGGGCCCAATTCCACATGCTGAGCACAGACGATGATTGGTAAGAATTTTTACATATAATTCATATCATCTCAGATTTGAAAAACTTGTTTAGTTGTGAATACTAAGTTAAGTATATTACTGAAAGAGATGCTAAGAGAACCCACTGTCATTGAGTTGCATAGTCGCACCCACCAGCACCAAGAGGACCAACAGTGGATGGACGAGCGAGCGAGGAGTGCCTTTGCGAGTCTTTAAGTTATGAATATTAATAGAAATATTTTAATTGACACATATAAAAATATTAATTTTATATTATCTTTTGTAGGAGTATACGCGACTTTGAGAGGGCTAGAAAGCCAGACTGAAGCTGGTGAGGGATCCTCTACAAGATCAGCAAATTATTCTGACTACTGTATATGGTCACATGTAAGGCAGAAGGAGAGAGTTTATGGATTAGGATCGCAGGCCTAAGCATTCGAAGGACAGTCCTCTGGTTCTTCAAGCTTTTCAGCAAGCAGCAAGGAGGGCTTGATTAGTAAACACTAGAGCTAGAGCAAGTTCAAAAATCGCAAGCAGTCATACAAATGCAGCAAAGTTAGATACTGGAAAAGCTTCAGAGAATCAAGGAGCAATTTAGTGGAAAAAAGCCTGCATTGCCCGAGAAGAATGAGGATACGAATTCAAAGTAGATTGTCTATGATTGTAAATATTTTGTTGGTTTTTAATGTATAAAAACTGTATAATTAATATAAACTATTTGATAATTATAGAACTATTATAATGTTTGAGAATAGTATAATTAATATTTGCATAATATTTTTATGCAATGTTGAAATATTAGCATAGCTAAAGTGTTATAATTGTTAAAAAATAAATAAATAAAATATAAAAATAAAAAATAAATTAAAAAAGTGTTATAATTATTTCCAATTAGTTTTATTTTATATTGTAGAATATTTGAAAGAACAAGGTGTTTTTTTATCTGTTCTACAGACTTCCAACGAATTTCTGAAAAAATTTCCACCGGAAGGTCGATATGACGAATTTTGTATTGAGATTCTAGTGGACAATTCCACCGGAAATTTTGGACAACATTTCGTTAGAATTCTCCAAAAAAATGTTGCTTTTTTCATTCACAAAACCACAGTAATTCTGACAAAAATACACCGGAATAATTGTCCACATAAATGTTCTATCGTTAATTCATTTCCGATGCTCGATTTTCCAAAGAATTTTCAAGGTTTTCGGCAGATAGGTCTACCGGAAATAATTGCATTTCCTATTTTCCTGTAGTGTACGAAGATTGTTTGTACAACATAACATGACATAGAATGGTTTGCATCGATGCTCTAAGACATGTGTCAAAAGTGTGTTATCGATGCTCTAAGACATGTGTCCAATTTTTTTTTTTAAACAGACATGTGACAGATGCATCCAACATGTGTCAGACGTGTGTCAAAAGTGTGTTGAACATGTGAATGCATCTAACATATATCGGACACCGCATAACCCCCCCCACCCAACCTAACATGAAATGCCGGTGTAACATAGATAAACACATTAAACATGAAAGTAGATAAATCAAACAGTTATAGTTGACGAAGTCTTAAAATTGCCAGAAATTAAGGCACTCTCTTTAAGAAGTTAGCACCAATAGTGTGGTGGGACCCATCCCAATTACACATTGTACAAGAATGTTGTCAACCAGCTGCTTAACAGTAGAGAAATACACAATTCATCGCTAGTTCTAAAAATATATATAATGGAATGGCTTTATGTCCATCTGACAAAACTCTATAGATTAAAATATAACATAAGGTGTTAAATAACCATCACAATAATGATTACCTTATCCCAACTATTTATAGTAAACTTCATGAATTTTCCTGTAATAACTCCTACCGGGTGCTGGTGTACTCCGTAGATTGGATTTTTTGTCTTGTTGACAAGAATATTCATTCTTACATTACTATTCATAAAACACCCAAAATACTCTAGTCAATGTTTTGCTATAATATCTTCAATAGGGTGTTACTTTCATGTCTAGTAAATTTATTTCCTACTCATACTTGCAATTTTTAACACGATAATTTTAACATTCTCATTTGGACATATTTAACTTATCTTACAAACAATTCTTTTGGCGATGAACAGGCTCCAGACATTCTAAGTCTTCAACAATGAAGGATACCACATTTGCACGAAAAGAACAAATATATTGGAGCAACAATATAGTTTCACCATCTTTTCTCTCTCTTAAAATCTTATATGTATAGGGCGGACAAATTAAAAACCCATTAAATGAGCTTATTCCAAAGAGGGATAGAGTAAGTTGTTTAAATTGGAATGATATAAAGATAAGGAAGTGGGAGTCCTTAAATTAATCAACCCCCTCAATTAAGGAGGTTGGACCTATGGACAAGTATTAGTTAGGAATTTGTTTCTTAATTGAAAATATAACATCTCTCTAGGCAATCCTATCTTGGAACTTGTTTAGAAGTTCATATTTAAATGATCATCATGCTTTTCCTATAAAAAAATGATGAAATTTAAATTCATTGCCCGCCAAAATACTTACTAGATATTTGCAAGAGGATGTAACCTTGTGTATGTTTTTCATGCTTTTTACTAAAAAAAATGAATGAAATTTAAATTCATTACCCATCAAAATACTTACTAGACATTTGCAAGAGGATGTACCCAAGTGTATGTTTTTTACTGATGATATTCTTCTTGTTGATAAGACCAGAGAGAGTTGAAGGTAAACTTGAATTATGGAGGTCAACCTTAAAGTCTAATGATTTCGTTTGAGTATATCTAAAACTGAATACATATAGTGTAATTTAGTAGTAAGATCTAGTGGGGGGTTTGTGATTTTAAGTGATCAAGTCATTACTAAGAGTACACGTTTTATATACCTTGGGTCTATTATTCAGAGTGATGGTGAAATCGTTGGGGATATTCTTAGTAGAATTCAAGTTGGTTGGTTGAAGTGGAGGAATGCATCAAGCTTGTTGTGTGATAGAAAAGTATCATTCAAACTTAAAGGAAAAATTCTATAAGATGGAGGTGAGACCTGCAATGCTTTATGACGCAAAATGTTGGCTATTAAAAGAGAAGCATAATATTAAGTTAAGTGTTGTATAGACGATGATGCTCAGGTGGATGAGTCGCTTTACTCTTTGAGACAGGGTATGAAACGAGCAGATACGTGAAAAGGTTGGAGTAGCTCCAGTAGCAAATAAGATTAGAGAGAGTCACCTTAGATGGTTTGGTCACATAAAACGACGACCTTTCGATGACCCAGTGAGGAGAGTAGATGTATTAGATTTGACTTATGAAAGGTAGAGGTATGCCTAAAAAGACTTGGTTAGAAAATATTAGAAATGACACTTCTTTATTAGATTTAAATGAGACAACAACAAACAACAACAACATCAAGCCTTTATCCCACTACGTGGGGTCGGCTACATGAATCCTTTTTCTCCATTGTGTCCTATTAAAAGTCAAATTCTCGTTTAAATCTAATAAAGAAAGGTCATTCCTAATATTTTATGACCAAGTATTTTTAGGTCTACCCCAACCTTTCTTAACACAAGTCAAATCTAATACCTCTACTCTCCTAACCGGGTCATCGGAAGGCCGCCTTTTTATGTGACCAAACCATCTAAGGCGACTCTCTCTAATCTTATCTTCTACTGGAGCTACTCCAACCTTTTCACGTATATGCTCATTTCGTATCCTATCTCTAAGGGTAAAGCCACTCATCCACCTGAGCATCCTCATCTCTGCCACACTTAACTTAGTATTATGCTTCTCTTTTAATGGCCAACATTCAGCACCATAAAGCATTACAGGCCTCACTACCATCTTATAGAATTTTCCCTTAAGTTTGAGGGGTATATTTCTATCACATAACAAGCCCGATGCATTCCTCCACTTCAACCATCCAACTTGAATTCTGCTGATAATATCCCCATCTATTTCACCATCACTCTGAACAATAGATCCAAGATATCTAAAACATGTACTCTTATTAATGACTTGATCGCCCAAAGTCACAATCCCCTCACTAGGTCTATTACTACTAAAATTACACTCTATATATTCCGTTTTAGATCTACTCTATGCATACACCAAGGTACATCCTCTTGCAAATGTCTAGTGAGATTAGATTTAAATGAGAATTTGACTTTTAACAAGACACAATGGAGAAAAAAGATTCAAATGACCGACCAGCTTGATGTTGTTGTTGTACCCTCCAAAATACTACTTATCTTTACATTAGGCAATCCTCTCTCTCCAATCCACTAGGAATTCCTCTCTCTCTCCACTCCAAGTGACCAGCCGCCTTTCTATCTATCTAACCTAACTCTCTCTAACTAAGGATTGAAGAAAGAAGGGGGATAAATCCTAATTGCTAAGAAACCACAAAAGGAGAAGGTGTTAAGGCAAGAATAAGGAGACCAAAAAATAACGATATGAAATAAAGGTATGGCAAGACTAGGGCTATTAAATTATAGTTTGTTACTTTCAAACCAAGGTTTAAAATTGCGTAATTGGTTATTAATGCGTTTTTCATTCGTGAGGCGAGACGTAAGTCTTAAGGCGTTTTGAGGCGTAAGCTTCAAAATTCAAAAATTGCATAAATTGAAGATAAAGGTTAAAAGTGATATTTTATATAATACTCAAATAATATGTTAAATAATAACATATTAATTTTCTGCTGAACTATGAAGTGACAAATTGACATACATATGAAATTAAAAATTGCACGAAAAGTAAAATGACAAGTAATAAATTGCATGAAATAGACAATAGCAAAATAACATGAAATATAGGAATTAGGTTGAAGTATCCTATAACATCAAGTTCAACTTCAAAATTCTTCTTTATTAGTTCCCTATTTATCCACATTTAATTCTTAAAAACAACTAACATAATTAGCAACAACTTAGAAATCATTTACATTGGGGTTTTTATTTGAGTTGTCGTCAGAACAAATTAATCTCTTTCCTACATCATCCTATGAAGTTCAATGCTTCTCAATCTATTTCTTCTTCATTTATTTCAATCATCTTTTTATTTTATAAATATTTTTCATTAACATAAAAATGAGAATAATACTCCAAAAAATTTAGAAGTGGTGGTGGTGTGCGGCTCAATTGATTCCCGATGGTGGCTACGGCAAAATCGGTGGGCTAGAGGTCGAGGCGATTGAGAGGAAGTTGTTGCGGCTTGGGGGTGCAAGAAGGCAGATTTGTTCGGGGCCTTAGTTTAGGATTTAGGTAAGTTTTAATAAAAAATATATATAAATTGGGTGAGGTGTATGCCTCATGCCAGTGATGCGAGGCGCACCTCAAGGCGAGCCTCAGCCATGCTGAGGTGCAAATCTCATTAAAAAAGCTCGAGACGTAAGCCTCAAAGCATTTTTCAATGGAATTGCGCCGAGGCATGCCTCAAGGCAAGCCTCATATTACGCAATTTTAAACAATGTTTCAAACTTATCTCTTGGCACCCCTCTCTCTCTCTCTCTTTTGCATGCATTGTACTTCCTTAAAGTCCAGACCATATACCGCTTAGGATAGTTATCAATGAATTACTTAAACCTATATGATATTCTAAGAAACAGTGTCATCAAAATATCCTGAATATTAAAATATTCAAGCAACCCTTCCCTCTAGGATTGAGAAGATATGTTACAGATATCATGAACTCAGCTCAGGATCATGTTAATAAATGTAACAATGAAGTTCATGCTTTTGATAATATACAATTGACTGATTAAAAGTACAAGAGTTTCGTCAAAAGATGACATATGAAACCAATATTGTCTGGAGATATTCAAATTATGAATTCGAACTTACAGGAATTGGAACCAAGAGATTCAACCTTTTTCCTAATTCACCATCTATAGTTGAATAATCCTCTGCCAGCTCTAATAACCACTCGTCTCCATCAAGTGATATTTCTCCTGGACTACAACAAGAACTAGATGGGTCTGTATCATCCGAGTCCTCACCATCTTCATAAGCTTGTTAAAATAAAAAGAAAAAAAATTGGTTCGAGAGGAAAAGCACCACGAAATCAGCATAGCAAAAAAGATAATCATTTACATATTTCATATTCTTCATTGTACCTGAAGTAAACGTGCTCGTGGTTGGACCAAACCAGTTTTCTGCAAGAACAGATGTTTGCAAATGCTCACCTACATTTGTGGGGCAAGTTGCTTCAGCAACAGCAAGCCGTGAAAATTCTTCCTGAAGAGCATGCGCTATAATCTCATCACTCCCTAGAGAAGGGTGATCTGTTACAAAATTATCTTCTCTAACGTAGGCTCCATCATAAAAGTTGGTATCACTATCAGTAGTGACACCACAATAGCTCGAAGTTGAAAATGGGTCACCGTTAAGAAGATCAAAGCCCCATCTGAGGACATCAGGATCATGCTCATACATAACCATCAGCTTACAATTCTAAACTCCTTTATTATATATTGCAGCCGTCAGAATACTTACCTGAAATTATGTCCAAGAAGGAAAAACAACGCCAAATTAGCTCAAGAGGGTGCAAAAAACATTGTAGAAATGTCAACCCATTCTCTCAAGCATGTTCTGAATAAGCAAAAGTTTGTAAGGAGTTCACTAGAAAACAATATTAATTATAACAAATATTTCACAAATAAAAGATTCCTTGAAAGGAGCAAAAAAAGAACATTATAATTAATTACAATAAATTTTGTGCCGGGTACCTAATTGCTGAGTAGATTCATGACTAAAGCAAAAAGATTTGAGCTTAAGGTTGATCCTTGATGTAAACCAACTGAAATAGGGAAATACTTGGTCAAACCACCTTGTGTTTGAACACAAGTAATAGCTCCTGCATACATATATTTAATGATTTGAATGTAAGCGTTATTAACTCCTTTCTTTTCAAAAACTCTCCATAGTACTTCTCTTGGAGCTTTATCATATGCTTTCTCTAAATCAATAAATATCATATGTGAATCCTCCTTATTCTCTCTATATTTTTCCATCAAACCTTTCAATAAATGTATGGCTTCCATAGTAGACATACCCGACATGAATACAAATTGATTTTGAGAAACATTAGTGTCACGCCGCAACCTACGCTCCATAACTCGCTCCCATAGTTTTAAAGTATGACACATTAACTTAATTCATCTATAATTCGCACAATCTTGTGCATCGAATAGAAATTCTTTTTCCCTTCAACCGAATAGAATTTCTTTTTCCCTTCAACCAACTATCTTATGGAATTCACTGATTTTGCATGCTTTTGCAAAATATAGGAGCTTGTCGAGCAATGTTGCTTGTCAGCCATGATTTCTTATCATTGAGTTCATACATGTGAATTGTCAATCCTAACTTAATTGTGGTGAGAAGGCATGGGGTTGCTAGAACATTTCATATAAATGACAACACAACTTGATTGTTGTGAAAAATGTGTCAGGGTTTGCTAGGTCGTCAACCATAAGTGACGTGTCATAATTTAACCAACTTATGGTGGAAAGCAAACAAGGGTCAACAAAGTTTAAAATTATATTATATTTACCATATGGAATTTGAGGACTTTAAACAAGAAGATAAGAAAATTATTAACACATGAATTAGGCAACTAAATATATTGTTTGTAAGGAATTAAATGAAAAGATAAAATTT
Organism: Dendrobium huoshanense; assembly: GCA_016618105.1. Classification (NCBI taxonomy): domain Eukaryota; kingdom Viridiplantae; phylum Streptophyta; class Magnoliopsida; order Asparagales; family Orchidaceae; genus Dendrobium; species Dendrobium huoshanense. Next base: position 6,912,815 of record CM028358.1, on the reverse strand, counting down.
CCAAACACATTGATGAATGCCAATTATAATTTTACTATATGCAGGAAATATTAACAATAGAAACATGAATGGATACTAATTGATAAAAAATTTGAAAGAAATTGTTAAAGTGAATTAAGACTAATGATAGAGATAAAAAATAAGACTGATTAAATTAATTATTGATGTGAATGATCAAAAGAAATTACTTATATATAATGTGATTCTTAAATTAAATTATAAGCAGTTTGAAAAATCAATTTTAAGAAGCGATGGATAAAGTATTTACAATCTACACCAGATGAAGAGAGAATAATTATTGGAGATGACTTTAATAGACATGTTCTAATAAAATAGATTATAATAGGAGTCAAAGAGGGTATAAAATAGGACATAAGAATACGATAGGAGAAGCTATACTTTATTTGACAATAGCATATGTACTTGTAATAATGAAGGCATACTTGAAAGAAAAAAAAAAAAGAATAACACTTAATTACTTTTAAAAGTGAAGCCACTAAATCACAAAAATTACTTCTTACATCGAAAATTTCATTGAAAAATTGTACAAAAATATAGAAAAAAAGTTTAAAAGGATAGCATAGAGCATTAATATGTTTATATTAGGAGCAAAAAATGATCAAAAGAAATAATAGCAATTGGATAAGATGATGAAACTAAAAAGTGAGAAATTATTAGTCTTTCAATATAAGTATCCATTAAAGAAAAATAGAAAGATTAATACTACTAAGATTAAAAATGATATAATAGCTAAACGTTTTGCAAAAGATGGTAAAAAAAACCAAAAATTATATGTTTTGAAGATTTACATAACATGTTAGATACGAAAGAAGAAGAAGCTAAAATACATAAATAACTAATGAGTACCTTTAAGCAACACAATTAGTGTCAAACCAACAAGACCCATCCCCTATTCTTTCTCTCCCCCCATCCATTTCTTTCTCACTCTTGTTTTCTTTTACTCTCCATTTCTCCCTCTTTCCTATATTTTTTATAAATCAAGAATAAAGATTTTAGTTCCCATTTTTGATAAATTGACATCCTTTCTTGTCTTGTTTCTTGGCCCAATTAAGTCTCAAGTAATTCGTAGACCATGATCAATGAGTTGAATTTGGTTCAAACATCTATGGTTCAATGAGTGTGGATGTTAGGCGGGCCCCTCCGGTCCTTACTTACTCTAGGCGGGCCCCACATGGAGTTAATTCAAGGGTTGGAGGGAAAATTTGAATGGAAAGGGGGGGAAATTTGAATAGAATGGCTGTTTAGGGATTTTGTATGGGGATGAGAGTTAAAGAGGGGGAAAGGGGGGAATTAGGTCCTCATCTTGAATTTGAATGAAAAGTTTGAGATCTCATTGTGTGCTTGGGCTCTAGGGTTTGCTAGAGACTTGTGGAGAGTTGTTCTTCCTCTCGAATCGAAGGACGTTGTATCTTTCTTTGTTTTCTTGCATCTGCTAGTGGAAACCTTGTTTCTTTTCCTTATTTTTCTCTGTTTGGGTGCATTTCCTGCTGCGGAGCTGCTGTAAAACTGCTGGGACAACAGTTTTGCCCACTGTTTTGGGCTGATTTTGACTAGGATTGCTTGCAAACTCAAGTATTACCTTAGGGTTACTTGCGAACTCAAGTATTTCCTATCAAATTGGTATCAGAGCATTGTCTTGGGACTGTTGGAGGCGGAAATCTGAAAATTTCAGCAATTTTTCTTTCCTCCTCAAGAAGTTCTTCTTGTAAAACCGTGGAGGGAAGATAGCCGGAAAGAAGGTTGATGCACTGGAGGGAGAAGTAGGCCAACTGAAGGCTGATTTGGAGGAAAGAACCATTGATTTTCACAACCAATTCGCTTCCATTCATGAAAAGATGGAGGGTAGGTTCATTGCTTTGGAGAATATGATGAAGAAGATGCTTGAAGACAAACAAAATCCGGCGACATCGGAAACAAGGGAGGCCACAGGCGGCCATTCAAGAGAAGGAATTCCGAACCCATTAAGGGGGAGGGAGAACCCGGAAGTGGAGATCCTCGAGGGAGATGATGGAATACCTCCTCTAGAACCGCTTTCTAGGGAGGAGATGAGTATGGGCTATGAAAGGAGGGGTGCAGAATTTTTTGGGAGAAGGGATGATGCTTACCGCCGTGGTGCTGATTTGGAAAGAAGAAGAGGGGAATGTGATGAAGGGATCGGGTATGATCGTAGGAGGGAAGATCGTGACTACTGGGGAGCACCTCCTCCTAGAGGAATGGGAGGTTATGGAGGAGTTAGGGGACACGGTGGTGACCCGAGAGTGAGGAAATTGAAGATGCCCATCTTTGAGGGCGAAGACGCACATGGCTGGATCTACAAGGTGGAGAGATACTTTACAATCAATGGGTTGAATGAGGAGGAGAAGTTGACAGCTGCAGGCTTGTGCTTAGAAGGGAAGGCTTTGGCATGGTATCAATGGCGGGACATGAGGCGACCCATTCGCACTTGGAGGGAGTTCAAGGACTGTCTACTAGAACGCTTCCGAACCAGCAGGGGAGGAGACTTCTATGAGCGATTTTTTGCCTTGACACAGGAAAGGACAGTGGCAGAGTATCGTGATCGGTTTGAGTATTTGTCCAGCAGACTTGATCGGCTCTCAGAGACAGTGTTAGAAGGAAACTTTATGAAGGGGCTGAAAGCGGAGATCCGGGCAGCAGTTTGGGTGATAAGGCCACGAGACCTTGGAGAGGCCATGGAGCTAGCTCAGCTGGTGGAGGACCAGAAGCATCTGGAGAAGGGGATTAGGGGAAGCAATTCTGGGGGATCTTACAGGATGACCACTACTTTCTTAGCTCCAAAGGCACCGGCAACAGGGGGGTTAAGGGAAATACCCAAAGAGAGAACTGGAGGGGGAAATTTCAAAAGGCTAACTGAGAAGGAGATACAGGAGAAGAGGGCAAAGGGGTTGTGTTTTAGATGTGATGAGAAATACATGCCAGGGCATAGGTGTAAGGACCAAACTCTTCAGATTCTTACCGTCTGTGATGACGAGGAAGCTGAGGAGGGAGGTGGAAGTGGGTTAGAGATGGAGGATGAGGAGAAACTACATTTGGATATAGCAGAAGTATCCCTAAATTCTGTGGTGGGATTCACTCCAAATCACACTATAAAAGTGAGGGGAGAGATGGCTGATAGAAAGGTGATAGTGTTGATCGATAGTGGGGCAACCCACAATTTCATCTCCACTCAGATGGTTGACTTGTTGGGGGTGAAACTGGAGGATACAGGCGGTTATAGAGTGATGTTGGGCACAGGAAAGGTAGAAATGGGAAGGGGAGTTTGTAGAGTAGTGCTGATGATTCAGGGGATCCAGGTGAGGGAAGAATTTCTTCCCTTGGAGTTGGGGAGCACTGATGTCATCCTGGGGATGAAATGACTGCAGACCTTAGGGGAGTCCAAAGTAAATTGGGGTGCTTTAAGGATGGAGCTAATGGTGGAAGGAAAGAAGATGGTGATCCAAGGCGACGCAGGCCTATCCAGGACCGGCGTGTCTCTCAGATCCATGATCAGAACCATACAGGAGGTGGGAGGTGGATATTTGGTGGAACTGCAGCGCTTGGAGAGGGTCAGTGTAGGGGATGAGGGAAGCCTTCCTCTGGCAGTACAACCGCTCATACAACAGTTCAGTGAGGTGTTCCAACCGCCTCAAGGCTTACCACCACTCAGGGAACAAGAGCATGCAATCATTCTGAAGGAGAGGGTGCCACCAGTTAGTGTGCGACCCTACCGCTACCCCCAAATTCAGAAGGACGAGATCGAGAAGCTGATTAAGGAGATGTTGGACGCGGGGATCATCAGACCAAGTGTGAGTCCTTTCTCTAGTCCTGTACTACTGGTCAAAAAGAAGGATGGTAGCTGGAGATTCTGCGTGGATTACAGGGCATTGAATAAGGAAACTGTGCTGGATAAGTTTCCCATTCCGGTGATCGATGAGCTACTGGATGAGCTGTATGGAGCAGTAGTGTTCTCTAAGATGGATTTGAAGTCGGGCTACCACCAAATCAGGATGAAAGGGGAGGATATTCCGAAGATGGCATTCAGGACACACGAGGGGCATTATGAGTTCTTGGTGATGCCATTTGGGCTTACCAATGCTCCAGCCACTTTCCAATCCTTGATGAACAGGGTGTTTCGGCCGTACCTGCGGAGGTTTGTACTAGTTTTCTTAGATGACATACTGGTGTACAGTCGATCCGAGGAGGAGCACCAGGAGCATTTGAAGGTGGTCTTTGGAGTGCTACGGGAGCACGAGTTTAAAGCCAATCTGAAGAAGTGTAGCTTCGCCCAGAAGAGTGTGGAGTATCTGGGACACTTGGTATCTAAGGAAGGGGTGGAAGCTGATTCAACCAAGATCGAAGCCATGCAACGGTGGCCTCTACCTAGGAACTTGAGGGAGCTGAGGGGATTCCTGGGACTAACGGGCTACTACCTGAGGTTTGTGAAAGGGTACGACAACATAGCCTTGCCCTTGACAGAGCAGTTAAAGAAGGATAGTTTCTTGTGGGGAGAAGCGGCTACTCAAGCTTTTGAGAAGCTTAAGAAGGCAATGACCATGGTACCAGTTTTGGCCCTACCAGACTTCAGTCAAACGTTCGTGGTGGAGACAGATGCATCCGGGTATGGGTTGGGGGCGGTGTTGATGCAGCAGCAAAGACCCATTGCCTACTTCAGTCAGGTGTTGGCAACAAGAGCAAGACTGAAGTCTGTGTATGAATGGGAATTGATGGCCATAGTATTGGCAATTCAAAAGTGGAGACCCTACCTGCTAGGACGGCATTTCGTCGTCAGGACGGATCAGAGGAGCCTGAAATACCTGTTGGAACAACGGATGGTGACAGAGGAACATCAGAGGTGGCTGTCTAAACTATTGGGATACGATTTTGAGATCCAGTACCGACCAGGGTTGGAGAATAAGGCGGCTGATGCCTTATCCAGGTGTGGGGGCGAGCTACAGGCGGTAACCATGTCGGTACCCCTAATGGTGGATTGGGGGGAAATCCAGAGAGAGAGTGAGCATGATGAAGAATTGAAGAAGATCCGATTGGATCTAGTGAAGGATAAGAGCAGCCACCCAAGCTACACCCTTAAGGGGGAGAGATTGTTGAACCAAGGAAGGTTTGTGATACCACAAAATTCCATTCACATTCCCCAGCTATTACAGGAGTTTCATGGGAGCGCCATTGGAGGTCATTCCGGAGTAGAAAAGATATACCAGAGGCTGGCCGCAGAATTATACTGGAAAGGAATGCATAAGCAAGTGCAGGAGACAGTGGCGAGGTGTGAAGTGTGTGAGAGCTCGTTTCTTCGATTTCCTTCTAGGATCGTCCGGGACGATGTTAAGATCGTTCAGGACGATCAGTGAAATAGCTGATTTTTGAGGTGGATCGTCCGGGCCGATTTTGGATCTTCCGGGCCGATTTTGGATCGTCCTGGGACGATCAGTGCATGGCAAAAGTCAGTGAGTAAGGGATGTTTTCGTCAAAGGAAATTAATTATCGTCCTGAGATATCGTCCTGGACGATTGGATTTTGTTCATATCGTCCTGGACGATGTGGCGATCTGCCGGGCCGATCAGGTGTGTATTAAAAGGAAATCAGCTCGTTTTGAAGAGAGAGAAAAATCATTTTTTATCTCAAAATATCTGAGGAGAGAGGAGAATGAAAACAAAGGAAAAGCTAGATTTCGGAGGCCGCGGAGCGCTTTTCGTCCGTCGCCGTTGTTGGGAAAAGTGTTTATCTCGCAGTAAGGACTCCGAACCCTATTTCTATTTTCGAAGATGTCGAGTTTTGGCATTTCTGTGCTCAGATTTGTATTTTCGTTACCGAAAAACGCGCATCATTTTGTATTGACGAAAGTTTTACCGCACAACTTTTGATATGTTTCTGATATGGTATTTCTACACGATTTGATTATTTTCTGGAGATTTTTGACTGGCTAGTTTTGATTTGGCGGTGTTTTATTTTGACTGTAATTTCTGGTGATGTCTGAAATTGTTTGGGCAGTAGAATAAAAGTCTTATAATGTTGTTGTTAACGTTCTGTACTAATTTGGTAATTTGTGAATTCTGTGATTTTTGTGTAAATTCCGTATACTGCCGTTATGCCGCTGGATTTTCATACGATTTCCGATTTTCTGAAATTGATGATTTGAACTGATATGCATACGAATGTGAATATATGATTGCTCTATGGTTATTGTTACTGAAAGACAAGTGAAGATTGGTTGAACCGTTGGTTGGAGATTGACTTGACCTGTACATGATGGTGGGCCGACGGGCTTTCCTTTAAAAAGGGTTTGGCCATATCCTCTATTGATCATTGATATAACGATTGGGAGGTATAAAAAGATTCTTATGCCGACGGGCACAGAGTGACGACTCTTATTGAACCAACGGATGTATATTTATGGATTTCTACAACAGCACTATGGATTGAAAAACGCCTTAATAGCCAGTGATTGTACTTGTTCAGTAAGACTATTGTATTGAAGTGCATGTGTACGGTATTGACATATTGATCTCGTGATGGATTTATTGATTTATTGATTTTGAATGGATTTACGGACAGATTTACGGATTTATTGTTACTGTACGATTTCATTGATATTCGCATTATTTCACTGAGCATTGATATTGATACTGATATGGATATCAACATTGCATTGACTTATTGATACTATGGACATGGATACTATTGATTCATTGATACTGATTTATTGATATTGACTCATTGATATTATCATTTCATTAATACACCGTATTGAACTGCTGCATGTGATTCATTGACTGATATGGAATAGGTTTTACTGTATTGATTTGATTTCAAACGTATTTCCGACGTATTGGTTTGATTTTGACCAGAGATGATTGATAGAGATTGATTTTATTGATATTATCGAGACGATGATTTTCTTCTATTGATTTGATTGGATTCTTACAAGATGTATCGTGTGTACTGGTTTATTGAGCTTTATGGATTTCTTCCTACTGTTTATTGATTCTCCTATCGCTGACTATGGATTTTATCGATTGTGTATTGACTACTGATTTTCGTATCAGCATAGATTCATTGATCACGTGCAATTGACTGTTATGGATTCGACTGATTGACATGCATATTGTTTCCAGTACCGTACTTTGATTTCAGTTATAGGTATTAGGTGACCTGCTGGGCTTTTTGAAGCTCATTATATGTGGTTAATATTTTCAGGTCAGGGCAAGGAAGCAGGTGATTGAGATTGATCTGGAATCCTCAGGTTTTTGTTCTTTTTTATTATAGTGATTCTTTTGTACTCAGGACAGGATAAATTTCAGTTTTTGTGTTGTGTTCATAGTGTAGATCCTGAGTTTTGTATATGATCTTTTGAGGTATGAATGGAACTGTACATTGATGTTTTAATTATCGATTGTTTGGTAGACTGTTATTGATGACTATAGATAGCTCTGGTAAACGGTTTTAATGAATTGACTGAAATTCTTTCCAAGTTAAATCTTGGGGCGTGACAAAGTGTGTCAGAGAAACAAGTATATGGCGATGGCTCCAGGGGGGGTTACTACAGCCCTTGTCGCTTCCAAATAGAGTATGGGAGGAAGTGTCCATGGATTTCGTGGATGGCCTACCACGATCGGAGGGATTCACTGTTATTATGGTGGTGGTTGATAGACTGAGCAAGTATGCACATTTCACACCCCTACACTGCAGTGACAGGGGCGGCTTCTTTCATCAGGTAAGTGGTTAGATTACATGGAATTCCATAGTCGATAGTGTCTGATCGCGACAAGGTGTTCCTCAGCCAGTTTTGGAAGGAGTTGTTCAGGTTACAAGGGACTATTCTCAAAAGGAGCACAGCCTACCATCTGCAAACAGACGGGCAAACAGAGGTTGTAAATTAGAGTTTGGAAACTTACTTAAGGTGTTTTGCTTCTGAAACACCAAGGGTATGGGCCAAATGGTTGGCCTAGGAAAAGTATTGGTACAATACCTCGTACCACTCAGCTTCCAGGATGACCCCTTTTAGAGTGTTATATGGAAGAGATCCACCACATTTTGTGCATTATGGAAGGGGCAGCACTCACGTATCTTCAGTAGAGCAGCATTTGGAAGAAAGGGATAGGATGCTGGAGGAGTTGAAGAAACATCTGATGAGGGCACAACAGATCATGAAGAAACAGGCGGATGCACACAGAAGAGATATCCAATTTGAAGTAGGTGAGAAGGTATTTCTAAAACTGCGGCCCTACAGACAGAGGACCTTGGCCAACAGAATAAATGAGAAGTTATCCCCAAGGTATTTTGGCCCCTATGAGATATTAGATAAAATTGGGGCAGTGGCATACAGTTTGAAATTACCCCCTTCGGCCACTATACATCCAGTATTTCATGTATCACAGCTGAGAAAAGCCATTGGGGAGTATGCAACCAGTGCTGAACTGCCAACAACATTAACTGAGGAGATGGAAGTGATCCTAGAACCTCTGGAGCTGAAAGATGTGAGACTTGACCAGGAAGGAAACAAAGAGGTGTTGATCGCATGGAAAGGGCTCCCCGAATTTGATGCTACGTGGGAGCCATTTAAAAGAATGAAAGATCAATTCCCTTCATTTCACCTTGAGGACAAGGTGAGTCTTTGGGAGGGGAGTAATGTTAGGCGGGCCCCTCCGGTCCTTACTTACTCTATGCGGGCCCACATGGAGTTAATTCAAGGGTTGGAGAGAAAATTTGAATGGAAAGGGGGAGGAATTTGAATAGAAGGGTTGTTTAGGGATTTTGTATGGGGATGAGAGTTAAAGAGGGGGAAAGGGGGGAATTAGGTCCTCATCTTGAATTTGAATGAAAAGTTTGAGATCTCATTGTGTGCTTGGGCTCTAGGGTTTGCTAGAGACTTGTGGAGAGTTGTTCTTCCTCTCGAATCGAAGGACGTTGTATCTTTCTTTGTTTTCTTGCATCTACTAGTGGAAACCTTGTTTCTTTTCCTTATTTTTCTCTGTTTGGGTGCATTTCCTGCTGCGGAGCTGCTGTAAAACTGCTGGGACAGCAGTTTTGCTCACAGTTTTGGGCTGATTTTGACTAGGGTTGCTTGCGAACTCAAGTATTACCTTAGGGTTACTTGCGAACTCAAGTATTTCCTATCAGTGGACTTTGTGGTCCCTAAGAGAAAAATAATTCTCATTTGGCCATAATTCTCACAAATCGAGAAGAAGGTCAAGCCTCAACCAAGGAATGTTATCTTGCAATAATAATGTTAATCAGCATATGACATACTAGAGAATATTTGATGGTGGAAAGAATATTTTAACATGCTAGTACATAACAAGCTTATCAACCTAAAATACTCTCTCCCACTGTAGAGGTTGTTCGTGTCCCAAAATAAGTGCAAGGACGTCCTCTGATTCATCCTCCGCCAATGACTACTGCACTCAAGCCTACGATGTGATAAAGCATCAATTGGCATTCAAACCGCTCTACTTAAAAAAATCTAAGGAGATCACAAGTTCCAATGTTTTATCCAAGGAACAACTAGGGGGAGGGGGGTGGGGGTGGGGATTGTTAGTTTCCTCTCTATAAATCATAGATGAATAACTTCATGCCAAGTTCAAGATGCTTTTCCTTCCACATGTAAAATGTGATTATTTATAGGATGTGTTAACCATGCTAAAGGATGTTGCCTTGCAATGGTTCAATCAAATGCAAGAAGGTAGCCTTCATTCCCATGACGAGTTTTTTCATCAACTCATCTTCTAGTTTGCGATCATGTGACATCCAAAAGAGCTCCAAAAACTTTGTCGCACTTGATGTTGGCCTTTAATTTACATTTCATAATGTGGCATTAGAGCGAGCCTAAGTTCAAGCTAATTAACAGGATTTGTAGTCCCAACGTGTGCCTTAAGGGTGGTGGTTGTGGGATAACAACCCACTAGACAAGCTAAAAGCCTCTTTGCTTCATCAAAAGATCACAAAAAGGGCTCCATATAAGGGGTTTGTTTATTGAACTATGTGGCTATACGTGGCAACATGTGTCCTTTATTTATTTATTTATTTATTTCCTTAGCAACATGTGTCATATGTGCTCCTGATTAGTGAGATTTTCTATTGTTATCTATAGTCCCACATTTCTAACACTGAAACAATCATACCCTCTGAAAACTACATGATGAAGTAGAGGTGAAGGTAAAAAGATGATTAAGATTAAGGCTGAGATATCCCACAAGCAATGGAAGTGTCGTCGAAATTACGTGTTGTAGGCCTTCCAGTAGGATCTCCACTTAAATTGAGGGTATGCATCTTATTTTTACTATCCTCACACTGTTAATGTCGACGGCTAGCTCATGAATATGCATTTTGCTTTTTTATGTGATAGAAAAGTCTCTCTCAAACTTAAGGGAAAATTCTATAAGATGGTAGTGAGAACTGCAATGCTTTATGAGACAGAATGTTGGCAATTAAAATAAAAGCATAATATTAAGTTAAGTTTTGCAGAGATAAGGATGCTCAGGTGGATGAGTGGCTTTACTCTTAAAGATAGGATACAAAATGAACATATACGTGAAAAGGTTGGAGTAGCTCCAATGGAAGATAAGATTAGAGAGAGTCGCCTTAGATGGTTTGGTCACATAAAACGGCGGCCTTCCGATGACCCGGTTAGGGAAGTAGATGTATTAAAGTTAACTTATATTAAGAAAGATAGAGGCAGACCTAAAAAGACTTTGTTAGAAAATATTAGAAATGACCTTTCTTTATTATATTTAGATGAGAATTTGACCCTTAACAGAATACAATGGAGAAAAAAGTTTCATGTAGCCGACCCAAGCCGGGCCATATAGTGGGATAAAGGCTTGTTGTTGTTGTTGTTGTTTTGTTTCCTAGATTAAGGCATGTATTGAGGAGATCTATTTCTTTGTTTGTGTTAAAGAGGGCTTCATGGCTTCTTCAACTCAACTTCTGCACTTAGGCAATGTTGTCCTCTTTCCTGTTGCCTGTTTTGCTATGGATGTTTTATCTAATATTTTGGTTTCTACTATTCAATGTCACTCATTTATAGGGATTTCTATTATTGATATACATTTTAATCATCTCTTATATGTTGATAATTTACTTGTGTTTAGCGAAGCAAACATCCAAAATGCCACTTCCCTTAAGGAAAATTTGAAGAATTTTGCATCATTTTCTGAGCTCCAGGTGAATAATGCTAAAAGTTTCATCATTTTAGATCCAAATTGCAATGTTGCCTCCAACATTGTTGAAATCCTCAACATCTCGTTACTGGGTAGCTTCCTAACCCATCTAGGTATCCGTGTTGGCTATAAAAGAAATCCTATAGCTCTGTTTCAACCCCTTATGCAAGAAATCTACTCTTCTGGATGATTGGAAAGTCAAACTACTCTCTTTTAAAATTAACAATTTGGAAACCCATAGCTTATTGAATCCATGGCTCTATTTTACCTAAATCATGTTGCAAAGTGTATGCCTAATTTCTTTTACATGAAGAAATAAATTCTAAGAAGTAGCATCTTGTCTCATGGAAAAAGACTTGTTTGCCTAAAAATTTGGATGGCATGGGTTTACCTTTGATTCAATCTTTATATCATGCTTATACATGCTCCCTTATTTTTAGATTATATAACAATGATAGCATGCTTGCTATTTGGTGTAAAGCAAAATATTGGCCCCCTTGGAAAACTTTAAATAGAAATTACACCAAATACTCAGCTCATACTATGAAAATTATTATTAAAACTAAGAATTGTTATACTTTTCACATTTCTCCCAACAACCACCTTTCACTTTACTGGGATCCTTGCTGTAATGGTGCCTCCTTATGTGACTTAGTTGATATCTTGACTATTGCTCACATTTTTCCTCCTTAAATCCGTTTAAAATTTCTCATGAGATCAAATTCCTGGAATCTTCCTCCTAAATTCCCTCATCATGCCCAGGTTGCTAAAAACGCCCTATCTATTAAGGATAATTCTTCTACCTGCTTGACTTGGCAAGGTTCCATGCATCCCAAATTCAAGAAATTAATTCATAATTATCATCAAGATTTACCAACTGTTATTTGGAACAATTACATTTGGCACAAGCACTATGCATTGAGATTTTCATCCTTTACATGGTTCGTTGTGGTTGGGGGTTCCAAAATAACTGATAAGCTTATTTTAAGTAATATTAATGTGCCTAACTATTGCAATTCAAGCAACAGCATGCCTGAAAATGACTCATCTTTTCTTGAGTGTGACCTTTCTTTCTGCTTAATATCTGAGCCAATACCTGGCATGAACTCGTTTCACCTAAGGCCAAACTTGATGCAGCTTTTTTAGTTCATTTCTAGTTTAGATAACATCTAGGCTATGCATAAAAACTTCTATTTTTTGCTTATTTATTGCATTATCTATCATCTGTGAAGGGAATGAAATGCAAAGAGATGGCGATGTCATTGAGAGCTTATCAACTGTTTGTTTTAAAATCAAAAAAGCTGTGAGGTTCAAAATCTGTGGTTGGAAAAGAAAGGAGGAAGTCATTGCTTATTACCTTAATTTAGGTTTGGTTTCCTCTATATTTTACTGCTTGGGTGTCTTTGCAGCTAATGACACTTCTGGTCTTTTGGTGGATGGGTTACTAGGGGCTCTGTTCTTCTTATCAGTTTATGATTTTTTTTATGTCAATGGAGTTGGTTTTTCATGCTATGGTGGATATCTGGTGGCTCCTCTTGGCAATAACGGACAAAGATGAATGGTGTACATCTTCTCTGTCCCCTTAGATGGTTGTCTCAGAAACCTCCTGGATGGCCGTAACTGGAACGCAACCAAGGGAGTTTTGATCTATTCAAATGTAGTATTTCCCGTTCTGAGTCTCTTTTTGGGATTTTGTGGCTTTGTTTGCTTCTTATATGTGATTAGCTTAGCTTAGTTTTTGTCTCCTTTATAGGTCTTCTGTGAGCTTTGTTGCTCCTTTTCTTTGGCTGCAATTTTCAATTGGCTTTTCTTTTTTACACTTGTGTAGTAACAGGCTTACTCACTTGTATTTAATTTATAGTTGATGAAATTGAGCGTTGCCCCTAGTTTTCCCAAAAATAAAGTATGTCCACAAAGAAACTAAATTTTGGAAAGAAAGAAAACACTAGTAGAGCCCTGTAGAAGATAGAGGATAAATGCTAGAAAATAAAATTGATTATAAGAGAGCTGAAAGCGTGCTCGCTAACATGAATGAATAACAAGTAACTCATAAGAGGAGAATATGATGAAACTAGCGGATAAAATTAAGCTGAATAAATTTTTTAACAGAAAGAAACTATGACAAGGTCTATGGAGGGGTTGGATCACTATTATTCTTCAAAATCAGAATAAATATTGATCATTTCTCTCAATTTCATCCAAAATAATTTCACCGGACAAATATTTCTTACCTAAAATCTCAACATAATGCAAACTGACCATTCTGTTAATTAAAGATTATATAGTTATAATAGCCAGGTGGTCAGTTAGGAGATCCATGGATTGGTAAATGAATTTTACTAAGATCTCGAGTCCTTGGATCTAATCTACTTAAAAATTTTAATTGAAGCCATATGGTCGTTCAGTTAACAGATTTTATAATTTAAAATGAAACGAAATTTCAGCTTCAAACATCGACAGAAACCACAGTTAATAATACATCTCATGGCAATCAAGTTCGTGATTGTCATGAGATGTATGATAAAATTATAAAAAAACAGACACACACACAGACTACTGAACTTTTTTTTTTTTTTGGGATAATAACTTGAAAAAAAAAAGATGATCAAAATGAAATTTTTTTTTTTTTTTTTGGGGATAATAACTTGAAAAAAAAAAAGATGATCAAAATGAAAATTATAACTCAAATTCACCAAAACGGACACTGATGACTCCTGACCAAAAAACCACCCCTCTCAGTTTATCCACATCCAAGCCACCCGTTTCACCACCTTTATCTAATGAAGAACGCTATAAATATTTACACATTCAAAAAAAGGTATACATCAATTGCGATAAGTTCAGAGCAACCAAATAGATAAACCAAGCAAATCAGCAAGAAAGGAAAATCCTTTTTCCCCAAAAAAGAAAGGAAAATCCTATCAAATCGGAAGAAGCCACGGCTCCGATTACGGAACAGTGAAATCAAGCTACAGTCAACGAAATCAATACTGACACGCTTCCTACAACCACACAAAGATCGAGGGAAAATTGAGTAAACTCCATAAACTATCTTTCTTTTACGATCGCCCAATCAATTCTAAAGTCATCGCAGACACTTCCTCATCAAAAACAAAGCACAGAGCAAAGATCCACCAGTCCGATCCCTAAAAATACGTATAAATCCTGCAATCATCGCTGATCGACACGAACACTTACTTGCGAGTGGAACAATCCGATTCCGAAAGTAATTAAATGGAAGCGAACACTGCGATGACGCGAGCTCATCCTTGGCGAAAAACGAAGCTTAGAGAATACGAATGGCCGATAAAGACCAATTGCGGTATATAGAGGAGGAGAGCGGCTTCGAGACGCCACAGAGAGAAAGTGTAAGACGCGAGAAGGACGAAAGACACAAAGCCGGGAGAAAACGGAAACGCGAGGACGTCACGGATCAAATCATCAAATAAGAATAATTTAACGGCGTCGGCGCCGGACGGCGATTTACCCATTTCGACTGTTTTTTTTTTTAATATTTCATATATAACATCCCATAATATAAATTTTTTATTTGTTTTACATATAAATTTATATATTATTTATATAAATTTTAAATAATATTAAAAAAAACTTTAATACTAATTTATCTAAAATTTGGTATATCGCCACCCCTCAGCCATTGCCGAATACCACTATCAGCCACCCCCCACCAACAACCACTTCTAGTCAGCCTCAGCCAGTGCAAACCACAGTCGATCGCCACCAACTGTCATCATTTTGAATTTTACATTGCATTCAATTTACTTCAAACCAAAGAATTCCAAATTATTTCAAATACATTGAATTCTTTCTAAATGACATTCATTTTTTAGTCAACTAAACAACCCCTGAGTGTTTCTAATTGTTCAAAAAACTAATTTTTCATGAATTTTAAATATAGTCAAAATAAGTGAAATTTTTATGAAGTCTCATCCCTAGTCCTTTTAGGGACCTCAATTCTATGACTTTATTTATTGAAATCTCACCATCTTTGACGTTGGAATAAATTTTTAGGGTTCCTTCTATGTTTTAATTTTTTTAAAATCTTAAATAAAGGTCTAACCTCCCATTTCATGGTAAACATTAAGTTCCTTCTATGTTTTAATAACTTTTCATGTTTGTACTTGTTATGTCACAAATAATCATCATGATCGGGTGCGAATCTCGAGGCAAAGTTCAATGGGAAACTTTCAAACTTAAATTTTGGATCTTATGAACTCCAATTTTAGCAAATTAATATTCAAGTTGAACATTTCGAAGAAACAAAGCCAACGATAACAAGATCGGTCCAATTTGAGTCCAATTGAGCTCAAATCAACAGTCCAAAGCATAGTTGAAAACTTAAAAGCATAAATTAGATGGTAAAATGATCTTCAAATACGACATGCTTATATTCAAATCAAGCGGCTCGACGAAACTCATCCAACGAGCCCAAGATCACTTGATTCGGATACTGTTTAGGTGTCTAAATGCTAAAAATGATATATGATTGTGTGAATCGATACAGGTAGTCCGATAGAATATTCTCACAAAAAATTATAAATATGCGCCTCTCACTCCCTATATAAGGGGAACGTTTGGTCAAAGATTAGAGAGAGCTTTAAGGCTTCAAATTTTCTAGAGCTCCACCTCAGTCGCACCATCAAACCTCTTCCCTGCCACCAACCATTGTCGGACCTCCACCCCATCAACCATTGCTGGATTTTCGTCTTGACCACCAATCAGGACCGGTCCTCCCTAAAATAGTTAGTATTTTTACCCAAATCACAAACCATTTTCGTCATAACATACATATTATAGTGTTTTAATTACACTATTTTTTTTTGAAATTTTGTTGACATTGGTGCAAATCCTTAATAAATAGATATTTGATGCAAGTAAGGTTTTGAAACTGTAAGGTGTCCGTTTTGCAAATCGGTTTCATCAAATATTTTTTTTTAAATGAGCTATTTTATGGATATTTTTTATAATATTTTAATCTTCAAGATAATGTACGTGAATTTTATACAAAAAATTAATTAAATTATACAATTATATTATTATTTTATTATACATATTTAAAATCACTTAACAAAATTTATTAAAATCCTTTTTAAGCACATCACTTGGTTAATAGAGTATGGAATTAGAGAATTAGATAGAAAATAAATGAGAGAGAAAATATAACTTAGGATTTAGAAGCTGTAGAGCAATTTTTGTCAATCAATCATTGGAAGATTTGCTTGTTCTATTATAGAAAATCATTATAATATTTCTGATTTCAATAATTTGATATTATTTTTTGGTCAAATTTGTTTTTCATTTGTAAAAAAATGAGGATAATTTTATATTCGTAAAACTTTCACCGTGTAACTTTTTATAAGTTATAAAGATTGAGATTATAAACTTTTTGAGTATTTATTTGAGTTTTTTTTTGGGTGGTTTTGAAAAAGCTATAAATTTTACCATGCTTTGAGTTTAGTTGTTCGTTTTAATCGATAATTTTATTTTTAATGGTACTTATATTGGTAAAAGAAATTAGATAGCTCTAATTGTGTAAGTTGAAAAATATAATAATAATTAAAAAAAATTAGATAGCTCTGTCTCTCACTCACTTATTTTCAATTCCATTTGTCCCACTCATAGAATCTGACTAGACATTCTAGATCCTGCAAATTTCTTGCCATATACATGTCTAGACTGATCTTTCTTGGACCCACGTCTTTTCCCAAATCCTCTGTGGACAGTCTATCATCTTATGTTTGTACTGAGCAGATCTAAAGCATCGTCTTGTGATCATATCCTGCATTTCTCCTACCACATATGGGACACTTTTGTACACTACTAGTTGGTACCATGAGTACTCATCTCCTAACATCAGTAAACATGCCCCTCTTCTTACCAATTTCTCCTCTAATCACTTGCTCACCTGTTCTCTTCTTGTTCATGTCCTCTTTGAACCGGAGAATAGCTAAATTATTATCCACGAGTTATTTCAAAAAAAAAATTGAATTATCAGTGGCACTAACAGATGCTTCAGCTCATCCTTCAATCCTCTCATAAATCTATAACATTTTTTCTCAACAATGTTAACTAGTTGGGGTGCATATATGACCATGCAGTGCAGTAAACCCAACTTTATGCTACATCATTATTATGTTTCCATGCTTTAATCTAATGATCACTTCCTACATCTATTGTCGAGCTAATAGAGGCTTTAGATAAAATCTGTAAGTTGGTTAGAATTTTTTTAATAAAAAAAAAGACCTTAAAGGCATAAAGGTAATTAAGCAAATTATTTAGATTTTAGCATAAAAATTCATATAAATCATTTATATCTTCAAAATTGGGGATAGAAAAATTATATAAAAAAATTCATAAAATAGCACAATTTGTTTAAAAAGTTTTGGTGAAATCGATTTATAAAACCGACACCTAACGGTCCCAGAAAATTCATTTGTATCGACATATGTCAATTTTTTAAGGAATTAGAAATAAATAAAAAACTTATTATTTTCATAAAAACACTTCCTATAAAATTAGGAAAAACTTATTATAATTAGAAAATAATAATATTTTGGTTATGATGAAGACGATTTGTAAATTATACTTATAATGACTTATAAAATATTATTTGACTTTTGTAAGTCAAAATATGATTTATGCACTCTACCCCACCGCCAATGTCGTCAAACCTCTACCCAACTGTCGATCCCAGCAATGCCTTCGCCTCATCGCAAATCACCACTAGACCTCCACCCAGCCATCGATCATTGTCGAACCTTCACCTGGTCTCCGTTGTTGCCAAACCTTCACCCGGTCGTTGCTGTTGACCTCGATTTTCGCTCGAGTGCCCTCGGGTGCATTCGATCGATGCGATGGGTCCTCGTCGAACTCAATTTGAACTCGAATCGATTCGAATTGAGTCGAATTAGACTCGATCATGTTCAATCAAACCCGATAATTCATTTTGACCACGATGAGTCCAATTTGACCTAATTTTGTCTCAATTTGAGTTTAATTTTATTTTGATTGAGCCTAATCTCAATTCTAAATCAAACAAATCTGAATCAAGTTCATACTCAAATCAGCCTAGATCGATTCTGATTAAATTCCAAAGTTTTTTTTAATCAATTTGAATCGCTTATCAAATCGGGAAATGGATCAAATGGTTTAAATCAATCGATCGTTTATCTGCGATCTTCACAGACGAAGCAGCGATATGAAGCAGATGGCAGGCTTCATTCGCGTGCTTCGAGCGACTGCGGTGACGGATCAGAGAGGGCGGGCTTCCTCTCTCGGCAATAAGTTCGATTTACCCAATACGAGGGTCTTCGGCTCCAGCATTCTCACGGACGCCCTCACTCTCTCCCTCTCCGGCTCTCGTTTCGTTTTCTGGCCCGAAGAAGCCCTAGAAGGAGGGGGAACTCCCACGCTCTTCCTCTCTCGTTTTTCTCAGCCCCGAACCGGCGCCAAGAGAGGGAGACGGGCTGAAGCCCCTTCTGCATTCGCGAACTCCAGTCAAGGCGGAAGCCTTGCTCCCGTCCGAAGCCGAAGCCCCTCTACTACCGTCCTCCTCTACTCGCAAGGAAACCCGACGCCTCCCTCTCGATCTCCCTCAGTTCGCGCAAGCAGGAGGAGCCGAAGCCCCTCCATTCTCACCCCGGCCTCCCTTTGCTCGTGAAACTCCAGGCGACGCCGGAACCCCAGCCTCTTCCCCTTTGGTTCGCGGGGGCCAGTTGACGAAACCCCGCTCTTTCCCTCTCGGTTTAGGCGCGGCCCAAGTCACAACCTCCCTCCTCCGTTCGATCTCGCCTCCAGATCGAACTCGATGCCAGCCTTCTTTGCTACGTCCGCAGGCCGCAGCAGCTGGAGGCGCTGATTCGACCGACCTTGCCCTAGCCGAATCCCTCTCAGGCAGGTATAATCACCCATTCCTTCTTCTCCTCCCATTCCTCTTTCTTCTTTCCTCTTTCTTCTTTCTTTAGATCCCTTTTCTGTTTCTATATTTCCTCTTTCCCCTCCCTTCCTTCTCTTGCAAGATGAAGTTATTTGGATGTTATAGTAAAATGAAGGCATCAAATAGCTTAAGGTTTCGATGGAGAGATATCTGATATCCCTTTTATCCCGTTATGTTTTCACGTGTTGTTTCATTTGTTAAATGCGTATGTTGGTTGATTGGAGCATTGATACTGGATATGCTTATGTCAGTTTTCTCTTGCATTCCAAGTACGAAGGTTCCATTCACTTCCTTTAAAGGTGGAAATGTTGTATGCACATATTCTGTATTGCTGAAGCTCTTTTAGTTTATTCTTTTCATCATCGTTTGAAGTGATGATCATTCTCATTTTGTTCTTGGCCTTTGAAAAGAATTATCAGATTTATTTCCCTTTTCTTTTATATTTTTGACGAATAAAGAAATTGTGGGTGGCTAGAGTAATAACTGCTAGAGTAATAACTCTATTTATCCTTGGTGTTAAGCGTTTTGGAGAAAGGTTATTTGAATTATTTGATGTTGTATTTTTGTGAAAGGAATATGTCAAAGGGTTCATTTGCATTTATATGAAGGAACTAATAGTTTGGAATATTTTGTGAATGTTGGAATAAAAGAGAGGTGTATGTGTTGGAAACTCTTTGAAAAGTGAGCATATGTCTTATAGATTTAAAGCAAACTCATACTAGCATGTTTGGCTATAGAAGTTCATGGATGACGAAATATTTATATGTTTTCTCCTATACTTGATTGAGTCTTATATGGAAAGTGATACTAGCAATTGTATTGAAGGATTCCCGTACGTCATTTGTTTCGAGAATGAACTTGGCATGTAATTGATTCAACATTGCATAGTATAGTTAAAGTGTACTCTTGTCCTTCACTTGCCATCACTTCTTATTCATAAAAAAATCTGAGAAAGAAGCTTCTTTTGGGTTGGTCTTTTATTCTTATGCATATATATTCTTGATGGGCAATCATTATATGGATCATGAGAATGCTTTTGTGAGGTATTTGGAAAGTTTTTGATTAAATAAGTGTGTATAGCACGCCTTTCGTGATTACTTTCTTTTGCATAAGCTTTCTAGTGTTGCATACCAAGTGTTTGGCGGCATGCCGTTGGAAAGAAATTGTAATTGTTCGATTTGCATTGGAGCTTGGTATGGTAGCATCCCTTATTTCAAACATTTTTAATATGCTATCTAGAAACTTGCAAATGAAACTCTAAAAAAAGAAAGGAATGGCTTCTTTGATTAATTCTTACTCATGAAATTTATAAGCATGCTTGTTGATTCCGGTCAAACATTGTCTAAAGCTTTGAGAGTGTACTGTTTTACGTAACATCTCTCTTGCTCTTTATTATAATATTCGGTATAGATCATTGGATAAAGTTTGTAGTGATCCGAGCATTTTTGTATGCACTTGAAAGCGTGATTTCTACGTACCTTTGAAATAGAGTTTCAAACATGAGTTGCTCTTCTTTGCTAAGGTTTTCCAAAAGGGAAATGTTGTTGTTTCAAGAAAATATTTAAGCATGAAAATTTGAGGGCATCTTTTCTTTACAAGGTTTAAACTTCTTGCAAATGATGTTGTGAGGTTCACTTTGCTTATATATTGAAACATGGATGATTGGAATGTGATTAGTATAACTTTGTACTTAATATCATGAGCTAACTTGAAGGAGTGTAGTCGATATCCATTAAAACACTGGCAAAATCATATGATTTGTACTAAAGTAAGCTTACGGATTTGTAAAAAGCCCATTGGAGATATTTGCTAGTTTATAGATGTGAAAAGTAGAAGTTTGTTTGAGAATAGCTATACATCTCATGTTTCAAATTTATGTTGCGTTGTGATGATATCATGCTCTTTTCCTTTTAGTTTAAAAAAAAATGAAGACATGAAAATTCCTTTCTTTTTGCTAAGTACACATGGCTTAAATGTTGGGTTGAAGAAGTCTTATGCTATACAAATTTTGTTCTTATGCATTCATGTTTTGGCATAGAAGAGAAGGGAAGGTTGAATGATTACATAGTTAGTTTCTCTAATTTCTCTCGTTGAAGCATGTCTCTTGTCTCTCTTACTTGCAATTACATTTATCTGTTTGACGCCATATGAGTATTTATTTATTTTCATACTTGGAGAAGTTTGGACTTATGAGCATTCCTCAATATCGCATATGCATGATTGGCTTTGATGGTTTATGTATTTATGTTGGGGGGCTAGTTTATATGAATGGTTTTTCTTCTATTAGCATTTAAAATAACATACATTTGTGGATTTCTATATTTCTATCGAGTTTGTGTTGAAGAGATCAAATAGTTTTTTTTTTCTCTTTGCTTGTGATCTTTTGTTGCAAGAATGAAGATGATTTGGAAGGTTTAAAAAAAAAAATGTTTTTGAAATTTTTTTTTTTTTTATTTTTTTTTTATGGATGATTTTATGGTTGAAAAAGCTTTATGAAGATTTTGTAAGTCGATTTGCGTCAAAAGACTTTCGATGGATTTTTGTGAATGTTTTATGATGAAAGCTTTACAACGAGAGGTTTTATACAACTTTCTTGTTGAAGAGCTTTGTGTTTTTTTTAACCCCACTCCAAATACAAGAGGAGGGCACTTGATTAATGGTTCTTTGGGTAGGATTTTGTGTCAAAAGATGAAGTTTTGGTAAAAGATTTTGTAGAATTTTTGTGCAAAACAACAAAATGAAAAGAAAAGTGATTTTGGGTAGATAACTTTTGGGAAGTTTTGTGTAGTAGTCCATTTAGGAGTTCTTGTGAGCTATTTTGGAATATATAATTTTGTGGATAGACTTATTCGGTAGTGTCTTTTGGAAGTGTGTAGGGCTTTCTCATTTAGGTTAGTTTCTCTTAGTAGTCCTTTCCAAAAGATGAGTTTTGGAGGTTTAAAATATTAGGGAGTTTTATGTTAGAGGTCTCTAGTGTTCTCTTTAAGAGCAAGTTGTTCTTTGTTTATTTGAATTTTCTCCCTTTAAGTATTAATTCCTATAAAAAGAGAATTGTTGGGTGAATCTAAACAAATAGAAAGTCTAGATTTTGGAATTGAGTTTTAGAAGTTGTTTTCTCTTAGTTGTCATAGGCTTTGCTTGGAGGGTCTTATGAGTAGAAGTCCCAAATATATCAAGTGCCTCGTTTGGAATGGGAACAGTAAAGGGCATTGTTGATATTATAGGATGCACTTGACTTCTACGAAGTGTATCCAATAACAACAATGCCTACATCCCTTTTATTTATAATTTTTCATTCTTTTCTTTTTTACTGCTTTGCTATAAATTCCTAAACCTAGTGACACATGTACGAAAATTCTAAGAGTTAGAAAACAAAACCTCCTTTTAATCCTACAACCTTAGTGACACCTAAGGACAAAAATTAAGGATTAAGTCTTAGAAAATATAGACTTAGGAAGCATGCTCCCTATAGGGTAGAGACATCAAAACTAAACATTAGCGACACGTCTTCCTAGGTTTAGCCTTTTCTTTCTTTAATCCAGTAATAATCAACCAATCATTTATAACCTAACTCTTAAAATGTGTTAAAATATTTAATTCTTAATTAAGTTTTAATTAACATTTATAATTATTAAATCATAAGTCTAAAACATAAACCTAAATAAATCATAACTAATTTAATAATTGATTCATAACCAATCTAAAATCTAAAAGATGTAGATTATATTAGGAGACTAAAATACAAACTAAATTCATTAGGAATAAAATACTTTTAAAGATCAAACTTAGAATAGTCTTTTAAAATCAATCAACAAACCCCTTAATACATAACAACCACTCCAGAAGTGAAGTTTATTGGATGGACTACTCCGGGCTGCGGGGCTAAGTGTCCTAAGGAGGCCTGGTTCCTCGAGCCTGGTGGCACAACGCCACGAATGGATCTAATGGGGTGTTAAAATTTAAAATTAATTTCTTAATTGGTTTAAGTCAAACCCTAATTGATAATAAATCGCCTAATCTATGTTTCTTTTCTAATTTATAACAAACTACAATAATCAAACAAAGTTGATTATCACTGGGTAACCCATGCCTACGAGGCTATTAAGTTAGCCCCAAGGAGGGTGAAATAAACCTCACGGCCTCGGTGTGAAACAAAGGTGATAATCAATCAAATCCTAAAATAAAATCTCTAAAATCAATCTTAAAGTATTAAGATTTAAACTTCAATTAAAATCTCTCTTTTGCCCTTTAACAAATCAAATGCAAGCAATTATAACTAAATCATTCTACATAGGACCTACCCAAAACTGCACAGCCTACACACACCTTAGACCGGTTTTGTTAGGGCACGACTTCTAGCTCTAGGTTAGGCTGACATTTTCTTTCGTTATTCAGTATTTACTACATACACATGCTTTATAATTGTTACTATTAGATTTCCTGCTTGCTACATTCTTACTTACATGCATTTATTTTTTGAATGGCATCTACGCTCATTTTTGTATTTTTCTTTCACTTGTCTTGCGAGGTATATTGGGGTAATTCGCTAGCTTGAGGCTTTTGAGTGGCCGCGCCACAATCGGGGAGTATTTGCTTATAAGCTTGTAAGTGGCAGCGCCACAATCAGGTATGATCTCTGCAACTTGTAAAGCAATTTTCTTTTAATCATGTATCGAACTGCTACACTCCACACACAAATTGTTAATAGGTATTCTAGCATGTGTAGGTAGCCAGCCATAGGGTAGTTCACTAACGAAGCTTTGGCCCTATAGGTCAAAGCTTGCCCCCCTTCTGTGAGCCCTAGAGACCATTAGGGTCATTTAGGCCTGTAGAGTAGGCCACCTATTATGCCGGTTGGCATCGTTGTTTTCCCACACGAAGTGGGCATCGTTGTTTTTCTGCTAGGACTTTGGCCTTTTCCGGTTTTGGGTACGATACCCCCCCCCCCCTTTTTTTCTCTTTCTTTCTGTGAGCCTTAGAGACCATTAGGGTCATTTAGGCCTGTAGAGTAGGCCACCTACTCGTGCCATTGGGCATCGCTGTTTTCCCACACGAAGTGGGCATTGCTATGATGATTTTCTGTGCGGGTATCTTGCCTGAAGGATACCCTTAGGGTGTGTTTATTTATTTTTTCTGTACTCTGGATGTCATGCACACATCTGTTTCTTACACACTTTTCTCCACAATGCACCTTACATGCATGCATTGCATTAGTTGACCTAAGGACATTTCTTATTTATGCATTTGTTTCATGCATCATACAACGCTAGGTCTATTCGTCTGCATATTGTAGAGTCGTTGATTTAAGTCTTCTGAACTATTAATCTTTGAATCCTTAGGATAGAGCCTTCCCATCTTGCATACATATAGGGCGATTGGTTGTGCTTAGGATTTTAGCTGGCTTCCTTTTTCAGGCAAGGAATAAGTCCAGACTGCATTAGTTAGGTTGTAGGCGTTAACGTCGTATGTACGATATTACACCTCTTATAGATTTAAGATCTAAAGGTGAGTGGTACGAGTGTACCCCTATACACCTTATTGGTGGGTAAGCTATCCATCCTTTCGGAAGCTATAAATCCTACCCATCCGCGTCACATAGATGACGCCACTTCCTTCTTTCTCTCGTGCATGTCTGAATGCTTGGCCTCTTTCTTTCCTCCAGTTTTCTCTTTTTCAGACCCGGCCGAATGTTGACTGAACCATGTGTGATCTGATTGAGCCAGTTTGGGACCTTCCCCTTTGATTAAGAAAACCTAGAAAATCCCCTTGCACTAAACCCAATTGAGAAGATAATCTAACATCCCTAATCGAGAGTTTTCTTAGATCAAGGTCTAAGATGTAATTAACTATGGGGGCTTGCGCCCGTAGGAAACCGATCCCCACAATCAAATAAACCCTATTCGGTGCTGATGTATCGAATAGGGGAAATCTCGTGAACTTTTGGGTTACAGATATTATTATCCATCGAGGTTGGTAGGTGAAAGCCACTATCCTCTATGGCTAATCGTATCTATAACTCCATCTGCTCTTCCATCGGCCCGCTTGTGCCGAGTGTAAAGGCCTACGACCATTTTGTCCTGCGGGATAGTGTGATCGTACCCTTTGCATTCGAACCACACGAGCGGAATCCTTTCGGAGACCCACAGATTTCTTGCGACCACGGTGGGACAGGTTTCTCTCTCCATCTTCGGATGTTATATTATCTCCTCTTGTGTGCACTCCGGGTTTGGTGCTCTTTAGATTAGGTTCTTCCTACTCGTATATAGGGTCATTTTCTTAGTTAGGTTCCCTTCTTGGCTAGGCTTGCCCCTAGCTGTGGTTCCTTTCGTTCCGGCCTTTTTAGGCTATTTCGTACCCTATCAAATTCTCTTCTTTTCGTCGGGTTTTGTGTTCACTCGACTCTCTCACTCTGAGATCGTCGAGTAGACCCCGGCACCTTCCTACCTTTCGTAGGTACTTGATACCTAAGGGTGGATTCGTTGTTGATAGTAGTTCAGATGAGGAAGGAGACTTCCGACGTCAGACTACTAGCAAGCAACTTATTCCCCATCAAATGTGTGGAATGAGAGTTGAGGATTTCCCGTTAAAAATCTTTTGACACTTCTTCCACTAGTGTTGGTTGTTTGCTACAGACTAGCGAACCTTCCTACCTCTTATAAATATCCCTCTATGTGCGTACCCCTTAAAAGGATGCTTTTTACTTTTCGGCAGTCTGTGTGGCCACGACGATTTGTCCTCTACCACACGACGTTCGCTTCGTAGAGTATAAGGCTATCCTTAAAGGGGATACACTAATATGTTGTAGGGATATTTGTACTTCTATTTGTGCACACCAATCATATTGGTGCTAAGCACATGAAACCCTTGATTTGTCCCTCATTTTGTGAAAGATTGTTCTACCCAGTTTCGCTTGTCACCTAAAGCGTGGTCTGAGATACCAAAACCAATAAGTCAAACCCCCATTTCTAGAGGTGATACTGGGTCCATGCCCACCTACGCTCGTCAGGTGTGGAGATGTTGATCCACTATCCCTATTTAAATCTCTTTCTTCTATCAGTCATGATTCGAGAGTTGTTCTTTTACCCAGTTTCGCTTGTCACCCCAAGCGTGGTTTGGGATACCAAAGTCAATAATTTCAAATCCACTTCCTATAGGTGATACTGGGTCCATACCCACCTGTGTTAGTCAGGTGTGGTGATGTTGATCCAAAATCCCTAATTTAAATCTATTTTTCAGAGGTGATACTGGGTCCATACCCACCTAGGTTAATTAGGTGTGGTGTGATAGATCCAATATCCCTAATCCCAACCTACTTTCTTTAGGTGATATTGGGTCCATACCAACCTGTGTTAGTCAGGTGTGGTTATGTTGATCCAATACCCCTAATTCAAATCTACTTTCTTTAGGGGATACTGGGTCCATACCAACCTGTGTTAGTCAGGTGTGGTTATGTTGATCTAATATCCCTAATTCAAATCTATTTTCTTTAGGTGATACTGGGTCCATACCAACCTGTGTTAGTCAGGTGTGGTTATGTTGATCCAATGTCCCTAATTCAAATCTATTTTCCATAGGTGATATTGAGTCCATGCCCACCTGTGTTAGTTATGTGTGGTAATGTTGATCCATTATCCCCATATAAGTTTCCTTCTCTTATCGTTCATGATACGATAGTTGTCCTTTTCCTGCCGCTTGTACGTATCCCTATGTATAGACATAACTCCAAAGGATCTCTTCTACTTTTCGACAGTCCATGGCCACGACGATTTGTCCTCTACCACGTGATGTTCGTCATATAAAGTATGAGATCATCCTTAGTAGTTGTATGTAAATACGCCGTAGGGGTGTTTGTACTCGCACTCGTGCCCACCAATCTCTCCGGTGTTGTAGCATGAAAACTTCTTTTCAGTCCCCTTCGAGGGTTGACTTTCTCCAGTTTCACTTGTCACTTTCAAGTGTGGTCTGTGATATCAAAACTACTAACTTGGACTTCTATGGAATGTGATACTGGGTCCATCCTTGACCTATATCAGTTAGGTGAGATGATGTTGACCCACGATCATAAAATAAATTTCATTCATCTACAAATTTTGTCATAATATCTGTGCTCCCCAGTTTTATTCACGTGATGAATATGGCCTGGGTTATCAAAGCCAATAATTTTCCCCTCTCTTTATATTCCAGTATACTTAATTTATAACTGTGAATATAATTTGAAAATAAAAAAAATGATGTTAAAAGAGAAGGAAGTTCTTAGCTGAGTAGAACCTGGTTCTACACTCCAAGAGCCCAAAGTCCCTCCAAATTCTATTCTTTTTCTCTCCTTAAAGCATTTTGATGATTGCTTGGGAGATAATTGTGTCCATTTCTTCTATTATGGTCACTTGTAATGGGACGCTGTTCTCCCTTATCTATGATGTGGTACATCTTTCTTCAGATGTTAACATCCTTGCTCAGTGGATTTTGATCTTCTAGTAGAAAGTCAATCCGCTACTTCTCTTAGTGACATATTTCCCCATTGAAAATTTGTCCTTAGCTGCAAGAGCAGTCTCTTTGGATGCATAAATGTTGCTTGTACCTTTCACAGGGTCCCAACAGTTAGTATGGGTGTTACCACTGTGATCCCTTTTGCAATCATTGATGTTCGATATGATGAATATTATTTTTAGTGGCAAATTTGTTCCTTCGCCACTTCACTTGATCTTTTGATATGACATTACTCTTTCTACTCGGTCGTTTATATGTTCCTCTATTTAGAGAGATGTATATCGATCATTCATTTCATGTTGCACATGATTTCAGTTTGCTTAAGGAAATTCTACTTGTATTTTAATTACTCATGGCCACGACGATTTGTCCTCTACCATGTGGTAACTAAAGTATAAGTTTGAGATTTCTTGGATGATGGATTACTTCTTTGGCTTTCTCACAGCACCACGCATATGAGCGTTGGTTGGTTGTGGAGCTCTGGCCTCTTTTTATCGTCGCGGCATATGCGCCCGGCGGTATTAGAGTGTTGTTCTTTTCTCTTTTCATCGCCGCGGCATATGCGCCCGACGATGTTAGAGCGTTTTCCTTCCTCTATTTATCGTCGCGGCATATGCGCCCGGCGGTATTAGAGTGTTTTCTTTCCTCTTTTCATCGCCGCGGCATATGCGCCCGACGATGTTAGAGTGTACCTTTTCCTCTTCTGATCGTCGCGGCATATGCGTCCGGCGGTAGTAGAGTGCTTTCTTTCCTCTTTTTATCGCCGCGGCATATGCGCCCGACGATATTAGAGTGGTGTTCTTTCCTCTTTTTATCGTCGCGGCATATGCGCCCGACGGTATTAGAGTGTAGAGTTCCCTTTGCTGGTTGAGAGAGCCCGACAGAGTCCCTGGGAGGCATTCCTCACCACCCCTTCCTCTTCTGATCGTCGCGGCATATGCGCCCGGCGGTAGTAGAGTGTTCTTTCCTCTTCTGATCGTCGCGGCATATGCGCCCGGCGGTAGTAGAGTGTACCTTTTCCTCTTCTGATCGTCGCGGCATATGCGTCCGGCGGTAGTAGAGTGCTTTCTTTCCTCTTTTTATCGCCGCGGCATATGCGCCCGACGATATTAGAGTGGTGTTCTTTCCTCTTTTTATCGTCGCGGCATATGCGCCCGACGGTATTAGAGTGTAGAGTTCCCTTTGCTGGTTGAGAGAGCCCGACAGAGTCCCTGGGAGGCATTCCTCACCACCCCTTCCTCTTCTGATCGTCGCGGCATATGCGCCCGGCGGTAGTAGAGTGTTCTTTCCTCTTCTGATCGTCGCGGCATATGCGCCCGGCGGTAGTAGAGTGTACCTTTTCCTCTTCTGATCGTCGCGGCATATGCGTCCGGCGGTAGTAGAGTGCTTTCTTTCCTCTTTTTATCGCCGCGGCATATGCGCCCGACGATATTAGAGTGGTGTTCTTTCCTCTTTTTATCGTCGCGGCATATGCGCCCGACGGTATTAGAGTGTAGAGTTCCCTTTGCTGGTTGAGAGAGCCCGACAGAGTCCCTGGGAGGCATTCCTCACCACCCCTTCCTCTTCTGATCGTCGCGGCATATGCGCCCGGCGGTAGTAGAGTGTTCTTTCCTCTTCTGATCGTCGCGGCATATGCGCCCGGCGGTAGTAGAGTGTACCTTTTCCTCTTCTGATCGTCGCGGCATATGCGTCCGGCGGTAGTAGAGTGCTTTCTTTCCTCTTTTTATCGCCGCGGCATATGCACCCGACGATATTAGAGTAGTGTTCTTTCCTCTTTTTATCATCGCGGCATATGCGCCCGACGGTATTAGAGTGTAGAGTTCCCTTTGCTGGTTGAGAGAGCCCGACAGAGTCCCTGGGAGGCATTCCTCACCACCCTTCCTCTTCTGATCGTCGCGGCATATGCGCCCGGCGGTAGTAGAGTGTTCTTTCCTCTTCTGATCGTCGCGGCATATGCGCCCGGCGGTATTAGAGTGTTTTCTTTCCTCTTCTGATCGTCGCGGCATATGCGCCCGGCGGTATTAGAGTGTTCTTTCCTCTTCTGATCGTCGCGGCATATGCGCCCGGCGGTATTAGAGTGTTTTCTTTCCTCTTCTGATCGTCGCGGCATATGCGCCCGGCGGTATTAGAGTGTTCTTTCCTCTTCTGATCGTCGCGGCATATGCGCCCGGCGGTATTAGAGTGTTCTTTCCTCTTCTGATCGTCGCGGCATATGCGCCCGGCGGTATTAGAGTGTTTTCTTTCCTCTTCTGATCGTCGCGGCATATGCGCCCGGCGGTATTAGAGTGTTCTTTCCTCTTCTGATCGTCGCGGCATATGCGCCCGGCGGTATTAGAGTGTTTTCTTTCCTCTTCTGATCGTCGCGGCATATGCGCCCGGCGGTATTAGAGTGTTCTTTCCTCTTCTGATCGTCGCGGCATATGCGCCCGGCGGTATTAGAGTGTTTTCTTTCCTCTTCTGATCGTCGCGGCATATGCGCCCGACGATATTAGAGTGTTCTTTTCTCTTTGTATCACCTTGGCATATGCGCCAGGTGGTAGTAGAGTGTTTCTTGTCCTCTCCTTATCACCTCGGCAGCTGCGCCAGGTGGTAGTTGAGTGTTCCTCTAGTAATCATCGATCTTTGGTGTAGTTGTTGGTTCTTAGCGGCAAGCGTGTTCTGTCGCCACTTCTAATATCCCTTCTTTAATATAAAATTATTCTTGCTTGTTGTTGTATGATTCCTATTTCACCTAAAGAAATTTCACTTATGTTTGAATTACTCATGGCCACGACGATTTGTCCTCTACCATGTGGTAACTAAAATGTGAGCTTGAGATTTCTTAGGTGAGGAATTACTTACCTCTTCGTTTTTCTCACATCACCACGCACGTGTGCGTTGGGGGATTGTTGAGTTTTCGCTTTGTTCTACTGACAGACCTATGGTCGGGTAGAGACTTCGCTGTTTCGGGGCCTATGGCCGAGCGGAGGTGTTTTCTTTCTTTCCCTTCACCGACGGACCTATGGTCGGGTGATTGTTGAGCTTACCTTTATTCTGCCGACAGACCTATGGTCGGGTAGAGACTTTGCTGTTTCGGGGCCTATGGCCGAGCAAAGGTGGATCTTTCCTCTTCATTCTATCGCCAGACCCATGGCTGGATAGATGTTGAGCTCCCCGTTTTGTTCCATCGACAGACCTATGGTCGGGTGGACATCGGGCGTTTGGTTGGTTACCCGACAGAGTCCCTGGGGGGTATACTTCACCACCTCTTCATTCCCCCTGTTTTCTTTTACCTGTTAGGGGGTTGTTGAGTTTTCGCTTTCTTCTACCGACAGACCTATGGTCGGGTAGAAACCTCGCTGTTTCGGGGCCTATGGCCGAGCGAGTGTACTTCTGTTTCTCTTCACCGCCAGACCGATGGTCGGGTGACCTTTCTTCTACCGACAGACCTATGGTCGGGTAGAAACCTCGCTGTTTCGGGGCCTATGGCCGAGCGAGGATGCTTCTTTTCTTTTTCACCGGCAGACCTATGGTCGGGTGACTGTTTTTCTACCGATAGACCTATGGTCGGGTAGAAACCTTGCTGTTTCGGGGCCTATGGCCGAGCAAGGGTGTTCTCTTTTCTTCTTCACCGGCAGACCGATGGTCGGGTGACCTTTCTTCTACCGACAGACCTATGGTCGGGTAGAAACCTCGCTGTTTCGGGGCCTATGGCCGAGCGAGGATGCTTCTTTTCTTTTTCACCGGCAGACCTATGGTCGGGTGACTGTTTTTCTACCGACAGACCTATGGTCGGGTAGAAACCTTGCTGTTTCGGGGCCTATGGCCGAGCAAGGGTGTTCTCTTTTCTTCTTCACCGGCAGACCTATGGTCGGGTGACTGTTTTTCTACCGACAGACCTATGGTCGGGTAGAAACCTCGCTGTTTCGGGGCCTATGGCCGAGCGAGGATGCTTCTTTTCTTTTTCACCGGCAGACCTATGGTCGGGTGACTGTTTTTCTACCGACAGACCTATGGTCGGGTAGAAACCTTGCTGTTTCGAGGCCTATGGCCGAGCAAGGGTGTTCTCTTTTCCTCTTCACCGACAGACCTATGGTCGGGTGATCGTTGATCTTATTTTCACTCACCCTCTGACTTGTGTTTAGATGATTGTTGAATTCCCTTCTCATCGCATCATATTAGACATGTGCTTTGGATGATCGTTGAATTCCATCTGGTTCTTTGTGAGCTTGTTTCAATTCTACTCATGTGAACATGAGACTTCTCTTCTCCTATTCTGCCACTTTGGTTGGGCAGATAGTTGAGCTGTTTTTTTTACTCTCACTGGTTGATCTAGTTCTACTTCTTGACCCTAGAGTTGTATCTTCCTGGAGTTAGGAAGGTCAACGCCAACACGTACGGTTCACTTGTTGTTCGCCGCACCTGTTGGGGGTCCGTTTGTTGACCTCGATTTTCGCTCGAGTGCCCTCGGGTGCATTCGATCGATGCGATGGGTCCTCGTCGAACTCAATTTGAACTCGAATCGATTCGAATTGAGTCGAATTAGACTCGATCATGTTCAATCAAACCCGATAATTCATTTTGACCACGATGAGTCCAATTTGACCTAATTTTGTCTCAATTTGAGTTTAATTTTATTTTGATTGAGCCTAATCTCAATTCTAAATCAAACAAATCTGAATCAAGTTCATACTCAAATCAGCCTAGATCGATTCTGATTAAATTCCAAAGTTTTTTTTAATCAATTTGAATCGCTTATCAAATCGGGAAATGGATCAAATGGTTTAAATCAATCGACCGTTTATCTGCGATCTTCACAGACGAAGCAGCGATATGAAGCAGATGGCAGGCTTCATTCGCGTGCTTCGAGCGACTGCGGTGACGGATCAGAGAGGGCGGGCTTCCTCTCTCGGCAATAAGTTCGATTTACCCAATACGAGGGTCTTCGGCTCCAGCATTCTCACGGACGCCCTCACTCTCTCCCTCTCCGGCTCTCGTTTCGTTTTCTGGCCCGAAGAAGCCCTAGAAGGAGGGGGAACTCCCACGCTCTTCCTCTCTCGTTTTTCTCAGCCCCGAACCGGCGCCAAGAGAGGGAGACGGGCTGAAGCCCCTTCTGCATTCGCGAACTCCAGTCAAGGCGGAAGCCTTGCTCCCGTCCGAAGCCGAAGCCCCTCTACTACCGTCCTCCTCTACTCGCAAGGAAACCCGACGCCTCCCTCTCGATCTCCCTCAGTTCGCGCAAGCAGGAGGAGCCGAAGCCCCTCCATTCTCACCCCGGCCTCCCTTTGCTCGTGAAACTCCAGGCGACGCCGGAACCCCAGCCTCTTCCCCTTTGGTTCGCGGGGGCCAGTTGACGAAACCCCGCTCTTTCCCTCTCGGTTTAGGCGCGGCCCAAGTCACAACCTCCCTCCTCCGTTCGATCTCGCCTCCAGATCGAACTCGATGCCAGCCTTCTTTGCTACGTCCGCAGGCCGCAGCAGCTGGAGGCGCTGATTCGACCGACCTTGCCCTAGCCGAATCCCTCTCAGGCAGGTATAATCACCCATTCCTTCTTCTCCTCCCATTCCTCTTTCTTCTTTCCTCTTTCTTCTTTCTTTAGATCCCTTTTCTGTTTCTATATTTCCTCTTTCCCCTCCCTTCCTTCTCTTGCAAGATGAAGTTATTTGGATGTTATAGTAAAATGAAGGCATCAAATAGCTTAAGGTTTCGATGGAGAGATATCTGATATCCCTTTTATCCCGTTATGTTTTCACGTGTTGTTTCATTTGTTAAATGCGTATGTTGGTTGATTGGAGCATTGATACTGGATATGCTTATGTCAGTTTTCTCTTGCATTCCAAGTACGAAGGTTCCATTCACTTCCTTTAAAGGTGGAAATGTTGTATGCACATATTCTGTATTGCTGAAGCTCTTTTAGTTTATTCTTTTCATCATCGTTTGAAGTGATGATCATTCTCATTTTGTTCTTGGCCTTTGAAAAGAATTATCAGATTTATTTCCCTTTTCTTTTATATTTTTGACGAATAAAGAAATTGTGGGTGGCTAGAGTAATAACTGCTAGAGTAATAACTCTATTTATCCTTGGTGTTAAGCGTTTTGGAGAAAGGTTATTTGAATTATTTGATGTTGTATTTTTGTGAAAGGAATATGTCAAAGGGTTCATTTGCATTTATATGAAGGAACTAATAGTTTGGAATATTTTGTGAATGTTGGAATAAAAGAGAGGTGTATGTGTTGGAAACTCTTTGAAAAGTGAGCATATGTCTTATAGATTTAAAGCAAACTCATACTAGCATGTTTGGCTATAGAAGTTCATGGATGACGAAATATTTATATGTTTTCTCCTATACTTGATTGAGTCTTATATGGAAAGTGATACTAGCAATTGTATTGAAGGATTCCCGTACGTCATTTGTTTCGAGAATGAACTTGGCATGTAATTGATTCAACATTGCATAGTATAGTTAAAGTGTACTCTTGTCCTTCACTTGCCATCACTTCTTATTCATAAAAAAATCTGAGAAAGAAGCTTCTTTTGGGTTGGTCTTTTATTCTTATGCATATATATTCTTGATGGGCAATCATTATATGGATCATGAGAATGCTTTTGTGAGGTATTTGGAAAGTTTTTGATTAAATAAGTGTGTATAGCACGCCTTTCGTGATTACTTTCTTTTGCATAAGCTTTCTAGTGTTGCATACCAAGTGTTTGGCGGCATGCCGTTGGAAAGAAATTGTAATTGTTCGATTTGCATTGGAGCTTGGTATGGTAGCATCCCTTATTTCAAACATTTTTAATATGCTATCTAGAAACTTGCAAATGAAACTCTAAAAAAAGAAAGGAATGGCTTCTTTGATTAATTCTTACTCATGAAATTTATAAGCATGCTTGTTGATTCCGGTCAAACATTGTCTAAAGCTTTGAGAGTGTACTGTTTTACGTAACATCTCTCTTGCTCTTTATTATAATATTCGGTATAGATCATTGGATAAAGTTTGTAGTGATCCGAGCATTTTTGTATGCACTTGAAAGCGTGATTTCTACGTACCTTTGAAATAGAGTTTCAAACATGAGTTGCTCTTCTTTGCTAAGGTTTTCCAAAAGGGAAATGTTGTTGTTTCAAGAAAATATTTAAGCATGAAAATTTGAGGGCATCTTTTCTTTACAAGGTTTAAACTTCTTGCAAATGATGTTGTGAGGTTCACTTTGCTTATATATTGAAACATGGATGATTGGAATGTGATTAGTATAACTTTGTACTTAATATCATGAGCTAACTTGAAGGAGTGTAGTCGATATCCATTAAAACACTGGCAAAATCATATGATTTGTACTAAAGTAAGCTTACGGATTTGTAAAAAGCCCATTGGAGATATTTGCTAGTTTATAGATGTGAAAAGTAGAAGTTTGTTTGAGAATAGCTATACATCTCATGTTTCAAATTTATGTTGCGTTGTGATGATATCATGCTCTTTTCCTTTTAGTTTAAAAAAAAATGAAGACATGAAAATTCCTTTCTTTTTGCTAAGTACACATGGCTTAAATGTTGGGTTGAAGAAGTCTTATGCTATACAAATTTTGTTCTTATGCATTCATGTTTTGGCATAGAAGAGAAGGGAAGGTTGAATGATTACATAGTTAGTTTCTCTAATTTCTCTCGTTGAAGCATGTCTCTTGTCTCTCTTACTTGCAATTACATTTATCTGTTTGACGCCATATGAGTATTTATTTATTTTCATACTTGGAGAAGTTTGGACTTATGAGCATTCCTCAATATCGCATATGCATGATTGGCTTTGATGGTTTATGTATTTATGTTGGGGGGCTAGTTTATATGAATGGTTTTTCTTCCGTTAGCATTTAAAATAACATACATTTGTGGATTTCTATATTTCTATCGAGTTTGTGTTGAAGAGATCAAATAGTTTTTTTTTTCTCTTTGCTTGTGATCTTTTGTTGCAAGAATGAAGATGATTTGGAAGGTTTAAAAAAAAAATGTTTTTGAAATTTTTTTTTTTTTTTTTTTTTTTTTTTTATGGATGATTTTATGGTTGAAAAAGCTTTATGAAGATTTTGTAAGTCGATTTGCGTCGAAAGACTTTCGATGGATTTTTGTGAATGTTTTATGATGAAAGCTTTACAACGAGAGGTTTTATACAACTTTCTTGTTGAAGAGCTTTGTGTTTTTTTTAACCCCACTCCAAATACAAGAGGAGGGCACTTGATTAATGGTTCTTTGGGTAGGATTTTGTGTCAAAAGATGAAGTTTTGGTAAAAGATTTTGTAGAATTTTTGTGCAAAACAACAAAATGAAAAGAAAAGTGATTTTGGGTAGATAACTTTTGGGAAGTTTTGTGTAGTAGTCCATTTAGGAGTTCTTGTGAGCTATTTTGGAATATATAATTTTGTGGATAGACTTATTCGGTAGTGTCTTTTGGAAGTGTGTAGGGCTTTCTCATTTAGGTTAGTTTCTCTTAGTAGTCCTTTCCAAAAGATGAGTTTTGGAGGTTTAAAATATTAGGGAGTTTTATGTTAGAGGTCTCTAGTGTTCTTTTTAAGAGCAAGTTGTTCTTTGTTTATTTGAATTTTCTCCCTTTAAGTATTAATTCCTATAAAAAGAGAATTGTTGGGTGAATCTAAACAAATAGAAAGTCTAGATTTTGGAATTGAGTTTTAGAAGTTGTTTTCTCTTAGTTGTCATAGGCTTTGCTTGGAGGGTCTTATGAGTAGAAGTCCCAAATATATCAAGTGCCTCGTTTGGAATGGGAACAGTAAAGGGCATTGTTGATATTATAGGATGCACTTGACTTCTACGAAGTGTATCCAATAACAACAATGCCTACATCCCTTTTATTTATAATTTTTCATTCTTTTCTTTTTTACTGCTTTGCTATAAATTCCTAAACCTAGTGACACATGTACGAAAATTCTAAGAGTTAGAAAACAAAACCTCCTTTTAATCCTACAACCTTAGTGACACCTAAGGACAAAAATTAAGGATTAAGTCTTAGAAAATATAGACTTAGGAAGCATGCTCCCTATAGGGTAGAGACATCAAAACTAAACATTAGCGACACGTCTTCCTAGGTTTAGCCTTTTCTTTCTTTAATCCAGTAATAATCAACCAATCATTTATAACCTAACTCTTAAAATGTGTTAAAATATTTAATTCTTAATTAAGTTTTAATTAACATTTATAATTATTAAATCATAAGTCTAAAACATAAACCTAAATAAATCATAACTAATTTAATAATTAATTCATAACCAATCTAAAATCTAAAAGATGTAGATTATATTAGGAGACTAAAATACAAACTAAATTCATTAGGAATAAAATACTTTTAAAGATCAAACTTAGAATAGTCTTTTAAAATCAATCAACAAACCCCTTAATACATAACAACCACTCCAGAAGTGAAGTTTATTGGATGGACTACTCCGGGCTGCGGGGCTAAGTGTCCTAAGGAGGCCTGGTTCCTCGAGCCTGGTGGCACAACGCCACGAATGGATCTAATGGGGTGTTAAAATTTAAAATTAATTTCTTAATTGGTTTAAGTCAAACCCTAATTGATAATAAATCGCCTAATCTATGTTTCTTTTCTAATTTATAACAAACTACAATAATCAAACAAAGTTGATTATCACTGGGTAACCCAGGCCTACGAGGCTATTAAGTTAGCCCCAAGGAGGGTGAAATAAACCTCACGGCCTCGGTGTGAAACAAAGGTGATAATCAATCAAATCCTAAAATAAAATCTCTAAAATCAATCTTAAAGTATTAAGATTTAAACTTCAATTAAAATCTCTCTTTTGCCCTTTAACAAATCAAATGCAAGCAATTATAACTAAATCATTCTACATAGGACCTACCCAAAACTGCACAGCCTACACACACCTTAGACCGGTTTTGTTATGGCACGACTTCTAGCTCTAGGTTAGGCTGACATTTTCTTTCGTTATTCAGTATTTACTACATACACATGCTTTATAATTGTTACTATTAGATTTCCTGCTTGCTACATTCTTACTTACATGCATTTATTTTTTGAATGGCATCTACGCTCATTTTTGTATTTTTCTTTCACTTGTCTTGCGAGGTACAT
The DNA here is from genome assembly GCA_016618105.1 of Dendrobium huoshanense. NCBI lineage: Eukaryota > Viridiplantae > Streptophyta > Magnoliopsida > Asparagales > Orchidaceae > Dendrobium > Dendrobium huoshanense. The sequence goes on along the minus strand of CM028358.1, from coordinate 6,875,096 downwards.
TGGGGTAATTCGCTAGCTTGAGGCTTTTGAGTGGCCGCGCCACAATCGGGGAGTATTTGCTTATAAGCTTGTAAGTGGCAGCGCCACAATCAGGTATGATCTCTGCAACTTGTAAAGCAATTTTCTTTTAATCATGTATCGAACTGCTACACTCCACACACAAATTGTTAATAGGTATTCTAGCATGTTTAGGTAGCCAGCCATAGGGTAGTTCACTAACGAAGCTTTGGCCCTATAGGTCAAAGCTTGCCCCCCTTCTGTGAGCCCTAGAGACCATTAGGGTCATTTAGGCCTGTAGAGTAGGCCACCTATTATGCCGGTTGGCATCGTTGTTTTCCCACACGAAGTGGGCATCGTTGTTTTTCTGCTAGGACTTTGGCCTTTTCCGGTTTTGGGTACGATACCCCCCCCTTTTTTTCTCTTTCTTTCTGTGAGCCTTAGAGACCATTAGGGTCATTTAGGCCTGTAGAGTAGGCCACCTACTCGTGCCATTGGGCATCGCTGTTTTCCCACACGAAGTGGGCATTGCTATGATGATTTTCTGTGCGGGTATCTTGCCTGAAGGATACCCTTAGGGTGTGTTTATTTATTTTTTCTGTACTCTGGATGTCATGCACACATCTGTTTCTTACACACTTTTCTCCACAATGCACCTTACATGCATGCATTGCATTAGTTGACCTAAGGACATTTCTTATTTATGCATTTGTTTCATGCATCATACAACGCTAGGTCTATTCGTCTGCATATTGTAGAGTCGTTGATTTAAGTCTTCTGAACTATTAATCTTTGAATCCTTAGGATAGAGCCTTCCCATCTTGCATACATATAGGGCGATTGGTTGTGCTTAGGATTTTAGCTGGCTTCCTTTTTCAGGCAAGGAATAAGTCCAGACTGCATTAGTTAGGTTGTAGGCGTTAACGTCGTATGTACGATATTACACCTCTTATAGATTTAAGATCTAAAGGTGAGTGGTACGAGTGTACCCCTATACACCTTATTGGTGGGTAAGCTATCCATCCTTTCGGAAGCTATAAATCCTACCCATCCGCGTCACATAGATGACGCCACTTCCTTCTTTCTCTCGTGCATGTCTGAATGCTTGGCCTCTTTCTTTCCTCCAGTTTTCTCTTCTTCAGACCCGGCCGAATGTTGACTGAACCATGTGTGATCTGATTGAGCCAGTTTGGGACCTTCCCCTTTGATTAAGAAAACCTAGAAAATCCCCTTGCACTAAACCCAATTGAGAAGATAATCTAACATCCCTAATCGAGAGTTTTCTTAGATCAAGGTCTAAGATGTAATTAACTATGGGGGCTTGCGCCCGTAGGAAACCGATCCCCACAATCAAATAAACCCTATTCGGTGCTGATGTATCGAATAGGGGAAATCTCGTGAACTTTTGGGTTACAGATATTATTATCCATCGAGGTTGGTAGGTGAAAGCCACTATCCTCTATGGCTAATCGTATCTATAACTCCATCTGCTCTTCCATCGGCCCGCTTGTGCCGAGTGTAAAGGCCTACGACCATTTTGTCCTGCGGGATAGTGTGATCGTACCCTTTGCATTCGAACCACATGAGCGGAATCCTTTCGGAGACCCACAGTTGCCACACGACTTGTGATCTTCATCACATATCAACCTCGATCTTCAGACTTCTACCACCACGCTACGATATTTCTAACCCTCGTCGCCCGACCACAATAATTCAAACTCCCAGACATCCATAAGAACTTCATTTGATTCTCCATATTATTATAATTTCTCTGTCTTCAAGTTAAGGGATAAGTCAACCTTTGTAACCTACTTAAATATAGTTTATTCTCTTCACCTGGGCAAGGCTCGTGGTTTTTTCCTTTTGAATTTTTAATGTAAACAATAATTTCCTATGTTTCGTAACTCTCAAACTATTTGTTTGTGTGTTAGATAATCGTTCATCACTAAGAAGAAAAACTTTCTCAACCTACTGCTTCAAATTTACCAGCCCTCAATAATACTCATCTTATCATGACATTTATTTTGTCTATAAATTTGACGAAATCAAAGTTGAGATGATCATGAACTTAATTTTGAAAATTCTAAATTCAAATTGATATTTTTATTTATATATTTTTTATGATGACTTGATAATAGTAATTCCAAAATTTTGTAATCAAACACCTCCTCACATATATACATTCATTTCAAAAAATTAAAATAAATGAAAATAATAAACATCTATATATATATATATATATATATATATATATATATATATATATATATTGGGGAAAAAATATATATTCAATAAATCTTAAAATTATATAAACCATTTATTTAATTTTTCCCTACTCTCCGGACCGTATCAAGCTCTGCCGCCTCGGCGTGGCGCAGTTGGCCGGAGGCAGTGTGGTGGGACCAAGAGAGGTATCCGCCGTCGGATGGGATTGACGCGTGTACGGACAAGATCTTTAGACCGGACCACTGGAGATCTCTGACGCGTCTTTCTGTTTTTTTATATCACGAGGGAATCTCGGCTCTCAGGATGCATCCGACGGTTGTCAACCGCGGGCCCCATGCCTGGTCCTTTAGAACGGTACGATGGGCCCCAGCCGCCCAGGGGCTTACCAGATGTTCGATGATCCATTCTAGACCATTCGATCTCAATCCAACGGACATAAATGCATTGCACAAACGTCAAAATATAAGACTAATTGACGGTACGAACCGAAATCAAATAAAGGCCTTATTCCTGACAAAATTCTTGGCCGCATCGTCGCGCGGTCAACTAGTCAAAAGCTAGATGAGCGAGCCAGCATAACGCATCGAGTACGAAGTTTATGTGAGGGGGCTTTATTCCGTTAGATCAACATTGAGATTCGTTTCCATAGTAATTATACAATGCATTTAATCATCTTAAGGCCGAATTTTAGGCTTTTTGGAGAAATTTTAGGCTTACAAGATGAAAAAGAAAAATAAATTATAAAAATTGATAAACAATAGAGACAACTATAGAGGCTTACAAGTGATTGCAAGTAAGAAAAAGTTGTATTAAACTTGTCAAAACGAGCAACAAACTATAACTAAAACGGAACAAAATCCAAACAAACAAGCATGGACTAAGAGGAGCAAACTCAAAACAAGGAATCAACCAAAATGTGATTAGCACGAATTGCCAGAGATACGAAAGCCAGATTGATCAATGCGTCCTTGGTTGCCACAGGCCATTCATGAAAATGTAGGCTGCCACAATAGACCATCCGGAGCCAAGATTGTTCCCATAGGCCGTCCAAGGGACAACAAGCTCAAAACATCATCATCGATGAAGCAACCCAAAAAACACTACAGAGTGGGAAATAAAGGCACTGAAAGGCAAACCACCAACCAAGTTAGAAGCAATGCGGATAATCCACATTAAGATTGTCCAAGTTCTTCCACTTAATTACTTTGGCAAAAAGTGCTTTCTTAATATTGGCGCAAAGAGAAGTAGAGCAACTCCTCGAGGCGGAGAATCGCCTATTATTCCTTTCCCGCCAAAGATAATAAAGGGTGCCGAAAATAGTAAAGAAGCCAAAATTCTTATCTAGCAAACTGAAATGAGACATATTGCAGATGTGCTCAAAGTCCTGTAGCATATTAGCTCTAAGCATGAAGCTGCTTAGAAATGACATAAGTGTAGATAAAACTTTGAAACAAAAATCTTAGTCAAAAAAATATGGTGATGAGACTCATTAGCATTATAACAAAGTGAGCAAACAAGGGTGACGCCAATGCCTATCCTAATAAGAAGATTCACCATTTTGAGGCCAATGTTAATAACCATCCAAGCATAAGAGGAGTACTGCAAAGCAAATTTCTTATGCTAGATGAACATGCCAAGTTACAGATTGAAAGTTAGAGAAGTAGTGTTCTGTAAAAGTTTTAAAAAATTGGAAGTTCAGGAATGGTCCAAGCAATTGTGTGTGTAGGGTTGTACTAATTTGTACAAACTAATGCCTCAATAATATCATGCTTGAGTACACTTCAATACTGATCTAGAACTCCACCACAATTGTTGAAGACACTTTCAAAGGCTATAATAGTTATTAAGATGTACAACACGTCATGAGTCATAACAGAAACCTCAAGAAATACATATTGATTGCCTTTCCAAAATGCAATATATCTTACTCAATTTTTCTATCAAATTTTGGTTCATTGAGATATATTTCTAGTTCTGACTTTCTAGGCATTATGACTTCGTCCTCAAAAGAATTAAGGTCTTGTTAGAGAAACTCAAAATATGTTGAAAAAATTTAGTGGAAGAATTGGAAAAAAAAATTGAAATGAATTAAGTACATGTAGAAATTGTGACTTAATTATAGTAGAAGAAGTGCTTCTTGATAGACCATTTTGCATCCTTTGAGTTGCATTTGAATCTCGCCTTGTTGAACCTTCACCACTTTTTATTGTATAGTTTGCAAATAACGATAATAACTTATATCTAACCTTTCTTAATTCAAAGACATAATCCCCTTTAGACAATCTCCTGCAACACCACTATACAAAAGTAAATTTATATCGGGGATTCAGAATGTTAGCTATCGTCGATATAACACTAAGCTGACATCACCAATAATGGTTGAATTCAGAATGAAGGTGGATTTTTGTGAAGTTTGAGTTCCTGGAGAAAGCTAATTTCGCCAAAGAATGGCAACTTCTCAATAAAGGTTCAATTCCCAACAAAAGGTGACTTTATCAACAAAGATCAACTTTCAAATTTAGGATGACTAAAGTAAAAGGACTAAGTGTACAATTTAACTTATTTTAAAAGGATGAATGTCTTATGAGTTATGACTTCACACATAAGAGTTCAAAAAATAAATAAATAAATGAGAAAGACTTACAACTTTATATAAATTCAAAGGCAAAATGAATTCTTATTTGTTAAAAACTCTATTAAAAAAATTAAAGAAAACTTAAAGCTCAATTTCCTTCTAAAAAACTTTTCATTTTATGAGGTGCATTAAGCAAAAATAGAAAATTAATTCATGGGATGATAACTTGAAGAGCCAGAAATCTTGAACTCGACATACAAGAAGGTCAAAGATCCTCCTAATATGCATTGAACTATGGATTAAAGGTACCTCTTGAGGAAGGTCACTTAACTAGATCAGTTAATGAAGGGTGAGCTCCATAAAAGTTATGAAATGACTTATTTGAGTAGTCTCATAAACCCCCTCATCAAGATATTGTTAGTCCTCATCTTATTCACCTTTAGAAAAACTTCTTGAATAGATCTTTCTATCATATAGACAAAGCAACTACTTTATTAGTTGATCTTGGCCTCAACTTCATTCACCTTCAACCTCTTGTATTGCCCAGAAACTTCAAACCTAATAATCAATTTAGTGTTCTTCACCTTCTTGGGCTCATCATTGACTTCAAAGCCTTTGCTTCTTTCTTTATTGATGCCATATTTGAATCAACACTTCCAATCTACTCATAGAGATTGCCATATGTGATTCATTTTCAAGTGATCTCACATAGAGTCACCCAACACATCATCTCCTGTCCTCTATATATATAAGTTTATGATTCCTCCATATCATTTAAAGTCATAACCTTCGGACTAGAGACTTGCTCAACACTATCTCCAATTATTTCTTTTGTGAAGTCACCTCCCATGGCAACTTTCATGCCATTTGTTGGCTGACAACATTCTCATCATTGAGGGTCCCAACTTTGTCACTGACTTCACAACATCTTTGCTAGTGGCATTCTTAGGAGTTGATTCATTCATACTTCCAACTTGTTCCCTCTCTAGTTATGCCATCATGAGAAGCTCGTCTTCTCTCACCCTTGGTGTAGCTCCTTGGTCCAAGAGATTGCTACTCGAATTAATGATGTTTGAGATCAACTCTAATCTTAATCTTTTACTTTGAGGAGTTTCAAACCTTGAGAACATGCTGGACTCTAATACAAATGAAGATCCATGAGTGTTGAAACATTTACTCTTTATTGTATATGGAGAAATATTAAGTTTCATTTCCATTGTCAAATCGCTACCCAAAATTTATTCAAAGCCCATTTCGGAGTGCTTGTTCCTAGGAGACCAACTTCTACCTTATAAAGCCTATAGGCTCTCTCAAAAGCCACTTCACTTGGTGGGGAGTCTCACTCTCAACCACCTTTATTTCTTTTGGTGGTTTGGTCTTCATCTTCTTTAGTAGAGGTTTCTTAGTATATATAGATGCCTAAATAACTATTATAACTGCACATCATGATCTTTCTAGACCTCCTACTAAACTCATAAAATAGTAACAATTGTGAGACAATGTACTTCGTTTATGGAATCTAAATTTATTTATAGGCAATACTCAAACCATATTAGCAAGCTTAATAATGATAGGGGGAGAGAGAGAGAGAGAGAGAGAGAGAGAGAGAGAGAGAGAGAGAGAGAGAGAGAGAGAGAGAGAGAGAGAGAGAGAGAGAGAGAGAGAGAGAGAGAGAGAGAGAGAGAGAGAAGACCTTATGACTTCTTAATCCTAAAAAGTATAGAACTCAAGGCAATAAGCTATGTATTAGGCATGCCCTCCCACCATCTATTTATAGGTGGGGTAGAGGCGTAGCCTTATAAGAAATTAATAGTAAATATATGATTTATATAATATGACCTAATAAAGGCTTTACATAAAATAAAGATACACTAAGTAGTGATTTTTTGTGAATTTAACTATGCATTTAGTACTTTTCATATGGGAGTGGCGGCACACAAAATCATTGACCGACTTCAGCTTTTTTAGCTGAGTGGTGATCATTAGTCATGCTAAGTTGTAAAGAGTGAATTTACCTAATTAACCTTCATAACTGACAGGGTAGGAAAATACTTTACACTTCTTTAATCTTGGGTTGACTAGACAACGAGTTCATCAAGACAATGGTGACCACTTCAAGTTGTCCCAAAAACTAACAATTCTTAGTTGTTTGAAGAGTTTACATCTATTAGTCCATGATATCAACCTTCGCTAGTTAGGCATGTTGACTCGAACTCATTCCAAACAATTTTGGATGTACATCCTCATCTTTCAAGAGCACGCAGAGATTTAAAAAAAAAAATCAACACATTAAAAAATAATGATATGAAGACATGCAATAAATTCATGTCCACACATTTATAGGCTTTTAATGGTAGCATACATGCTACTAGTCAAAGATACAAATGCTTTGTATATCCAACACTCTAATCATGTTACTATTTGCCACGTCGAATTAGATTATATAATCATTCTCTTGTTTTTCTCAGCTTCTTGAAAGGCTGAGAATTAGGGAACTAACGAACACTCACATTCGACTGACTCAAATTGATAAAATTATCATAAAACTAACACAAAGATTATTGATCATGAAACAACTCAAAACTACCCAAGGTTGAAGCTACCCAAAGCCTCCAATCTCTTAGAACCAAATCTCCTCTAGTCTCCCAAAAGACATACACAACCCATTTCTCAGTACTCGGCCACTAAATCAGTACAGGGATTCATGAATTCACCCACTCATTAAAGCCTATTCACCTAATGAACTTGACTACACATCTAGAATGCTCATCAACTAACTATTGTTTCTGGTCAAATGAACCCATAGGGGGCACTCTTCCTCAATCTAAAACTCATCCAAAGTTTACTTAAATCAACAACTTATAATTAAATTTGCCTACTACACAACTAGCTTTAATGAGCTAACTTATGTATTATTATGATCTCACCGTGTAGTTCACTTGCACCACCATCTTTAGCCCTCACCTATAAATAAGTCACTAGATAAACATGAACATACTACAATCTTATACTTACAATAAAAACTCAATTCAATTAAAATCTCTCTCTCTCTCTCTCTCTCTCTCTCTCTCTCTCCCTAGTTTGATTAAATATGAAATAAAATTTTGATATTTTTATGAACAACATTTAAATTAGCATATTTAAACTTTAATAGTGAGTGTGTTCTCTGAATCCTGAGAAATTATTTTGTGCGGAGTCTGGATCAAAACAACCATCAAATTTATTGATTATACTCAATAAATTTACTGAGTATACTTAATAAACCGGATGATTATCACATCCTCATCCAAACTCCGCATGTGATAATTTCTCCTGAATCCTGAGGGTGAAAATTAAATGCCCAACACAGTTCCAGAATTCGATATCATAGCAGAGAAACGCAATTATCAAACCATCTTTATCATCATTTGAAAATTATCAATTCGAAAAGAATCGTTTCAAATTAAAAAAATAATTCTTCTTTTTCTTTTTTCTGTTTTTTAATCAATTATCAATAAACCAGAACGGAAAACAAAACGCCGGCTTCAGTTGGAAATTTGTATGAGAAATGCAAATTTCACTTAAGAAAGTAAATGCTAACAAGATTTTTCGGTCAAGTTTTAGGCTTCGTTTGAGACGACTTTCTTACTGCTTCATAAAGCAGATTTCTAGTAGAAAAAAATTAATTTTTGTACTAAAAAGTTGCTTTAAGAAGCAATAAGAACGCCGCCCCAAACAAAACCTTAGTCACCTAGAAAAAGTAAGAAAGAAAAGAACTGTACATGATTATATGAAAACATGACAAGACAGCTATAGCTGAATTCAATTCTGGAACAGCCAAATTAAACCCCTCACCATTATACACACAAAAAAAATTACCCCTAAAGTATTACAAAGATATTGACAAACTAGTTAACCCTCTTCCATCATCTTCACTAGCCACAACTAGTGCGTTTTTATAAGCTTTGGCGTCCAACCTCGCCAAACCAATCGTCTCCCCTCTCCCTTTTTCAATTCACTTAATCTTCTCTTCTGATCCAATCCATTCTTTTGACTCTTTTGAGCTGCTTCTTCCTGAAGAGGAACTGGTCTCAGTGGAGGCTGAGGAGCTCCAGTCTCTGAATTCTCCACAATTTTCTGCAACATTTCCATTACTTCACTCATTCTAGGCCTTGACTTTGCATGCTGCACAAGGCAACGGTTCGCAACGGTCGACAGCCGCATCGCAGATTTCAAGGACGAGCGAGTATCGAGCCTCGGGTCTATTATCATTCGAAATTTCTTGATGTCAGAGATGTAGGGTTTAACCCATTCCAAAAGCCTTTGTTCGTTTTTCGGTCGATTTTTGTCAATTGGGCAACGACCGGTGATGAGCTCATAGAGGAAAACCCCAAAACTCCATATGTCACTCTTGGCGGTAAGTCGACCGGTTCGCATGTATTCAGGAGCAGCATAGCCTAGAGTTCCAACAACCTGTTCAGAAATGTTGTCCATGGATTTAGATGCAGCAGTTTTAGTAAATTATGCAACTGTTAAGAAGTTTAAGTATGGATATAGTATATGCTCGGATTCTGCTGGTACTAATGGGAAGAAAGAAAAGTGTTAGAGAAGGGAAGGATTTCATGGACTCACTATAACAGGGACAAAATGGCTAAAGTTCATTCATTTTATCTACTCTCAATGAACTACTGGAATAATGTCCTTTGGTGATAGGCAAAATGGTTGCAATTTGGCAGTTTTGCAGTTGCCAGAAGTTATTAGCGATCGGAATAGCTATCTCTCAGCAGGTTGCCATGAGCTTTGTTGCAAACGTTATGTGACAAGGCACGACCAGTAACAAATGTTACAAGCAAAAATAGATTATAGTGATACAGTGGCAACAACTTCAAAAGGAGGCATTGAGGCAACGGCCGAGTTCTTAGCTACCTGATGAATAGAGGCAATTGATATCCCATCTATCTTATATTGACTCGAAAGAAAAAGAAACTTAAACTCAAATACTGAAAGAAAAAAAAATTCCTATTTTAAATATCTGCTAAGTGTTCCAAATATGAGGATGCTTAGGTGGATGAGTAGCTTCACCCTTAGAGATAGGATACGAAATGAGCATATATGTGAAAAGGTTGGAGTAGCTCCAGTAGAAGAAAAGATTAGAGAGAGTCGCCTTAGATGATTTGGTCACATTAAACGGAGGCCTTCCGATGACCCGGTTAGGAAAGTTGATGTATTAAATTTGACTTTGTTAAGAAAGGCAGAGGTAGACCTAAAAAGACTTGGTTATAAAATATTAGAAATTATCATTCTTTATTAGATTTAAATGAGAAATTGACTTTTAATAGGACATAATGGCGAAAAAGGATTCATGTAGCCGACCCCACGTAGCGAGACAAAGACTTGATGTTATTGTTGTATTTTAAATATCTGCTACATGCTCATAGAAAAAGCCTGGCTGTTGGTACCCATGAAGAACATCCAATGCTACGATTCCTTGGAACCACTACAAGAAACCCAACCAAAAACCCTCAGTTTACTCAATTTCAAAATAAATATCTTCTAGTTCTAAAAAAGTGTTCTTATTAGAAATCATGCATATGTGTATACAGTTGATGCAGAAAGTTCATTTTTAAATCTAATGTGAAAATCAACTCATTACCAGTTGTGCATGCAAGTTATGGATGTTCAGCTTAAACTATAACAACCATATGCTACAGCAAATTGAAGGTAAATGTCAAGATGGTGGTAGTTGTTCTATCAAGTCCAAATTATGATTCTAGTTGCTTCTAAGCAGGAGAAAAAGAAAGCAAGTATTATATGCCACTGATATGTTAGGAGAAGAACGTGCAAATTGCAACAGTTTGACCAATATCCATTAATCCTTGCTAAGGAACTTACCGCTGTAGTAACATGAGTTGAACCTTCTTCCGGGCCTTCTCTAGCCAAGCCAAAGTCTGAGAGCTTAGCGTTCCATTGTTCATCCAAGAGAATGTTGGAAGTCTTGAGATCCCGAAATATGATCTGGTAAAATAAATAAAAATAAAAACCAAAGCAATTCATTACAGGAACCAACAGAAAAATAAGTAAATGACATCTTGTTAATTTTTTTTCAGAACAGAAAAGGATAACCTCGAAGCAATTGCGAAGACAATGGTGTTAGTGAACATGACAATGATTCTAATAGAAAAAAAGTTATTTACAGCAGTATATTGTTAATTTTGACTAAATTTTTATTGATTGGTACAACTTGTGTTGCACCGGACCGAAAGAAGTTGCATGAGATCTATTCCTATTTTCAAGCATGGTTATCACGTGGCCTTGTTTGCATGAATAGAAAAAATGAATATGCCAAGGAATATTCCATGAGTGACTATCAAGAAGCTTGCACTAGATGCTTGTACAAAGGATTGATTTCATGATTCACATGGGATAAATGAAAGAAAATCCTCTTGGTTTTCCTAAGGAAGAAAACCTCGAGTTTTCTGAGGTATTGAAGCCAATTTTATATATATGTATGTGTGTACATATAGAAACATTTCAAAATAATCTCCACTAGTCGTGTGTAGCCAATTTAATCCCAAAGTATTACATTGTTCAAATTTAGTCACTCAGACCATATAAAATTGGTCCATAATAGCCTTCATGTTGTAAATGTGTTAAAAATTGATCCTAATATAATCCAAAGGAATCATTTAGATCCATTTTGTATAGGTAAGGGATTAAATTGGAGCAACGTGATACTGGGGGACTAAATTGGACATATACGAATAGACTTATTTTGAAGTTTACCCCATCTACAGAAATTGTTCTATTTATTTTTTGTGGTTTTATACCTAGGCGTGCAACTTGCAGCTAGAGGAGGGAGTCATCAAAGGTCGTTCTCTAGTTTCTTTCCACTTGGAGTTTTGGCAGCTAAAGGAGTGGAAGGACCTCTCAACTTCTTCCTCGCTGTGAAGATTAGGGTAATAAGAGATGCTTGGGGTTCTTCTTGAGGGTTCAAGTGCGGTTCTTAATGAGGTGACCAGTTTCAATGTGAGAAAAAACTATATGTTAGATTTTTTTGTGCTTCTTCTTTAAAATAGTTAGGTGAACTTTGGTTTTAAAAAGGGGTGAGGGGTGTTCTTATTTTGTACACCATTTGTAGCTTATGTTTCGTGGATTAAACATACGCCCTCTCTTGTGATGCAAACTTTGTTTTGAGCCAAATCATATAAATCTTAATGTCTATCTTTATGACGCTTTATCTCTCTTGTGATAACTTTGTAGTTCATCATATTTGTCTTCCCTAAAACATAACACCGATAATTTGGCTTTTTATCTCAAGGAAAAAACTAATTGCGACTTTGAAGGACAGTCTCAATTCATGAAACAGCCACTCTACCACATAATAAAATACTATACATCAACCCTTTCACAATGATGCAAGTGTCACACACTAGAATACTATTAAATCTCTTTCCTCATATGATATCATGGAAGATAAAATCAAGTTCCCGCTTGTACAATCTATTGCTCACAGCAGGTACCATATCAGTGCAGATTCAGAGGAGCACAAACGTAAAAAGCAACCAAAACATGTAACATCTGTTTTGTTGAGGCATGCCTTGTCATATAAAAACCAGCACAGTTCAGTAAGGAGCTACACACGCGTCAATGGTTATTAAGCAGAAGTTCTAACAGAAATGCTTGAATGAGGAAAACACGACATTGTTGTTGCTAATTGGAAAATGAATCTGTTTTTGTCCCTCAACTTGAATTAGAGGACAGTTTGAGAAAGATGAATGAACTACTACATCTATATAGTGACTTTAAGGAGTATAGCCACTAGATTTGTGACGATTGGAGCAAATTTAGAATAGAAGGTAGAAATATGAGAGGAGAAATAATACTTGATTATGCATAAGTTTATGACCTTGTAAGAGCTAATAAATATTTTTAAAAACAAGAGAAACATTTAATTATTTAAAAAACTGGATCAACCAAATCACAAATAGTTACATTTTTTACCTGGAAAGAATTTTTTTTTCTGTTTGGAAAGATATAAGATGATTCAAGAAGAAAGTTTTACCATACAAAATAGATAGAAGTTATAGATATTTATCAAAAAAAATACTTAATCAAGAATAAGATGACAAAATTTGAAATGCGAGAACTTAATCTTTCAATATATGTTGTTACACAAGCAGTTAAGAATTTTACATTTAAGACTTGGTGTGAAAAAAGATGACTAATTGCATAAAGAAAACTGCTGTGAAAAATCTACAGAGTTTGGAAATAGGTTCCACACCCAAAAAGGAAGTAAAAAATGTTTTCAAAAGTAAAACTGACCTTAAGAATGGCAACAGAATATAAAGGCTTACAAGAATATAAAGGCTTACAAGCTTAAATTAGCTACCAAGAAAGAAGAAAATAGGTATAAAATAATTAAGACATTAGGTAAGAGATCAAAATTTTTGATAGAGTTAGATCAATTAAATAATAATAATAATAATAATCATAATAATAATAATAATAATAATAATATGATTTTAGTTAAATCTGATTAATATCAAAGACGGATTGAGATTGTCTCAAAACATTATTAAATAACAATTTTTAGAAAAAATGTTTTAAAGAACAAAATGTATAAAATGAAGCATATTTGAGTTTAATCGAAAAAAAATGAGTAAAGCTGAGTTAGATATGAAAAATAAACATAAATGTAACGCTTTTGATCCAGATGAAATGCTTACTGAGAATTGGAGGAAATATAAGAGATATTGTAGTTTCATTAATAAACCTTTTCAATGGAATATTTAAAAAGAAGATGCATCGGGGAAGTATTTCGGCACTAGTATATTAAAACAAAAGAGATATCCAAGATTACTAGAATTAGATAAATCAAATTTATATAATGAAGATATAGAGAGAGTTTTGAAACATAAGGTCAGAAAAATCACATAGTTATCAAAAAGTTAATTTGATTTTATACCAAGATGACCCACTATGAAAATATTTTTCTGCCAATGCAAATTATAAAATATCACGTCTCCTTTATTAATCTTCAGAAGGTATGTGATTGAATATAATGATTATTCTTTTAATGTGCATCAAGAAAAAATAAGTATATCAAATATATATTGATGTTATTAAATATATAAATGTGAGAGCATTGACTAATTACTAGCATTTGAAATGGCTGTGGAGAAATAAATAAATTTTCAATCACAGAATTAATATATCAAGTGGTCAGACATTTTTTAAATATTTTTTAATATTAGGTAAGGGTGAGCCTACATAACACATTCAAATTTAGACACATTGCTATACTATCCATGATAACATAACCATCATAGATGAGATCTTAGTTGGAAAGAAAAAAAAAAGTGAAAATTTCTTAAAATAATGGAATTTTTTTTTTCAAAATATAAGTAGCTTAGGATAAGAAGAAATAAAGTACATGAATGCGCTTTTAGTGGGAGTTATTGATAAATATTGCCAATATTGTTTAAATATCAATACATGATATGTGAGTTTGATAGGTTTAAGCATCTTGGATATATACAAAGAAGATTGGGAATATAAACGAGGATATACCTCATAAATCAAGTTTGAGCGGAAAAAATGAAAAAGTTCCAACAAAAAAAATCTTTATAAGCTCATCCCAATTATTTGGTGTTTGCTTTATGAATCTTGTTTTTCATCTACTCCTCATCCAAACTACATGATTTAAAAACGCACCTGGAAGTCCATTCCTTCGTGAAGATAGGACAGGCCACGAGCAGCATCAAGAGCTATCCTTAACCTCATAGGCCAGGAAAGAGGTGCAGTTGATCGAGCAAACAGATGATCCCCAACACTTCCATTAGGCATGTACTCATAAATTAGAAGCCTCTGAGATCCCCTTTCATCTTCTTCAGCGCAATAGCCTATTAACTTAACAAGATTTGGATGATCAACAACACCGAGAAAAGTTACTTCTGTCAGCCATTCTTTGTGCCCCTATAAGTTATAATCAAACTAAATATAGTCACTTTCTCAAGCTTTTACTAAATTAAACATATTCATCATTCAAAGAATTCCTCTAAGTTGTCTAGCCAATTTGAAAGTATCTCAAGATGGCTCCAATTAAATATAAAAATTTATTTTTTAAGTTTTAACTAGTCATGTTGAGATTATTAAGAATCATAGTTAAACTAATTTAATTTAAATTTCATCATGCTGTCTATTTTTTCAGCTATCTCAATTTTTATGTCCTATGTCTAAGATATATTATCATACAACATTAAACTCTGATATCAAATTTATTGTAGGATGTCTTAAGATTGAAGGCTTCTAATATAGATCTATTATGAGATGCAAAAATTTATGCAATAAGCACACATACCTCAGAGGTCACGAACTCTTAAATTAAAACTTTCACTATAATAAAAAAAAATAAAAATAAAAAAAGAAATTTGCAGATGTACCAAGTGTGCATTGATAGGATTTAAAATGTTAGTTTACAAAAGCTAAAATAATCATTATTTTGAAATTTAAATTTTAAAACTTTATTATTTAATAAAATCAAATAAAAATATTCAGAAAATTGCAAATGTAATAGAAAAGTAATGAATTAAGTCTAAACATATCGGAATGCATAAGAGATTTTGTAGTTAAGGTTGAAAAATAAACAGAAAAAATAAATAAATAAAGTTGAAGGGTTTTCAGGCTCCATAGGGATTTTTAGGAGCTATTCCAATATACATATATACCTCAAATAGCTTGGGTTAACATTCCAATATATATATGTATAGGCTCCATAGGGATTTTTAGGTACAATAAAACTTGAAATGAAGAGTTAAGATAAAATTATTCAAGGATCATTATTCAAAATTGTGATTAACTCTTGATATTGTCATGACTTTTTGTATATTTTATACATACATGATCTATTCATAATGCATTCATTAAAGTAACTTTGTAATTGAATTATAACTTTCAGAATTCTACGCAACCTATATAATTTAAGCTTAATGAATCAAATGTGAGAATTTAATGTTTAAATCTGGGATTGCTCTTATCAACATATAAAAACTTATGATCATTTTTAAAATAATCTTTCATTGGTAGAATCTAATACCACTATTTAAATAATAGTATAGATTTGCTACTTTAAATGAAAATAAAAAATACAAATGAAATCAATAGGGATGGAGATTTAATTGCCTTATGCTAGAAACAATCAATGGATAATAAGCATCTGATAGGAAACTCTTGGATTTCCAAGTGTTTCACACCAAGAACCAAGTAGATCTAGGATGAAAACTGCTGTCCACACAAGAAAACAGCCCAAAACAGTGGATTCGGAGAGAAAACGAAGGAGAAAACGTAAGAGGAAACAAAGCAAACACTTTTATTTAATGAGAGATGAAAAGCACTTGCAAGATACAACTTTCCTTCAATCCGAGAGGAAGGAAAAACTCTCCAAATCTCTAGCCGTAGCCTAGAGCCCAAGAACACAAACCCTAGATCTCAAAAAGATTCAAATTCCAGATAAAACCCTTTTCCCCCTATTCCTCCTAATTTATCATGAAAGGAGGATTACAATTTACCTAATTACCCTTCTCATTCAAATCTTCCCTCCCAAAATTCAATTTACATCAAGTGGGCCCCCCTTGATGTTTCCGCCCCCTCCCTGGCCTGCTCTCTTCCGCCGGCTATAAGCCAAGACCGGTCCAGGGTGGACCGGTCCAGCCGGCCCAGGATGGGCCGGCGTAACATTACCGCCCTCCCAAAGAATCACCTTGTCCTCAAGGTGAAAATCAGGGAACTGTTGCTTCATCCTCCAGTATGGCTCCCACGTAGCCTCGTAGTCAGGAAGGTTCTTCCACTGGATCAACACTTCCTTAGTTTTATCTTCTTTCTGGCGCACCCCTTTGAGCTCCATAGGTTCTAGAATCACCTCTAAGTCCTCAGTCAGGGTTGTTGGTAGCTCAGAATTGGTGGTGTGCTCCCCAATGGCCCTCCTCAATTGTGACACGTGAAACACTGGATGTATAGTTGCCGATGGAGGTAGTTTCAATCTGTATGCTACTGCCCCAATTTTTTCCAGTACTTCATAGGGCCCAAAGTACCTTGGAGCCAGCTTTTCATTCCTTCTGTTGGCAACTGTCTTCTGTCTATATGGTCGGAGCTTCAGAAACACCCTCTCCCCTGCTGCAAACTGTATGTCCTTCCTATGCCCATCCGCCTGCTTCTTAATAATTTGCTGTGCTCTCAGTAGATGCCTTTTTAGCTCTTCCAGTACTCGGTCTCTCTCCTCTAAGTACTCTTCTACTAACGAAACAGGAGTGCTGCTACTCCCAAAATGGACCAAGTGTGGAGGATCCCTTCCGTACAGCACTTTGAATGGCGTCATCTGTGAAGCTGAGTGAAAAGAGGTGTTGTACCAGTATTCTGCCCAAGGTAACCATTTTGCCCAAAGCTTAGGTGTCTCCGACACAAAACACCTCAAGTAGGTTTCTAAGCTCCTATTAACCACCTCCGTTTGGCCATCTGTCTGTGGGTGATAAGCGGTGCTCCTTTTCAAAACTGTTCCTTGTAACTTGAACAGCTCCCTCCAAAAGTGACTGAGGAACACCTTGTCTCTATCGGACACTATTGCCTCTGGTATCCCATGCAACCTGACCACCTCTCTGATGAATGCTGAAGCCACTGTCACTGCGGTGTAAGGATGTCGGAGGGGGATAAAATGAGCATACTTGCTCAGCCTATCCACCACCACCAGGATCACTGTGAAGCCTTCTGAACGGGGCAGCCCATCTATGAAGTCCATGGATATTTCCTCCCATACTCTTCCTGGTAACGCCAGTGGTTGTAGTAGCCCCCCTGGTGACATAGCCATGTATTTGTTCCTCTGACAAATCTCACATCTGGCCACCATCTCCTCTACATCTCTATGCATTCCCTTCCAGTAAAGCTCAGCCGCAATCCTCCTGTAGGTCTTCTGCACCCCAGAATGACCCCCAACCGCGCTCCCATGAAATTCTTGGAGTATGTTTGGGATGTGGATAGAAGTCCTGGGCATCACGAACCTTCCTTGATAAAGCAATCTGTCCCCCTCTACTGAGTACCCTGGGTGGCTATCCACTTCCCTTAATAAATCAGCCCTGATCTTTCCCAACACCTCATCCTTCGAGCTCTCTTCTTTGATTGCCTCCCAATCTAGCATCAAAGGAACAGACACAACCACTGTCTGTAGTTCACCCAATCGTCTGGACAAAGCATCCGCAGCTTTGTTTTCCCCGCCTGGTCTGTACTGAATTTCAAAGTCATACCCCAGCAATTTTGAAAGCCATCGCTGATGCTCTTCCGTCACCATCCGCTGCTCCAACAAGTACTTCAGACTTCTCTGATCTGTTCTGACAATGAAATGCCTACCTAAAAGGTAGGGTCGCCACTTCTGGATGGCTAAGACAATAGCCATTAATTCCCTCTCATAGACTGACTTCAGCCTGGCTCTGGCTGCTAATACCTGGCTGAAGTAGGCAATGGGTCGACGATTTTGCATGAGCACTGCCCCCAATCCGTACCCTGAAGCATCAGTCTCCACTATGAAGGTCTGAGTGAAGTCCGGTAGAGCTAGGACTGGTACCGTGGTCATAGCCTTCTTTAGTGTCTCAAATGCTGCTGTGGCTGCCTCTCCCCATAAGAATCCATCTTTCTTTAGCTGTTCTGTTAGTGGCCAAGCTATAGTACTGTACCCTTTAACAAATCTCCTATAGTATCCTGTAAGTCCTAAGAATCCTCTCAATTCCTTCAGATTCTTAGGCAATGGCCATCTCAACATCGCCTCCACCTTTGACTGATCAGCTGCCACCCCTTCCTTGGATACTACATGGCCCAAGTATTCCACCCTAGATTGGCCAAAGCAACACTTCTTCAGATTGGCTCTCAGCTGATGCTCCTGTAGAACTTCCAATACCAACTTCAAATGCTTCATATGCTCCTCCTCAGTTCTACTGTAAACCAAGATGTCATCAAAGAACACAAGCACAAACTTCCTGAGATACGGTCTGAACACTCTATTCATCAGTGATTGGAAAGTCGCAGGGGCATTGGTAAGCCCAAACGGCATCACCAGAAACTCATAATGCCCCTCATGTGTTCTGAACGCCGTCTTAGAGATGTCTCCCTCCCTCATCCGGATCTGATGGTATCCAGACTTCAAATCCAGTTTGGAGAATATCACTGCTCCATACAGTTCATCCAAGAGTTCATCAATCACAGGAATGGGAAATTTGTCTGGGATAGTCTCTTTATTCAAAGCCCTATAATCCACACAAAATCTCCAGCTTCCATCTTTCTTTTTGACCAGTAATACGGGGCTAGAGAAAGGACTCACACTAGGTCTGATGATATTTGCCTCCAGCATTTCACTAATCAACCTTTCAATTTCATCTTTCTGAATCTGAGGATAGCGGTAGGGTCGTACACTAATCGGTGACACCCCTTCCCTTAGTAGAATTGCATGCTCCTGTTCTCTGACCGGTGGTAACCCTTGAGGTGGCTGGAACACCTCGCTGAACTGTTGGATGACTGGTTGAACTACAAGAGGAATGTCTCCTTCTTTTCCCACACTAACTTTTTCCAATCGTTGCAGCTCCACCAAATATCCACCCCCAACCTCCTGGAGGGTTCGGATCATGGACTTGAGAGACACCCCCGTCCTAGACAGGCCGACATCTCCCTGTATCACCATTCTCCTCCCTTCCACTACCAGTTCCATCCTCAGTTCTCCCCAGTTCACCTTGGTCTCCCCCAAAGTCTGCAGCCACTTCATTCCCAAAATCACATCAGTACTTCCCAATTCTAAGGGAAGAAAATCCTCCCTCACCTGTATCTCCTGAATGGTCAGCATCACTCCTCTACAAACTCCTCTCCCCATTTCCACCTTTCCCGTGCCCATCATTACCCCATAGCCACCGGTATCCACTAGTGCCATACCAAGCAACTCAACAAGCCGGGTGGAAATGAAATTGTGGGTTGCCCCACTATCTATCAAAACCACCACCTCGTGGTCAGCTATCACCCCTTTTACTTTCATAGTGTGACTCGAAGTGAATCCCACTACAGAGTTTAGGGAGACTTCTACCACATCCAGGTGCAACTTCTCCTCCTCCTCCACTTCTGACCTGCTCCCACCTTCCTCTTCGTCTTCCTCGTCTTCGCAAACAAGGAGAACCTGAAGAGTCCGGTCCTTGCACCTATGTCCCGGCATGTACTTCTCGTCACATCTAAAGCACAATCCCTTGGCCCTCTTCTCCTGCATCTCCTTATCAGTAAGCTTTTTAAAGTTTCCCCCAGGCCCTCCTCCTCCGGTCCTCTCCTTTGGTACTTCTCGTGTCCCCCCGGTGCAGCTCCCTTGGAAGCTAAAAATGTGGTCGTCATCCGGTGGGATCCCCCAGAACTGCTGCCTCGATTCCCCCTCTCTAGATGCTTCTGGTCCTCGACCAACTGTGCCAACTCCATGGCCTCCCCCAGGTCGTGTGGTCTCATCACTCTAACGGCTGCTCTGATTTCTGGTTTGAGCCCCTTCATGAAGTTCCCCTCAAGCACGGTATCAGAAAGACGATCCAACCTGCTAGCTAGGTACTCAAACCGGTCCCGGAACTCTGCTACTGTCCCCTCCTGTGTCAGCACAAAGAACTGCTCGTAGAAATCCCCTCCGCTGCTGGTTCGGAAACGTTCTAGTAGGCAATCCTTGAACTCCCTCCAGTTTCGGATAGGTCGCCTCATGTCCCGCCACTGGTACCATGCCAGTGCCTTCCCTTCCAAACACAGTCCTGCCGCTGTCAGTTTCTCCTCCTCTGTCAACCCGTTGACTGCAAAATACCGTTCCACCTTGTAAATCCAGCCATGGCCATCTTCCCCCTCAAAGATGGGCATCTTCAACTTCCTCACCTTCGGATCCCTTCCGTTACCCCGGTACTCTCCATAACCTCCCATGCCTCGAAGATGAGGTGTTCCCCAAGTATCCCGGTCCTCCCTCCCACGTTGGTATCCGGTTCCATCGTCATAATCCCCTCTTCCCCTTTCAGAATCAGCACATCGACGCTGAAATTCAGCACCTCGACGCTGATATTCTCCTCTTCTTTCACCAAAATCTGCACTTCCTTCATATTCTCCCCTCCGGCCTTCAAAATCCATACCTTGACGCTGAAAATCAGCACCTCGACGCTGGAAATCAGCACCTCGACGCTGAAACTCAGCACCTCGACGGTCATTCCCCAAGCTCATCTCCTCTCTAGAAAGTGGCTCTAGAGGTGGCATGTCGTCGTCTCCCTCAAGGATCTCCACAGCCGGAATCCTCCTTCCCCGAGGCGGGTTCGGATTTCCTCCTACGCCATGGTCGCCGACAGTCTCTCTTGCATCCGATGCCGTCGGATTAGCCTTCATCTCAAGTAATTTCTTCATCATCTCTTCCATGGCCGTGAATTTCCCCTCCAACCTTTCGTTGTTGGTGGTGATTTGATTTTGAAATTCAAAAAAAATTTCTTCCAAATCGGTTTTCAATTGACCGATCTCGCCTTCCAAGACGTCCACCTTCTTTCCGGCCATTGCTCTCCTCACGGATCTCCCAAAATCTTCTTCCGGACAAGCTAAACTTGCTGAAATTTCAGAATTTCAGCCGCCGGTGGTCCCAAATCGATGCTCTGATACCAATTTGATAGGAAACTCTTGGATTTCCAAGTGTTTCACACCAAGAACCAAGTAGATCTAGGATGAAAACTGCTGTCCACACAAGAAAACAGCCCAAAACAGTGGATTCGGAGAGAAAATGAAGGAGAAAACGTAAGAGGAAACAAAGCAAACACTTTTATTTAATGAGAGATGAAAAGCACTTGCAAGATACAACTTTCCTTCAATCCGAGAGGAAGGAAAAACTCTCCAAATCTCTAGCCGTAGCCTAGAGCCCAAGAACACAAACCCTAGATCTCAAAAAGATTCAAATTCCAGATAAAACCCTTTTCCCCCTATTCCTCCTAATTTATCATGAAAGGAGGATTACAATTTACCTAATTACCCTTCTCATTCAAATCTTCCCTCCCAAAATTCAATTTACATCAAGTGGGCCCCCCTTGATGTTTCCGCCCCCTCCCTGGCCTGCTCTCTTCCGCCGGCTATAAGCCAAGACCGGTCCAGGGTGGACCGGTCCAGCCGGCCCAGGATGGGCCGGCGTAACAGCATCAAGAAAAACAACCAAGCAAAATCCATGTATTTGTCTAAAATTGAATGTTATCGAATTTAAAATAAGAGAAAAGTCTAATAAAATAATTCATCAAAAATTAATCACAAGATCAATCCAATAAAATAATTTAAAATAAGAGAAAAGTCTAATGAAATAATTCATCAAAAAGCAAAAGAACAGGTCTCATTCTTGTATAAGGAATAAGAACTATCAAAAATTTCAAAATCTCTCATTTGATAAAGGAGTTCATTGCCAAAAATAAAGAATAACATAATAAACTAAAACTTTTAAGAGAAAAATTAATAAAACTTTGTGCAAGCCTGAGAACCCTATTTATAACAAGAAATCTCAATAGAGTTTCCTATGAATCAATCAAAATAGCCCAAAAGAATCAATTGCAAGTCTTACTAAAAAATAAGGAAATCCTGGCATCAAATGAGGATTGTAGATATCATAGGTATAGCGCCAAATCCCATTGAAAAAAATTGCAAGTCATAGATATTAAAACTAGAGATGCAGAGTATAATAGCAATTGCAGGTGAAAAAAAATCTGATAAAAGACTAAACTCCACCTAATATATCACCACAAAGAGTCACAAAAATCATCAACATGACCATACAAAGAATCACAATAGGTGCTCTTCATGAAATTGTAGAGAATTACAAGAGGAGATAGTCATAGAGGACTAAGACGTTAGAAATGTAGAGGTCGGGTCATAAAAGCCAGAGAAAGTTTGTAGGAGGATCCCAACATTACAAATGCCATCTCTAGAACAAAAAAAACAACATATTTGATAATGAGCACAATAGCGTGTCCACCAACATAGAGTGAAAAAATAAAATAGAAAAATATTTTTTAGATCATTTATGATGCATGAACGTGTATTATTGAGCTGTCAGAATTATACGTTTGGAATTTTGTAAGCCTTAGGCTATACAATTATAACTAAATGATATTCAAAATTATAACTTTTTTATGGGCTTCTTATATGTATCATTACTGCTTAGCATCCCAAGCTCGTGAGTGAAAAAGTCTCATAACGAATAACTCAGACATCACCTGGTCTGGAAAAACATAAGAAAAGATATATATATATATTAGCTCATTTATGTGTTGTATAAACATGCATTAAAGAGAGAAGGGCTGCTAGAAGTATACCATTGGTATAGTAACCCTTAGGCTATACAATTATAACTACTGCTACCCTTGGAATGATGTAACCATTAGGTTATACAATTATAACTAATTTTGTTCAAAAATATAACATTTTGATGGGCTTCTTATACAATTGTCGCTCTTGTCTAACATTCTAAACTGGTGAGTGAAATAGTCTCGCAACAAATAATTCAAATTTTTATCCACTTACCAGCACTTAGTCATCATTTAATTGACCAGCTTAAACAACCTTCAGCTTTGAAGAAACTATAGCCAGCTCAGAAATCTTCAAATCAGTGCTGACCACTCTCTAAGTACCTACACGCTACAATCTTTAATCATTACACAACAACAATATCAAACATTTATCCCACTATGTAGGGTTGGCTACATGAATCATTTTTTTCTACATTGTGTTGTCCTATTAAGAGTCAAATTCTCATATCAATCTAACAAAGAAAGGTCATGTCTAATACTTTCTAAACATATCTTTTTAGGTCTCTACCTCTACCTTTCTTAAAATATGATAGAGCCATCTATGACGACTATTTCTAATCTTATCTGCCACTGGACTTACTCCAACCTTTTCATGTATATACTCATTTCGCATTCTATCTCTAAGAGTAAAGCCACTCATCCACCTGAGCATCCTCATCTTTGCAACACTTAACTTAATTTTATACTTATCTTTTAATGGCCAACATTTTGCACCATAAAGCATTGCAAGCATCACTACCATCTTCTAAAATTTTCTCTTATGTTTGAGAGGTACTTTTATTACACAATAGACCCGATGCATTCCTCCACTTCAACCATCCAACTTGAATTCTACTAATAATATCTCCATATATTTCACCATCACTTTGAATAATAGACTCAATATATCTAAAATATATACTCTTTTTAATGATTTAATCATTCAAAGCCACAATCCCCTCACTAGATTTATTACTATTAAAATTACACTATATATTTAGTTTTAGATCTACTCAAAACGAAAACCTTTAGACTCTAAGGTTGACTCCATAATTAAAGTATTCCTTCAACTCCCTCTCTAGTCTTATCACAAGAAGAATATCATAAGCAAAAAGCATACACTAGGGTACATCCTCTTGCAAATTTCTAATAAGAACATCTACGACTAAAGCAAAAAGATATGGGCTTAAAACAAATCCTTGATATAATTCAGCTAAAATAGAAAAATACTTGGTCAAACTACCTTGTGTTTGAACACAAGTAATAGCTCCTACATATATATCCTTACTATCATATGTTTTCTCTAAATCAATAAATATCATATGTAGATCTTTATTATTCTCTCTATACTTCTCCATCAACCCTCTTAATAAATGTATATCTTCCATAATAGACCTACCTGACATGAATCCAAATTGATTTTGAGAAATATTAGTATCACATCATAACCTATGCTCAATCATTCTCTCCCATAATTTTAATGTATGACACATTAACTTCATTCCTCTATAATAACCTATACAACCATTATAAAATAAAATAAAATAAAAAAATTCAATACTATGTATGAAGACAAGAAAGGAACAAAATTAGGAGTCGTTTTGTTCCTTTTATATTGCATTATTTACTTCAAGTCTCTTCCATTCAAAAGTTGACTTGATTCCTAGGGCTTATTAACTATGTTAACACTGAGCCTCACTCCCTAGTGGTTGTCTGAGTGGAGAGTCCACCACCTATATGTAACACCTCTAGATTAAGTGTAAAGTTCAACCCATTCTGACCTGGTTAGATCCAAGGTAATTAGTTAAATTTATGCATTTTGAAAGCTTGTACATGTGTTTGGAAATGTTCTGTCCGCATATGAAAGTCCGCATGTGTTCTAGAGCAGGTTACAGGGATCTAATTACATGTTTGTGCAATCTAAAATTACCCTTTGGGGCACTGCAGCGTTGGAGTTGAAAGCACATGTAGTGGTTAAATTTCCGTGATCGAAAAATGAGAATAACTTTACACCAACAAAACTTTCACCGTGCAACTTTTTGTATGTTGTAGAGAAATAATTCTGAACAATTAGTGGTTTTTTTAAAATTTTACACCAAATATTTTAAAAAGTGTACTACTTTAAGTGCCGAGAAAAATAATTCTGAACTAAAAAAAAATGGTTGTAGTATAATGAAAGTTTTCAAACAATGTTATGTATAATCCCTGGTAATGTGGTTAAATTCTAAAATAGAGCATTTATTCTTAGTATGATTTTCGTTGTCTATTGTTATATAGCATTTTGTGAAATTCTGGAATAAATTTATTTATTGTTTAGTTACTATAATGTAATAATTTATGTACTATTATTTGAAATGAGAAGTTCTTAGGAGGTTTGGTATGGGAGGAGCCAATTATATTTTGGTGGAAAAATATGATGTTATGGTGTCTATGGGCATGTTCTGATGCCTGCGGACATATTCTGGTGCTTGTGGGCATGTTCTGGTGTCTGCGCGCATGTTCTATAAACATATTTTATTTTGGTGAGGGGCATGAGAAGTTATAAGGACGAATTCTATGACTTGTTGTTCTGAGAAATATTATGAGATAAGAAGTGCTTGTTTATTTATTTATCTGCAATATATTAAGTTTTTTTATAACTATAAGTAAGATTTTGTATAGTGCATTGATTATTATGAAATAACTTTAAAATTTTAGTTGCATATTTTAATATATAGATTATTTGGAAATTCAAATCCATATACATGTGGCCTACTGAGCTGTGTTAGCTCACAGATATTTCACTTATGAGTTTCCCTTGAGTAGCAATTTTAGGGTATAATATGAGTCCACGTAGGTATTTTCCCTTTTGATTGTGTGCAGTCATGGCTAGTCATTTTATGTTTTGCTCTGTATTCTGATTTATAGCCATGCACTGTAGTGTAATCACTATATATACATTTTGATGATAAGAAAAGAGATTTTATGGATGAGTTTATGTTCAGTATATTGAATGTTATTAATAGTTCTGTGGTTTATTATTTATTTTAAAATTTATATTTGGAAGAAAATTCTGAATATTTTTAAAACTACATCTTGGAGTTCGCTTGTTCCAAGTTAACATGAAAAAACCTATTCTATCTGAGGGTCTTATCAGGTTGGGTTGTGATACTATGTCCCACCAAGCCTTAGTGATCAAGAAACTAGTAGGTTTTCCTCCCCCTTTCTTATTATGTAGGTTTGAGTCAATGTTCTAAGTCCCATCCATCAACAGGTTACTATGTTTAGAAACAAGAAAATTAGAAATAAAAAGGACCCTTAACAACTAGACATTTGAATCACTCTTCCAATAGAGTCGAGATCTTTATTTGATAAGTAAGTTGGATATTAAAAAATCTATTGTTTAAGGTTTAAACTGGACTTCTAAAGCCATCCTTGAACTTCCTTCTTAGGCTATATTATAATTTTTTTTGCATATTATACGGAATAAATCAAACTACAATCAAGGATGTGGGATAACAACTCCACCAATGCATTCTCCATAGGCATGAAACCTATATTGGGTGTGCAAGGTGGTAGGGATTTCCATTTTGTGTTTACCACACAATATAAAAATGGGGATTTACATACTTACCACAAAATTATAATATATTTACATATCTAACATTTAAATCATTACATTTATTTTAAATTATACCCTAGTGTTTAAATCATATCAAAACATATGCATGAAAATGTGTATTTCACTTTAGATAAGTTGACTTTGGTGGTATATTAGATGTGATTTAGAGTTTAGAATGATATATAGTTAAATATAAAAATTTAAATGTTAGATAACCAAATATATAAGAATTATGTGGTATATATCTAAATCCTCTTAAAAAAAATGTTATATGGAAAGTACTTAAAATTCAATATAGAAGCTTTTGCGAAGCAAAACCTCATGTATTCTCTGCTTAAAGTAGCTATAATAATGTATAATAGAATAAGGAATAATATGCAAGAGCATAAAAGAGAAATGAGTAGTCTAAGGTTCATGCTAAAGCTTAGAATAGGCATCTCACTTGCATCATGAATTAATTTGAAGTACATAATAAGTGCCTACTATGCACTACGTGATATTATTTTCAAGCAAAGTTACCTATATATGAACAATCAGAAAATAGGAAAAATCCTTATTTTTAACTCATATATCAACAACCCAACAAGGATAGAGAAGATATGACACCAAAGGAAAGCCTTTAACAACTAACAATCCTTAATATCATCCGCTTTTCTTCCTCATATTCCCCATCCATCTCTTGGATGATAGTCCTTTTGCAAATTTTAACTCTCCCAATTGCTTGCCTTATAGATAACTACCATTTAAGATTTACTAAAAATCTGGGCCCGTATCATGTCCTTTAACATAGAAATAATTAAAGATGGGCAACTGGATAATGGAAGTAATGACAAGGAAATGAAAATTCTAACATGCATTACACAAATTGAATCCTAAGATACAATATGAATCATAAAATATTTTTCATAGCACCAAGGAGAAGCATTTCACATGCTAAAAAGGTTACTCCTCTTGTAGGTAGTGCATTAGAAACAAGTTTCAACATCCCTAATGATTAAAACAATTTCATAATGAAGTGAGAGAAAAGGGATAGAGAAAGGGAGGGGAATTGCAAATATATTTTTCCAATTTTACTCCAAATAAAGCCTAATCAAACATTTAAGCCAAAACATTATAAAATAGGAGACCCATCCATTTGGCTAATAAAACGAAAAGAATATTGTTCTTGTTTTGCAAGTAAATGTAGGTGCGGGTTCACTAAAAAATAAAATCTATATTATCGCTAATCAAGAGAAAACTCAAATACCCTACCGTCATATATATTTTTATATTTCATAAAAAATAAGGTTGAAAAGAAATATTTACAAGACTTCATGCTTAAATAAACTCACCTGTAACCCTCTACGGCCTAGTTGTTTTACTGCAATTTCAATCTTAGAATTTGGGTCATCAGAGCTCCTAATTGTTCCCCTATAAACACATCCAAATCCACCTTCTCCAATCATTACTGAACGACTAAAACTTTTTGTAGCAATCTTCAATTCAGTAACAGAAAATACTCGCAGATTGCTTGCTCTCTGAGAGAAACTCTGCAACCGAGACCTCCTTACAGAATCAGCACTCGTGTCAGAAGTGGCTAATGAGTTGATCTCAGACCCTGATCTCTTGGCATCACGATCAGTCGAGTTTGTGCTAAAAGATCTAATTGATGAAGATATTGTGCAATGAATATCTTCTTTCTTTTTTGCAATAGTTAAATTGAAGCACTTCATAGCTTCACCCAAAAACGATCAGCTCTTTATTCTGCACATGAAAATATGAAGAAAATCTTTTTAAAAAAATCTTTTGCAAAAAGAGGAAAGAGTGAATAAGTCCAAATTTTATGACTGAGAAGAAAGCTAAAATAAAGTGTTGAGGGAACACCCGAAAAGTTAACTCATACAGTAATGAAATAACAAAGATCATGAAATGACTATCCAAATGCAACTAGGGTTTCGTAGTATATCTAGAGAAAGATGAACAATAGTTCATTCAGGTTCGAAATTGGAAGAAAAAGAACGACCTAAAGACAAACCTATTGAAACTTCAACTCTTCAAGGAAAGTCCTATTTCGAATTCAGTTCAAGAGCAAGCTTAATGAAATCTCAATTTTGCACAGTTATTTCACAGAAGATCATAAAAAAATTACTCAAAAAGCATCAGTTTACACACATGTTACTTTGCCACAAAATTACTATAAGAAAATCCAATTAAAAGCCACAATCCGACTGTTGCTGAGGGGTTTCGGAATAATTAATACTTCTGAAATATAGGACTACACAACAATTCAATTCTATTTCAGGGTTTTCAGAGCTATCTACTTGATTCCTTCCATGAAAGAGGTAAATCTGAAACTCTTAAAAAATGAAAACAACTTACTGAGAACTCGCCTCTCGATCGACCCCAACCCCAGGCATTGAAGAAAGACCGTCGTCCCAAGTTTGGATAACCATAATACACATAATTCAAACTAAAATAAACTTCGTTTTCACAACCCCGCCTGAAAACCTCCCAAAAACAATTTTTTATTGCAGAATTTGTACACGATATCTTCTTCTTAAAATATACAGTCATAAGAACAAATCCAACGTCTACGCTTGTTGGATTTAATAAAATCGAGTGAAAAAAAAAAAGCTGTTTTGTTTTTTTCAAATATATTACCTGCGAACTGCGGAATATTCCTCCGCCTAGTGAGCCTCAAAACCAGAGAGAATTCATGCTCGGCAGATAGATTTCCGTTCACCTAAAATAGTACAAATCCTTCTCGAGTGGAATGAGCAAGAGGGTCGTGTTGGCGATCTGATAACTAAGCGCTACGTTTGTCTTCACACGGGCTTTCCACGAAATGGAGCGTAAGGACTAAGGGGTAACTAGTAAGGACCGGCGACCGCTGACACCTATTGATGGGCAAGGCGAGTAGGAGACCAATTTTATTTTATATATATGAGAATTAATATAACATCTTTATTTATAATACTTTATAAGCAATCCGTTTAAGATCTATTTCTTATATATATCAAATTTAATACATCTACTCTATTAATTGGGTCATTGGAAATCTTGCATTTTATGAGAGCAAACCATCTAATGTGTCTCTCTCGTCTCATAATTTCCGTTAGAGCTACTCCAACCATTTCATATATATGATTATTTCACATTTTATCTCTAAGTGTAAAGTCAGTTATCCACCTAAGCACAGGGGCGGATCTACAGTCGGGACCCTTGGGGCACGGCCCCCACTGGCCAAATAATTAAAATCAACCCATTTAAAATTATACTGATAAATTTATTAATATATAAGATTAAATTTGATTTTTAAAACCAATCAGTTTCGGCTTCGACTCCGCCTACGCCTCCCCCTCACGAAAAATAATTTCTTCGCCTAGCCCATTTTTTTGTTGACTTAGCAATATGCTTTTTTCTTT
The DNA here is from genome assembly GCA_016618105.1 of Dendrobium huoshanense. Lineage (NCBI taxonomy): Eukaryota > Viridiplantae > Streptophyta > Magnoliopsida > Asparagales > Orchidaceae > Dendrobium > Dendrobium huoshanense. The sequence continues at coordinate 6,844,976 of CM028358.1, read as the reverse complement.
TTCTATCCCTAGTTATTATGGAATCTCCAATGAAACGACAGACAATTGTTTGCCATTCTTCCTTCGCTCCAACCGAGCGTCAATTTTGTCGCTATTTCATCGCGGGTAAACAGTGTGACGCTAATATTGGCGTCGTACTATTCACCCTCTAATTTTTTAGGTGTCAACGGAATTTGCCCGCAAAATGGAGAAAGACGGTTACGAGACGACGAAGTCAGTGAAATTGAGTTTGATTGGAGCATAATTATTGCATTTTTTTAGTTTTGTTGTATTTTGCAGTGGAAATGGGGTTTTCGGTTGATTGCCCTTACCTATGTCCCTCTCTGTCTCTCTCTTCTTTATATCTCCCCACCCACCTCTCTCTCTCTCTCCTCCTGATTTTTTTATGAGGATTTGGATACATCTTTTTAATAAATAATTCTAAGTAAATTAGTTTAATTATATCAAGCTTATAATTTTTATTATTTATAATTAATCTAATAAAAATAATATAGAATTGATAAAATTAATTTAAAATTTGGTAGATTATGATCTTTTACTAATTTATTTAATCTAAATATAATTCAAAATTAATAACTAATTTAATTATTTCAAATAAAATAACCTTTAAGTATAAAAAATATATATTTGAACTCAATTAAATAATAAAAATAATATTAATTTTTTAATAAATAATAAGATAAGAGTGATATTTATATTCTTTTTTAATGAAAATGTATATGATTATACTTTTATAATTTTTCATTAAAAATATGTCTCTTACACTAAGTAAATTTTATATATTTGAGAATAATTTAATAATTAATATTAATCTGTGCCCCCATACTAAAAAAATTTTGGCTCTACCCCTACCTTTGCATCCTTATTTTCACAACACTTAACTTTATGTTCAATTTTAACGGCTAATACTAGAATTTTCCCTTTTGTTTTGAGGGTACTTTTCTTATAATTTATTTTTGTGTGTCAAAACATTCACGGCAGCACAGAAATATATGATTTAACATCATATCTTTGTATGAAGATCTAACACATAGACATATAAGAGAAATTTATTCAAGAGTTATAAGCGATACCAAAATTTTTATGTAATAAATCCTGAAAAGGGGAAAAACCAAGGGGTTTCGCCGAGTTAAAATGATTATACTATTTGTTTTTAGTGGATTACAAATGATGCATTTCCTCAAGGGAAGTCATTAGCTCAACATAGTAAATATACATCATATAGAGTACATTACATGATGGGAGTGAAGAATCCAACGACATGAGAGTTGTGACCGTAGTCCGACGATGGAGATTGGAGGGGTCATAGTCGAACGACGGAGGTTGGAGGGGCCATAGTTGGTTGACTGAGATAGAGGGTACCATTTTCCGACGATAAACGTGGGAGGGACTGTAGTGATCAACGGGTGACGATAGTCGAAGGGATTGTAGTTGACGAGCGACGATGACCGGAGGGACTATATTCAACGAGCGGCTGAGGTCAGAGGGATCGTAGTTGACATGCGGCAGTACATTTGATACATTAAAGCTTCAAAAATATGCTTTGGCCCCCATGATTTGAATTCATATGGGTTTGAATTAGACCGATTTTGACATTGTTGGGTTCATCTCATTGTTACGTTCAATTTGACTATAAATTTGCTGAAATTGGAGTTTGAATATTCACGCATTTAATTTTGAAAGTTACCAACTAAAATATACCTCAAAATTTGTGCTCGATCAAGATAATTTTTGCCGACATATAAATTATTAATAAAATGTTAATTTTTATTAAAATGTTTGTCATCATTATTAACATTATTTTTTTTTTGTCGGACAAGTGGACAATATGTTTGTTTTTTTAAATAGCAGATACATGCATGATGACTTATTTGACATAAAAGGGATGATTCTTTTTTCTAGATGTCTAACATGTCGAATCAGTCCAAGGAACATATAGAGGCTTCAATGAAAGAGTTTGTCAACCCTTAATATGCTTGACTTGGCCACAACAAACTCTAGATGATTAGACTTCTCAAAGACTAACCAAGTTCTCGAGGGCTAGCCTTTACCAACTAATTAACCAACATTAATAAATTGTGTTTGTATGGCTTAATATAAAGCTTATCTCAATTCTCATACAATATTTTTATATTATGTTATATGATTTATTATATTTTTTTATGTCAAAAGTGATATAAGTTTATATTAATGGATTTTATGAATTGGTTCTTTGACATATAAATAACTAGAATTCACTCTCTAGAAATAGGCAAATTATTAGGTCTGGACATCCAATTAAAACTTGCCACGTGTATTACGCTTTGACTGCGCTTTACCTACACTTTACATGCTCTTTGACTGCGCTTTTGACGCATTTGACTTAAAATTCTGCGGACACGTGTACATTCCACATGTCAATATTTTATGATTGTTCGGACCTATCTCTACGTCCGGTGACTGGACCTAATAATGTGCCCTAAAAATGAATGGTTTTTGGATGATTCACTTTTGTTTGTGATTTATATGTTGAGCGTGAGGGTAGTTAAATGCGTCAAATTCAAGCTACGTCCTCAGTCTTCATCTTAAGGGCCTATTTGGATACATATAAGATTTAACTCAAGCAGGATTTAGCAAATCCTGTAAATATGGATTTACTAAATCCTGAGGATGTTAAATTCTGAAAATTGTTTGGCATTGTAGAGGCTAAGGTTTCTTTTGTGACTGCTTTCTTATTACTTCTTAAAACAATTTTTTAATACAAAATTTTAATTTTTGTACTAGAAAACTACTTTAACAATCAATAAGAAAGCTTCACAAACATTAGAACTATTTTTTTAGTGCTTCTTAAAACATCTTTCTAGTAAAAATAATTTATTTTTTATATAAGAAAGTTATTTCAATAAGCAGTAAATAAGTTGTCCCAAATGAAGCCTAAGTCTAATTAAATATTGATATACTATTCGAATACTTCTTTCAAAAATTAAAATATGTTAGCTAAAATAAGATTTTAAAAATAATTATTAATAGTGAAATTAATACATTTTTTTATAATTATAATGAAATGAAGCAAATCATTCTAAATTATAATTAGCATATGTTAATATCCTAAATAATTATTGATTAGTAAATTATTAAACTAATAAAATACAAATGTTAATTCAAATTTTTTTTATTAATTAATTAAAGATTTAAAAAAGAAACAAAAACTGTTAGATTAATTTATTTGCATCTAATTTACATGAGTGAATATTATATTTCTAATTTTTTAAATTACAAGTTTTAAAAAGATTAATTAAATCATACTTATTCTATATTAAATATTATAATTAACTAGTAATTAATACATATTAAATTAATAAACATAAGAATCTATTTAACATTCAAAAAAAAAATTAAGTAATTGGAGCAAAAATGAAGTTTGGATAGGAACGATGTTCTTCTTTGTCATTGCCTATCTAGTTCTATAATTTCTCTTCTATTTGATCATTGTCTATGCTGGTTTGCTTTTCCTTGTCGCCATTTCTTCGTTGCTACTTCAGCTTTACAAGCTTTGCATGAAGTAGTATTTTAAAAGAGTCCCAAAGCTTTTTTGCCTCCTTCAACTACGTCGGATCAGAAGCTCAACAAGAGCTCTCCGCGAAGCTAATGGTCTATTAGTTTTTGGTGTGCTTCTTCTCCTAAATCCTATTGGTTTTATTAAATCTGCCAAATTGCCATATTTGAAAAAATCTGGGATTTACGTGAAAATGGGGAAAACACTGTGAAGTACCGCTTAGACGGTTCTTAAGCTCATTGAAATTCTTCCAGTTTTTGACTTTGACAATAATAGCGTGACGGATATTTGCAACAATCACAGTTGGGCTCTTTCAGACATTTTCAAATCTTCTTGAGTTCCTCTCCCACCATAAAAGTAAATAGTACAGCAAATCACAAAAAAAAAAAAACAGAATTGCTTTTCCCAGCTACAGAAATGTTGTGAGCTCCCAAAATAATCCAAGTTTGCATCAGATTAGGCCTCATAAGGAAAACACCCAGCGACGGAAGCAGAGAAAGTATGACAGTAAAAGTATAATCACAACCAAAAAACAAATGAGAATGGCACTCACTGCCAGCAACACAAAAAGAGCATCCAGAAAAAACGTCTATACCCCTCAACCGAAGGAGGTCAGCAGTTTTAAGCTTGCGCAGAACTGCCATCCAGGCATACGAAGAATATCACAAAGAATATTTTTTATCGCAAAGAATATTTTTTATGCCAAAGAAAAGTGTACGTGCCAATTTATCTCATCCAAATGTTTGAAAAAACTGGAATAAAAAGTAGAGAAAGATGGATATTGAGAGCCATCCCAGGCCACAGCTGGTTGCTCAGCAACAGTACTAATGCTAGAGAGTTCAAGACGTAGTAAATTAGGAGTCGAAGAAGGCAGAACCCAACCATTGCTATCCATGTAACAATTCACAAAAAACTTCCCAAACTTAAAGGATGGGAGAATGTCTTTAAGAGATTTTCCATTGCACCAGTGATCCCATTCTATAGATAAGTTGCAAGTAAGAGAGACAACAAAAGAAAAACTAGTTTTAACTAAATGGGCTGTAGCATGAATCTTCTTCCAGAATTTTGAAGCCATAGGAGAGAGGGGTTTCCAAGGGGAAAAGTATTTGTTTTTAAACAAAGACATGGCCAAATTATTCCTAGTAAAAAATCTCCACAGGAAAGAACAAAAACTGGCATGGCACAGAGCATCCAAAGAGGGAATACCAAGTCCCCCCATTGCCCCACGCAATTAAATGAAGCTTCTTGTCAGTAATTTTACCATGATAAAGGAATCTAGAACAAAGCCTGGAAATAGTTTTGTGGCAAGAATTGGGTATGATAGCCCCCATAATCCAATAAGCAAGGGTATTTGCAATAGTGAACCTAATGAATTGAACCATACCTGCAAAAGAAAGAAATTTTACTTTCCAACCATCAAGTAGAGTAAAAATTTTACTTAATAGTGATTGGAAGTGAGAAAAATTGAGGCGGCAGGCAGCAATTGGAATGCCCAAATAATTGAGAGAGCTCGTGTTGGGAATGCCAAGATCATCACCAATAATATTCTGAACAGAGACATCCTGAGAGAAAATAATTGAGCTCTTGGAGTAGTTGATAGAGAGACCGGAGGCAATAGAGAAATTTGAAATAGCATTGGCCAGGGTAGATGCATTAGAAGGAGTAGCTTTTCCAAAAACCAAAGCATTGTCAGCGTAGAGAAGATGAGTTACCGTGCAATCTTTAATATGTGAGCCAATAAAGGAGGGGTTCATATTCTCCAAAGTACAAGAAAAACCCTCAAATTCTAACATCATCGCCCGCAAAATCTTGTTATTTGCTTTAATCTATAATTTTGCTGGTTTGTTTTGTTTTCTTCCACCTGGGAGCTTCTTTTTACTTTACAGGTTTTACCTCACATGTAACTAGCTCTTTGCTTTAATGAAATATGGGCTTTTGCCCTCTAATTATCCCCCCAAAAAAAAAAGTACCGCTTAGACTTACTGTGAGATTTCAAGCATTTTTTAGCATTTGACTAGATTTAGCTCAAATTCTGAAATATCCAGCCTAAGGTTTTGTTTGGGACAACTTTCTTGCTATTTTATAAAATTGTTATAGATAAAATAACTTTTTAAAACTGTTAGAGAAAGCAACTTTCTAATATATATATATATATATGTTGCGTCCAGGAGTATTCGCGGCGGTAGAGAAATATAAGATTTAACGTCTTAGCGTTGTACGAAAATCCGGCACGCAATCAGATAAGTGAGAGAGGGTCTAGCATTTATAAGACACCAAGATTTTTACGTGGAAAACCCCTGAAAAGGGGGAAAAACCACGGGGCCTAGCCCAGCTTGAATGAATCCACTAGTATTGCAGTCGATTACAAATGAGGTCCTTCTTTGGTGGAAGGCCTTAGCTTGATGTACATCTTATGGAGTACATTACATGATGTAAATACAAAGGATCACTATTGACATGTTCACTTTGTTAGAAGGACTGCAGTCGGCGGGCGACGTAGGTCAGGAGGACCGTAGTTAGCTGGCAACGGATGTCGAAAAGACTGTAGTCGGCGGGCGACGTAAGTCAGGAGGACCTTAGTCGACGGGCGACGGATGTCGGAAAGACTGTAGTCGGTGGGCGACGTAAGTCAGGAGGACCGTAGTCGGTTGGCGACGGGGGTCGGAAGGACTGTAGTCTGACAACGAAGATCAGTAGGACAGCGTCAGGTAGAAGTCCAGCAATGAAAAGAAATGCATCTTCGCATAGATGTCCATTGAAGTCCGATAACCGGTAGAAGTCTGGCATCGGGTAGAGACTTGGCGAAGAGTGAAGGTCCGACGTCGGGTAGAGGTCCGACGTCTGTTGGTGGCAGAGGAGAAATCCGGCCTCCCTTGGGCGGAGTTTCGGCGTCAGGAGGGAACTCTATCGTTAAATGAGAAGAATTTTAGCATCACGTGGAAGTTGTGCAAATTCCCGACGCTTTCTGAAAATCCAGCAGAGTTCCAGCATCTTCAGGCGGCAGGAAGAGCTCCGGCGGTGGTCGAGGAGGTGAGGAATCTCCTTTTCCCCTTTCTCCTCTTCTTATTCTCTCTCTTCCCTTCCCCCCTTTGGTGTAGAATGAGGGCTCTATTTATAGTTTTTCTGGAGTGGCACAGCCCGTAAATAGGCGTGAGATCAAGGGCGAACAGGGAGTGGTTTGAATGGACGGCCGATATCGAATCCTTTGATCATGCACCGTTCGTTGGACATTTGATGGTCTTAATGATGTCGGAATTTGATGATCTTGGGCTCGTTGGATTCGTCTCGTCGAGCCGCTCGATTCGAGTATAAGCTCGTCAAAATCGGAGACCGTTTGGTAACTCAAATTGCGGTTTGAACCTTCCAACAGCGCTTCGAACCTTTGATTCGGACTCATTTGGGCTCGGATTGGGTTGATCTTGGTGTCGTTGGGTTTGTATTTCCGAGACGCTCAGTTTGACTGTAAGCTCGCTGAAATCGGAGTTCATATGCTCCCGAAATTAATTTTTGAAGTTTCCAACTAGGTTTTTCCTCGAGATTCGTGCCCGATCAAGATGATTTTGCGATGCCGTATCAGTTGCCCCCCTATTTTCGGACGTCGAAGCATTAGGAGTCTGAAAATATGTGTTTCAAAATTTTGTATCAGCTAGAACGCCAAAAATTGCGTTCCGAATATCAACATCTCGCTCAAACTTCATCATAGAGGCCCCGTTGAGTTCCGAAAGTGTCAAAATTGAGTCCGGAACGTCGAAAAACGTGTCCGGGGACCCAAAAAACGTCCGAATCGGACCGTCCGGGCCGAAAATCGGGCCCGGACACGCCTAGGCGGCCGAACTGGCCGGCCGGCCGGCCGGCCGCCGCTTGCCACCGCTCGCCGGCGGTGGCGCCCGCGCGGCGCGCAAACAGCGGCCGCGCGGAACAGCGGCCGCACCTGCGGCCACGCGGCCAGGGGCTTGCCGCGCCCAAGCGCCTGGGGGCCTGGGGCCTTGCCGCGCCCGAGCTCGCAGCCTGGGCTGCCGCGCCAGCGGATGGTCTCCCGCGGGCGCCCGTGCGCTGCTGCCGCGCGTGCTGCGGCCGCGCGTGCTGCTGTCGCGCAGCGTTGGATCCGCGTGGATCCGATGGCTGCGCGCGATCCGCGCGCTGCGGGTCGCGATCCGCGTGCTGCGCACGCGGATTTTGGGTGGCAGTTCGCTGCCACCGCCTTAAGCGGGCCCCACGAGACTAAAAGATGCATTTTTTGGCTATTTTTGGGTCCAAAAAATTCCCAAAAAATCCCAAAAAATCCGAAAAAATTCAGGAAAATTTCTAAAAATAGAAAAATTTGTAACTTCCCCTCATTCTCTCAAAAACCTATAAATAGGCCTCCTAGGCCCTTAGGAAACTTGCACCTTCTCCTCTCTCTCCCTCTGGCTCTCTGGCATTGAGGCTACCGCTGTTTTTGCGCGTGGGAAATGTCCCTAGCTCGAATTAGCGCTCCCTCTCTGGTGCAGGAGTTACGGGATTTCTTCCTCTCCCTCTGGCTCTCTGACATTGAGGCTACCGCTGTTTTGCGCGTGGGAAATATCCCTCGCTCGAATTAGCGCTCCCTCTCTGGTGCAGGAGTTACGGGATTTCTTCCTCTCCCTCTGGCTCTCTGACATTGAGGCTACCGCTGTTTTGCGCGTGGGAAATGTCCCTAGCTCGAATTAGCGCTCCCTCTCTGGTGCAGGAGTTACGGGATTTCTTCCTCTCCCTCTGGCTCTCTGACATTGAGGCTACCGCTGTTTTGCGCGTGGGAAATGTCCCTAGCTCGAATTAGCGCTCCCTCTCTGGTGCAGGAGTTACGGGATTTCTTCCTCTCCCTCTGAGCGGAGGTTTGCTGGCAATGGACGATCGAGTTGAAGCCCGTTAGTAGTCAACGATCGAGTGTGGAGCCAAAGGGGAGAGTTCGAGAATGCGTTGCAAATAGCATTCAAGCGAGAAGCCGATGGCGAGTAGCAGTCTGCCGACGAGGAGAAGTCCGACGACAAGAAGAAGTACGACGTCGGGTAGAAGTACGGCCTTGGGCAGAAGACCGACGAAAGTTCGTCGACGAGCAGAAGTCCGATGTCGGGTAGAAGTCCGCTGACGAGCAGAAATCCGACGACAAGGAGAAGTTCAACGTCGGGTAGAAGACCGACGAGAATTCATCGACGAGTAGGAGTCTGACGACGAGTAGAAGTTCGTTGACGAGCAGAAGTCTGACGTCGGGTAGAAGACCGACGAGAATTCATCGACGAGCAGGAGTCTGACGACGAGTAGAAGTCCGCTGTCGAGCAGAAGTCTGACGTCGGGTAGAAGACCGACGAGAATTCATCGACGAGCAGGAGTCTGACGACGAGTAGAAGTCCGCTGTCGAGCAGAAGTCCGACGTCGAGTAGGAGTCCGCTGACGAGCAAAAGTTTGATGTCGGGTAGAAGTTCAACGTCGGGTAGAAGACCGACGAAGATTCGTCGACGAGCAGGAGTCTGACGACGAGTAGAAGTCCGCTGTCGAGCAGAAGTCCGACGTCGAGTAGGAGTCCGCTGACGAGCAGAAGTTCGACGACGAGTAGGAGTCCGCTGTCGAGCAGAAGTCCGCTGACAGGCAGAAATCCGACGACAGGGAGAAGTACGATGTCGGGTAGGAGTCCGCTAACGAGCAGAAGTTCGACGACGAGTAGGAGTCTGCTGACGAGCAGAAATCCGACGAAAAGTAGGAGTCCGCTGACGAGCAGAAGTTCGACGACGAGTAGGAGTCCGCTGACGAGCAGAAATCCAACGAAAAGTAGGAGTCCGCTGACGAGCAGAAGTCCGACGACGAGTAGGAGACCGCTGACGACGAGTAGAAGTCCGTTGTCGGGTAGAAGTCCGCTGACGAGCAGAAATCCGACGACAGGGAGAAGTACGACCTCGGGTAGGAGTCCGCTAACGAGCAGAAGTTCGACGACGAGTAGGAGTCCGCTGACGAGCAGAAATCCGACGAAAAGTAGGAGACTGCTGACGAGCAGAAGTTCGACGACGAGTAAGAGTCCGCTGACGAGCAGAAATCCAACGAAAAGTAGGAGTCCGCTGACGAGCAGAAGTCCGACGAAAAGTAGGAGTCCGCTGACGAGCAGAAGTTCGACGACGAGTAGGAGTCCGCTGACGAGCAGAAATCCAACGAAAAGTAGGAGTCCGCTGACGAGCAGAAGTTCGACGACGAGTAGGAGTCCGCTGACGAGCAGAAATCCAACGAAAAGTAGGAGTCCGCTGACGAGCAGAAGTCCGACGACGAGTAGGAGTCCGCTGTCGATAAGAAGTCCGACGTCGAGTAGGAGTCCGCTGACGAGCAGAAGTCCGATGTCGTGTAAGAGTCCGCTAACGAGCAGAAATCTGACGACAGGGAGAAGTACGACGTTGTAATATTTCAAACTGCTCCAGTATCGTCCAGGCCGATCTGGGATCGTCCTGGGACGATCAGTGTATTTTCAGTTCCAGAATCTGTCCAGAATTGCTCTAAGTGATTTCCTGTAGGGATCGTCCAGGCCGATCGAGGTATCGTCCCGGGACGATCAGTGGATGGCACAAGTCAGTGAATGGAGGTTTTTATCGCCTATGAATAGTAAACATCGTCCTGAAAAATCGTCCCTGGACGATGGGATTTTGGTCTGATCGTCCAGGCCGATCTGGACGATCGGCCGGGCCGATCTGTGTATTATAAAGCTGATTTCAGCTCATTTGAAGAGAGAGAAAATAAAAAAAATAAATATCTGATTTTCAGCTCTGAGGAGAGAGAAAAAGAAGGTTTTGGAAAAGTTGATTTCGGGAAGACGCGGAGCCGTTTTCGATCGAAGTGACTGTTGAAGAATTTGCTGTGCTCGAGGTAAGGCACATTCCGTCTTTCTCAATTTTCAGTTCCGTCGAGGTTGGCGGTATTTTTCTGTCCGGATTTAGTTTTCGTTACGGTTTTTCGTCCGTATCTTTTGATTGGTTCAGTTTTTACCGCGTAAGTTTCTGTATATCGTTGCCGTGCCGGGTGTGCACGTTTTGACTATATTTTGAAGATTTTTGTCCGGGTATTTTTGATTCGGCGATGTTTTTCGTAGACTACAATTTTCTGTGAAATTGGAAATTATCTGTGCAGTAGAATAAATGTTCTGGAATATGATTATCTATGTTCTGTGCGAATTCGGTGAATTTTCTTTGCAGGAAATTTTGTGTAAATTCTGTCTACTGCCGTTGTGCTGCCCAATTTTTTGGTGATTTCTGATTTACCCGGATTTTCTCTGAATTGAAATGCTATGTGTATAAGCTATAAAAAGGGAGCTATAAGGGGCCTGGATCCTATGAGGTTCAGTTAGTGAAATGGGAAATTTAGATGAGCTCAAGTTGGGGAAATATCAGTTATATTCCGGATCCGTGAATTCTATTATTCAGGTGCCGTGAGCACATTTAGCTTAGCTATTAATTATTCAGCGAATTTTTGGTGTCGTGAGCACAAGGGAGACATAAGGGTTAGAATCCGTAGTGATTCTGTTCAGTTTAGTTTAGCTATTAATTACTCAGCTATTATTCTGGTGCCGGGGGCACACTTATCTATTAATTAAATATCTGATATCTGATCTGAAATGTGATTCTGATACGATTTTGTTCTGTTCTGATATGATCTGTACGATTCTGATTTCTGATTTCTGAATCTGACTCTGTTGATTTGTTCTGATATGATCTGTACGATTCTGTTTTTGATTTGATATCTGTCCGTATACGTTCTGATTTCCGATTCTGTTCCGATTTCTGATCTGATTTCTGTCTGATGAGTTTGGTTTTGGTTTCTGAGAATTTAGATTGGTGGTTTGTTGCTTTGCTGAGCTGTTGAGCTCACCCTTGCTTTCTGGTGGTTTTCAGGTTCTGGGAAGGGCAAGGAGGTCCAGGATTAGTTTCAGAGTCTGATCCGATTAGGTACTTTTGTACTTGTTGATTTTTGTACAGTCATGGCTTTCCTGTTCTGTCTTTCTTTCTGTTGAAAGCCATGTACTGTTCTGTAGATGATTATTTTGAGGAAATGAAAAGATAGATGTTTTGTTCCGCTGCATTTGATGTTTTTAGTAGCTCTGTTGTTCTGTGTGTTTTCTGTTGAGTTATGTATTTGGGAAGTTCAGTTCAGCAACCTAATCCAAAGCCAGATCCTGGATAAGCAAGTAAGTGTGCGCTCGCCGCGATCCGGCTCGGGCGGGATCCGTCCCCGTCGGGTCGGGTCGTGACAAGCTTTTGTGGTATCAGAGCACTGGTTTTGGAAACAGGTTGGATTGTAAAACAGAGCTCTAGGAAGTGATCAGTGAGTCTGTCTGGGAGGTAGTTTTGGGTCGTTTGGCTTTTTATTGTGTTGTTTTTGTGTTGTTTTTGTGATAGTTTTCCGGATTTTCTGGATTTTTCTGTATGGATCAGCCAGACCCAGACATGACAGACGGTCAGAGTGATGATCAGGCAGCACCAGTGGGGAGTACAGCCCCAGTGGTCGGTGCTGACACACTGTCCCAGTTTGCTTCGTTGGTTGCTCAGATGATGAGCGAGACTCAGAGCAGAGCTTCTACTGTTAGATCTGAGGACATCGATCGACACCTGCAGTTGTTTTTGAGGTTGAAGCCTCCGAGGTTTGAGGGCGCTGTTGAGCCCAGAGCAGCCGAGGAGTGGCTGAGGAGATTAGAGAAGACTTTTGACGGGATGCAGTGTCCGGCAGACAGGAAGGTTCCGTTGGCTGTTTTTCTGTTAGATGGAGAGGCTGAGCACTGGTGGGACGGCCAGCAGGCAGCCAGATTTCAGGGTAGACTGAACTCTTTGATTACTTGGGAAGAGTTCACTGAAGTGTTCAGAGACTGGTTTGTTCCCCCTTCTGCACGACAGCAGATGCAGGAGAGTTTTCTGAGGCTGGTTCAGGGGAGCAAGACGGTGATGCAGTACGAGGCTGAGTTTACTGCATTAGCCAGGTACGCTCCGCAGCTGGTTAGCACTTCTGCTGAGAGGTGTTACCGATTTATGAGAGGCTTACGAGACACTTTGAGGCAGCCTTTGATACCGTTCCGGATTTCTGATTTTTCTGAGCTTGTGGAGCGAGCTCGTCTGATTGAGAACGACATGACGACTACTCAGCAGCGGTGGTCTGCGAGTAGGAAGAGGTTTGGAGGTGATACTTCTGGCAGTGGTTCCTCTGGGAAGAGGAGATTTGTTCCTGGTTCTGGATCTGGAGATTCCAGAAGGAGCGGAGGATCGTCTGGTACTGTTACCAGTACGACTGGTTCTGGATCTGTCAGTTCGGCACCTGTGTGCCAGAGTTGTGGACGGCGACACCATGGCCAGTGCTACAGGATAGCTGGTCTTTGTTTCAGGTGTGGTCAGCCGGGACATAGGATTGCAGAATGTCCACAGATGGGATATGATCAGCGATCTGAGGGTTTAGTCAGACCTGTTGGTTCAGCAGCAGGAAGACCGAGGACTGTTCCTCCACGCTCTGAGGGATTTGCTGGTAGGGGTGGTGGTTCTAGTTCTGCACCACGGAGACCACCTACGATTCAGAGGGAGCAGAGTAGTTCTGTTACTTCAGCTCCTGTTCCAGTTCAGCCACGAGTTTACAGCTTGAGTCAGCAGGAGGCTCGAGATGCTCCGGATGTTGTGACAGGTACGGTTTACATTTCTGATCAGCCCTGTCGTGTTTTGTTTGACTCTGGAGCGAGTCATTCTTTTCTGTCCGAGCATTGTTTTGAGCTTTTACATTTGGATTCGATGGTTTTACCGGTTTCTTTGTCTGTGATTTTACCGGCTGGGAATCCATTGATTGCTCGACAGTTTTGTTTGTGTGAGATCGAGATTTCTGGCAAGAAGTGGAAATCGAGTTTGATTCGATTGCCGATTTCTTCGTATGATGTGATTTTGGGAATGGATTGGTTGAGTCAATATGAGGCTCAGATTGACTGTCTGAAGAAGCAAGTGAGTTTGCTTGTGGCTGGAGAGAGAGTTGTATTTCAGGGATTACGAGGTGTTCTCTCCAGTCTGATTTCTGCGTTAGAGGTGAGCAGAATGTGGAAGAAAGGATATCCAGTATTTTTGGCTTCGGTGCGGGATCTGAACCTGGAGGTTGGTTCTGTTTCTGAGATCCCTGTGGTACGGGAGTTTACTGATGTTTTTCCTGAGGAGTTGGTTGGTTTACCTCCGGATAGAGATGTGGAGTTCTCTATCGATGTTTTTCCGGGTACCGCTCCGATATCGAAAGCTCCGTACAGGATGGCACCGAAAGAACTTTCTGAGTTGAAAGTTCAGCTTCAGGAGTTGGTTGACAGAGGATTTGTACGTCCTAGTGTTTCTCCTTGGGGAGCACCTGTTCTGTTTGTGAAGAAGAAGGACGGTACACTCCGTATGTGTATTGATTACAGAGATTTGAACAAGGCCACGATCAAGAACAAGTATCCTTTGCCTCGGATAGACGACTTGTTTGATCAGCTTTCCGGATCTTCGGTATTTTCGAAGATTGATTTGAGATCCGGATATTATCAGGTGAAAGTGAAGGAATCTGATGTGGTGAAGACTGCTTTCAGTACTCGGTACGGGCACTACGAGTTCTTGGTTATGCCTTTTGGGGTAACCAATGCGCCTGCTATTTTCATGGATCTGATGAACCGAGTATTCAGGGAGTATTTGGATCAGTTTGTGATCGTCTTCATTGACGATATTCTGGTATATTCTGCTTCTGAGGATGAGCATGCCAGACATTTGAGGATTGTATTGGAGACTCTGAGGAGGCATCAGCTGTATGCCAAGTTCTCCAAGTGCGAATTCTGGCTGAAGAGCATTTCATTTCTGGGGCACGTGATTAGCGGAGAAGGTATTTCTGTGGATCCCCAGAAGATTCAGGCAGTTGCTGATTGGCCAAGGCCGACTACGGTATTTGAGGTACGTAGTTTCTTAGGCATGGCCGGGTATTATAGGAAGTTTGTGAAAGGATTTTCACAGATTTCGACTCCTCTGACGAGACTGACTCAGAAGTCAGTTCCTTTTGTTTGGACACCGGAGTGTGAAGCTAGTTTTCAGAGATTGAAGGATTGTTTGACTTCAGCTCCAGTGTTGGCGCTTCCGTCAGGTACGGAAGGTTTTCAGGTGTTCAGTGATGCTTCACTGAAAGGACTGGGATGTGTCCTGATGCAGCATGGTCAGGTAATTGCTTATGCTTCGAGACAGTTGAAACCACATGAGAAGAATTACCCGACACATGATTTGGAGTTAGCTGCAGTTGTTTTTGCTTTGAAAATTTGGCGGCATTACCTGTATGGCGTCACATGTGAGGTGTTTACTGATCATAAGAGCCTGAAGTACATTTTTACTCAGAAGGATTTGAATCTGAGACAGAGGAGGTGGCGCGAGTTGATCAAGGACTATGACCTGACTATTCAGTATCAGCCTGGGAAGGCGAATGTGGTAGCAGATGCTTTGAGCAGGAAGTCTTCTGGATTCTCAGGTATTCAGCTTACCTGTGATGACTTTCTGATTCGTGATTTGGAGAGATTGCAGTTGGAGGTGATTTCCTCCAGTGATTTGGAGTTGGCTCAGATGAGTATTC
Source organism: Dendrobium huoshanense (assembly GCA_016618105.1). Classification (NCBI taxonomy): domain Eukaryota; kingdom Viridiplantae; phylum Streptophyta; class Magnoliopsida; order Asparagales; family Orchidaceae; genus Dendrobium; species Dendrobium huoshanense. The sequence goes on along the minus strand of CM028358.1, from coordinate 6,829,858 downwards.
AGTCTTCTTTAGAAGCAAGGATTCAAGAAGCCCAGAAGTCAGATTCTGATTATTCGAAGTTGCTAGCTCAGATTGGATCTGGTAAGACTCCTGAACTTCGAATTTCTGATTCTGGTGCTATTTTCTGTAAGAACAGGTTGTGGGTACCTGTGTTTGGAGATTTGAGGCGGGAGATTCTGTATGAATCTCATCATTCAGGCTACACTGTTCATTCAGGCAGTGGTAAGATGTATGCTGATATGAAGCTTTTGTTCTGGTGGCCTGGGATGAAGAAGGATGTGGCGGAGTTTGTGTCGAGATGCGAAGCCTGTCAGTTGGTGAAGGCAGAGCATCAGCGACCAAGTGGACTGTTGCAGTCGTTGCCTATCCCTGAGTGGAAATGGGAGGAGGTAACGATGGATTTCGCGATGGGTTTTCCTCGATCACGACAAGGACATGATGCTATTTGGGTAGTTGTGGATCGATTGACGAAGTCAGCCCATTTTCTTCCGATCAGACAGACGGATTCAGTTGAACGCTTGGCACAGATATATGTGAAAGAGATAGTCAGATTGCACGGTGTGCCTCGTGTGATTGTATCTGATCGAGATGGACGTTTTACTTCCAGACTTTGGAAAGGCATTCAGCAAGGCTTGGGTACGAAATTGCATTTCAGTACAGCCTTTCATCCTCAGACCGACGGACAGTCTGAGAGGACTATTCAGGTACTGGAAGATCTGTTGAGACTTTGTGTTCTGGACTTTAGCGGAAGCTGGGAAGATCATATTCCGCTGATTGAGTTTGCCTATAACAATAGTTTTCAGTCCAGTATCGGTATGGCACCGTACGAGGCTCTGTATGGCAGGAAGTGCCGTACTCCTTTGACTCTGACGGAGGTCGGAGATAGACAGACTTTGGGTGCCACTTTTGCTGATGAAACTGCTCAGAAGATTCATTTGATAAGAGAGAGATTGAAAGCCGCTCAAGATCGTCAGCAGAAGTATTATAATCAGAAGCACAGATTTGTTGAGTTTCAGGTTGGTGACTTTGTGTATGTCAAAGTCAGCCCGATGAAAGGTGTGAGCAGATTTGGTCAGGTAAGCAAGCTTAGTCCAAGGTATGTTGGACCATTTGAGATTTTGGAAAGAATTGGAAAATCTGCTTATCGCCTATTGCTTTCTGATTCTATGTCTGATGTGCATAATGTGTTTCACGTATCCACTCTGAGGAAGTGGGTTTCAGACTCTGGGAAGAAGGTATCAGCTGACGAGGTTGAGATTCAGGAGAATCTGGCGTACAAGGAAGAGCCAGAATTGATTTTAGCGTACGACGTCCGCAAGTTAAGAAATAAAGAGATTCCGATGGTTAAAGTCCAGTGGAAGCACCGGACTGCACGGGAAGCAACTTGGGAAAAGGAGTCTGATATGAGACGGTCGTACCCGTACTTGTTTTGACTGAGTTTGGATTGGATAATGTCGAGGACGACATTTTTCTGAGTTGGGGAGATTGTAATATTTCAAACTGCTCCAGTATCGTCCAGGCCGATCTGGGATCGTCCTGGGACGATCAGTGTATTTTCAGTTCCAGAATCTGTCCAGAATTGCTCTAAGTGATTTCCTGTAGGGATCGTCCAGGCCGATCGAGGTATCGTCCCGGGACGATCAGTGGATGGCACAAGTCAGTGAATGGAGGTTTTTATCGCCTATGAATAGTAAACATCGTCCTGAAAAATCGTCCCTGGACGATGGGATTTTGGTCTGATCGTCCAGGCCGATCTGGACGATCGGCCGGGCCGATCTGTGTATTATAAAGCTGATTTCAGCTCATTTGAAGAGAGAGAAAATAAAAAAATAAATATCTGATTTTCAGCTCTGAGGAGAGAGAAAAAGAAGGTTTTGGAAAAGTTGATTTCGGGAAGACGCGGAGCCGTTTTCGATCGAAGTGACTGTTGAAGAATTTGCTGTGCTCGAGGTAAGGCACATTCCGTCTTTCTCAATTTTCAGTTCCGTCGAGGTTGGCGGTATTTTTCTGTCCGGATTTAGTTTTCGTTACGGTTTTTCGTCCGTATCTTTTGATTGGTTCAGTTTTTACCGCGTAAGTTTCTGTATATCGTTGCCGTGCCGGGTGTGCACGTTTTGACTATATTTTGAAGATTTTTGTCCGGGTATTTTTGATTCGGCGATGTTTTTCGTAGACTACAATTTTCTGTGAAATTGGAAATTATCTGTGCAGTAGAATAAATGTTCTGGAATATGATTATCTATGTTCTGTGCGAATTCGGTGAATTTTCTTTGCAGGAAATTTTGTGTAAATTCTGTCTACTGCCGTTGTGCTGCCCAATTTTTTGGTGATTTCTGATTTACCCGGATTTTCTCTGAATTGAAATGCTATGTGTATAAGCTATAAAAAGGGAGCTATAAGGGGCCTGGATCCTATGAGGTTCAGTTAGTGAAATGGGAAATTTAGATGAGCTCAAGTTGGGGAAATATCAGTTATATTCCGGATCCGTGAATTCTATTATTCAGGTGCCGTGAGCACATTTAGCTTAGCTATTAATTATTCAGCGAATTTTTGGTGCCGTGAGCACAAGGGAGACATAAGGGTTAGAATCCGTAGTGATTCTGTTCAGTTTAGTTTAGCTATTAATTACTCAGCTATTATTCTGGTGCCGGGGACACACTTATCTATTAATTAAATATCTGATATCTGATCTGAAATGTGATTCTGATACGATTTTGTTCTGTTCTGATATGATCTGTACGATTCTGATTTCTGATTTTTGAATCTGACTCTATTGATTTGTTCTGATATGATCTGTACGATTCTGTTTTTGATTTGATATCTGTCCGTATACGTTCTGATTTCCGATTCTGTTCCGATTTCTGATCTGATTTCTGTCTGATGAGTTTGGTTTTGGTTTCTGAGAATTTAGATTGGTGGTTTGTTGCTTTGCTGAGCTGTTGAGCTCACCCTTGCTTTCTGGTGGTTTTCAGGTTCTGGGAAGGGCAAGGAGGTCCAGGATTAGTTTCAGAGTCTGATCCGATTAGGTACTTTTGTACTTGTTGATTTTTGTACAGTCATGGCTTTCCTGTTCTGTCTTTCTTTCTGTTGAAAGCCATGTACTGTTCTGTAGATGATTATTTTGAGGAAATGAAAAGATATATGTTTTGTTCCGCTGCATTTGATGTTTTTAGTAGCTCTGTTGTTCTGTGTGTTTTCTGTTGAGTTATGTATTTGGGAAGTTCAGTTCAGCAACCTAATCCAAAGCCAGATCCTGGATAAGCAAGTAAGTGTGCGCTCGCCGCGATCCGGCTCGGGCGGGATCCGTCCCCGTCGGGTCGGGTCGTGACAGACGTCGGGTAGGAGTCCAACGTCGGGTAGAAGACCGACGAGAATTCGTCGACGAGAAGGAGTCTGACGACGAGCAGTAGTCCGCTGACGAGCAGAAGTCCGACGAAAAGGAGAAGTCCTTCGTCGGGTAGAAGACCGACGACGAGTAGGAGTCTGCTGACGAGCAGAAGTCCGCTGACGAGCAGAAATCTGACGTCGGGTAGAAGTTCAACGTCGGGTAGAAGACCGACGAGAATTCATCGACGAGCAGGAGTCTAACGACGAGTAGAAGTCCGCTGACGAGCAGAACTCCGACATCGGGTATTAGTCCGTTGAAAGTCCTGCAAGGCAAAAGTTCAGCGACAAGAGGAAATTCAACATCGGGTAGAAATTTAACTTTGTGGAGAAGTTAAATGAAAGTCCCTTGACGACATTCTGGCGACGTTAACCAAGGATGTAAGACCTATCCGAGGTTGTATGTTAGAACATTTGTTTGATGACATTAACCTGTGTGGAAAAGGTCGAGAGAATCCACCTAGGATGTGAGACCTTTCCAAGGTTGTATGCCGGAGCCCTGCTCGACGACGTTAACTTGTGTGGAAGAGGTCGGGAGAATCCACCAAGGATGTAGGACCTTTCCGAGGTTGTATGTCGGAGCATTTGCTCGACGACGTTAACCTGTGTGGAAGAGGTCGGGAGAATCCACCAAGGATGTAGGACCTTTCCGAGGTTGTATGTCGGAGCCTTTGCTCGACGACGTTAACCTGTGTGGAAGAGGTCGGGAGAATCCACCAAGGATGTAGGACCTTTCCGAGGTTGTATGTCGGAGCTTTTGCTCGACGACGTTAACCTGTGTGGAAGAGGCCGAGAGAATCCACCAAGGATGTGAGACCTTTCCGAGGTTGTATGTCGGAGCCTTTGCTCGACGACGTTAACCTGTGTGGAAGAGGTCGGGAGAATCCACCAAGGATGTAGGACCTTTCCGAGGTTGTATGTCGGAGCCTTTGCTCGACGACGTTAACCTGTGTGGAAGAGGCCGAGAGAATCCACCAAGGATGTGAGACCTTTCCGAGGTTGTATGTCGGAGCCTTTGCTCGACGACGTTAACCTGTGTGGAAGAGGTCGAATCGGATCCCCCTGGGATCGATTTTACCTTGATTGGGAGGGGGCGAATGCCGCGTGTATCCCGAATCAAAGGTGAAGGATGATCTATTTTTAGACCGTTACTACCTTTTTGAGGTCGAGGTTAAGACCTTGCTCGAGGAGTAGAAGTCCAACAATGGACTGTATAAAGCTTGTAATTGATTTGAAGTATCCTTGCATTTGCTCGGATATTCCTGAAATATCAACTTGATGTTGAAGGTATTTGAGGATCTATTTGACCATGGTTTGAGTCAAAGTTGCCCCCCAGTCCGCCTCTGCTTCTTATGATATTGAGGCTATGTGTGATCTTTTGAGATTGGAGCAATAGTTGCCCCCCAGTCGGGAACCACGTTTCCCACAGACGGCGCCAAACTGTTGCGTCCAGGAGTATTCGCGGCGGTAGAGAAATATAAGATTTAACGTCTTAGCGTTGTACGAAAATCCGGCACGCAATCAGATAAGTGAGAGAGGGTCTAGCATTTATAAGACACCAAGATTTTTACGTGGAAAACCCCTGAAAAGGGGGAAAAACCACGGGGCCTAGCCCAGCTTGAATGAATCCACTAGTATTGCAGTTGTGGACCTCCGAAAGAGCACCACGCGAACGGGCCGATTGGAAGGGACAGATTGGATCGTGCATACGACTGACCATTGAGGATAGAGGCTTTTGCCAACACACCTCGATGGGTAGTAATATACAGGACCAAATCACGGGTTTCCCCCACCCGATGCAAGAGCTCGAATGGGGTTTAGTAGATTGTGGAGACCAAGTTTCCCACGGGCGCAAGCCCCCGTGGTTAATTACATCCCAGGCCGGAGCCTGAGAAAACTCTCGATTAAGGATCATACATTATCCTCTACTAAAGTGGGATCGGCACAAGGGTATAGACTAGGAAATCCTACTCAAAGGGAAGAAAGGTCCGAAGGGGCTGAATCAACATGCGTGGCTCATACCAGCATTCGGAGGCTCTAGGATACTAAAAAGAAACTGGAGAAACTAAAACCAAACACTCAATCACATGCGTGAGAGAAGGGATGGAGGTGGCGTCATCCTGTGACGCGGATAAGTAGGATTTATAGTCCCCGAAAGGAAGAGACATACCTACTATTTAAGGCATACTACGAGACCGAATGTAGTATCCTCGAATCTTAAATCTAGTTTGGACTTAGTGTTCGACACACACTAAGACCAGTGTCCTAGCTAATGCGATGCAAAGATCTGGACTTATCCCGGCCTGGATTGGGGGAGCCAGCTAACCACCTAATCGATTTAAAACCATGCTTGTCAAGTCAATTATGAAAGATGGGTGGGTGGTACAGTTATTGGAAGTAGGACCGACATCTAGAGAATTTCCTAAGTGGTCCTGAACTTATGTTGGGTGAATGCCCCTAGCTAATGCAATTAAATTTTAATTAGTTGGTTACTAATGCAATGCATGCTAGTTGAATTGTCAGCTCATGAATGCTATAGAACTTTAAAAACAGGCTTATAGAAAATAATTTTTTGAAAAGACTGAGTCTCCCTAGGTCCGGCACTTCATCCTCATAGGCCAGATTATCCGGACTCTACCCGCAGGCAGGGAGATGTCTTATTAGAAGGAGAGAGAAGATGCAGTAATATGCATGCGACCCCGGACGGTTCCGGCAGTTCCCTAGGTTCGTTAAGTTTCTATGTTATTTAAAACCTAAACTTTTAGGAGTTAGTTATGAGTAGAAGAATTTTTAGTCCTTAGAGAGCCTAACGGAATCCAGGCGAAAACAAGAGCGGCATGCAAGAAAGAAACCTAGAAAAAGCAGGTAATTCTACTGCGCAATCAGGTAAACACATCAATATAAATCCAACTAATCAAGTAAATGTCCATAGGCCAACTGCCCTTTAATTACAACCCAGGGTATGCAGAAAAGTAAAGTGGCCGGGCACCACTGCCAACAACCCGGATTTCTAAGCCTATGACAGACGCCAACAACTTTGAGTGGGATATTGGGTCTTCAATCTTCAATATCTTCAGTCTCCTGGGTTTCCTCTCCTTAGACTCCTTGGATCACTCCTCCTTGGACTCCTTGGATCCGTCGTGGCTTGAATATCCAAACGAAGAGACAATTCCCCCTAGTAGGGGTGTATTGCCTTTTCTCTTTGGATATCTAAAGCCATCCAGCTCGATCTTCCAAATGGAAGAAGACTCTCCCCTTGGGGATGCCTTCTTCTTTTAGAATTCGAGCTGGATAAGAATATCCCAACTCAATAGTTGTTTTCACAACTCTTAACAATTATTACAAATAAATTACATGAATTGAAAGCAGTAAATCTAAGAATCCCTGCAAGGTTATCCTAGTGAAATCTCATCCCAAGCAGTTTATATAGAAATAAAAATGCTAACACCATTGACCCTGTGCCAAGCCATGCTCTTAATTATGAGGGCTAAGCAGCTCCATCTGTGCAGTTATAATTATTAATTTTAGCCCTCATTTTTATTTAGGGGGAGCTGAGCAAGCACCTGCATAAAATATTATTAGAAATAATCATAATGCTCCCCCCTTTCTTTTTTTTTATTTGCTTGAGCATGGCCACCTGCACGGAAGAACAGTATATGTATAGCGCTCCTAACCTATGGGTAAGTCTAACGCTCACATCCAGAGTGCAGAAAAAGTAAGCAAACACACCAATCATTTTTCAAACAGCATGCAGTGAAAACTACGGAAAGCTCCGGCACACAGCAGAAAAGTAAAACCCAGCGGCCTAACCTAGGTCTAGAAGTGGTGCCCTAGCAAACCATTCTATGTGTGTGTAAGGCTTGTGTAGTTTGGATAGATCCTAGGCAGGATAGTTAGTTAAAATTGTCTAAAGTTCAAATCTGTTGAAGGCCAGAAAAGGAAATTTTTGTTGAAATTCAAATATTAATGAATTGGGGTGCATTTTAGTTAATATAGTTTGTTGATCAATTTTAGGAACTTAGAGTGATGATATTTGAAGTTAAAGTTATATTAGCCAATTTTGGAAAGTCCTGGGTCCTCCTAGGAACTAGACTAAGGGTCCAAAAGGTCACTATGGTAAAAAGGCTAAGTCTGGATCTCCTATCACCTTAGGAAAATACTAGACCTTGATACGAGTAGTTATACAGGTAGTAGGCTGGAATCGGAGTTCTCTAGGAAAAGTTATGAATTTTCTAAGTTTCGGGCACTAGACTGTAGGCTGGGGTTGACCAAAAAGTTGACTTTCTAATCTAAGCCTATTTCTGGAAACCTAAAATTTTCAATAAATACTAGGACCTAATTGGAGTCTAATGCAAGTGAGTTTACCTAATTTGGAATTTTCTACAATTAGTTATGAGTTTTCTAAGATCGGGGTATTTAAGGGAATTTTCTAAATTAACTAGGAAAGGACCCTTTTTTTTACTATTTTGATCCAAATGAGCTCCAAACTGATTGGAATCACTCCCAAAAGTCAGGGATGACCTGAGAAAGGAATCCCAAGTATTTGGGGAAAATTTGAAATTTTTAAAAATTTTTAATAATTTATTAGGGGCAAAAAGGTGATTTCCACCTATGGTCAAATTAGGGGTCAACCTAAAGTCAAACTAGGGAGCCCTATTTATCTAAGGTCAAGGGTCAAATTCTGGTCAGTTCAAGCTAAGGTGGGTAATTTTCTGACCTAATATGTAATTATTGTATTTTTCTGAAGGTCTCGGGGCCTTAATTAGCAGGTTAATTAGGGTTAGTTAACTAAGGGGTCTAACAGCTCCTAAAAAATCCTAGAAAATTCTGAGAGGTTTATGATGTCACTAAGTTTAAATGTTGAGGTTTTGGTGTCAATCAATGATCTATCCTAGCTCCTAGAAAACTTCTAAGTTCGCTAGACGAGTCCTTAATTTTTGTCCTTAGGGTGTCACTACGTCATAGGAGTTTAAAGTGATGTTTACACTAACCCTCAGGATAATAAATGCATGGGAGTACAGTAAATAAATATACACACCATGTCCTTAGATCTAGGAGAACCTAAACTAAGTGGTGGTAGTGCGACGACCTACACATGCAATCTACGAAAGATAAAAAAGTAAAGACACCTAAAGAAAGGATTAGTGAATGATTGGGACTCAACCATTCACTAACCCACTCCCCCATGACTGCTCTTCATATCCAGAATCCATGTCTAAAATTTTATGAAGCAAGTCTCCCAAGGTTAAGAGATTTAACATATAAGTAGTTTCAAAGTAGTTTAAAAATACTTAAATATATATATATATATACATAGATTTTGGAAATTAAGATAATTAAAAATAGGTTGGATTTATAGTAAATAGGTATATGGGCGACTTGCTGACCACTCAATCGAGACTCGCAACGATTTAAAAATATTTTTGTATCCTGAAAATAATTATCATAATTAATATTTAATATCGAAAATATTCGAATAATCGAATCCAAATAATGATTGGTCAAAACAGCCAAAATCAAGGGCTGGAAATGGCTTCAAAACATAAAGCTCGCTTTTCTGAAAAGAACGAGGGGTCGCACATCGAAATCCGACTTAAAACGGCGAAGATACGAAATTTACAAGTTCAAATACAATAAAATAATGTTTTAAAATAGTGCAATTTCACTGTTTTTGAAATGACAGAAAATGCAGACAAAATTTTTATCTGAAAATAGTTTTAAAATATACAGAATTCAGAGTACATCCAAAACAAGGTGCTGTACGTCGACAGCGGACTTAAAACGACAAAGTTATGTAATTTCGAAGTCTAAGTATAATAAAAATAATATTTGAAAATAATACAGCTTGCTGTTTTGAAAACAATTGCACACAGACCCAAAAATTTCAAATCAAACCAATTCCAGAATGTGCAGAATCAAAATACGCTCAAAACAAGACGTTGTGCGCAAAAATCCGACTTGAAACGGAAAAGTTATGCATTTGAGAAGTTTAAAGCAATAAAAGGGATTTTTTTTTTAAATAATTAAAAATGAATATATATATATATTAAAATATATAATAATGCTAATGATAATGAAAGACAAAACAGCTACTTAAAAAAAAAAAGAAATGATAATTAATATAATAAATAATTATTAAAATAATAATATAATAATAATTAAACTAAAATAATTATTTAAATAATATAAAAGAAAAAGGATTTTGCTGTTTTTTAAAATAAATTAAAATCTATAGTTCATTTTAATAAAAAAAAATTTTTTATCGTGTAGAGGACGACGATACGAGTCCAACGAGGTATTGTACGCGAAAATCGGACGAAAAACAAATTTTTGGCGAATTTTCAAAGATAGAATAGGTTTTATAATAAATAAAATAGTTATTTATTAAAAAATTCGAAAACGGCGGCTGTCGGTGCGCCACGTGGCACGATCCGGTTGGATCCCGAAACCGCGGAGGCGGCGCACGCGGTTTCCAATGATTGCGCCGCCGGCGCAATCATTACCGCTTGATTGGCGGCGGCGGTCAAACACTTAGCCACGTCAGCGGCTAGTGCGGACCGTCGGATCCGCGCGGTTCCGATGGAGGGCGCGGATCGCGCCACGTGGCCACACAGGCCGCGGAGTCATCCGCGCGGTCAGCGGCAGACCGCGGGCTGTCGAGATCCGGACCGTTGATCACGGATCCAACGGTCTGGATTCAACCTGCACGCGTGAAGGGTCAAACCGAAACCCTAATTCGTTTTTGGGCTCGTTCTCTCTCGATTCGCAACGAAATTTTACGAAATTTTAAACATACGCTCTAGGTATGAACAGAAACCATGGGGAAGTCTTCGTTCGAGAAATAATCAACTCATAGAAAACGTATTTAACTCGAAGTGATTGCTCTATTCTAAGGGTTTTTTAAGAAATTTCACCGTTCGATCTTCAAATCTTCGACACGGTTGAGCTTGTAGACTGTCCTCGTATATTCTTCCTCTTGAAACCTCGATCAAATGAGCTCTAGATTGGTGGGATCGAAGCCTTGACCGTCCAAGCCTTTGGGTCGCCGGAGGATCGCCGGCGTCGACTTTGGATCGTCGGGATCTACTTGGGAAGTGTAGAGGAGGGTTCTCTCAAGCTCTCCACGAAAAATCTCGGGCTTAGGGGGAATAGATTGCAAGATCTCCTAATTGGAACCCTAAAATCAATATTTAAATGCTTGAATTGAATCTCAACGGCCACGATTCGATCCACCGTCCATCACAAGGCTAGATCAAGTGCTTTGGGCGGGATTTGGAGTTTTAAAACGAAGGGGAATCAATTAGCCTCTTAAATGGGTTATTAATGGGCTTTAATAGGTTATTATGACCCATTAGTGGCTTGATTTGACCAAGTCAACGTTGGACTTGGTCAAATCAGTCAAATAGGTCAAGGGAGTCCAAGGATTGAGCCATGAAAGAGTTTAAATTGGATTTGGGCCTCTAATGGGCTTAATGGGTCAATATGGTCAACCCTGGTTGACTTGGTCAACCGGGTTGACTCAGGGTCCGAGCTCGGACTCAACAGACTCGACTCGACCCACTGAACTCAATGGGGATGGCCATAAGGTCTGGCTCGGTCAAGTTGACCAAGTCAACTGTTCAGGCTCAAATCTGGGCAAAATCGAGGTCAACAAACGGACCCCCAACAGGAGTGGCGAACAACTAGTGAACCGCTCGTGTTGGCGTTGACCGACTAAGCCACAAAAAGTAGAGTGAAAATCATGAGTGAAAGAATATCAGAAATATAGTGGAAAAAGGAGGAGATTCTTCTCCTGGCCTTGCCCCATAGTGGGGGCAGAGCCTAGGAAAGAAGAAAAAGAAGCAGCAGTGCACAAGCCAAGAATCACCAAAATGGTGAACTGGTAGTAGGGTCTTCTCCTGGCCTTATCCTTTGACAAGGGTAGAGCCAAGGATAGAACCAACGGTAAAGATCACCTAAAAAAAAGGTGAAAACAAAGTAAGGGGATTCTCTTATAGCCTTGCCTCGTAGCGAGGGCAGAGCAGAAAGGAGAATCAACAGGAAAGGTCACCACTAGGGTGAAAAAGTAAGGTGGTATCTCTCCTTGCCTTGTCCTATGGAGTGGGCAGAGCTAAAGAGAGAACCAAAAGTAGCGTAGTAAAAGCACACAAACTATCTGCCTGACTATATCGAATCAGCAGAGTAGAAGGTGAAGGGGGTCCCATCTCCTCCTGCCTATTTCGGGACAGTGGATTGGGGTGGCTCAGTATCTGCCTAACCAAATCGGGTTGGCAAACAAATGAATCACAAAGCCTGGTGTTTTCCTAATCGGAACAAGACACTCAGGGAAAAGGGTGGCGAGGAGTTCCTGCCAGGTGCTCTGTCAGGCTCTCTCTACCAAGTAAGTCAAACCAGCTTCCTGTCTGTTCATTTCAAACAGCAGGATAGAAGGTGAAAAGATCCCATCTCCTCCTGCCTATTTCAGGACAGTGGATTGGGGTGACTCAGTATCTGCATAACCAAATCGGGTCAGCAAACAAAGAAATCACAAAGCCTGGTGTCTGCCTAATCGGAACAAGACACTCAGGGAAAAGGATGGCGAGGAGTTCCTGCCAGGTGCTCTGTCAGGCCCTCTCTACCAAGTAAGTCAAACCAGCTTCCTGTCTGTTCATTTCAAACAACAGGATGGAAGGTGAAAAGATCCCATCTCCTCCTGCCTATTTCAGGATAGTGGATTGGGGTGACTCAGTATCTGTCTGATCAACTCAGGACAGCAAACAAAAGAGTCACAAAAATCTGATGCCTATTTGATCAGAATAGGACACTCAGGGAAAGAGGCGAGGAGTTCCTGTCAGGTGCTCTGTCAGGCCCTCTCTACCAAGTAAAACCAGCTACCCGACTGACTGTATCTAGACAGCGGGGTGGAAAGTGAAAAGGATCCCGCCCCTCCTGATCCTTTCGGAACAGTGGATTGGGGTGACTCGATACTTCTGCCTGACCTCAGCAAAAGTAAAGAAGACACGAAATGGAAGCCTGCGTAGTCTTTTACAGGACATCCGAGTAAAGGGGTGTTGAGGAATTGCGCCTCCCAGGGACTCTGTCGGGCTCACTCAACGGTAAAGTAAAACCAACTACCAGGCTGACCGCATCTGGACAGCGGGTAGAGGGTGAAAGGATCCCGCCCCTCCTGCTCCTTTCGGAACAGTGGATTGGGGTGGCCACTACTTCTGCCTGACCTCAGCAAGAAGCTCGTGAACCACGAAATGGAAGCCTGCTTAGTCTTTTACAGGACATCCGGAGTAAAGGGTTGTTGAGGAATTGCGCCTCCCAGGGACTCTGTCGGGCTCACTCAACGGTAAAGTAAAACCAACTACCAGGCTGACCGCATCTGGACAGCGGGTAGAGGGTGAAAGGATCCCGCCCCTCCTGCTCCCTTCGGAACAGTGGATTGGGGTGGCCACTACTTCTGCCTGACCTCAGCAAGAAGCTCATGAACCACGAAATGGAGGCCTGCGTAGTCTTTTACAGGACATCCGAAGTAAAGGGTTGTTGAGGAATTGCGCCTCCCAGGGACTCTGTCGGGCTCACTCAACGGTAAAGTAAAACCAACTACCAGGCTGACCGCATCTGGACAGCGGGTAGAGGGTGAAAGGATCCCGCCCCTCCTGCTCCTTTCGGAACAGTGGATTGGGGTGGCCACTACTTCTGTCTGACCTCAGCAAGAAGCTCATGAACCACGAAATGGAAGCCTGCTTAGTCTTTTACAGGGCATCCGAGGTAAAAGAAAGAAACGTTGAGGAATTGCGCCTCCCAGGGACTCTGTCGGGCTCACTCAACGGGTAAGCTTCAACATCTGCTGTAGCCAGTGCGGTCTTGCAGATGAAGAAGGGCTCAATACCCACCCAGTCATTTCAACTGAGTGAATAAAGAGTCAGGCTCTGATGCCTGTCTGATCAGGACACGGCAAACGAGAGCGTGGCGAGGAGTCCCTGCCAGGTGCTCTGTCAGGTCCTCTCTACCAGGTAAAATCAACTATCTGTCTGTTCATTTCAAACAGCAGAATAGAAGGTCAAAAGTCACCTCAACATCAGCCCAACACGCATCTGTGTAGGGATGTGAGGGAAAAAGAGGTAAGTAAATGGGAATTTTGAGGGCAGAACCACCTAGGGAACCCTTTCTAGCAACCTGGTAACCACATGGTAGAGGACAAATCGTCGTGGCCATGAGTATCCAAATGCTGTCAGGATCTCCTAGAGAACCCTAACCCTAAACAAAGGGGGGAGAAGACATCAGAACGACATCCCTCCAGAAGGCTGGAAGAGATATACCCGCTGTAAAGTGTGTAAAGGGGCGATCTCATTCCAAAAGAGTAAAAAGAACTCGAGTAGCGAGGGGGGACCTCAACTACAGAAGGCAGGACTACGCCTGGTAAAACTAATCCTCAAAGAGGCTACAGTAGTGAACCCATACTAACTGATGGGGACCCTGTAAGAGGTAGAAACAAGATCGAAACATCCAAAGGACCTCTCCGGCAGCTAGGAGTCGGATCTCAATGGGAAAAGAAGTGGTAAACGAATCTGAAAGAGCTGACTCTCTACTAGAGGATCAAAATTCAAGGAAAAGGTGGTGGTAGCATCTAAGGTGTGATGTCTTATACCACCAGGTAAGAAAAAGAGCCAAAGTGGTGAGGGATCATCCTCTCTACCAAGGACAACAACTCTGAGTAAGTAAAATCTCACAGTAGTGACACCCACACAAACTAGTGGGACCCTGTAAAAAGTAAAAGTGACCTCGACACATCCATAGGACTGCTCTGTCAACTGAGTCTAGAGTATGAATGGTAACATGGGTCACGAAAAAGTAGTAAAAGAACTGATCTTCTGCTAAAAGATCAAAGTTCTCAAAGTGGTGATGTTAGTATCCTGGGCAAGGTATACTACACCACGAGGAGAAAAAGTAGCTCTAGGTAGTGAAGGGGACACACCTACCACCTGAGTACGGTAATCATGTATAGAAGTGAAGCATTATCAGAAGGATCACAGTGGTAGCACCTACCCTGATCGGGCAGGACCCTGTGGGGAGAAAAAGCAACAACATAACATCCATAGGGCTACTCTAGCAGCTAGGAGTAGAGTATGAATGTGGAGAGTAGGGGTGCAAAGAAACTCAGGAACTGGTCTTCTACTGGAAAATCAAAGCTCCTAAAGTCGTGGTGCTAACACCTGAGAACAGATGTACTACATCACAGCATAACTCTGAGGTGACAAGGGAGCACTCCTGACACCTAGCATAACTCTGAGGTCACAGTGGTAACACCTACCCTAACTGGGTAGGACCCTGTGAGAAGTGGAAAAACAACCAAACAACATCCGTATGGCTACTCTAGCAGCTAAGAGTAGGGAACGAATGCTGAAAGTAAGTGAGTAAAGGAACTAGGGAGCTGATCTTCTACTGGAAAACCTGAGCTCCTGAGGATGTGATGCTAACACCTGAGAGAGGGTGTACTACATCACAGCTAAGGAAGTAACTCTGCGGTGACAAGGGAGCACACCTGACACCTAATCTGATAATCATGAGTGAGATTTATGATTATCATAAGACCACAGTGGTAACACCTACCCTAATCAGGTAGGACCCTGTGCGGAGTGAGGGTAACACTGCCACATTCATATGACTACTCTGACAGCTCAGAGTAATTCATGAATGGGAGGTAGACTGCCAAAAGAGGGCAGTATGGGGCGATCTTTTCTCAGAAAGACCAAAGCCCAAAAGGTAGTGATTGTTACATCTCAAAACACAATGTACCACATCACTAAAGAAGAAATGTATTTAAAATCATATAAGTTAATCGACCAACTAAGTGGAAACTCGGCCTTGAGGAGATCGTCAAAACACTCTCAAGGGAGGAGAAAGAGAAATTTTTGGGGAATTTGAGCTCTTAGAGAGTTTTACCGGGTTCCTCCTGTGACAAGGGCAACCGGGTTTTTGTCCTCCTAAGAGCTTCCCGTTTTTTTTTTTTTTTTTTTTTTTTTTTTTTTTTTTTTTTTTTTAAACCCTGATCATATTCGCCACTTGAACAGAACTGGAAAATTTGTGCTTTTGGAGAGTTTTACCGGGTTCCTCCTGCAACAAGGGCAACCGGTTTTGCTCTACTAAGAGCTCCCCTCCTTTATCACACATGAATTTTTAATATTGGGGGTATTGGATGGTTTTGATAACCCAGACCACATTCATCTCCTGTGAATGAACTGGGGAGTACAATCGTATAGAGATTGATGTACAACTGAAATTATCATCAGGATAGAGGGTCAACACTACCATATTTATCTAGCGTGGGATGGTGTGGACCCAGTATCCTATCTCAAAAAGAGTCTGAACCCATGACTCTAGCATCCTTGATCACATTCAACCCATATGAATGGACCGGGTGCTACATCTATCAGATCAAGACTGATAGAGAATCTCATAGGGATAAAGGATCAATATCACCCCACCTAACTAACATAGGTGGATATGGACCCAATATCCTCTCTCAAAAGAGTGTAATCTAAAAGGACTACTACATTCCCGATCAAATTCAACTCATGTGAATAGACTGGGAGCTTCAACTATCAGAGCAGGACTGATAGGAAGAAGAGAATCTCATTCAAGTAGAGGATCAACATCACCACACCTAACAAACGCAGGAGGGTGTGGACCCAGTATCACATCTCTAAATGATCTAAATGAATGATTTAGACATTTCCTATCACATTCATCTCAAATAAATGGAATGAGACCTTCAACTATCAGAGCAGGACTGATAGGAAGAAGCCATTCACTTTTTAATAAAGGATCAACATCACCGATCCTAACAAGTACAGGAGGGTATGGATCCAGTCAAAAGTGATAAGTGAGCACATATCCCAAAGGAGTTTTTAGTATTTAACTCCCTCTAATCTTAAAAAGAACCTCAATTTAAATTTACTAACTCAGATCAAGCTCCATACTAGCTAAATCATGACATCTCACTTATATGAGTATTTTTCTCTCTTGAATTTAAATCTAATCCAAAAAGTAATTTAAATTAGACAAAGAAATTTAATTTTCTTCATTTCTTGTATGAGAATAGACTTCCACATCTTATAGGATATCAATGTATAATGATGATTTCAAAATCATAATTTTCAGAATCAAGTGTCAAAAATATCGAAAGGATATAGATTTTCTGAGATTTAGAGATTTACTAGAAAGGGAAGCCATTTACTTATAACTTTTGGGCTCTTTGAGCCACTTTCTCAACTTTCATGTGCTTTGCACAAATTTCAATTACTTGATACACTTTGTGTATCTTTCACTTTTGGCGCTTTGCGCATCTTCTCATTTTTTGTAACTGGCTTCCTTTTCCAAATCTCGAAAAAAAAAAAACTGTTTCTCAGTTGTAAGATCATCTTCCAAGTACAAGAGAAAAATACTTACTTCTCTTGGACAAGGAAGAATGATCTACAAAACAAATCCTATCCTCTGATAAGAATGAATAACATGATTAAGAAAATTATGAAGTTTTATGCGTCAATATACTATTGTTATCTATGAGATAGAGAATCACAAGATAGTAAAGAAAATTTTCACTTTTAAATCCAATTTCAATTTGAAAAAGATTTTAGTTCAAAAGAAGAAATCTCTCCACCCCTAAGGTGAGATAGAGAGATCATACTCTTTCATGAGTCATCACTACAAAGCTAGTAGAACTAAAAGAAGTGAGAGAGTCATCATAATTGCAAATCATCATTTTTTTATTGATTAATTATCAAAATAAGGGAGAACGAGGTCCTCCAATCCAAGTGCTGGAAGGGGGTCTGTCTTCCCTTTTGAGGTTACAATCATTTTTTTTTTTAGCACAAGTGAAAGCAAAAAGAAAATGTGCTCATCTGGCACTACAACAGAAGAAAGAAAAGAAAAACTAGTGCTAACGAAGCAGCTGGAGGGGCAACTGTCGACTTGGCCTTGGGAGGCCTCATCTCAACTGCCTTTAAACTCTATACAACTTACTCAATCATCTGCTAAGTCTCTTTGGAGAGTGCTAGCTGCCACTCTCCCTTAGAATTGTGGAGTAATCTGCCACTACTGCCCTGACTGTAAGTCTGACTATCACCGTGGCTGGAGTCTGAAATCCTCTGCACTATCTGAGTAGCCCTGCCCAAAGCCTGTACTAAGTCACTTTCCTGGAGCTGGATCTTACCATTACCCATAAGGCTCTCCACACTGTCTTTGAACACAAAACAATCTTCAAGTGTATGTCCAATACATCGGTGAAATGGGCAATAGAGTGGATGTTCTGTTTGTCCTTCTTCATTTTTTCTCTTATTAAATGGGAATGTCAAAATATCTTTCTCAGTCAAGCATTTGAATATTTTCCTTATGCTTTCTCTTTTAAAGGGATATTCTTTATTAAGTCTCTCCTGTAAAGATGGCTGACTCTGGATAACTGAAGGTGCTGCAGGCACTGCTCTCTGGACCCTGTCCACTCTCAGGGGGTCTAGTGCAACTGGGGGCAAAACTGGCTGGCCTCTAGAAGTACTAGCAGCGGCTACACCTGCCACTTGGGGCACTGCCCCCAAGGCTGTCAACTTTGCTGTCATGGATGTCATAGCTCTGGTAATCTCTGCCATCTCTGCCTGGAGGTTCAGGACCATAGCATCCGTGTCAACTAATCTGGGAGATCCACCCACCTCGGGCTCTCCCTGCTCGTCCTGGTCCTCGGGCTCTCTCTCACCTGAGTGACCTCTACGGGTAACTACACGAACCCGGTGTACTGACACCTCCTCATCGGAATCTACTAGTGTATCATCGTCCTCTAAAAAGGCTCGTCTCATCGCCTCTATGTACGGGCTCATAGGAGAGGTGATCCTATGAGTGCTATGTGCTAAATCTGTCTCAATCCGTACTGGCGATCTATCTGGAGTAGAAACTGAACCATCATTGGCTGCCATCGGGACTGCCTCAGACCCAGAAGGAACTGTCAAATCCATCTGACCAACTGCCTCATCTGGCTGCTCTGTCTCTATCAGTGGTGTAGACTCAACTAACTGAACAGGGACGACAGGGGTGTCTGCCTGTCGACGTCTCCAAACCCCTCTGGTACGACGGGGTGCTGCACTAGCGACCGGCTGCTCTGGGACTACCACCTCCGTACTGACCTGAGGCCGGGCAGGCTCCTGCTGCTGTCTCCGTCCTCGACGACGTGGGCGTCGTCCTACCATATGAGCAATTGCTGGCGGCCTAACTGCTGGAACTGTCTGTGCTGGCTGCTGCGGTGTCTGCTCCCTCTGCCAACTGTAAAGTCTCCTCGCAGTCTGCCTCCGTAACTGAAAGGTAGCCCGAGAAATCTGACGGAGTAAGCCCTCCCGACTGACGGGCCCTCTGCCACGAGCTAGTCGGACGATGTTCCGAATCCTCTGAGTGAGGGCTCGGACACCAGCGTCCCTGGGTACCCTAGCTCGGGGTAGAGTAGTGACGACAGGAGGAGCCGCCGCTATGCGGGCAACGTCCTCCTCATCACCACTATGCGTCAGCGGAGAGAAGCGTCCTCCCTGAACTGCCTCCAACTCGGGGGCTACCACCACCTCTGGAGCAGGTGCAACAACAACTGGCCGTGGCCTCCGCTGCCTGGGAGCCACTCTCCTCTGACTCTGAACGATCTCATCGTGAACGATGGCATCGGCCATCCGCTGCCTCTCTGCCTCTGACGCAGCTAAACGAAGTCTCCTGTTCCTATTCCTCCTGGCCCTTCTCCCAAGGCCGGAGGTGGAAGAGGAAGGAACATCTGAACCCACTGCCTGGGTGGCAGGGGGAACAGGAACAACTGGAAGTGTCGGGGTCTGCCCAACATCCTCAGGGTGAGAAAGTCGGGCGAAAACAGAAACCCGACCAGTGGAAGGCGAAGGCACCTCGGTCTGGGCACCCCTCTTCCTGGTGGAAGTGGGAGGGGTGACCCGAACACGAGGTACTTCCGCTGGAACAACGGAAGTAACAGTAGTCGCAGGCTGCCGGCGCTGAGGGGCCGGAGCAACCTGTGCTGTAGGAGCGGCAGGCACTGGACGCCGGACCGCTGGACGTACGGGGGGAACTACGACAGGCTGCCGGCGCTGAGGAGCCGGAGCAACCTGTGCAGTAGGAGCGACAGGCACTGGACGCCTGACCGCTGGAACAGGAAGTGGCCTAGGCACGGGTCGCCTAGTCACAGGGCGCACTGGCTGCGCAGGAACGGGAACAGGACGTGGTGCTCGGACTGGGCGCCGAGCAGCAGGACGTCCAAACGGGCGCATGACTGCGCGTCCTCTCCTCTGGGGAGGAGAGAATGCCGCAGCCTCCGCCGGGGTCGGCCCGCCAAGGGTGACGAAAGCCGAGTCAGTGAAGGAACCAAAAGTGATTCCTCCCACTGGCGGACTAGCGAGCAGGGACTCAGGGAGAGTCACCCGCGCGTCCGAACCAAAAGCGAAAGTAACGGAAGGTACGAAAGAAGCCATGGCACTGCTGCCAAGAAAAGAAATCGACAAGTTAGAAACCAGAAATAATGAAAGAATAAAGGATTTGATAGGATAGATAAGAATTGAAAGTGAAAGGAATAGCCTGTAAGGCTGGAAAGAAGTAGAGTAGGGGGAACCCTAGCTAAGGAAAAGAAATCCTAACTAAGGAAAGACCCTAACTAAGAGTGGGACGGACCTAATCTAAGGAGTACCAATCCCGGAGTACACACAAGAAAGGATAATATAGAATCCAAAGATGGAGAGAGAAACTGGTCCCACCGTGGTCGCCAGAAACCTGTGGACCTCCGAAAGAGCACCACGCGAACGGGCCGATTGGAAGGGACAGATTGGATCGTGCATACGACTGACCATTGAGGATAGAGGCTTTTGCCAACACACCTCGATGGGTAGTAATATACAGGACCAAATCACGGGTTTCCCCCACCCGATGCAAGAGCTCGAATGGGGTTTAGTAGATTGTGGAGACCAAGTTTCCCACGGGCGCAAGCCCCCGTGGTTAATTACATCCCAGGCCGGAGCCTGAGAAAACTCTCGATTAAGGATCATACATTATCCTCTACTAAAGTGGGATCGGCACAAGGGTATAGACTAGGAAATCCTACTCAAAGGGAAGAAAGGTCCGAAGGGGCTGAATCAACATGCGTGGCTCATACCAGCATTCGGAGGCTCTAGGATACTAAAAAGAAACTTGAGAAACTAAAACCAAACACTCAATCACATGCGTGAGAGAAGGGATGGAGGTGGCGTCATCCTGTGACGCGGATAAGTAGGATTTATAGTCCCCGAAAGGAAGAGACATACCTACTATTTAAGGCATACTACGAGACCGAATGTAGTATCCTCGAATCTTAAATCTAGTTTGGACTTAGTGTTCGACACACACTAAGACCAGTGTCCTAGCTAATGCGATGCAAAGATCTGGACTTATCCCGGCCTGGATTGGGGGAGCCAGCTAACCACCTAATCGATTTAAAACCATGCTTGTCAAGTCAATTATGAAAGATGGGTGGGTGGTACAGTTATTGGAAGTAGGACCGACATCTAGAGAATTTCCTAAGTGGTCCTGAACTTATGTTGGGTGAATGCCCCTAGCTAATGCAATTAAATTTTAATTAGTTGGTTACTAATGCAATGCATGCTAGTTGAATTGTCAGCTCATGAATGCTATAGAACTTTAAAAACAGGCTTATAGAAAATAATTTTTTGAAAAGACTGAGTCTCCCTAGGTCCGGCACTTCATCCTCATAGGCCAGATTATCCGGACTCTACCCGCAGGCAGGGAGATGTCTTATTAGAAGGAGAGAGAAGATGCAGTAATATGCATGCGACCCCGGACGGTTCCGGCAGTTCCCTAGGTTCGTTAAGTTTCTATGTTATTTAAAACCTAAACTTTTAGGAGTTAGTTATGAGTAGAAGAATTTTTAGTCCTTAGAGAGCCTAACGGAATCCAGGCGAAAACAAGAGCGGCATGCAAGAAAGAAACCTAGAAAAAGCAGGTAATTCTACTGCGCAATCAGGTAAACACATCAATATAAATCCAACTAATCAAGTAAATGTCCATAGGCCAACTGCCCTTTAATTACAACCCAGGGTATGCAGAAAAGTAAAGTGGCCGGGCACCACTGCCAACAACCCGGATTTCTAAGCCTATGACAGACGCCAACAACTTTGAGTGGGATATTGGGTCTTCAATCTTCAATATCTTCAGTCTCCTGGGTTTCCTCTCCTTAGACTCCTTGGATCACTCCTCCTTGGACTCCTTGGATCCGTCGTGGCTTGAATATCCAAACGAAGAGACAATTCCCCCTAGTAGGGGTGTATTGCCTTTTCTCTTTGGATATCTAAAGCCATCCAGCTCGATCTT
Organism: Dendrobium huoshanense; assembly: GCA_016618105.1. NCBI lineage: Eukaryota > Viridiplantae > Streptophyta > Magnoliopsida > Asparagales > Orchidaceae > Dendrobium > Dendrobium huoshanense. The sequence goes on along the minus strand of CM028358.1, from coordinate 6,808,102 downwards.
CCAAATGGAAGAAGACTCTCCCCTTGGGGATGCCTTCTTCTTTTAGAATTCGAGCTGGATAAGAATATCCCAACTCAATAGTTGTTTTCACAACTCTTAACAATTATTACAAATAAATTACATGAATTGAAAGCAGTAAATCTAAGAATCCCTGCAAGGTTATCCTAGTGAAATCTCATCCCAAGCAGTTTATATAGAAATAAAAATGCTAACACCATTGACCCTGTGCCAAGCCATGCTCTTAATTATGAGGGCTAAGCAGCTCCATCTGTGCAGTTATAATTATTAATTTTAGCCCTCATTTTTATTTAGGGGGAGCTGAGCAAGCACCTGCATAAAATATTATTAGAAATAATCATAATGCTCCCCCCTTTCTTTTTTTTTTATTTGCTTGAGCATGGCCACCTGCACGGAAGAACAGTATATGTATAGCGCTCCTAACCTATGGGTAAGTCTAACGCTCACATCCAGAGTGCAGAAAAAGTAAGCAAACACACCAATCATTTTTCAAACAGCATGCAGTGAAAACTACGGAAAGCTCCGGCACACAGCAGAAAAGTAAAACCCAGCGGCCTAACCTAGGTCTAGAAGTGGTGCCCTAGCAAACCATTCTATGTGTGTGTAAGGCTTGTGTAGTTTGGATAGATCCTAGGCAGGATAGTTAGTTAAAATTGTCTAAAGTTCAAATCTGTTGAAGGCCAGAAAAGGAAATTTTTGTTGAAATTCAAATATTAATGAATTGGGGTGCATTTTAGTTAATATAGTTTGTTGATCAATTTTAGGAACTTAGAGTGATGATATTTGAAGTTAAAGTTATATTAGCCAATTTTGGAAAGTCCTGGGTCCTCCTAGGAACTAGACTAAGGGTCCAAAAGGTCACTATGGTAAAAAGGCTAAGTCTGGATCTCCTATCACCTTAGGAAAATACTAGACCTTGATACGAGTAGTTATACAGGTAGTAGGCTGGAATCGGAGTTCTCTAGGAAAAGTTATGAATTTTCTAAGTTTCGGGCACTAGACTGTAGGCTGGGGTTGACCAAAAAGTTGACTTTCTAATCTAAGCCTATTTCTGGAAACCTAAAATTTTCAATAAATACTAGGACCTAATTGGAGTCTAATGCAAGTGAGTTTACCTAATTTGGAATTTTCTACAATTAGTTATGAGTTTTCTAAGATCGGGGTATTTAAGGGAATTTTCTAAATTAACTAGGAAAGGACCCTTTTTTTTACTATTTTGATCCAAATGAGCTCCAAACTGATTGGAATCACTCCCAAAAGTCAGGGATGACCTGAGAAAGGAATCCCAAGTAAAATTTTGTTTGAAATTTTTAAAAATTTTTAATAATTTATTAGGGGCAAAAAGGTGATTTCCACCTATGGTCAAATTAGGGGTCAACCTAAAGTCAAACTAGGGAGCCCTATTTATCTAAGGTCAAGGGTCAAATTCTGGTCAGTTCAAGCTAAGGTGGGTAATTTTCTGACCTAATATGTAATTATTGTATTTTTCTGAAGGTCTCGGGGCCTTAATTAGCAGGTTAATTAGGGTTAGTTAACTAAGGGGTCTAACAGCTCCTAAAAAATCCTAGAAAATTCTGAGAGGTTTATGATGTCACTAAGTTTAAATGTTGAGGTTTTGGTGTCAATCAATGATCTATCCTAGCTCCTAGAAAACTTCTAAGTTCGCTAGACGAGTCCTTAATTTTTGTCCTTAGGGTGTCACTACGTCATAGGAGTTTAAAGTGATGTTTACACTAACCCTCAGGATAATAAATGCATGGGAGTACAGTAAATAAATAAACACACCATGTCCTTAGATCTAGGAGAACCTAAACTAAGTGGTGGTAGTGCGACGACCTACACATGCAATCTACGAAAGATAAAAAAGTAAAGACACCTAAAGAAAGGATTAGTGAATGATTGGGACTCAACCATTCACTAACCCACTCCCCCATGACTGCTCTTCATATCCAGAATCCATGTCTAAAATTTTATGAAGCAAGTCTCCCAAGGTTAAGAGATTTAACATATAAGTAGTTTCAAAGTAGTTTAAAAATACTTAAATATATATATATATATACATAGATTTTGGAAATTAAGATAATTAAAAATAGGTTGGATTTATAGTAAATAGGTATATGGGCGACTTGCTGACCACTCAATCGAGACTCGCAACGATTTAAAAATATTTTTGTATCCTGAAAATAATTATCATAATTAATATTTAATATCGAAAATATTCGAATAATCGAATCCAAATAATGATTGGTCAAAACAGCCAAAATCAAGGGCTGGAAATGGCTTCAAAACATAAAGCTCGCTTTTCTGAAAAGAACGAGGGGTCGCACATCGAAATCCGACTTAAAACGGCGAAGATACGAAATTTACAAGTTCAAATACAATAAAATAATGTTTTAAAATAGTGCAATTTCACTGTTTTTGAAATGACAGAAAATGCAGACAAAATTTTTATCTGAAAATAGTTTTAAAATATACAGAATTCAGAGTACATCCAAAACAAGGTGCTGTACGTCGACAGCGGACTTAAAACGACAAAGTTATGTAATTTCGAAGTCTAAGTATAATAAAAATAATATTTGAAAATAATACAGCTTGCTGTTTTGAAAACAATTGCACACAGACCCAAAAATTTCAAATCAAACCAATTCCAGAATGTGCAGAATCAAAATACGCTCAAAACAAGACGTTGTGCGCAAAAATCCGACTTGAAACGGAAAAGTTATGCATTTGAGAAGTTTAAAGCAATAAAAGGGATTTTTTTTTTTAAATAATTAAAAATGAATATATATATATATTAAAATATATAATAATGCTAATGATAATGAAAGACAAAACAGCTACTTAAAAAAAAAAAGAAATGATAATTAATATAATAAATAATTATTAAAATAATAATATAATAATAATTAAACTAAAATAATTATTTAAATAATATAAAAGAAAAAGGATTTTGCTGTTTTTTAAAATAAATTAAAATCTATAGTTCATTTTAATAAAAAAAAAAATTTTATCGTGTAGAGGACGACGATACGAGTCCAACGAGGTATTGTACGCGAAAATCGGACGAAAAACAAATTTTTGGCGAATTTTCAAAGATAGAATAGGTTTTATAATAAATAAAATAGTTATTTATTAAAAAATTCGAAAACGGCGGCTGTCGGTGCGCCACGTGGCACGATCCGGTTGGATCCCGAAACCGCGGAGGCGGCGCACGCGGTTTCCAATGATTGCGCCGCCGGCGCAATCATTACCGCTTGATTGGCGGCGGCGGTCAAACACTTAGCCACGTCAGCGGCTAGTGCGGACCGTCGGATCCGTGCGGTTCCGATGGAGGGCGCGGATCGCGCCACGTGGCCACACAGGCCGCGGAGTCATCCGCGCGGTCAGCGGCAGACCGCGGGCTGTCGAGATCCGGACCGTTGATCACGGATCCAACGGTCTGGATTCAACCTGCACGCGTGAAGGGTCAAACCGAAACCCTAATTCGTTTTTGGGCTCGTTCTCTCTCGATTCGCAACGAAATTTTACGAAATTTTAAACATACGCTCTAGGTATGAACAGAAACCATGGGGAAGTCTTCGTTCGAGAAATAATCAACTCATAGAAAACGTATTTAACTCGAAGTGATTGCTCTATTCTAAGGGTTTTTTAAGAAATTTCACCGTTCGATCTTCAAATCTTCGACACGGTTGAGCTTGTAGACTGTCCTCGTATATTCTTCCTCTTGAAACCTCGATCAAATGAGCTCTAGATTGGTGGGATCGAAGCCTTGACCGTCCAAGCCTTTGGGTCGCCGGAGGATCGCCGGCGTCGACTTTGGATCGTCGGGATCTACTTGGGAAGTGTAGAGGAGGGTTCTCTCAAGCTCTCCACGAAAAATCTCGGGCTTAGGGGGAATAGATTGCAAGATCTCCTAATTGGAACCCTAAAATCAATATTTAAATGCTTGAATTGAATCTCAACGGCCACGATTCGATCCACCGTCCATCACAAGGCTAGATCAAGTGCTTTGGGCGGGATTTGGAGTTTTAAAACGAAGGGGAATCAATTAGCCTCTTAAATGGGTTATTAATGGGCTTTAATAGGTTATTATGACCCATTAGTGGCTTGATTTGACCAAGTCAACGTTGGACTTGGTCAAATCAGTCAAATAGGTCAAGGGAGTCCAAGGATTGAGCCATGAAAGAGTTTAAATTGGATTTGGGCCTCTAATGGGCTTAATGGGTCAATATGGTCAACCCTGGTTGACTTGGTCAACCGGGTTGACTCAGGGTCCGAGCTCGGACTCAACAGACTCGACTCGACCCACTGAACTCAATGGGGATGGCCATAAGGTCTGGCTCGGTCAAGTTGACCAAGTCAACTGTTCAGGCTCAAATCTGGGCAAAATCGAGGTCAACAGCAGTCGATTACAAATGAGGTCCTTCTTTGGTGGAAGGCCTTAGCTTGATGTACATCTTATGGAGTACATTACATGATGTAAATACAAAGGATCACTATTGACATGTTCACTTTGTTAGAAGGACTGCAGTCGGCGGGCGACGTAGGTCAGGAGGACCGTAGTTAGCTGGCAACGGATGTCGGAAAGACTGTAGTCGGCGGGCGACGTAAGTCAGGAGGACCTTAGTCGACGGGCGACGGATGTCGGAAAGACTGTAGTCGGTGGGCGACGTAAGTCAGGAGGACCGTAGTCGGCTGGCGACGGGGGTCGGAAGGACTGTAGTCTGACAACGAAGATCAGTAGGACAGCGTCAGGTAGAAGTCCAGCAATGAAAAGAAATGCATCTTCGCATAGATGTCCATTGAAGTCCGATAACCGGTAGAAGTCTGGCATCGGGTAGAGACTTGGCGAAGAGTGAAGGTCCGACGTCGGGTAGAGGTCCGACGTCTGTTGGTGGCAGAGGAGAAATCCGGCCTCCCTTGGGCGGAGTTTCGGCGTCAGGAGGGAACTCTATCGTTAAATGAGAAGAATTTTAGCATCACGTGGAAGTTGTGCAAATTCCCGACGCTTTCTGAAAATCCAGCAGAGTTCCAGCATCTTCAGGCGGCAGGAAGAGCTCCGGCGGTGGTCGAGGAGGTGAGGAATCTCCTTTTCCCCTTTCTCCTCTTCTTCTTCTCTCTCTTCCCTTCCCCCCTTTGGTGTAGAATGAGGGCTCTATTTATAGTTTTTCTGGAGTGGCACAGCCCGTAAATAGGCGTGAGATCAAGGGCGAACAGGGAGTGGTTTGAATGGACGGCCGATATCGAATCCTTTGATCATGCACCGTTCGTTGGACATTTGATGGTCTTAATGATGTCGGAATTTGATGATCTTGGGCTCGTTGGATTCGTCTCGTCGAGCCGCTCGATTCGAGTATAAGCTCGTCAAAATCGGAGACCGTTTGGTAACTCAAATTGCGGTTTGAACCTTCCAACAGCGCTTCGAACCTTTGATTCGGACTCATTTGGGCTCGGATTGGGTTGATCTTGGTGTCGTTGGGTTTGTATTTCCGAGACGCTCAGTTTGACTGTAAGCTCGCTGAAATCGGAGTTCATATGCTCCCGAAATTAATTTTTGAAGTTTCCAACTAGGTTTTGCCTCGAGATTCGTGCCCGATCAAGATGATTTTGCGATGCCGTATCAATATATAACAATTTTTATACTAAAAGATCGCTTTATGAAGCATAAGAAAGTCGTCCCAAACGATACCTTAATGCCCTTAAAAGCTAATGCCATTGCTTTGCATATAGTTCATGTAGAGTGATGGGTCATCTTAATTCTCTTGTTTGGTGCCAACAGTCTTAAAGGTGAAACTCCTTAATGCATAAAGCATATTCATCGTGGATTACTTGGTTAAGTTTAGTGTGAATGTCCATTTTGAAAGCTTGATAGGAGGGATAGTAGACAATTTTATGATGTAGAGGATGATTTCTTCGTTGCCAATGATGATTGTGATGTTGTCCATGAAAACCTTAACTTCATAGAGATATTTGTCCATGGTTTATTGCTTCAAGGAGAAAAGATTATTTTTTCAGTTGGATGAACCTAACGTGGTTGAAAGGGAAAATTATTCTGTGCAGTGTCCGAACAGGTGAACGGTTTAGATTTATTGTGTATTTTCAAATACACAGTAAATACTCACAAAATACGCATTTGTGAATATTACTAGGTATATTTTGAGTATTTGCTTTGTATTTTGTGAGTTTTTTGTGAGTATTTGCTGATTTGCTGCGTATTTTGTGAATATTTACTATATATTTAAAAAATATGCACTAAATACTCACAAAATACGCAGCAATCCGGACAGTTCTTCTCGTCCGGGCTCTGCACAGAATAATTTCCCGATTGGAAGACTGGTAAAGTTTTTGGATAGTATTCCAAATTTTCATGCAAGTGGTGAGATTCAAGATATAGGCGAGAATGAGATGTTATGTTATATTAAAGGACAACAAAGATATTTTGATCTATAAGTATCCAAGTATTGTAAGAGGGGTTGGGAAGGATTTGAACATTGAGTTTGGCTTGCATTTTGGTTAGACATGATCTCAATCCATCCAGAAATTCATCAAATCCATTTATTGTTAAGGGTTTAGAATTTGAGGTATCCATGATGCTGGTGTCTGTCACCTAAGAATTGAGTGTTTGATCATGGATTAATGTTTGGATTAGCACATTCGAAAAAGGGTTTAGATATGTCAAAAAGATAAGGGATACGATTAAGCTAAGTGCTATGATATTTTGAATATATTACAACTATCATAGAAATTGATCGTAATGAAAGAACCAAGAGGTAGAAGACTAAGACTTTGTTTGGGACGGCTTTCTTACTACTTCGTAAAGCGGCTTTTTAGTACAAAAATTTTATTTTATTTATAAAAAAGCCGCTTTAAGAAGCAGGAAGCAAGACGTCCCAAATGAGACCTAAGAAGGAATACATTTAAATAAAACAAAAGAAGTGTCCTATTTTGATTAATTCATTTGTATAGTAACACATCCTTCTATACATAGTAGTAGAAGATACAATTATTATACAGCATTAATTTGCTTTCCCTAAATAATGGCGATGGCTTAGGTGGCTTCCATAGTGCGGCTTGCACTTCTTTGTTGTGGAGATGGTTGTTCCTTACACTCTACGGTACTGCAAGTCTACAATAGACTAAGAAGGTAGTCATCACATCTGATTGATCAAAGACATAAATGTTGAAGGACTTAAAAGTCCAGCAAAAACAATCACCAAGAGTTCAACCAAGCATGGTTGTAATTGAAGACATTATTTTGTGCAGAGGCCGGACGCATACTGCTATATGGAGATCAATCAAAATGCGTCACATCAGCGGTATTGAGCCTCGATATCGAGTAGTAGCGAGTCACGGTACCGAGCAGTACCGAACTGCGTTACTGAGCGAAAGGATGACATGACGCGATCTGGTTAATCTCTAAACGGCATTCGACATTCGTGCAGAATAATTAATCCAGTTATTGAACTTGAGGCTAGCATTGGCAGAAGGATGACCTCTTGCTGTATTTTTTTTTTTTTTTTAAGAATTAGCTTCCTTTAATGTTTTTTTTTTTTTTTTGGATAAATAAATGCAAGACTCTTTGACCACATGATTTGTTAAACCAATAGAGGAATTTTTAAAGCTGAATAATCATTATTTTTGACTAGAATGTTCCAAAGATCACAAATTTGAGAGAAAAATAAGTTTGGTAGAATAATATTTATAAAAAATATATAAATAAATATTAAAAATCCATTAACGAGCAATATTTTCAAATAATCTGTTACAACCAATTTCTTCTTATTTAATACAGAAAAAAGACTAACAAATGTAATTGAAATTTAATCGCAGAATGCTATGTGGAGATCAATCAGAATGTATCACATCAACGAAATCGAGCAGTACAAAGTCACGTTATCGAGCGAAAAAATGACATGACGCATTCTAATTGATCGCCGAATAACATTCGACATCCGTATAGAATAATTAATACTGTAATTGAGCTTGAGGCTAGCATTGCCACAAGGACACCCTCGTGATTGTATTTTCTTCTTTTTTTTTCTTATTTTTTAAGAATTAACTTTTTTTTTTTTTTTTGGATAAATAAATGCAAGACTCTTTGACCACATGATTTGTTAAACCAATAGAGGAATTTTTAAAACTGAATAATCATGATTTTTTACTAGAAAGATCCAAAGATCACAAATTTTAGAGAAAAATAAGTTTGGTAAAATAATAAATATTAAAAATCCATTAATGAGCAATATTTTCAAACAATATGTTGCAATCAATTTCTTCTTTTTTTTCCCAAAAAAAAAATAAATTTCCCAAAAAAATTTCTTCTTATTTAATACAAAAAAAAAAAAGACAAACAAATGTAATTGAAATTTAATAGAGAAATATCAATCTATCTTTAAAATCATAATACTAATAAAAACTAGTTGTACTTACATGAACATACAATTGAATTAAGAGAATTCATAATGATTTCATGCAAAGAAAAATAGAAAATGAAATTATTTTGTACAGCATAATCAAAAAACGGAATATTGAATGAAGCCTTGAATGATGATTAATAACTTAGTATCTTCCATGGATAGTATAACAAAAGCTTGAAAAATATACAAAGGATGAATCTACTTCCCACATATATCTCCAATTCCCCCCACTTGATCCACCACCCCAGCTATAACTACATCCTTTCCAAAACTAGCCTTACTCCCATGTAAATAATCTATTATCAATATTTCACCATAACATTGAAACCTGATTCTTGATTACTAAAATATAGAATAAATATGCAGAGAAATCTAAGCCAAAAGGAGCTTCAGCCAACAAAATCATGAAGCATTTGATGGCCAAAATGCCTCATCTGCTGCTCTGGCTGTATTCCCTCTCCTTGCCGGAGTCCCAGAGTCAAGGAAACAGCACCCAGCCCGCCTATATCCATCCCTCCTTGGTATGCGAAGCTCATCAGCCCAGCATCCATGGCGCAATCTTCGATCCTCGATCTCTTCCCCTCATGCCAGTGCTCCAAGCAATGAGAGCTCTTCGCCATTGGCATTTCATCAGAGGAAGAAACAAGGACATGTTTGCTCGATTGCGCTTCGGATCTTTGAACGATCTTAGCTTTGTCTGTCATGGTCTTGCTCGATGTATTCAGGTCCATTCCGGCCATGCCTTTGGTCTCAAGCATGTGGATCTCTTCCACCATGGGCTTCCACAATCGAACCCGTGCATTGATGAACCAATTTGAAACCTGCATTTTAAAATGTCAATAAAGTTTTTTAAACAGTACTTCGTACATTAATGTCGTCCAGAGACCAACAAAAATACGTCAGTCACCCCAAAAGTACACCGCAATCGGTACTGGAAGGTTCTCCAGTCTGGTCCTCACAGAATAATCTCTCCATGTTTTAGCAAAAGATGCAGGGTTGATCTGGTGTTGTCATTTTTACTAAGTTTCTTATTTCACATGGAGTGAAAATAACTTTTGACTGGTCAGTAAGTTACTTTATTCAAACTTGACCCCCTTTCTCAATAGTGTGGAGAGACCCAATTGGTGTGGGACATGAATGGAATAAATTCTTTGTGCTCTGTATCTTTTAAAGACTGAGACTGGTGTTAGTCAAAAAGGTTGCAGGATCAATTACTGCCATGAATGAGGGTAGTCTGGGTAAAAGCCTGTAGGCTATAGCCAGTACTGTCCCAGGTCACCTGAGCCAGATCATAAAGCAAATGCTAGACTGGATTCAGCTCAGTTTCCAAGGAATACAGCACATCTATTTTGACCTGAAGTCAGTTGACTCTTTTCCAAAAATCAAAGGTTTTGAACCTAAACTGAGTCTTAGAAAACCCCAAATGCAGGAGAAATTATTAGGTGCTGATATCAAATATAGAGAACTGCCATCTTTTCTCTCTCTGTCTACGGTCAAAACACAAATATTATAGTAACTGTGCTTTTACTATAGACAGAAAGAAATCCGGATAACTCTTTCTGCTCGGTGTCCGCACCTAATAATTTGTCCAATTGTAGACATGAGAAGTGGGACCCTAGTAATAAAAACCTTAGATGCAGACATGCAGAACTGGGAACCCCAAGACTTTAAAAAAGAGAGGAGAAGAAGAGACACCAAAGAGAGAAGAAGTTACCTGGTTCCTGGACAGACCAGTCTGAGTTGCGAGCATATGCTTGTCAGTATCAGTTGGATACCTAGATAACCATTTACACAAAGAGTTAATACAGTTGCTAATGAGGGATTAAATTTAACAAGAGTAATGATGAATTCCAAAGATAGATTTGAATTTAAAATATTTATAGTTTGTTCTAGAAAATTCTCTTACTGTACAAGGCCCAGCAATCCTATTCAGCTAATTCACATAATTTTTTAATCAACATCAACATCAATAAGCAATAAAATCTTCAAATTTGAAAAATAAGGATGTTTGTGACCAACTTACGGATGGAGGAAGTGATCAAATAACCAGGCCCTTAAAACAGATACTGCACGTTCAGGAAGGCCTCTCTGAGGCCTCCAAATGGGGTGGGTGTTATCAGAGAAGCTGAGGTTGCCATCGCCACTCTTTTGCCGTCGGACAGTCTGGTCAATGTATTTTAGCTTTGGAATGGTCAAGTTGTCATTTCTACTGGAACTAGGAGACGAAGCCATTAGTTCCTCACCAAGGACATTGCAGACATGCCTAAGCTGGTCAGATATTGCACTCTTTAAGCATCGGAAGTGCTTAGAAACAGCTTTCAAGGCTAAGGTAGTGTAGGGTGTGGCTGAGCTCAGGCCTGCAACAGATTCAAATGAGGAAACCACCATTTGCATTTGTTGGTGGTACTGCTTATATCTTCTGCAAACCTAACAAAATTCAGAAAGTTATAACCATGCATTAAAATATCACAAGGAAAGAATAATGATAGAAAACTTTTGGTTGAGGAAATCACATTGACATACAAGATAATAGACATTATATCATTTCATATTAAGCTAGAGTAATAGGGAACTATTGAAAAAATTGAAACCAATATATTTTAAATATATCTAATAATTCATGCTATAATGATACAAATATAACTGCACCATGAAAATTAAATTGATAAATTGGATAAGAGCAGTCGATTTGAAAAAAAATTTAGGAAAACAAATTTCATTCTTAAGCAAGCTTTCTTTTTGTATCTGCTGTAAAATGCTTGCAGTACTTATTTGCTTTTTATTTTTCGTTATTTTACATGATAAATTCCCAACTAATGTTAACAAAAGCCTTATTAAAGAAAACCATTTCAGAAGCATATTTAAACGATGAAACTATATGAAACCAGGTGCAAACTTGATTCACTAATGGAGACATAAAAATAGCAATGAAAATTTAAAAAGAGGGAGAGAGAGAGAGAGAGAGAGAGAGAGAGAGAGAGAGAGAGAGAGAGAGAGAGAGAGAGAGAGAGAGAGAGAGAATTTATGGCAAGATTAAATTTACAAAACTATTGTTGGATTGTTTGGAATCCTGATTAAGAAAACATATAGAAATTCAAAAAACAGATTAGAAGCAATAGAAAGTGGTCTTATCTGAAAACCCCATATCTACCGCATAAATCATTCGCAACCCAACCTTTAGAACAGGTTTATACTATTTAGGATTATACATAAATAAATAATAAATCCTTACATCTAGAGAGCAAAATTCAAATTCAGTTAATGACACCAACCAATCAAGCCACGAGATGCTAAAACTCAGAATGAATAATATGAAATTTTTTAGCAGGATTGAATAATATGAACATAACTGAAACTCAGAATTCTCCCTAATTGTGTTACACATATAGGCGAGCATGTAGGTGATGATTTATAATAATTTGTTAAGATAAATGGTGATAATTCTCGCCACCCTTGATTGCAAAGTCTATAACCTTCTTACCTACCACATAATGTCATCCATCCATCCATCCTGTACAAGTTATCTATCATCTCTAAGTATCAGAATATGGTTGGATAATGTTGAAAAGCATTACTCGTTATTTTCCTTCATAGAATTAGCAGACCAGAAGGATTGCTGACTTTTTTAGCAGGAATGAATACAAAGGAATTTTTGTTGAGTGTTGACAATAACCATTAAAGGTTCGAAAATGATAGTTGAAACACCATGCTTTGAAAGAGGTTGGTGACTAGCAATGAAGTCCCACATAGGAAGCGACAAACTTTTCTCTATCATTAAAGAGCAGAGATGATGGATGAATCATGATCAAATTAAGAGTGGGAAAAAGAAAGAGAGAAAAGAGAAGAGAGGAGGTGAATACTAATAAGTTAAAAAGTGAAAAAAAAAGAACATTTCAGGGTAAACATTTATAGCCTATAAATGAGAAATATTATGACTCACAATCAGACTGCCCCCAACATTTTCAATCAGGTTTTTATTCAAATCACACTGGGCTTTTTCAGGGGTATGTGTTGCATCATGTTCTGTTTTTTTCATATTCCTCTAAAATTTTTTACAATCCCAATCCCTTCAAGATAGTAAAGGTGATGTGAAGTTTTTTCATATTCCTCTAAATTTTTTTACAATCCCAATCCCTTAAGTAGATCTAACAAAAATTCGTTTAATTATCTGAATGATCAATCCCTAGAGTTTAGGGTTTATAAACATTCCTTCTATAACGAGTAGGTTACCATATGCCTAAGTGGCTTGCGACCAACTTGGCAAACAATATTTACCAGAGCCATCAACTTCATTTTTTTTTTAAATCACAGCAATCAAATTTTGTTCCATCCTATATCAAGGTAAACCTACATTGTTCCATTTTAATGAAATTTTATCTAAATTGATGGATCCATACAATTTGATAGACCATCTCTACCTACCATTACATAATTTCTTGGGGATGTTTGAGTTTCACTACTTAACTTGAGACATGTTCTTCTAAACTTCTCTCGAGTAGATGATTCGAGTGCCCTATTTGTTAGCAGACCAATCCTTAAAACAGATTTATAATGAAGATTCTAAAATAGTCTTGTAATGTTGACTTAAACACTAAACTTTCTATCACACCTATGCTCCTCATCACATCCAATCCCTTCATTCTCTAAATTTCTTACAAACAACACCATACTACATTTAATGATGTCATTTATTGCTAATGTATGGATCATCCAGCTTCACAATAATCTACTATCACTACTAGTCAATTTTGTTGTCATTACTTGCCGACATTAATTTCCAATCCCAATGTCTTGACCTATTGTTGTTCCTGACCACATTTACTATCTCTACTCATCGACGCTCCTCACCACATCCAATTCCCTTGCTCTAGATTTTGTTGCCAACAAAAGCTAGAGTACTCGCTCAATATAGCTAATATTGTTGCCCATAACTATGGTCCCAGCATCTTTTACCATCATCTTCAACAATTTCATTGCCGCCTTTGTTGGCTTGCTACAATCATTGACCTAGAATCTTCTATTGCCACTAACATTGATGTCCTAGTCACCATATGGCACTCTAATGATGCCATACCTTCACTTATGGGTTGAGGGGCCCGGAAGTTACTTACTCAAGTTCATCACAAATAATATAAGTTCATCATCTATAAGATTGCCCTAGTCCTGCTGCACTTACAACAACATCAACATCAACATCAAGCGTTTATCCCACTATGTGAGGTTGACTACATAAATTTTTTTTTCTCCATTGTGTTATGTTAAAAGTCAAATTCTCGTTTAAATTTAATAAAGAGATGTCATTTCTAATATTTTAACCAAATTTTTTAGGTCTACATCTACCTTCTAAACATAAGTCAAATCTAATACATCTAAAATCTTAATCGAGTCATCAAAAGACCGTCATTTTATCTGAACAAAACATCTAAGGCGACTCTCTCTAATCTTATCTTAACATTACCAATCTTTAAAGCTATAATTTTATTTCCAATTATATTAATTTTTATAATATTATCTTTCAAACTCCTAATTTATAATCATGCCTACACTATTTCTAGTATGAATCCTACCAGAATAACATAGTTTAAATTCTAAACTATAATCTCCTTAACCTTAAAATCTATTAATTTGCTTGTAAGGGAACCAACATTCCAAGTTTCTACCCTAATTTTAATTTCAAACTAGCTTCTTTTCCCACATATGTTCATGATATGGGAACCCTTGCCTATTTACTACCACTCCTAGACACCGGTGCAACGGCCTTTGCACAGTTCATGTGTGTTCAAGCCATAAAATCATACATCCAATAAAAACTCTTATATAGATTTAATAAAAAAATGTCATTTCTAATATTTTTTAACCAAATCTTTTTAAGTCTACCTCTACCTTCTTAACATAAGCTAAATCTAATACATCTACAATCTTAACCGAATCATTGAAAGACCGCCATTTTATCGAACCAAACCATCAAAGGAGGAGACTCTATGTAATCTTATCTTAACATTAACAATCTTTAAAGTTATAATTTAATCTCCAATTCTATTAATTTTTACAATATTATCCTTCAAACTCTTAATTTATAATCACACCTACACTATTTCTAATACGAATTCTACCATAATAACATAGTTTAAATCCTAAACTATTAATCTCCTTAGCCTTAAAATCATACTATTTTATATCATAATATAATTTCACAGACTAGCTTCTTTGCCCACATCTATTCAAGATGAGGGAACTCTTGCCTATTTAATACTGCACCAAAACATCGGTGCAGCGGCCTTTGCACACTTCACGTGTGTTCAGGCCATAAAATCATACATCAAATAGAAACTCTTATAACATGGTAGAAATTACTTATGCTCCCCCAAATGGTAGAAATTCTTATAGCATGCAACAATAACAAACTAAAAGCAAAAACTACTACTGGAAACTTTAAAACATTTGGGTTCAAAGCATAGTGCAGATTTAAATTTCAAGACTTATTTGTTCTGAAAATTATCATCAACAAAATCGTTGGAGAATTTGCTATAGGAAAGAAACTATTGTAAATAAGTAGATAGAGCTATTTGACTCGACCTATAATTCAGAATTTGTAAAAAAAGTAATAGCCATAAATTCTGTTCAATAAAAACAACAATGCTGTCTTATCTTCCAAAAAACAAAAATGCTCTCATTCATTTTTTTTAAACATTTTAATAGTTGAACAAAATTTATTATACAATTATGATACAGTAAATGTGTTTATCATAAATTCGGGAAAAAATAAAGATTAAACAAACATCAAGATTTATTACTAACCATAAGAAAATATTAATATAAGAACTTTTAATTTTAATTAAAATTTCTTTTTAAATGCGAAGTGAAAAAATTGAAGGTTATTTCCATTTTTGATAAATATAACTAAATAAATTTCTTAAAAATTTTATTTCCACGTAAATTTTCTCTAATAAATTATTGCCTTCGCATGGAAGAGTAGTGAATTAATATAGCTGAAGGCAGTGTTGTTTAGGTTAAGATTTATTTTTAATAACTTTTTTAATCATATTTTCCATTAAAAACTAACAGAAAAATAAGGATCTAAACATAAATTTTAAATAAGTTGCTTCAAATAAAACGGAAAGAAAGTTTCCCTCCACATGCCTACCAAGTTGTGAGATGCAGCTTTACATAAACTGAAAGTCGCAATGCTATAATATGCTAAACATTAAAAAAGATATAAATTTCAAACAAATGAATTTGCTTTACTTTGAGTACAAGCATTTCCTTGATGGAAGAGAAGCTACAAGTCCCAATGGCAGCTAAATAGTAGAGAAAATTTGACAGCACCTTAAGCACACTTCAATAAAAATTATGCAATGAAACCAATAAGTATAATCATTACCAACACATATGGCAATAAAAAATTTATGCAGTTGCACCATTTAGAGTTTAAATATAGAGTTTACTGAGCTGTACAAGTCCAATCTCACTTCAACTAACGGCCAAAGCTATTTGATTTGTTTGATCCAATCTCGGTCCCAACCATGCTTAACTACTATCAAGGGTTTTAAAGATGCAATCTTAAGCCGATTCAACACTAACTCAAGAACGGGTTGAAGTCAACCAATCTGAACTTCAATCCAAGTTTGGTTCAATTTCAGCTCGGTTCGTTAACTTTCATCCAGACATTTACACGTATAAAGATTCAAATATATAGATGCATGAATGCATGCATATACATTCATTTAAAATAAATTATATACACATATATTTATATATGCATTCATAAATACAAACATATAAATATTATTCAATCCAATCTCAAGATATAGATAGATCTATTTCTGGCCCAGGTCAATTCAAATTTGAATTGAATTGGGCTTTTTTGCTCGTTAATCAACTTGCTGGATTTGATCCAAGACAACAAAAAAAAACTGTTCAAATTTTCAAGCGACATTCAATATTTGAGCAAAATTCACAACTATAGTTTTTGGCTAGCTCGATTAGATCGCAATATGAAACGTTCAATAGCTTTATTATTAGCAAAATTAGAGCCTAAATCAATTTCATTTTTTGTATATTATCAACCTTTAAGTAAAATTCTTAGTACCACATATAAAAAATGCTATCACATAAACGCATTATCATTAGCCTATATAATTGTATGTAAACAAAAATACATAAAATATAAATACTAAATATACACATAAAAAAGTGTCCATATATTATGATTTATTTTCAGGATAACTCAATTTGATCAAATCTTCACTTAAGTCAAGGTCGATTATACCTAAACCTACTTTATTGTAATAATCATTAATTTTATTCAAGAGCTATTTTTACACCATAAAAGTTCCAATTTTCAAAAATGGTATTTGATGTTCAAGCCCAATTATTACCATTATTAATCCACATTATCCTATTAACTATATTGTTGTCAACAATTACTTACTTCTACACCTAGAAGTGGAAGTTTAAGTCTCCCTACCAGATTTTACAAAGTTCAAATCTCAACAAAATGAAGTTTGTGCCAATTAAAGCAAAGAGATCAAATCAAAACCATAATGTATACGAAACCTGAGGGAAGCATGGACCATGCTTGAGGGCCAATCATGACAGAAAGGAGGGAGAGCAAACCACAGGCCATAAACACAAACTTATTACTGATTAAAATTTTGCAAAACTAAAAAACTAGTAATGTTTAGCAATGCCAATGCAACACCATGACAGTTGAAGCGCTTTGGATAGAGAATATCATTTGAAGACTTAGCCAAATTTCTTTAGATCTTTTCCTCACCATTATCATTAGTAAGGACTTATGTCTTCTACTGAACTAGCTGACATTGATCTATAGTTAGGATCGATCAATGGGCAAAGTCCTAAAGTTAAGGGACAAGATTTAGTTTCCCTCACAACCAAAAAATTCTTAGCAGCAAGCAAATACTCATAGAAAACATACAAATTTAAAGTACATTTAAATACATAAGAACGTGCATAAATAATATAGAAATTTTTTTTTTTGAACGCCCGCTAGCATTCAATGACCATAGAACTTCTCGCCAGTTAAAAGCTTGAACGCAACAGCACTAAAAATGGCACAGCTCATTATATTTTTTTAATCCCATTCATCAATATAACTTAAAGCATAAACATCCAACTTCAGCAGAATAATAAAAATTTAGAAGAAAATATCCTTTTTTTTTATACTGCTCCCATCTCAATAAATAACTGTTCCAAAGATCTAAACTCTGATTATTTATTTTAAAGATTGCAGCTAACTAATTAGTTTCAAGGAAATTTTATATTTAAAGACCAGATTATGCATTTTCGTTTTTTAAAGGATATAAGCCAACCTGCTTACGCATGCATTAATGACACCTTAAAATATGGCCAAAGGAATATTGATAAATTGTTTTAATGGGGTTTCAAATACAAGCCAAAGATGGGTAGAAGAAATAACGTCATTTCTATTTACATTTCCAAAGAAATATGCAAAGCCTTAATTTCGTTTGGGACTGCTTAGCTGCTTTAAGAAGCATCAAGAAAGCCGTCCCAAATGAAGACAGAGAGAGAGGGTGGGGGGAATTCTTCAGCAGTTGATAGCTCATGCAAAAGCAATAGAATCTTGACGTTACCCGAAATTCTATCAGCAATATTTAAATTTCCATAATACAATAACATAGCAAAATTTTATTGTAATCAATATACCTACCCAAATGTGTGAAAATATAGCTATTATAAAGGAAAAAATTTACATATCCATAGAGGTACTAAATATGTCTGTACTCAACTGGTAGAAATTAAAAGCAGTTCCAGTAGCAGACTATGTTCATGTATAAGAAATAGTTCTCCAAAAATAGTAAATTTTAACAGGCTTCAGACAAAAATATCAAGAGCCTAAAACAATTAATTATAACAGATACATTATAATTACCCACAACAAAATATTATAAACTTTTAATCTACTCGGCCGTACTAATTTTGCCACTGTGATCGATCACCTCCATTCTTTCGTTTTTAACCCTAAGAAAATCTGACAGAGGAAAGAAGTAATCAAACTATTACGCGAAGCACAGACGCTTATAAAAAATCACTTCATAGAACGCATTAATACTAATATTTCTTTCAATCACATCTACTTAAAAGCACTCATATACCTCTATTTTAGATAGCTTAACCCTACGCCTGCAAAAAAATAAAAACGAGAATATTCCTGACAGACAATATCACATCTGCATGTCGAACAATTACTTGACTTAAACCACCTGAGAACAACACCATTTATTAATTAATTAAGTAATTACCGTACTATTTTACCTCTTCTTGCATGTAAAGCAGCTTGGCTTTCTTCTGCTCGACCTCCGGCCAGTACTGAATCTCACCACTATGGCAACCGCCGCCGCCTTCAACACCTACAATGTCCGTCGAACTCTGAAAAGAAGAAGAGGAAGCCGCCACAGAGCTCCCGCTATCATAATCCTTCCCGACCCTCGCACCAGTCACCACGCTACAAAACTCATCAAGAAGCTGCTGCGCCGGCTTCAAGAACCTAGAAGACTTCAATATCGCCGCGTAGCCGGTGAAAGGACCGAGCGGGCCGGCGGTTTGCCGCCCGCCGCTAATTCCTTGAACCGGAAGCCATCTATCGGCGAGAATCTCTTGCGGAGGGTTCGAAGCCAGCGAGAGCGATAGCCTTTGGCTGTCGGAATGAGATCTCGCTGTCCAAACCGAGCCTGAGTTTGCGCTGGCGTAGTTTGGAAGCAGAAGTAGTTCGTTCCCGCTGTCGAAGGGCGGGGGAGGAGGCAGAAGAGCAGGCGACGGTGACAAATCTAATCCAGAGGAGCTGACGACCTCGTGGAGAGGGTATGGGGAAAAGGGTAAAGAGGGTAAATGCAACTCGGCGGGATTGGTGCAGTTGTGGAGAATCCAATCGGTTTTCCAAAGAGCGGAGGAGGGTTCGAATGGGTTTAAAAAAGAGGAAGAATCGGAGGCGGGAAAATCTAATTGAGGCGGTAAGGTGGAGGGATCGTAAGAGGGCTGAACGCGGAGCTTTTCGCGGCGGATGTGTTGGGCGACGTGGGGCAACATTCCGGCGCCGGGGGAAAGCGGGCGGGTCGACGGGTCGGGCTTTGGAGATAGAGTGAAAGTTAAGTAGGAGATTTGGGAGAATGAGACGACGCCATGGATGGGCTTTGCAGATGTACGAAGAGTTGAGGGATGGGTGATGGAGAAGATACGTGCATTAAGGGAGGACTGAGGGGGGTAGAGAGAGAAAGTGGGAGAATGGATTCGATCTGGATGGGAAGGAAGAGGACAAGGAGATGGTGGACTGGTGGGGGGATTCGTATGCAAAAGGAGATCACATGAAGCACGAAAGTGGCAAAAGCCCCGCAGCTAAAGCGTCGAAGCTTTGCCTTGGCCAATCCTACTACACGCCACTATTTTTAAAATTATTTCTTTTCCTTATCTTTCTACTATTTATTTATACAAAGATATTAGAAAATAATAAATTAATATTTAACTATAAATAATCATGAGAAGAATAGCTCTTACTCAATAGATATAATACAATTTTTTGTATATTTATATATTTAATACTTGAATTTATTTTTATTTAAAAAATAGTAATTTAAACTTCAATATATATATATATATTCATTTTATTTGAATTTATGATTAAATGCAAAAATTTTAAATAAAGGTCTGAGGTTGGATTTGCTCAGTACCAACAAAGTATGAGGCCCCAGAGTCAGTTGGTTCACACTCAGGCCTCTGTGGTTGGGGCCTATTCTCTGAGTGTCGGCTCACAATAAATTTTAATTTTTATCTATTTACAGCCCTTTATCAATATAGATTTATTAAATATTTAAAAATATAATTTTAAAAATATAGAGGGAAAACAACCTTCTATCTCGGCCTCTAAAACCTGGCACCGCATCACTGAGACCTTCATAAAAATTAAAAGGTTGTTGCATTTCCCTGTATCCAATCAAAGCAATATTTCTTTCCTCTGGGACCCGTGGCTTAATGGAAATTCTCTGGGGGATTCTTTCCTCCTGCCGGGTATGGATGATGTTCTTGTTAAAGATTTATTCTGGAATGGAAATTGGCATTTCCCTTTTAATATGCATCCTACTATTCAAAATACTATCAATTCAGTGGCTATTAAAGAGAACAAGGAAGTTTTATGGAATGGAAATGCTAAATGGAATTTTAGAGAGTTCTCAGAATTTTACTATTCTCATTTACCAAAGGTTGATTGGTATAGATCCATTTGGCATAAGCATTATGCCTTGAAATATGCTTGCTTTATTTGGATGGCTTGTATTTGCAAACTTAAAACTGCTGATAACCTACGTCAAAGAGGGATCATGGTGCCTATAAACTGTTCTCTATGCTCGGGGCACAATGAAAACCATTCTCACTTATTTTTTGACTGCGATTACTCTTTTTATATCCTAAAGATTATTATGCCTCAGTTTGCTAGCTTCTTATTTAGACCCACTTTGATTCAAGCTCTTGACTTCATTGAGAACTCTGAGATTACTAATAGATCTGAAAATGATTTTTTCTTTTTAGTTATTAGCTGCATCACTTATCATATATGGAGGGAAGGAATAACCGCCGCTTCTCTAACTCAAGAAACAATGTAGCTAAAGTCATTGGCATTATTTTGGAGGCTATTAGACTGAAAATGGTTAAATGGAAACACAAAACTACTCT
This sequence comes from Dendrobium huoshanense, assembly GCA_016618105.1. Taxonomy (NCBI): domain Eukaryota; kingdom Viridiplantae; phylum Streptophyta; class Magnoliopsida; order Asparagales; family Orchidaceae; genus Dendrobium; species Dendrobium huoshanense. The sequence continues at coordinate 6,786,965 of CM028358.1, read as the reverse complement.
TATTCAGGAAATTTTGGGCAACTGATATGTTTTTTGATAGAATTTTTTGGCTGGAGGCAGTTCTTTCTTGCCTTCACGTTCTGGATGTTCTCTGTTATTTGGATGTTGGATTCTGGCTATACTTCCAGGTGCTTCATGCGGGTGAAGTTTTTGTTTTTCTGTTATACTTCTGACCCGGGTTGCTACTTACTGGGCTTGAGTGTTTTAGTCGCTGTACTTCTTCCCCAGTTGGAAAGTGGATTTTTAAACATAGTCTCCCGGGTATACTGCACCGATTTCAGCTGCTGGGTGGATAATTGGCAAATGGACAATGATGATGCCTGTCTCTCCGAGCCATGGAGGGCCAGTGCGGCAACCTGGTTCGTTTTTGGGTTCCATCGTAGCCAGGCAGGTTGTGCTGCGATGGCCAATTCTTCTTTTGCAGGTTTTTGTCTTTGGCAACTGGTGCAACCGCCTGGTCTTCAGTCACTATATTCAGATTATTTTGATGAATGAGACTGTGCTCCTTCTGAGTCTTTCTTTTGCCAATTATCATATTTTGTTTTTGCCACTGGCTGGGTGTAAATTTTGCTTCTTTTGGTAGTTAGCTTTTTCTTTTACAGTTCAAATGTAATTCCCTTTTAGTTTCTTAATATATGGGCTTCACGCCCCGGGTTTTCCCAAAAAAAAAAAATTAGTGAAAAAAGCAAAAAGAGAAAACAATTTTAAAAGAAGTGGAAGGCTTTTTCCCCCTCTCCAGATACATTTTGAATGTCTTTTTTTTTTTTTTAATTTCCAGTTCAATTTAAATTAAATTAAATTAATTTGAAAATCAAACTCAAATTTAATTTAAATAAAAATAAAAAAGCTTTTTTCGTGTTTTAAATTCTAAATTGAAAGCAAATCAAGAAGAATTGTGTGAGAAGCTTAATTTTTTTTCTATTTAATTTAAGCTTGTAAAATTATTTATTTCATTCCAATATATAATTTGCATATTATTTTAAGTTCCAACATAATTAAATTTAGGCTTAATATTCTGGCTTTATAAATATTCATTTAATTTCATTCAAAATAACAATATAACAAATTTAAATATTTTTTAAATAAAACAAAAAAAATAAATAAATCAAATATGAATACTATTTAGTTAATACAATTAAGTTAAATATGATTCTATATATGATCAACATATCTGCAATAGATTATAACATCAATTTTGCACGAATTTTAAAGCAGATCCGACAATCCAAACCATTTTTATGTTTTCTACAACGTTGTTAATCCATCCAATCAGTTCAAATGCGAGATAATTTTGCCCTTCTAATTTAAAAAATAATGGAACATTTGATTTATATAAAATAATTGTAATTTTTTATTTAAATTTTCAAAAAAAAAAAAAAAAACATTGAGGTTTGTAAAAACGGATTAGCAGCTTCTTAAAACGCAATAATCAGCTTTGAGGTTATTCTAATCTCTTAACATCAAATATTCCTAGCACGATTTTTACATCACATCTAGCGGCCAAAAACATTCTACACTTTTTCCATATTAAGTCAACAGTGCATAGGATTAATGGATGGTAAAAAAAGGAAAGGGATTGTAGAAGAGCTGCTTTGGAAGAATGCTGCGAGGCTGGTAAAAAACACCGGCCAGAGAACAAAACGCGGAGAATAAACAGCTTTTGAGAAAGTGCAAAAGTATTTACCAAAAAGGCACAAAGAAACAAAAAATTAAAATAAATAAAAATATTCTCCAAAATTTATTTTGTTTGGTGCACTTTTTATTTATTAGACTGTTCTATCAAAGTTTTATTTCATAGAATCATTATATTGGATTATGTTCCAATCTATGAGTTTAATGAAAAATATAAGTCTTAACTATAGTGAAGAAATTTAATACTTGTATACTTTATAGGTTCAATTTTATGAAAGAAAGCATTTAAATTAAATAAAATTTTGTCAATTTATAACAATGAGGTTGAAGTAGACAAGTAGATCGCGGTTAATTAAAATAATTAGTATTGATTGATGACAGTTGCAAGTGATAATTGTTGATAATCATTGTCAGTATCAATTGATAACATACAATAATACATTCGTAATGATAATTGTTGAATTTGGAAGACATCAAATTTCAAATGTCGAGAGATGATGTTTATCATAGTTAATCGTTAGTAGGCAATGACATACATATAATAATGATCATTATAATTATTTAACAATGGGCATTGGAGGACACACAATGTTAGGTATTGCCTTTAATTTACAATTTATTTGGACAACATATATTAAAGTGTTATAATGGTCATCAATGTTAGCCGGTATATATCCATGCTAAATAATAATAATAATAATATTTAATGCTATGGCAAGGCATCATTATCTCATTTATATATCAAAATCGTAGATTTTTTGCTCTTTATATGCAAAAGGATATTGAAGCACTCTTTGCGACATTATTGCAATAACATTTAATTATCATTATCATTGAACATGCTATTATCATGTTATTATGACAAGCCTATGAATCAAAGTACTAAAAGTGCTACTTAATGGCTTCCTTACTCCTGGTTCTATAGAAATAAGTAAATTTGTAATGATCATATATGACATCTCATAAATTCTCTAATTGAAAACAACCTAATTACTTTATAAAAGAGAAACAAGCTTAGAGAAAAAGTATATATACCTTAGCATGATGTTCTAAAATTAATGGAGCTTATTTCTAATAAGTTATTCAATCAAGATAAAGATTGTTCAGTTTCATCAATATATTAATGCTTATATATCTATGCAATAAGAATGACAATAACAAAAAGAGCACTCCCTTGATGAAAATTAAGTAACACTTTCATGATTGAAAAAGAATTCAGTGAAGTATGATCATATTATTGATGAATCAGAGTTTTTATAACAGGGTATTAAATACACACCAATAGCATAAAAAGTATTACAGTTTTTCCTTTCAAAGATGCAATTATAATAAGATGAGGTATTACAATAAGAAAAACCATAATACCTAACTTCTTAGGTGTCACAATTCCTCAAGCAACTTTGAGGGTGATGGAACATTCGGGTTGTTACCTTTCTTCAAAATAATAGTAAAGTAAAAAAAAAAAAGAACCCTCCAATGCCCAAAACCCTAGACGATTACACTTTTTTTCTTGACCATCATAGATAAATGGCCATTCATAAAAATTATGATATCCAGAAGAAAGCATAAAACTATAAGCATTAAAATGTTTTGATCTATTACAGTTACATCCACTTTTGAAGCAAATAAAATATATAACTTTGTTAGATTTTTTTTAGTATAACAAACATGTTGTAGATCATTTATGTAAATTTATCTAGAGCACCTGAAAATGAAGATGATCAATTACAATTGGGTGAAGATGCATTTGACATTAAAATACATATACATATAGACATTTATCTTATGCGAGAAAGAAAAAAAAAATAATTAAGGCGCTCATGTCTTTTGTGATATATTGATGGTAGGCCTTAAGAATTTTATCAAAAAAAGCTTCCACCTTGAACAACACCTTAAATGATTGAGGTGAGGTGAAGGTGAATCCTCAAATGAGACTATGGTCAACAAAATAGGAGTAGATTGTAAATAAGGGGTTGGATAAGTAAATAATTAATATCCATCGAGTTTTTTTTTTAATTATAAGATATTTATAGATGAAATGAATAACATGATATATTCCTTATAATCTTAATAGTTATTAACATTAGAGTATCAATGGTAAATAGATAATGTGGTTCTTAAATGAGGGACCAATGTCTTAATCTACTCTAATGTATGATGATGCGTTGAATATAAGATTTTTATCATATCATGTGATGTGACAAGATGATGGGATAAATGATAATGACACAGATGATCAACTTCTTATACATCATAGGTTTTTTTAAGTTTATAGAGCTTTCTCGAGAGCACAAAAAAGAGAAGAAAAGAAAAGAAAATTATTAAGGAATGGTACATTTGAGATGAAAGTACATAAGTGGATAATTACATTTGAAGGTATGAATAAACAAAATAATAATAATAATCGGGCATTGGTCTTATGTAATAGATTTGATGGAAAATCTTACTAGGCCTTGAAAGAACTATCAATGAAATCACCAACCCTGTACATCTTGAATACTTGAAGTGAGGTGAAACGTGAATCCTTAGATTAAATTTTGATGAATACAATGGGACTATCTAATGCATAAGTATACATAAGAGTCAATAATCAATAAACTATAAGTTATCCTTATACATTATGATTGATAAACTTGTTATGAAAATAGTTAAGTTAACAGTGTTAGAGTGACACTTAAAGATAGATCATATGTAACATTGTAATCTAATAGGCTCCATATACCCTAACATACGATGAAGTGTCAAATGGGTATTTTGGTTAAGAGATATATGATGGCATTAGAAAATGGTCAAATGACCAATTTATGATGATGTTGTTTTAAGATAGTTTTGAGAAAGAAGCCAATAAATAGGTATAGGTTTCTTGATATATTTAGCATCATTTTGCAATGAAAACCAAGTTGGCTAAGGTCCATGTTTCATATTATGATTGTATAATATGTTGTATAGTTTCTTAAGTATGTCATAACGATGATATTTTGTTACTAAATAGGAGTTATGTACAAGTAGTGTGGCACCTCATACTAGAAGTTATCCTATGAAGAATTTGCTAATTGTACTTGCTCTTAATTAGTAACTCAACTTAAATTCTTGCCTAGTGGACTTCTATGATCTATCAGCTGTACATAGCCATAAAATATATATTTATTAAATTTTTATTCATGTAATTTATTATATGCCATCAATATTAGCCTTATTGAAAATTAAAATTAAGATTTTTTTAAATATTTTTTTTTCTTTTTATTCTAAGCCAAATTTATGATTCTAATATAATGTTATAATTTTTTCAAAAATAATATTAAATTCAACCTTATTATCACATTGATGAAAAGCTATGATTTACCCTTTAAAAATATATCATTAATAAAGACTTTTCCCTCCCATCAAATAAGGCATATAAGTACAAATAGTATTTTCTATCCTTAGCCCAAAGTGTCCTCTAATTTTAAAAATATATATATAAATATACAGAAAAAAAAAGCCAAATCCTAATTTTTACTTTTTTTTTCTCTATCTTCAATTTCCTCATTTTAAACTGTGTTACTCCCCATATCCGTAAGGGCTTAGTCAACAATATTTTTTTAATTAACGATTACTACCAAAGGTTTTTAATATAATATTTTTAAAATATAAATTATCGCTTTATCCACAGAAATTTTGTACCACTCACTGTAAGTCTTCCCGAATTTACGACACTGCCATAGTTCCCAAAAAAAAAGACCAAGCGGGGCCGTACAATGCAGGTTCTGGCAGTGACGTCAGCCCTCCCCGGGATTACCGGGGCGGTCACCAGACCTGCGGTGGACCCCACGTTTCCTCTCTGTCACCGCCAGAGATCTTTTGCTTCCCTCGAGTGTTTTCACCGGTTACCGATGCGTACGTCCCATGCGCCTTAATTTAATTTATTTTATTTTTTATGACAATTATAAATATTAAACTATTCAAATTATCATATTTAAATTATAAAAAAAATTCATAATAGATTAAATATCCATAATTCGGGTATAAATTTTATTCGTATAAATATTAATATGAATAAACACGAATAACGAGGGGTTATTCTGCCATTTCGGACGAAGCTTGGTGGGCCCAGAAAATAATTATAGAGGCCCCTGTGCGGGGCCCAGCGGAGCAATGATTAGGATTGCTATATTGGAATTTGAGCCGTCGGATTGCCCGTCGAGTATTCACGGCTTCACGCCCAAACTGAGCATATTGCCTTCTCAATGACCAATTAAAAAACATAAATTATCCCGCTCCTATTAATATTAACGATTTGAGAAATTTATTATTTAAAATATATATTTGAGAATAATGATGCATTATTTTTATTTTTCAAATTTGAGAGAAATGTTTTAAAACATAAATATTAAATATATTTTTATGTATATTGTGATATTACTTAGGGGTGTCAATTTTTGACACGACCCGAAACACGACCGAACCCGACCCGGAAAAATCCGGGTTCGGGTCATCCCAAACTCGAAACGGGTCGGGTTCGGGTTGAAGCAATCAACCCGTTTTAAAAATCGGGTCGGGTTCGGGTTGACACGGAAACACGAAATTGACACGAAAGTGACACGAAAATTCAGATTTGACCCGAAAATCAGAGTTTGACCCATTTTTTACCCGATTTTGACCCGAAAAACGAAGATTGACCCGATTTTTTACCCGAACACTAGCAATTTTGGGTCAATTCCGGGTCATTCGTGTCGTGTCGGGTTGACCCGGACCTGAATCGGGTCGGGTTCGGGTCCGAAAACCTGACCCGTTTTTAAAAACGGGTCGGGTTCGGGTTGACCCGAACAGTGTCGGGTCAGTTCCGGGTTCGACCCGAACCCGACCCGTTGACCCGAATTGACACCCCCAATATTACTTTTATTGTACAATTTTATGTTATTTTTATTTAATGGTGTGAATTTATTAATAAATTTTAAAGAAATAGGGATATTTTTTTATTGGAAGAAATATGTTTAGTGATCTATCTCAAAAGCATTAATCAAACATTGATGTAAAACAATTATATTTTTTTGGGGAATGTAAAACAAATATATTGAGTCTAAATTTTTTAATTAATATTATTAAAAATGTGATCCAAATAAATTTTTGTGTGGATTTCTTTTTGGAGTGTAGTATTACTCATGATAGAGTGAGCCTTGTCGCTGTCCAGTCATGATTGGATGGTGAAGATAGTAGGAGTGAGGAAGGGGTCCACTGATTGAGAATTATGCGGGTCTATTAGTTGCCGTTGGATGGTGAAAGGAAATGGATGGACGGTGGATTTGTAGGGGCGCGTGGGAAGGGTGAAAGAATGGTGCGGGTAAGTAATAGTGTGTGGTGGGATGGAAGTAAGGAGCAGTGGGAGTTTAAGTGGGTGCCATGGAAGGGACGGGCGTGATGGAAGAAAGCAGGTGATGGGTGATGGGACACCATGCATGCATTTTGTTTTTGTCTCTATGTCCGCTTATGGTTTTGTGGTTTCCGCTTAAACTGCAACCTCTGCCGGACCATCTGATCTCATATTATCAATAAGTATAAGCTTTTACCATATATATATATATATATATATATATATATATATATATATATATATATATATATGCATAATAAACAAATTTTTACGTGGCAAATAATAAATAATAATTATATTTTTTGGGATTTACAAATATATCATTTTATTTCATGCTATTAACATATCTATTATCTAAAATTTTAATATTACATTCCTACCACCTATATAACAAATATCAACGAATGAAATGAAATATTAAAATTTATAGGATGATATGGGTGATAAAAATGAAATATATGAGTAATATATTTGATATCATGGGCAGATCCCTCAAGTACTCAGGGTGGGTAAATGCCCACCCTAAAAAAAAGAATTAAATATTTAGAGGGGATATTTTAGAATATTTTGAATTTTTTGGATATTTTTCCCCTGATCAAAAATTTTGTGTCATAACTTTATCAACCATAACCGTCTTTGCTCATCCCCCACAAAAAAAAATTTTTTTTTTTGCCTACCCTGAAAAAGGAAGCTATTTCATATAAAAGTTTTATATGAGTGATGTGACTGTGATATTAAAATTTTAGGTGTTAGATATATAAATATCATAAAATAAAGTGATATGTATGTAAATCCCCCTAATATGTTTACATAATTTTTTTAATTATTGAAAATTTGTTTAAATGCAAAAAATAAATTTTTATCAATTCAACATGTAAGTGATCTTATCTAAAACATTAATATTTTTGTATGAAAAAAAACCCTCTCTAATATTTTCACTTCTTTCATAGCAATTCAACTTGCTTGTATTGTTGAAAAATAAATATTATTTTACTAAATTAAAAAATATAATTAAATTTAAACACAAATTTATTTAAATTAAATAAATTTTAAATAAGTATAATTTCTAATATAATTAATATTATATTAATTCTCTGACCCATTTGATTGGAATTGACCACTTTAATTATTGTCATAATGATAATTAGCGAGGATTCGAATCTTTAATGGAGATAGTCAATTCCTTAATCATCAATCTATATGGATTCGAATTTCGAATCCTAAGAACGATGAGAACAATGACAACAGTGATCTCAATGATTGTCGCAACAGAGATTTTCTTCGAAGTTCACAATGAGGCCTTTATTGCCATAAAAGCTGTGGTGGGCCACAAAAGGCCTTTCTTGTCATAAAAATCTGTGGGCCTTATTTTGTCAAGTGTCGCGTGTTGGGCCCTTAGAAGTACTGGAAAACATTAACCAGGCCAATAAGTATCCTGTTGGCGATATGATTAGTCAAATCGCAGCAAAAGCTGGTCTTAACAGTTTGATAAGAAATCTTATTATTATTTATTTAAGAAAAGGACATAGGTTTATTTTGCTTGTATTGAGATATCGATAAGGGTAAGAGTGAAATGTAATTTTTCATAATTAATTTTGTTTTGATATATCTTATTAAAATATTTATAATGTAAAACACTATGTTATATTTAATAAAAAAAAACCAAGAATATTCATATTTAATTTATGTTAAAATGGGCTTATATGTTTTAGGATTTGCATTTAAATTAGTGCATATTATATATAAGTGTTTATTGGTTTTCATATTAATCACCAACACGAGTATAACAAGTTAGCATTTTTTTCTGTGCTCCAAATAGATTCAATTTAGGCTTTGTTTGGGACAGATTTCTTACTACTTTTTCTTAAAGTAGTTCTTTAATACAAAAATTAAAATTTGTATTAAAAAATTACTTTAAAAAACAGTTAAAAAACTGTCCCAGACAAAACCTTAATCTTCATCATTCTTTCCCATTTTTTGGTTTATCTATTGATAAAAGAGCAAACTCTGTAATTTGTTGTTTCACTTGCTTTTCAAAACCTTTATTTTGGGCTGGGCCCAAATAAAAGACGGCCTCTTTAGTTTAATTTGTTTGGTCCAGCTATTAGCCCACTATGTCTCTGCTTTCTATAGCAATTTGCGTGGCCTGCTAATACATGGTTTTTTCCTATGTACGCTGAAGGAAGAAAATTCTACCTATGCTGACAATTTAGGTTATAAAAGAGTCGAGTCATGATTGTAGCTAGATCTTGATAAATTAATCAAGTTTGAACTCGAGCTGAAGCTTCATTTGACAAAATTGAGATAACTTATGAGGGGGCTTGTTTATTTGAAAGAGAGAAATTGATCATGCTTTAAATAATTATTATTAAAATGATAAAAAAAAATGAGAATTTATTAAAAAAAAATATAGAATCGATTAATTTAAGAAAGTAAGATATAATTTTTAAATATTTTTAATAATTTTGTACTTAAAATTCTGAAGACTAACATATTTTATTGATATATCATCAACAAATTATCTTGATAGAGCACGAATCTCGAGACAAAAATCAAGATGGAAACTTCAAAAATTAATTCAGGGATCACATGAACTCCAATTTCAGCAAACTTACAGTCAAACTGATCGTCTCGAAAATACGAACCCAATGACACCAAATTTAACTCAATCCGAGCTCCAATGAGTTTAAATCAAGGATCCGAAGCGCTATTGGAAGGTTTGAACCACAATTTGGACTTTCAAACGATTTCCAAATGTAACATGTTTATAGTCGAATCGAGCGGATCAACTAGACGAATCCAACGAGCCCAAGATCGTTGAATTCCAATATAAATAAAACCTTAAAATGTTTGATGAATGGTACACAATTAAGGGATTCAATATCGGCTGTCCATCCAAACCACTCCACGTTTGCCATTGATCTTCTTCCTATTTACGGGTCATGCCATCCACAAAAAATTATAAATAGTCCCCTCATTTCTCTAGAGAAGAAGAGAAGAAGAGAAGAAGATAATATTAGAAGGGAAGAAACTCCTCGACCACCGTCGTCGGAATTACGCCCAACTTTCAAGTGACGCAGGAATTCCTCCCGACTTCCAACTAACGCCAGAATTTCGCTAGACTTTCAAGTGACGCAGGAGTTCCGCCCGATCTCCAAGTAACGCTGGAGATCTCCCCGGCCGCCGACTAACGTCGGACTTGTACCCGACACCGGACCTCTGCTCATCGCCAGATTTCTACCCGACGCCAGACTTATATCCATTGTCGGGTTTTCCCTGGACATTTATTTTATGCTGGGTTTTTGTCCATTGTTGGACTTCTACTTGAAGCTGTCGTTCTTACTTATGTCGCCCACTGACTACAGTCCTTTCAACCTCTGTAGCCCGCCGACTAAGGTCCTTCCGACTTACGTCGCATTCCAACTACGACCCTACCGATATCCATCGTCTGTCAACTACGGTTCTTCCTACTTCCGTCACTCATCAACTAGGCTCCTTTCTACCAAACAAACACGTCAACAACGATTCTTTGAATTATCATTATGTACTTCATATAATGTACATCAAGCCAAGGCCTTCCCCCTAAGGAAAGGCCTCAATTGTAATCAACTGTAAATAATAGTGGATTCATTCAAACTGTACTAGGCCTCGTGGTTTTTCCCCCTTTTCCAGGGGTTTTTCATGTGAAAAATCTTGGTGTCTCCTATAAATACAACACCCTCTCTCTTATCTGATTGCGTGCTGGATTTTCGTACAACGTTAAGACGTTAAACTTTATATTTCTCTATCGCCGTGAATATTCCTGTACGCAACATTTATATTAATATTTTTTCATAGAACTCGACTCACGAGTAGGGTATGAGCCTAGGCCAAGTCAAATCATGAATCAGCTTGACTCAATGTTCCTCTAACAAACTTCAATTTGAAAAATCTATATATGCTAAAAGATGAAATAAAATGAGGAAGAATTACATATATCTATCACTAATTCTTATATATTTTTATATCTAATATCTAAATTATTATATTTATTTATGTACATTCATAGTGATTAACTGACATTATAATATATGCATGAAAATGTGTATCTCGCTAGCTTTTAAAAAAATTATACAAAGGTTATGATTTAATATAATTTGATTAAAATATTTAGGTATCAAATATATCATAATTAAATCAAAAGTATGGCATTAAAAATCCCAATAAAAAATGTTACCATTTGAAGAGTAAAAAAAGATATAAAACCATTATATAAACCATTAAGGCATCACTTTTCTTAAGGAAAATTGAAGGATTTACTTCATTTTCTTGGTTGAAAATTGAAGTTCAGACCTAAGCTTAAAGGTATATAAAAAATCATTAAAATTGACTTCTTGAAAGGATTCTTCTTTCTTCTTTACTCTCTACGACTCGAGCAGAGTTCTAAGTAAAAGAAAACTTGAGCTTGGCTCACGGCCAAAAACTTGGGCATGAACTCAAGCTTGAGCTCGAGCTCGACATGAGAGGAAAGTCATAGATGGAATTTGCTGAAGAAGGATCAATCTCTCAAGAAAGAGAGAATGATTTACTTTTTTTTTTTTTTTTTTTTGCTGAAAACTCAAGTTGAAAGCTAGGTAGAAAGGTGAAAAATCATTAAAAAAACTTCTTGAAAGGCTTGTTTTTTGTTCTTTATTAATTGACATTGTTCACATGAGTATAAATTAAACAACTCATCTTTCAACTTAATTTTCATCAGGTAATTCAAGCATTCAATTCACTACCATTTTAATTTGCAAAAAACTATATTGAACGGATGGAGAAAAAAAAATTTATAGTCTGATGCACCCTGTCTTGGCCCGTTGATTGGGAGCTTTGGGTACAAATCAAGAGATGTTGGATTCGAGTCTCACATATGTGATGTGTGTGTGACTTTGGATTAATTATTATGTGCGGAGACCAGACGCCGAACGTCGTATGGAGACTAACCAGAATATGCCATGTCACCCCTTGCTCGGTACCGTTTAGTATTGCTGACATGACGCATTCTCTGGACGGCGTTCTGCGTCCGGTCTTCGCAAAGAATAATTTCTCGAGAATTTGACATAGGCTTCATTTGTGACAGTTTTCTTATTGCTTCTTATGAATTTTTGTATCATCATAAAAAAAGCCGCCCCAAACGAAGCCTTAATTGGAGTAAATATCCCCTAAAAATATAGCTTAAATATCCCCACAAAATAATAAGCAACAAAAGGTAACAATATGTTTTTTTTAGCATCAAAGCATAAATTTGATGCAGATAAAATTGAAGCTGAAGATCTTCAAACTAATTTTTAAAATTATTATCATCAAATTTATATGCCACACTCATGTATGAGTACCGCGCGATTACATATTATTTTTGGCACTTTGATTATGATAAAAATTAATCAAAATTACAATGTAAATTGAATTCGAAACAATCAAATTTATCTATAAAGAAAAAGGTTAATCCAAATTAATCTGAAACTGAGATAAAAACCACACAATTTTACACATAAATTCATCAACTTCTTTGTTAAATTCAGATGTAGAAAGAGAAATAGCATATTAAATCATTTAGGATAAATGATCTCTCAAACCTGCTCCCCCTCTTCATCTGCTTCGCCTGAAATCTCTTCCAGCGACCTCCCCTTCGATTCCGGCACCAGAAAAGTACACAGAAACCCGATCACATTGCATCCAGCAAGAAGAAACAACGAATTCCTCACTCCAATACCAGCCGGATATCCATGATCAGCCAACTTCGGATTCGGATTCTGCGCGAGATACAAAAACCCGAACGACCCGATTATCGCCCCCAGTTTCCCTGCCGCCGCCGATATTCCGTGGCATGTCGACCGCAATCTCGCTGGAAATATCTCCGCCGGCACAATAAAGGTCGTACTGTTCGGCCCAAAGTTCGCGAAGAAGAAGGTGAATGCGTACATCACAATAAATCCAATGTGATTCCCAGGCGTCGTCCAATGACTGTAAGGAATCGCAAGTCCGAGCATAAACACGGTCATCATCAAGAACCCAAGCAACTGAATCCCGAACCGGCCGATCACATCAATAAGCGCGACGGTGAACCAGTACCCGGGAACCGTTCCGCACAGCGCGATCAGAGTCTGAGCTCTGGCGATCTTGAAAACCTCTTCAAGCGCGTTCATGGTGAAGCCTTTCGGAATCCATCCTATGGCGCTAAAGATGTCTTTTTGGAAGAGGTTCTGGCTGTAGAAAGCGATGTCGAGGAGGAACCAGCTGGTGGTCGTGCCGAGGAGATGGAGGCCATGGCGGCGAAGGAACTGTTTGGAGAAGAGGCCAAAGGTGTGATTTTTATCGGCGGCGAAGCGTTCGATTTTGGCCTCTTCTGCTTGGATTTCGACTTGGAGGACTTTGGACATGTCGGAAGCTGCTTGTTTTGCGTTTTGGGCGATGAGGGCGGTGTAGCGAGCGGTTTCTGGCATCTTCATTCGCCAGTAGTATGTAAGAGCGGCGGGGAGAGCGCCGACCATGAGAATTATTCGCCAGACATAGTCCGCTTCAGGCACGGTGGAGCCGGCGGGATCGACCGCGTATGCCGGAGCGGGAAATCGGCTCTTGAATACGGCGGAGATGATGATGGCGACCATGCCGCCGGCCAGAATGCCAAAGCCCTGCCATTTTGATCCACGTTCATCAAATCTCTTTCTCTCAACACTTACTATTAGGGCGATTTGCATGCATAGCACAATATTTATTTATTTATATATTTATTATTTAAATATACTATTTTTTGTATAAATTAATATTAAAATTTATGTATTAAATATATAAATACATAAAAAAGACATTTATATAAATCGGTTTTCTTACAATAATACTTATTTATTTACATAATTTTAAAATTTAAATGAAACTTTAAAAACTCACATATTTGTATAAATATTGTCTTAAAAAACTCAATAAAATAGTAATTTAATTTCGTTTATTATATATTTTTATATCTTATATATTTTTAAAAAGTACTTATATTATTAATATAAAAGTATAATTAAAGCATTAAAAAATAACATAGATTAATATATTAATACTTGAAATCCAAAAAAATATTAACGAACGGTTCGTGTTCGTGTCGTTTAAGATCATTACCTGCATCGCAAACACGGCTGCAATAAAAGCGCCGCGAGTCTTCTTGTTCGCGTACTCCGACATGATGGTGGCGGAAAGAGGGTAATCGCCGCCGATTCCAAAGCCAAGCCAGAACCGGAAGAAACAGAGAGTCGCAATCACAGAAGTCGACTTATGACCAAACGACAATCCAGATCCAATCGAACAAATAACCATAAGTAACAAAGTCATCCCATACACTTTCTTCCGGCCAAGCTTATCTCCTAACCAACCAAAGAACAGTTGGCCGGAGAGAGTCCCACAGAATGCAACGCCGTTGACGGAGGCAGAGATGTGCGGAGGAAGAGAGCCGGGGGTAAGGGATCCATCGACGTGGTAATAGATGCGGCCGAGGAGTTTGGTTACGAGGGAGATACAAAACAGGTCATAGGCGTCGGTGAAGAAGCCCATGCCGGCGACGACGATGGCGGTGAAATGGTACCATTGTGTTTTGGCGGCGTCGAGGGCGGAGAGAACCTGGAGATTTTTCTTCGCCATTGGTCTTATCTTCTTCTTTCCTCCTCCTCCTGGCCTGATTAGAGGCGAAGGATCAGAGAGCCAGAAAAAAGTTTGCTCTTTGTGGGAGGTCAGAAGGGTTAAATATGGGGAGTGGGAGGGGAAAGAGAATCTGAGGAGAGAATATTCGATGATTTGTGGGGTCAATGGTGAGGTGTGGGGCCAGGGTTTGCCACGTCAGATATTCTGTTTTGCTTGAAGGGTTAATGGGATTAATGGTGGTGAGGAAGGAGGGGAGGGAGAGACATTTGTTTTGTTTTTCGATTAATAGGGGAGGATTTATACGAATATTCTGATTATTATTCCTTTTTTGTTATCTTGAATATAAATTTAATTAGATTTTTTTTTTTTAAATTTTGTTATATGTTTTTATCAATTGAATAAGGCTTCATTTTTAAAGTAGGAAATTATTATGTTAGAAATTTGTTTTAAAAAGCATTAAGAAAGTCACCCCAAACGAATAACGACTTTCTTACTATTTTTAAAGCATCTTTTTAGCGTAAAAATTGTTTTATTTAAAAAATTTATATTAAAAAATTACTTTAAAAATTAGTAAGAAAATTTTCGCAAACAAAGCCTAATTTTATTATTAAAGTGATTAAAGAGAAGTAATGAACAAGTGGCCAAGTTGCATGCATATCATTTGTTTAATATTTTGATTTTTATATTATTTATAATATCTAAATATTTAAATTGTATAAAAATTTATGTATCATGCATTTTATTTTAATAATTTAGTATTAGTAATATTTTTAATATAATTTATATATTATGATATTACATAAATAAATATTCAAAAATTACATGTTAAATATGTTAATGTATAATAGGATAAGAACTTTATGATATGGAGATAAATCCCTCTTGAATATTGTTTAGTTGTCTAAATGGATAGTTTTAAAACTAGCCTAAATAAAAAAATTTTATTATATTATATGGTTAGCTACCCTAAGCTTAATTAGTGTTGATACGTCTTAAAAATTTATCTTGATTGGGAATAAATCTCGATGCAAAATAAAGTTGGAAGCTTCCGAAATTAAAATTGGGATCATTTGAACTCCGATTTCATCAAACTTATAGTCAAACTGAGCGTCTCAAGATTACAAACCCAACGACACCAAATCCAACCCAATCCGAGCCCAAACGGGTCCAAATCAAGGATTAAAAGCGTTGTTGGAAGGTTCGAACCACAATTTGGATTACCAAACGGTTTCAAAACATAATGTGCTTATAGTCAAATCGAGCGGCTCGATGCGACGAATCCAACGAGCCTAAGATCACTAAAATCCGACATCACTGACATTCAAATGTCCATCAAACGGTCCATGATCAAGGGATTCAACATCAGACGTCCATCCAACCATTCCCCATTTAATCTTGATCTCTCTCTTATTTATGAGTCATGCCACTCCAGAAATCTATAAATAGACCCCTAATTTCTCTTGAAAGTGGATCCAAGCAAGAAGCAAGAAGAGAAGAGTAAAGGAAGAGAATGAAGAAGCTCCTCCTCGACCACCACACGACTTCAGACCACCACTTGAGGCCCTCGCCTTCGTCGAACCACCATCTGAGGCCCTCGCCTTCGCCAGACACTACTTGAGGCCCTAAACTCTGCCATACCATCAACTAACGCCAAAGTTCTACCAAGTCACTATCTGACTACTAACTGACGCCCCAACTTTCAAGTGACATCAGATTTTAACACTAGACTTCAACCATACAGTTGACATTTGTAATCTGATCGCCCTCAAGGATGAGTCAGCCTAGTGTACTCAACTCAAATTCTAGTGAAATCTTTTTAACTGGGCTAGGCCTTGTGGTTTTTCTTTTTCCAAGTTTTTCCACATAAAAAATATTGTATTCTTTATGTATGAGCCGGATATCTATGCAACGCTAAGACGTAGAATTACAATTCTATCGCCACATATACTCTAGCCCGCAACAGGTGTATATTTAAAATACTCGATAAAATTTTCCAAAAAAAAAAACTCAAAAGTAATATATCACAAAATATTTAATACTCACTGTTTTTAAAAGAAAATTTATAAATTTATGACATGGAGGTGCTTTGCCCGACTAAGAAAATTCATTGAGCTAAAATGCAAGTCGTATATCTTTCATTGATCCACAAAACATTTTTTTTTCTAATATAATAATTCTTTTAAATTTGCGAATATTTTATGGCCGAATATCTAAACTAGCTCCACTCGACCGTCCAATATGATAATTTGAGATGAATTTATTAATGTTTCTTAAAAGAGTTTTTTAGTTCAAGCAATAAAATTTTTATACTAAAAATTTGCTTTAAGAAATAATAAGAAAGTCATTCCAAAAGAAGCGTAAGTGTTTGTTTGGGATGATTTTTTACTGCTTAAAACTGCTTTCTAGTAAAAAAATTAAAAATTTTTAACTAGAAAGCATATTTAAGAAGCAGAAAGAAAGCCTTCCCAAATGAAGTCTAAGGCTTCGTTTGGAATGATTTTTTTATTACTTTTTAAAATGGAGTTTTAGTACAAAAATAAAAAAATTTGTACTAAAACTCCGTTTTAGAAAACTGTAAAAAAGTCATCCCAAACGAAGCCTAAATCTCTATTGTTCAAGTATAATGATACAAAACATGTGAAGAAGAGTATGCATTTCTCCTCGTATATTTTATGCTTCATTTGAGATAACTTTTTTTTTTTACTATTTTTTAAAATAATCTTTTTACAAAATAATTACTTTATAAAGTAGGAAAAACATTATCCCAAATAAAACCTCATATTATTTTTCCACAATGATTGGAATTTAAAATAAATTTAAGCAGTTTAAATATGCACTAAAACTTGGAGCAAAAATATGATTTATAAAGACATAGAGAAAGAACTAATCACATGAAATATTTGATTCATCCATCTTAAATAACTCAAACTTGAACTAAAATTCATTGAAAATATAAAAAAACTAATGTTCTTTGTGATATTTTGAATCTCAAATCTTCAAAATTGTTTATGGATGTAAAAAATTACAAAAGGATAAATTATTACATCCTTTCTAAATAAATAGTATGATAACTTTATGTTATTCATTTGATAGAATATATTCGATATTTTTCCACACAATATGATGTGTGCGTGAGTTTATCTTAATTGGCTCAAAATCTCGAAAAAAAAACAAACAAAAGTCAAATTAGATGCATTTTCTAAGCTAAAAAGCTTTTCTAATAATATTTCAAAGGTATTTCAACTGATAATATAAAAATTGATTTCATTAGCAGCTTAGTATTATAACCAGAAATCAATAGCCAGAACAGGCAGGAGGGATATCAATCTTCCATCAGGCTAAAAATTGCCTCTCTCACAAAACACCCATAAAACAGAATACCACAATAGCAGTATTAGCAAAAAGATGCCATTCACAGGAACCACCAATAGCTAAATCTACCGAAATGGAAGAAGTGAAAAAGTTGCTTATTATTACACTGAAAATTGGAGTAATAACATCTTCAGTAATTTACCTCCGAAGAAGCTTCAGCTCATGATTTTTCAGATGTTCAAGGCTCAATCATTTAATCCCTCAATGGTCCTGTAATCACTATGTACTATCATATATCAAACCCCACATTGCATCCAAAAAGAAATCTCTTAAGGCATCGAAGCGGCGATCTCCATCGTGTGAAGAATAGCCCTCAAACTTTTGCCCCAAGAAAAGACTGCAATCAAATCAGCCAAAATTAGAGTGAAGTACAAGTTTACTTGTACAGTCAGCAATATATGAAATTCTACTACATGATAAGGGGAAAATAAGTAGATCCTGCAAGATTTAGAAAATATCTCAAAAGATGAATTAAGAATACATATGATCTTTTCTTTATTAGATTTAAATAAGAATTTGACTTTTAACATGACACAATGGAGAAAAAGGATTCATGTAGCCGACCCCACATAGTGGGATAGGCTTGATGT
Source organism: Dendrobium huoshanense (assembly GCA_016618105.1). NCBI lineage: Eukaryota > Viridiplantae > Streptophyta > Magnoliopsida > Asparagales > Orchidaceae > Dendrobium > Dendrobium huoshanense. The sequence goes on along the minus strand of CM028358.1, from coordinate 6,768,377 downwards.
TGTTTAGGGTTGTTGTTGTATGCTTTCTACATTCAGGAAAAAAGAGTAAATGAGTTGACTTTCTGAACAAGCTCCTCTCCATTGTATAGCTTGCGGGCATCTGAGGTTAAGGTAAATATACTACTTCTTTATAACATTTCACACTAGGAGAGAAAGTGATAAGGTTAACAATTGTAATGGGTAGTTTGTTATTGGGTTAGTAGGTCATTGTGGGTCTTGATGCTTCATAAGTAGATGATTAGTAATAAGTGCTTCATAGATAGTTAATGAGTTTCCATTAAGGGTATTAGGGCAAGCGATGAATAAAATGAAATAGCTCCTATATGTATTGTTTTATTCTCTCTCACCTCACCTAATTTTTTAAGTTGTGTATGATCCCACCATTGGGGTTGTATCATATAGCTATGCTACAATCGACATTGAAACAAAACTAAAAGAACATACCAGTTTCCAGTTACATCAGAATGGTGCACTTTGTGAAAGGATACCAAGGTAAGGTTGAAGAAAAAGGTGGTCCTTCAGGTATCAAAACACAAGCCTACTTTTTGTGGTTTACGAAGGCAAAAGACCCAACCTTGCCTTAGAAACTGCATTTTGGAGAATTTCTACAGGTCAATGATTCCATGAAGTGTGGTGCGCCTTTTTGTGGGTGTTTTGCCATCATGGCAGAGACGTGAAAGACCGAGGTGAAGGAAGCATTCAGAAGTAACAAGGATTTCAAGTATGAATATTAATATTATCTCTACACTAAATTCCATTACTAATAAAGCTTTCGCTGCCCCAAACATTGTACCGAAACATATCCTTGTTGCTTTTAGTGGATGAGATATCTTCCTATGAGACATCTTGCAAAGCAGTAAAGTATTATATGAACTTATACAGGTAGGAAAATAATTCCTCTAAGACACAAAAGCAAGCTCAAATCACCCCAGCATCCAAATCCAGCTTTGTTGTTCAATGAACTAGCCATTATCCCAATTATTTGGGTCCACTTCATGAATTCTTAATATCAATTCATTTTGCAAATGTTGCATGAGTTGTAAAATTTATTTTGCACATATCTTTTGCAAAACCACTGAAGTTACTTTCAGTCAACCATTTTTCTTTTTAACCCTTCAACTTCAATTTTATTTAGCCATCTTGTTTCACACGGTTAAATCACCTATGCCAATTTTTACCACATTATCTTCAAAGATGCTAGTCTCACCTTTCCTCAAATAGAATTATCTTAATTTATCCATTTTAGTTTTGCCACACATTTAACTTATAAGTTCTCATTTCTAACAAGCACAACTTATCTACGAATAACTCTTCATTGCTTAACATTCAAATTTTGATAACATAGCTAACATAATTGCAATTTTATAAAATTCTCTAGTGGCATAGTACTTGTAAAGCATTTCTCTATTTTAAACAACCAACATTTACTCTAAAATTATATCCTAATTCTTACGCATGTTATAATCAAGTTACTTAAGCTTATTACGCTTAGATTTTACTTTGAGCAAGTTAATTAAGCTTATCACACTTAGATTTTACTTTGAGCAAGTTAATTAAGCTTATCACACTTATCAGATTACTTAAGCTTATCGTTTCATTCGCACTTTTGAGTAATTGAGCCTCATAAGGAGCAAAGTCAAAATTGAATATTGGAATTTTAGTGACTGGCCTTAAAAAATAATTTTATGGGCTAAAAGGATATTAAGCACCTTCTAAGCCCGACCCAAATAAACTAATTAATTCTGGAGAATTAATTAATCATTAGTATTAGCACAACACTAATATATATATATATATATACATTCAATTGCTCTACTAATTCTAACCCATTTATCCTTTAAGCACCTTCTCCATTATTTAACTTTCCACGCATCTAGTAGGGACCCTCTCTTATTATAACTATGTCAAGAGGGAAAAGCATACACCAAGGTAAATCACTCTGAATATCCTTAATAAACAATAAAAAAGTAACTAATGATCAACTTGGTCATTACACGACTACTTACGGAAGTAATCCATTTTGCAGCAAAAATATCTTTAATAAACTTACCATAATGTAACAAAGATCTTTGATTAAAATCTACCATGAACAATAACTCATTGATCACTTCACAACTACTTACAATGGTAATCAATATTGCACCATCAAATATATCATTAACTTCCACACCATTTATACACACATTTTTCACTCAATGAGATCAAATTAACATGATAATAGATCGTTTGCCTTCTCAGTACTAATAAAAATTATATGGAACCCCATTTCTTTGCTCTCTATATTTCCATTAGTTATCTTAAACCAAAAAATTGCATTTATAATGGATCTTCACAGCATAAAATCAAATTAATGCAATGATATCAATACAAATGTTTTAGTCTACATTCTATTACCCTCTCACACAACTTTTATGTATGAATAAAAAGCTACTAAAAAAAGAAAAAACATTTTAGCAACAGCTGCGCATAATTGTACGGTCTACCTTTCTAAAATGACACCAACATTAAATTCCTAAAAATGATGAACGTACGAAGTTAAGGTTCATATTTCATCATCCATAAAAAAGGCAAAGCTAAGGAATTAATCATGAACAGATTTTTCTAGATCACAATCTTATCTCTTCCAATGTCAAGCCCACCAAAACAAAAGAAATAAAATTGAAAGTCGTGTGATCAGGCCGTATTCTTCTGTTCATAAAATTCATGAAGAGAAATTCGAGTCCACAAATAACAACGAAGACATAAAATATTTGGGTTTGAAAACTAGTGCATCATCATCTGCCTTATCCTTGCTTTTTAAAGGTGGGGCTTTATGAATCCTCATTCTCCATTCAGGTATAAATTGAGTGCTTTAATAAATTAATGTTCAACAACAAATCTGAGAGCTGTACGCACCTTTACTCCTGGTTGAGGTGTGCCCAATTTACTAGTTGTTGTACTTCCAAAATTTAACTTTTTCTTTTCTGCGGGCTTTAATATCTGGAAGGAACACATCAGAGTGTCATCCACGCTCATCATAGCACCAGCATTGTCAAATTCACCGCAGTAATTTGGTGCTGAGAATATTGTAACAAGTTGCCTATCAGCAAAGAACTCATAACCATCTTCAACAACCTGAAAACCAAAATAAGAATCCATTAACACCAACACAAGAGCAAAGAACTAGATTTAGATACTTCCTGACCTGGTGAGCACGACATATAAGATCTAGATCATGCTTTTGAAGGAACTCAGACACCTTGTCAGCACCAAAGGTATAGGAAACGCCCCTATCATTCATTCCCCAACCTTGAACATCTTTACTAGGATCAGACCAGAGAAGATCACAGAGTAAACCAGTATCAGGAACATCTGTTGGCCGTGCTAGGTTTCTTATTTGATCCAAACTATGCAAGTCTGGAGATAGACCTCCATGCATACAGAGGATCTTTTCATCAATAAGAGCTGCCACAGGAAGGCAGTTAAAGCAATCTGTGAAGACTTTCCAAATCCTCACATTGAATCTGCGTTTACATTCATCATAAAACCCATAAATGCGGTTTATCGAAGCACATTCATGGTTCCCTCTCAAAAGAAAAAAGTTTTCTGGGTACTTGATTTTGTAGGCTAAAAGGAGGCATATTGTTTCAAGACTCTGCTTCCCTCTGTCTACATAATCCCCCAAGAAGAGGTAATTAGCTGCAGGAGGAAGACCTCCATATTCAAAGAGCCGCAACAGATCAGAGTACTGGCCATGAATGTCACCTGTGTACAACCAGAAACCATCATAAACAGTGCGGAGAACAGGCACATGTTCAAGTTGAGCAAGGGATTCCAAGAAATTTACAGATAAAACCTCTTTCTAATATCATGCAATGGAATCAAAGAGATATAATCTCACTTGTCCAATCCTGACGTAATTCCAATGGCATTCCTTGCCTGGACTAACATACCCAAAGTTGAATACTCAACACTATAACGCTGTATAGTTGCTTTCAGAAGAAAATTATGTTAAACTACCCGGAAGAAAGTTGAACATGAACGGTTGTAAATATATTGCATAATTTTATAGCTTCACACTCCATTTAATCAATTCATCCTTCCACACAATTCTACAAAACTAAACAAGAAAAGAAATAGATGCCTAACCAAAACATAAAGGCGAGTCATCTTGAGCCCCCTCACAAAACTAACGTTTTCAACATACCATAGATTAGTGTGGGATCCAAAAATTCACACCCAACTATATTGAGAGTTTGGTTCCAGATAAAATTTTTAGAAGGTAGACTGAATAGTAAATAAGACAACACTAAAAGATTTAGCCCAAATTTTGCGAGGACTTTAAGATCTAGTTTTGGATTTCTCATCCGCGCAATCCCCTATAACTAATTACCCCTCCCAGTAACTAGAGAGAGCTTTTAATTAAAACTGGTTAGATGCTAAATGTATAGTATATACTAGCAGCAATTTGATTATATATTGAGAAAATTTATCACATTTAGCTTAAGAGTAAATAATGGGGGAATGATAACGAATTCGATCAAGATCTTATAGTTCCGTCCTCCTAACTTGTTGTGGACACAAACTTATTTAGTTAGCAGAGACAGTCGACCCAACATAATAGAAGAATTCTAATGAGTAGCATGACTTGTGTCGTCCAATGGGTGTCTAAACAGAATTTTAAGTAAATCTCAACTAACATAAGGCATTGTGTCATATTAAGTATATCATATGATACACAACATAGGGGGTTAAGCTATTGGCGAACTTGCAGGGTTTGGTCATAACTGTAACCTAATGGTCTTTGACCATAATTTATGAACATAGGTTCATAATCATTATCTAATGGTATCATTTGATTGTAAAACCACCCATTAGAGGATACCCAATAATATTCTTTGAAAATTGGGGGCATTCTGATAGCATCCCCTCTAATTGAAATTTACTTTCAATACAGACATCATCAGGGTATAATAGTTTGCATCATTTTATACTCAAAATTTTCCTTTTTTTTTTCCCTGAAAACGAACCCCTTTGATAATGATATGTGATAATCATGCCCATTAAAGAGGTATTAAAATGTCAAATCTACATGTTTACTTGCAAAGGAATGCGTTCATTGGCTTGCACTATTCAATTTTTTTAAATATTTATTATGTTACAGATCATGTCGACTCTACCTCTTGTATATGGAGGATTAGGTCTATTCAAGTGCTGAACTTAGGAGCCACCATACGTAGGCAAGATCGCCTCAAGAGCTTACATTTCAAATATAAACTTTTTGTTAAAGGCTTTGAAAGCCAGACAACAACAACATTAAGCCTTTATCCTACTATGTGGGGTCGGCTATATAAATCCTTTTGAAAGTCATGCAAACATATATTAAATTTTCTTTGGGAGATCTAAGTTGAGTGTTTAATTGCAAAATTGACATGATTGCACCGAGAGTATGAATTTAAAACCATCAGTTTAATCACAAATGCTTTGGATTTATTGCATGAGTATTCATGAGAAAGCACAAGCATATCAACTCTTCTCTTCTGGGGGCTCAAAGGAATGAATTTCAAATCAAGGAACTTACAACCCAACTCTATATTGAAAGAGCAACTTGTTTGAGAATATCATGCAGCATATGAATGATTTTTTTAATCTTGAACAGAGAGATAGAGCAATTTAGAAAATTATATATATTATATGCTATTTTCAAAGTAGTGACATGATTCTTGGAGTGTAGGAAATTTGAATTCATCTTGTTTTTAATCCATGCAACATTGATCTTAAGTATAAGATATTATCATATTTATCATAGCACATTCAGACGAGCTGATTTGGGCAATTTGACATGTTTTCAAATGATTTGCACGCTCTTCAATGCATTTACATGGTCTATTTACAAACTTTTTCGTACGCTTGTACAATGCATTTGAGTGCTTTTTGATGCATTTACAGCGTACATTTTACTATAATTATATGATGCACTTCCACGATATATTTGCAAGCTAAGATGCCTCAATGCTTAGACATAATTAAAAATATTAACCAAAATTTGATTGTTTAGGTGAATATTGTCATTTAGATTGCCCACAAATTTTCACTTTTGATTTTTTAAGGAGTGTCTTATATTTGCTTGCAAGTATGCATTTCAGATCCAGTGGCAAGTAACACGAGTTAAAATTTTATCACATGTTTCAACACATCATGATTTTTGCATTTTAACGAGAGGGGTTTCACAGAGAGAATCATTTCTCTCCTTATGAGTGGACATGATATGATATATTATGATATAAATAATAAATATCAAAACTTTTAAATTCCAATAAATGAGTTCATAATGGGAATCATTTCTCCGAATTTTTTTTGTTATAAATAGGGGTCATCCCCGTATTTACTCGTTTCATTCAAGTTCTAATTCACTCCAAAATTTTGAAAAGTCTTGCATATTTTGTTTGAGTTAAAGAGTTACGTTCTTGTCCATATGCAAATTTCTCAGTCCAATGCAAAAGCTCGTGTTAATGTTCAACTTTGTTTTTTGAAATGATGACTATTGTATTTGAAAATCACAATCTATAATTTGGTTTTCATATTTATAATTTTATGTTTTTGTTCATTTCATTCTAGTAACATTCGTCGTCGCAACTCGCTTTGCATTTTTTTATTTTCATTCTAGTAGCATTTTTTCATCAATAAGAGCTACCACAGGAAGTGTGAAGTCTTCCTAGATCATAAAAATTTTAAATATATTTTTAATCAGAAAGAGTTAAATCTAAAGCAGAGACGAAGGTTATAACTCATTAAAGATTATTATTTGGATATACAACATCATCCTAGAAAGAAAAATGTAGTTACAGATGCATTAAGAAGGAAGATTTTTGAGTGTTCAAATTTGTTGAGTACTCTCAGCAGAAGTATATAATTAGAGAGATGAAAATATTAGAAAATTAAGTGATTAATCAGAAAGATACTGAAGTTATGATGTTAAATCATCTGGAGATTCAATCTACATTAAAGGATAGAATAAGAAATTCTATCTCAAAATGTAAAGTTTCAAGAAATTATAAAGAAAATGCAAACATGAAAGGTGGAAAATTTTATATTGGGTGATGAAGGACTGTTGAAATATAAAGGCAGGATTGATATTCCAAATGTTCATAATTTAAGAGAAGAAATTTTGCAAGAAGCTCACCTCTCTAATTATGAAATTCATCTAGGCAGCACAAAGATGTATCAAGAGCTGAGGGGGTTATTTTGATGGCTAGGATTGAAAACAAGAATTGCAGAATTTGTAGCGAAATGTATTTCATGTCAAATGATTAAAGTCAAACATCAAAAGCCAGATGGTCAATTGCAGCCTTTACCAATACCTGAATGGAAATGAGAAGAAATTGCAATGGATTACCCAGGTCAAGGCAAAGTTGAGATGTTGTATGGGTTGTTATAGATAGATTAACCAAGTCAGTTAAATTCTTATCAATCAAATAAACAAATTTATCGAAAAAATTGGCAAATATATATGTTGATGAAATTGTGATATTGCATGGAATTCCAAAACTAATAGTCTCTGATAGATATGCCGATTCACTTCTAGATTGTGGAAGAAGATTCAAGAAGCTATAGGTACCATATTAACTTTCAGCACTGCTTTCCACTCTTAGACAGATGGGCAATCATAAAAGGCAATTTAAATTTTAGAAGATTTACTGTGGCAATGTGTCTTGAAATTTGGTGAAATTTGGGAGACCAATATACATTTAATTGAATTTACATACAATAATAATTTTCAATCTAGCATTGGAATGATGCCATATGAAGCTCTTTATGGAAGTGTAGAAAACTCGTGTTGGGTAGAAATAGGTGAAAGAAAAATAATTGGCACTAAACTAGTGGATGATGTTACTAACAAAATCAAATTGGTCAGAGATAAACAAAAGATAGTACAGGACAGGCAACAAAAATATTATGATGTAAAACACAGGCTAGTTGAATTTGAAGTATGGAAATTTGTTTTGCTTAAACTCAGTCAAATGAAGGGTATACAACAATTTGGAAAGATAGAAAATTTGAGCCCAAGATTCATTGGTCCTTTTTAAATTATTGAGAGGACTGGAAATGTGGCTTACATATTGAATTTGCTAGTACATCTACAAGGGATACACATGTGCTTCACATATTAGTGCTTCAAAAGTATATATCAGATGAGTCAAAGAGAATTAAATTAAAATCAATTAACTAACAACCTGATTTAAAATATGTTAAAGAACCTGAAATAATACTGAAATATGATGTCAAAAAACTAAGGAATCGGGAAATACCTTTCGTGAAGATTTTATGGAAATATGAAACAGAAAGAGATACCACTTGGGAGAAAAAAAACAAAAATGAAAACTCAATATCCGCATTTATTCAACTAAGGTATGTCTATTCTATTATTGATTTTAAATTTCAAGGACGAAATTTTATATGGAGAAGAGATTGTAACAACAGAGCTTGGCTGGTCCAATTAAACCGGCTAGCTACTGTAGCAAAAGATGGAACAACAAATAAAACGTGCCTGGGCGGACCGCACGTAAGCTTGAAGGCCTTGAATGGGTTCATTTCGCGGTTCTGAGCGAAGGAATGTGTATATAAATGAAATAGAACGACCCCTCACGCAAAATAACTACCATTCGCTCACTGCTAAAGAAGCAAATCGCATGAGAAAGTTTCTATTGAGAGAAGTGGCTGAGAGGAAGAAGAAGGAAGAAGGTATGTTATTGATCGTTGTATATTTTAGTGAAATATCTTCCATAAACTAAATCTAATAAAGAGGAAATATCTCTTTTGAGAGCAAAGGAAGAAATTGCAGGAAGAGATCAAATTCATAGTTTAAAATTATTCTATCTCTGATGAAGGTGAAAGGAGAAGAATACAAGTAAAGTAAATCTTGCTTGACAGTTGAGGAGAAGAAAATTATTGAGGTAACTTTCTTTGATTTAAAGGATTTTTTTTTTCTTTTATTTTCTTTTATGTTAGAGAATAAGATGGATAGAGTAATGAAGATTGTGGAGGATGTAGATTTATTCAATATTATATCATATAATTCAATAAGAAAATTCTCTTTGAAATGACTGAAGTAAATTTAGAGATTACTTCTAATGATGTTAAATGTGTTAATAAGATGGATAGAGTAATGAAGATTGTGGAGGATGTAGATTTATTCAATATTATATCATATAATTCAATAAGAAAATTCTCTTTGAAATGACTGAAGTAAATTTAGAGATTACTTCTAATGATGTTAAACGTGTTTGAAGTTCCCTTAGGGATATCAAATCAATTTATTCATATTTGAATGCTATTAAGTGCAAAATGATGTTAATTCAAACGTATATATGATTCTGAAAATTGATAGTATGGAGGTATATAATTATTATGATAATATAAATGTATATGTATGTGTAAAAGATTGTTTATCGATTTAAAATAAATACAAAGAAAAAAGAAAGTGAATTTAAAAGTGTATATATTTGAAAGTATATATATTAATTAAAAATCATGCAAAGATATATATAAAGAATCATGAAATAAATTTATAATATAAAAAATAAAAGGATAAATGAAAAAGGAAAAGTTATATGCATGCAAAGAGTTCACCCCGTATGGTACTTTCTGGAAAAGCAAAGCACCCGTGCACGTTAAATGAAAATAGAAATGGTCATACATTTAGATGGTGCTCCTGACATGCGCGGAGGGAGGAGGGGAGAGGGGGCACGTGCAGCGTCTAGAGATTTGGGAGAGATCGATCCTCATCTCGAATAGAGAATCAATTGTATCTTGCTATTTTCCGTTTTTTTCTTTTATCAAATAATACAAATTATCTACTGTTTTGATGGTTTTGTGTGGATTTTGGTAGAGAAAGTTTGTTGTTTTCCGAAAATTGATAGGAAATACTTGAGATCTAAAAGTGTTTCTTATCAAATTGGTATCAATGCAAGTCTTGGAACCGTTCGTGGGCAGATTTTGGCGAATTTCAACAGCTGATTTTTTGGCCGGGAAGGGACGAACTTGCTGTTTTTGTAATCCAAATCCTGAATTTTTTTATTTACAAAATTTTGTATCGAGATGGCGGCCAAGAAAATTGATGTGCTAGAAGAAAGGCTTGAAGGGGAGATGAACCAAATCAAGACAACGGTGGAGGAAATGATTTCTTCAATGGAAGGACAAGTAGCCGATCTCCGGGACATGATGAAGAAAATGTTGGAAATCCATAACCAAACAGCGGCTTCTGTGGCAAAAGGGGAGGAAAGAAAAAAACACGAATTCTGAAATTCGTAGGGAGGAAGATGAGGCGGAAATTGTGGAGGGAGAAAGAAGGAACCCCTCTATATGGAGCCTTTCTAGAGGGAGGATAGAGGAGGTACATATGGGGAAAGGCATGGGTATGGAGGGATGGAGCAAATGGGTGCTGATTGGGAATGTCGGGAGGGATATTATGGTCGCCGAGGTGCTGATTTTAAAGGAAGAAGAGGGGAATTCGAATGGGGTTTGGGCTATGGCAAGGCAATGGAAGACCGGGAGACGTGGGGTGGGCCGAGCACTTAGGAGAGGGGAAGCTATGAAGGAATAAGGGGGAATGGTGGAGATCAGAAGACGAGGAAACTAAAAATGACCATATTTGAAGGGGATGATGCTTATGGGTGGATTTATAAGGTGGAAAGGTACTTTGTCGTCAATGGCTTGATAGAGGATGAGAAATTAACAGCAGCAGGCTTATGCCTAGAAGGAAAGGCGCTGTCATGGTACCAGTAGACAGATTAAAGGAGACCCATCCGGAGCTGGGGAGAATTCAAGGACTGCTTAATAAACGTTTCCAAACGAACCAAGGAGGAGATTTTTATAAGCAGTTTTTTGCTTTAGTGCATGAGGGATTAGTAGTGGATTATCGAGAGTGGTTTGAGCATTTGACCAGTAGGGGTGAAATGATTATCAGATACTGTACTTGAGGGAAACTTCGTGAAGGGGCTAAAGCCATAAATCAGAGCGACAATGTAAGTCCTTATGCCGCGGGACTTGGGGAGGCCATGAAGTTAGCGCAACTAGTTAAAAATCAGAAAAATCTAGAGAAGGGAGCCAGGAGCAGCAGCTCATGAGGCTCTTATAGGACGACGACCACTCTTGTAGGGCCTGCATCAAACAACATTAATGAGACCACTAGGGAGAACCCAGTTGGAGGGAGTGGGAAAAATTTCAAGAGGCTAACCGAGAAGGAGATGCAGGAGAAGAGGACAAAGGAGTTCTGCTTTCGGTGTGACGAGAAGTATACTATAGGGCATATGTGTAAGGACCGAACTCTTCAGGTTCTCACCGTCTGTGATGACGAGATAACTAAAGAGGGAGGTGAGCGAGAGATGGATGACAAGTTGCATTTGTATGTGGCGGAGGTCTCCCTGAATTCAGTAGTAGGATTCACTTCGAATCATACGATGAAGGTGAAGGGGGAAATAGCAGGCATGGAGGTGGCTGTATTGATTAACAGTGGGGCTACCCATAATTTCATTTCCACTCAGGTCGTCAACCAACTGGAGTGAAATTGGTGGACACCGGTTATTATGGGGTGATGATGGGTACAGGGAAGGTGGAGAAAGGCTAGGGGATTTATAGAGGAGTGGTGTTGACTATGCAGAGAATTCAGGTAAGGGAGGATTTTCTCCCACTAGAATTATGAAGTACTGATGTCATCTTGAGGATGAAGTGATTGCAAACCTTGGGGAAAACTAAGGAAAATTGGGGAGCACTCACGATGTAATTAATGGTGGATGGGAGAAAGGTGGTTATAAGGGGAGATGCAGGGTTGTCCAAAGCTATGAGATCACTTAAGACCATGGTTAGGAGCCTACAAGAGGTGGGGAAGATTATATGGTGGGACTACACAAGCTGGATGTTACAGGATGGAGGGGATGTTTCTCTTTAGTGCAGCCCTTGATTCAGCAAATTGGTAAGGTTTTTCAGCCACCTTGAATGGCCACCTCCACAAGAACACGAGCATATCTGATGGGGACATTAGATCGTGGAGAGTCTATCAGAGACGTGGCCGTCGATCTACGACTACGATTGAGTCATTGTATTTCTGAGTTATTTTATGTATTTTCTTATTTATGATATCATATTGTATTTGTTTTATTAGTTTCCCGTTGTACTCTTTTATTAAGAGAGGTTGTATGTAAGCCCTAGGGGCATTTTCATCCTTTTATTTTTGTGAGTCTTTGTACAAGGCTATTTATAGCCCTAGTGTTCCTCTTTTGAGATTAATGAATGATTAATTACAAATTTTTCTTCTCTTTGTTTGAATTCTCTTGAGAGTTTGAGAGTTTGGAGTGAGATCCTACGAGAGGGAGAATTGCGCATCGCCCACCAACCTTGACGAGTTGGTTTCGTGATTTTATTATCTATCTTTTTCTTTTCCCCCTCCACCACCGCCAGCTCCATCTTCCCCTCTCCCTCCCACGACCCAAAACTCCACTAGTCGCTTGAACCTCCGCCCCCCTCTTCCAACCGTCCCCACCTCCTTCCCCTCGACGCCCCACCACCACCACAACCGCCGGGCCACCCTCCTTACCAAGCCGCCGACCCCCCACCCCTCTTCCCCTTTTCAAATTATTTCATAAAGCCCCCACTTTCCTTATTTAAGTCAACCTATTTTTGGGAAGTATTTGAATTTGAAATAAATCAATTTTAGATTTAAATTTTTTTATTTTTCTCTTAATCCTATATTAGAAAATATTCTTATTTAATTCAATCAATCAAATCACGATGGATTGATTAATTAAAGTCTTAACTCCAAATTTCAAATCTTTCATTTTCTCTTAATCCTATTTTGGGAAGGTTCTTATTCAATTCAATCAATCAAATCATGATGGATTGATTAATTAAAGCCTTAACTCCAAATACATTGCATCTAGACACTTGGCCCCCTTCCCTCTCTTACTTGGCCTCACCCTCCCATGCCCCACCTAGTAATTTCTTTCCTAAAATAAAACTTCTCCAATTGAAATTAAATCAAAGCCGCTCTCCCCTCTCTCTACCCGCATCTCTCTCTCTCTCCAATCCTCTCTCTCTACATTCACACCTCTTTCCCCTCTAGGAATTAAATTCAAAATTAATTCCTAATTCCCTCCCAATTATAAATCTGAGGGATTTGGGAAAAAATTTTGAATGCAGGGACTATTTAGGGATTTCCTTTTGATTGTATGTATTAAATACTTTGTTTTCCTAGGGTTAGGGCATCTTTAATTTGACGGAAATTTGAGATCTCTTAGATTTAGTTTTTTCCTTTGGGCTCTAGCGGCGTTTAGAGATTTGGGAGAGATCGATCCTCCTCTTGAATAGAGGATCAATTGTATCTTGCTATTTCCCATTTTCCATTTATCAAATAATACAAATTATCTACTGTTTATGTGGTTTTGTGTGGACTTTGATAGAGAAAGCTCGTTGTTTTCCGAAGATTGGTAGGAAATACTTGAGATCTACAAGTGTTTCCTATCAACATGATAAGTAGTGAGGTAAAAAAAGGCAAGGTTTTGAAAACCGGACCGGACCGGCCGGTTCAACCGATTCGACCGTGAACCGGTCTGGTGGCCGGTCCGATCCAGCTTCAGAACCGGCTCTGCATAGAACCGGATCAAACCGGATTGAACCAGCGGTTCAACCGGTGAACCGTTGAACCGGTCCGGGTTGGAAAGAACCGGCCGCTTCATTAAAAATATATTTTTTTGTTTTAAATAAAATTTTAAAAATATATTTTTGTTTATTAAAATTTTTTAAACTTTTAAAAATATTTTTATTAAATATGATGATTAATTTCATCATAATACATGCAAGTTATCTTAGATACCTCACATAATTTATTTTGTAAAGAGAGTGTACTTCTCACTTTATAAAGGGTTCAAGGAAACATCTTTAAACTCCCCCTATGATGTGGGACTAAAAAAATTGCATGAATAGTTTAGAATGTGACTTGGGGCTTATTTGGGCTAGTTGGGCTTCAAAAATTTTTTTAGTTGGACTTCAAATTTTTTTTAGTTGGGCTATAAATTTAAATGATATGTATTATAAATTTACTATAATATATATTATAATAATTATATTATAAAATATTAATATTATAAATTTATATATTATATTAAATATTATTCTTATAAATATATAATTTTTAAATGATATTTATATTTATAATTTTGTATTATATATATTTTAAATTTATAAATATTATTAAATGGTCACATATTTAATTATTTATATTATATTAAAAATTATAAAATTTTTATATTATAAATTTATATATTATATTAAGTATTATTCTTATAAATATATTATTCTTAATTGATATTTATATGTATAAAATTTTATTATATATTTTAAAATTTATAAATATTATTAAATGCTCATATACTTATATTATATGATTTTTATGTTATTACTTTTTAATAATATTATTATTTATTACGTCATCCGGTTCGACCGGTCAAACCGTGAACCTCTCCCTCTTCCGATTCGTTGTCCGGTCCGATTTTCACAACCTTGAAAAAAGGAGAGGTTAAGCATAGGGATGTCAATTTTTGACACGACCCGAAACACGATTCGAACCCGACCCGAAAAAATCCGGGTTCGGGTCAACCCGAACCCGAAACGGGTCGGGTTCGGGTTGAACAAATCAACCCGTTTTAAAAATTGGGTCGGGTTCGGGTTGACCCAGCAACCCAAAATTGACCCGAAAGTGACACGCAAACTCATAATTGACCCGAGAACCCGAGATTGACCCATTTTTTACCCGATTTTGACCTGAAAATTGAATATTGACCCGAAAATTAGCAATTTTAGGTCAACTTCGGGTCATTCGTGTCAGATCGGGTTGACCCGAACCCGAATCGGGTCGGGTTCGGGTCGAGAAACCTGACCCGTTTTTAAAAATGGGTCGGGTTCGGTTTGACCCGAACAGTGCCGGGCCAGTTCCGGGTTCGACCCGAACCCGACTCGCTGACCCGAATTGACACCCCTACTTAAGCACCAAAAGGTTAAAATATAAGTTTCTTTCGAACTTGACAAATTTGTTTTGGTAATTTTCCTACTTATCTTCCAAAACACAAAAATTATATTATCCAATTAAACATCATAGACCCGAAACAATATTAATTTTACTTCATTGTGCCTAGAAAACTATAATGTGAAATTAATGTCCTAATCCTGCAAAAAGAAGAACACTCACTGATTATGAGAATTTATTTTGGGCATCCATCCATTTCTTGAGGATTTTACAAATAAGCAATGCCTTTTCATCGGGCCTTCTTAGCAGTAGATTACTTCGAAGGTTAGGACATGTCATTGAGTTTTATTTGTCAATTAGCTCTCTTTTTTTTTTCAAGTAAAGTATGATGAAAGGAGTGCCATAAAATCTATGGATCTTCTATTAACCTAAAAATCCACCAATAAACATTTGTCATGTTTTTGTTACAAGTTTTTGATAGATATACATCGGCTCCATCAACTTTTTTATTAATGTTAGCTGAGCGCAGGTTCTTGTAAGATATACCGGGGCTCCATCATCTTTTCTAGTAATGCTGACTGAAACTACTCGGTGACACATGATTTCTTCCATAAGCACGCACTATATCTCCCAAAAAAGGTTTAATTAACACACTAAATAGAAAATATGAATATCAAAATGAATAGATTCACAAACATTTTAATGGTTTAGGTGCTGAAAGACAAGATCTGCATATTAATGTAAGTACAAAATAACAGAAAACCGATATGAACTTCAGCGGATGACATTGAATCAACTAAAATAACGGGTAATTTAAACCAGATAAAGCAATCAATATAAAGGTAAATATATCCATGAGCTGCAAATTCTAATACAAACTACTTAGATAACTTAATACTTGTGAATATATAAATAACCTCTTGACACTATATTCAAATCCCCAAAGCATATGAGGCTCAAAAATCCTAAATGCACCACTCGTTGCAGTTCTTAACTTTAGTGCAAACACATTCCTATAGATGCAAACATGATTGAAACAACCTACGAATGATTGTTTGCAAGCCATTCCGGATTGAAACAACCGATAAATGTGTTCATCTCCATCATTACATCTTCAGTTAACTCTACATGTGGACAATCACAAGTTGTGGATGCATAAAGTGCCATATTAAAGCATTAGGAGGGTTTACTCTAAGGGGAACAGAGCATAAAGCACAAACATTATAAGAAATTTAACAAAGAACTAAATTTATAAAAAAAAATTATATTTCTTCCAAGAGGAAGATCACCCATCTTCAAGAAAGAAATGGAACAAATGATCTCTACCATGCAATGCCCGCATCACCAACACCGCCGTTACCAAAACTGAAATCTAAAGAGTATAAAAACAAGCACAAATACTTCGCAAGAAGTACGATTGAAGAGCATCCAACCGCAAATTTTAATGGGAGCCTCAAGCTCGAGTAGATTGGGTTGCTGCAGAAAGATATCACGTGACACAACACAGAGCTGGCGAATCTCCGCCTCCGAGAGCTGCACCTGCTTTCCTGGCCTCCCTCTCACCTCCAGCAGCCGCCGTATGATATCATCCAGAAGACCACTATCCATCAATCAATATCCTCCCCTCTCCAAACCCTAAAACATAAACCAAACTAAACCAAACCAAAACAAGCCCTTTTCTTATATTCCAGGAAATCGATCGGACTTAGTACCAAGGTCTCTGCGTGGCTAAAAGCGAGGATTGATTGCAAGGTAAATAACGGAAACTTCACTCCCCAACAATTCTTGACCTAGCCAACACCACGATCTCTTGAAATAACATCCCTCTCCGCCTCTCTCCTCTCTTTCCCGTACCTTGTTTCCTTTCAATCCTAGCAATCCTCGGAGTAAGAGGTTTCCCCCTCTCCCTCCCCCTCCCCCTCTCCCTCTCCCTCTCTCTCTCTCCTACGATGTTCGATTGACTTCGAGAGGATGAAGCTGAACACAGAGAGTTGGCAAGAAGATGCTGAGACAGAAGGACAGCTTATTACATCGGTGGAGCGCATAAACTTTCTATGCGATACAAGTGATCGACCGTGAGAAGCTAAACAAGGAAATGCGATTGGTTCAGAAATCTGAGTATGCGGACGGTCGTGTGTGAAGTTAACACAGCCTAGCATGAATGGATGATTAGTCCAAATATGAAGTTGATGGTCGTCTTCTTTGGTCGCGAATAGGACGTGCCGTTAAAAGAGGGTTCTTTGTAGTGGAAATTAAAAAGATAATTTACTATAATATTTTAACTCTGAATAATTCAAAGGGCAAAGAGACCTTCATCCTATTGGAAGATAAAAAGAATATTTATTGAGCTATTTTTAACTCAATTATTTGACATGAATAATTATCTCTTAAATACTTTATTCATAACTTAAATAATTTTTTTAATTGGCATAAATGATATTTAACCTTTAAATTAGGGCAATTAATATTGGTAGAATTTATTTTATTTATTTTCTAAATAATAAATCTCATTCTCATCTTTGAATGAAATATTTATTGAATTTACAAATTTATGCCATAATATTTTGGTCGGTTACATGGTATGGATTTCTTGGGGAGACTTATTGGGTTGAAACGTTCTTTTTCATGTCATTTCTTTCTTGTTATTCTGTTATGTCGTATTCAAATGTTATTTTTCATTTGTTCATGCTCATATATTGGTGGATGGACAATCAATGATTTATGCAGCCAGTCTTCTTGTTGTGAGTAAGCTTGCATTTAGAACAGCTTTTTTACTACTTCTTAAAGCAGATTTTAAGTACAAAAATTTTAACTGTTTCATAAAGCAACTTTTTAGTACAAAAATTTAATTTTTGTATTAAAAAGTTGTTTTAAGAAGCAGTAAAAAAAGAGTCTCAAATGAAGCCTAAATCTTTATATATGACTTTTATTGATATATCATCAATGGCGATTCAATAGCTAGTAGGCAAGTCTTATTATGCCAAGTTTAGGATCGAACAAATGATACATGCTTGTTGCCCTTATTTTTATATAATTAATAATTAATTCATTTCAATATCATATTTTATTTTATATATATATATATATATGAAACTTAAAGTAAACATCTAAATGAATATAATAACATTATAATTATGCTCAATTTCACTAAGTGTTATATAATTACATAATTAAACATACTTAAGACCTAATTGTCTTAGATGACACAATTAGGTAAACTAAATGAGGTGCATGGAACATATGGAATCTATTAAACTTGCTTCTAACTCACCCATTCATGTACAAGTTGGGGAAGAGATTGTGAATGAGAAGAAGGATAATATGTAGGTCCTCATCATTTATTGTATCATTCTTTCAATGACTTAGCATGACAAGAGGTAGGAGGATTTAACCCATCTCTAATATGATGTAGAGAAACATAGATATTAGCGCATCTCTAACTATTGTGTATTATGGATTATGTAAAGTCATAGGCGGATCCACCAAGAACTCAGACCCTCAAAAAAATTTTTTTAAAAAAAATATTTACAGGGGGATATTTTGAAATATTTTGAGTATTTTTGGTATCCCCAAAAAAATATTTTTTGCCATAATTTTATCAATCATAAGCATCTTTGTCCATCCCCGAAAAAAAAATTTGCCCACCCTGAAAAAAGAGATTAGCAAAAATAATAAAAAGAATAAGGAGTAATTGATTGGGGACTTAACAGAGCCATTAAGCAAGATGCACGAGCTAATGCATCCATATGTCATTATCCTTTCTACATGATTAATAACAATCAAAATTTTATCTTCAAATCTTGATTATCAGGATTGGAAGAAAATTCTAAAGTTAGTGAGATAGGAATTAGCACCATAAGCATAACATGGTTTCTACAATTATAAACACCCATTATATGAGTAGATAGCAAGATAATCATTTTTGTTGCACATAGATGCTTTAATTTTTGCAATACACTCACTACATTCAATGTAATTTTAATCTTCTTTTATAGCACACGAATGCTTTATATTACATAACAAGGGAGCTGATTAGGCACTACCTAAAGAGCCATAGGTTAGGCATTATTATCTTAGATGAAATATTTGATCAAGACTATAGTGCAATAATTTATGCATTTAAAAAGTTGAAGATACAGGACTTGTTTAGGTGGCCTAAATAAATGCTTATGTATGTTATTAGAGATGACAAGAAGTTCATGATGTATTGGAATAATGCTAATTTCATACTTTTTTAATGAATTGGAACATAGTTTATTAGATAATATATGAGGTTTCACTACCTACGAAAATGCTTGGTGTAAGTGTAATAACTCAAACATGTAAAATAAATTTATTTGAAAAATATGAAAATGTTGAAATATAGCATTTTGGCGCTGATCTGGTAAGCGTTGCAGCATTAGTCTATGAATAATATATATATATATATATATATATATCCCTGCCTCATCCCACTGACTCCCTTAATTGGTTTTTTGGCTCAGAAGAAATTGAAGAGGGGAAGAAGATAGAGGATAGAGAAAAGTTTTTGGATCGTATTTGTTAGTCATTTATGTTACAAATTTTATTTTATTCATTGAAAGTGGCCAATCTCTTATATTTCAATGATTTTGATTTTTATGAATTTTATCTCTAAAAAATCTATAAAAAATTATATTACTCCTGATTTCATAAGCTTTCATCGTACAAATTTAAATATGTTATAGATTTGATTATTTTGAATGATTTGATATGATTTTATTGTATTTTAATAAAGTACTAATGATATCAAATACATGATATGATAACTTCACGTGACATCCTAGTGATCCACTTGATTTACATATTGTAAGTTATAAGGAGCTAAAGATTGATTGGAGTTATAAGGAGTCGAGACAACTGATTTATGTGATTCAAAGAGAGTTATAAAGAGTATATTTATTGGAAGTTATAAGGGGCGACTGAGTGTGAGTCATAAGTGCAAAAGTAAAATATCCTTAAGATACACTCATTGAATATATGAATATTGATACTGACACTACTACAAACACTGTATTGATATTATAACTGACAGTAATAATGTTTACTGTCATTACAATTTTTTAACAATTAAATTATGATACTAATATTGTTACTGACATTAGTATTATTGATTGTTACTAATATTTTGACTGATGAATTATAGAAGAATAAATTAATACAGATAATCAGTATAGACATTGGTGCATACATTTCTTTATATGAGTTATAACATATTATTCTCTTTTATCTTGTATTGATTTCAAATGTAAGATTTTAATTACTTGATGGGCTATGTGCTAATTACATAGTTTTATATGTTTTAAGTATAAGTGTAAGGATCCTATGATATGAGGCTTCGAATAAGATAAAAATTCAATCATGTTTCTTTATGCTGTTTATTGATAAACTCTAGTTAAATGATTAAATTGAAACATTGATATAATTTAATAAATAATCCATTTGAGCCTTGTTCGAACTAAGATTATAGTTTGTTTGAATCAATATTCAAATGTGATTTGAGCCTTGTTCGAACTAAGATCAATCCTTATTCAAATAATATTCGATCATTTTTCAAACTTTGATCGAATAATTTAATAAATAATCCGTTACAACTATGATAAGAAGTCATATAAAGTTAAATTTACCCAACTAATAAACCTCACTATGTCGAACACTGTGGCTGTCACTAAAGTGAAGTCTCCTCTGCTTGTAATCCAATGTATTTAGCCAAACACCCTTAGCTATCTCATGAGCATAATTTTTTATTAACTGAAATTGATAAAGTAATTGAAATTCTCAAAGGAATAGCACTTTTTGATATTCTTTAGTAAAAATGATAGTGAGACTTATTGGTTGTTGAGTATTACAATGACGTAAATCTTTTGACATTCGACTACTCAGAAGAAGAAAATGAGTGCAAAATTATACTCATATGCCAAACAGATCCATGACATATCGGGAGACTTCTATGACTATAAAAATAAACATTTAACCTCCGTCCAATAACCCTAAAGATTCTGCTAATAGTAATTGTAATCAATTGGAAGATAAAATGAGATCGAGCACTACCAAATCAAAAGTGTTTTATCAAAATTTGAAGCTAAGGAGGTTAAAGGAATATATTCCGCCGTAATAGTTCCGCCGTAACGTGCGACGGAAATGGTTCAGACGTCCCAATAGCGTCGAACGTTCCGGCCGAAAATGCGTCGGTAACTTTACGGCGTATTTTGCGCCGGAAAGTTTGACGCAAACTTTACGTTGGACAAAGCCGCCGGAAACTGCGCCGCTTACTACCGTCCATAAATTTCCGCCGGAAAATCCGACGGTATTTGCGTGTTTTCCCGTAGTGATATAAATTCAAAGTGAGAATTTCATGAAAATTATATAAAAAAATAGTTATATAATATTTATAATATGTAAAGTATTAGCAAACACATAATATACATAATCATAATTAGATATCTAATCATAACATTAATTAAAAATAAATATTAATTTAATATAATTTTGATTTTATATTGAGTTAAAAATAAAATTATTTAATTTTAATTTGAGCCAATCTAACTTAACTCAACTCAATACTTTGCTCCCCCCTCCCTCCACCTGCAATAGCTCATTAGGTACAACTAGGTCTAGCATCAAGCTCCATGCAAGTTAACCTAGTCATATAAAGAGCATCTTTTCTCTCTCTCTCTCTCTCTCTCTCTCTCTCTCTCTCTCTCTCTCTAAATCAGTAAAAAGAAAGAGAAGGTAAATAGACAATGAGCCGAGAAAGGACCACAAAACTATAAATTATTCTATGCGGATGCCGGATGCAGTTCTATGTCCGGAGACAAATCAGGTCAAGCCACATCAGCGATACCGAACTGCGGTACTGAGAGAAGGGAAAACATGACGCATTCTGCCGGACGACGTTTGACATCCGCACAAAATAATTTTTCCACAAAGACATGTTGAAGGCAGTCATTGAGGTAAAAGGTTAGAAAGAAGGGCAGTGAAATGGGTACTTTCCTACAATGCCTAAGAACTTAGGCTTTAGATTCTTTCTCTAAAGGCTTTCAATGTTCATTGATGAGACTCAAGTGTATCCATCTCTGAGTTACACAGTTCATGTCTGCCAGATGGATCCTAACCCATCATGTCACTTGGCCCATCTCAACCCCCACCACCCTATTGCTATCAAAAGACACACCAACCTAACTTTTACCCTCACTTCATTTCCCTTTATTGGCAATTGCCCTGTGAACCATCACCCATTGTAGCCTTCTAGCTTTTATGTGGAGGAAAGTTATGAGTTAGGAAAGCCAAATATGATTTAAAAAAAAATACTGACAATTTGACAGTGAAGTAAAAATATATTTATTACACAATCTTGTAAATGTTAAGAGAAGAATGATGAAGAGTTAGAAATAAAATTTGAGATTTGAAGTGGATATTGTGATACCAAATGTTGGGTTTTTTTTTTTTTTTTTTTTGTTGAGGAAAGATTATGATAAAAATTTGAATGAAATTCAACATTATTCAAATAATATTAAAAAATGAGGAAAAATGATAGAAGTTTAATTTAGGGCGTGGCTACTATTATAAGATTTAGGTTTAGCATATGAAGGTTGGCACATACTGAGGAGAAATTATTTTGTGCAGAAACCAGACGTAGCTCTGTGTCCGGAGGTGAATCAGAACGCGTTACATCACTCAGTAAATAACGAGTACACATCAAGGAGGTGACGTGGCGTGCTCTTATTTGCCTCTGGACAGGGTCCAGTGTCCGCACAGAATAATTAATCCACACTAAGGGTTTGTTTGAGGTGATTGCAACTATCTATAAAAACTACTAAGAATAATTACGAGAAACAAAAAATATATATTTTTAAAAAATTTGTTCATTTCCTTCCTCTTAATAAAGTCAACAACAAATTTTTATCCTATAACATATTTAATCATAACAAGTTATTTCATGCCACACAAATTTTGGATAAAATTGTAAAAAAAATAGTGGCTAAATAAAACTATAGTAATTATCTGAAAAACAAAGCTATCTAAGAAATCTATCAAAAATAAACTCTAAATTTGATATGTATAACACATCCTAAGAAATGGAGGTAGATATAAATATATAAGAAAATGAGCTAATATCTTTATCATAGTATATTATTTCTATTAATTTCTCTCATAGTACACAGTAAAATAACATGAAATCTAAAACACCCATTGCATATTTACTTGTGCTACCCATAATTTCCATCAACAGTATGACAAAAACAACACTTCAACACCAACATTACATGTCACCTCACTGCTTAGACACAAATCAATTAAAAAAAAACCAAAGTTTGAATCAGACATTAATGAGTCACCTTCTCATGTCCTCAGGTGAAGAAGATAGGAATAAAGAATTATTTTTTATGTTTACTGGAGCTTCCATTTCCAATCTTCTTTACCTCTTTTCCTCTCCTCCTGTCTTCTCATGGCCTCCTCTTTTTTTCTGTTCAACTCTCTCTCCTATTGCTTCCACATGAGCTCTCTTTTCAAAACCTGACCCAGCTCTTTCTCTTCTGTCTTTCACTAAGATCTCCTGATCTCAGTGCATTCCTCCTCATTTTCATTACCATTATACTGAACAATTTCTACACATTCCATGCCTCAAGAAACACAACCAGACTCTTCAGAGTCCAGCTTTCCCATACTGGCTATCTCAGTTATAGGAATTATTGCCACAGCCATTATCCTCTTGAGCTACTATGTCTTTGTAACCAAGTGCTGCCTAAATTGGCAGCACTTTAGAATCATCTTCGACATCTCTCGCTCTGGTCACCGCCATCGCGGCGGTGGCGAGGACCTTTTCACCTTCTACTCGGCCATCATGGACGCCCATGGGCTCGAAGAAGGTGCAATTCAGTCGATACCGAACTTTCGATATCAAAGAGGTCGGGTTCAGTGCTCCTTCCATGAATGTTCAGTGTGTCTGAATGAATTCCAAGAAGAAGAAAGGATAAGAATGCTCCCCAATTGCTTTCATGTGTTCCACATCGATTGCATAGATACATGGCTTCAGACACATAAGAACTGCCCAATCTGCAGGTCAGAAATCACAACCACATCACCATTACTCACAAATGAAATCACAGAACATAATTTAAATCAGAATTGTTCTGATGAAAGGGAGAGCTTGGTGGCTGAAGTGAGGGAAGATGAAGCAAGGAGAACAGAGATAAGTTTTGAAGGGAGGACTGTGAGGAAGATGACTCAAGTCTCAAGTATGGGAGATGAGTGTATTGGCATGAGAGGTGAAGGGAGGGAGTTTGGAGTTCAGCCAATGAGAAGATCTTTCTCTTTGGATTCTTCCAATGATAGATTGCTCTGCATTGCAGTTCAGGAGATATTGCAAAATAACAAAAATTTACAAGCTCTGAGCAATGGTGAGGGAAGCAGCAATGGCAATTCTGGTAAGGTTAGAAGGTCCTTTTTCTCATTCAGCCATTCTAAAAGCTCTAAGAGCGCAGTTCTTCCAATCCAAAGCTAGTTTGTTTTTCACTTACTGAATCTGTGAGAGAAAATTGCTGCACTAAATTAGTGAAGAGAATCTCAGGGTTTGTTTTCTCCTTTTACAAGCACCCTTTTTTTTTTATATATGACTGGAACGTTAATCTTCAACAATTAAAATTTTATTTGTGACTGGTGATGCTGCGATTTATTAAAGTTGTTGCAGAATTGTTTTAAGAAATATAAGATATTTACAAATTATTATATATATATATATCTATTTGTTTTCCTTATAGATAGAGTAGCTCTAGTGACAAATAAGATCAGAAATAGTCACCTTAGATAGTTTGAACACATAAAATATTGACCTCCCAATGACCTGATTAGGAGAGTAGATGCATTGGATTTGACCTATGTTAAGAAAGACAAAGTTATATCTAAAAAGACTTAGCTAGAAAAATATCAGAAATAACTTTCTATTAAATTTAAATAAGAATTTGACTTCTAACAGGACAGCCGAATCCAACCTATCTTTATTAGATTTAAATGAGAATTTAATTTTTAATAGACCACAATGGAGAAAAAGGATTCATGTAGCAGACTTCACATGGTAAAATAAAGGCTTGATGATTTTGTTGTTGTAATCATAAGAAAACTAAACCTAATACTATATTGAGGCTCACAAGAATATGAAGAAATTTAGGGGAGGAATTTGGACTAGTCATGTGTGCTATCTTGCATTTTCGATGCCATGAAAGCTACATGAAAAGAGGGGGACCATAGAAACTTAATAAAAAAAGGTTGAAGAGAATGAAAGATTAGCAAGCATTGGTAGCTAAAGGCACCAAACTTCCAAATGGTGTTCACACTCCATACTAGGAAATACAAGCATGCTTGTTGATAGAAATTACACTTACAACCCTGACAATGTTATGAATTTACTCCTGGTTTTGTAACTGAAAGAGACATCACAAATGAAATGTAATGTAAAATGAAGCAAAAGTAAATAAATATAGAAATTGTATTATAAAATAAAATAATTTAAACAACTTTAAGTTCACACAATTGCATTACTTTTTAGTTGTGCTTTCATTTAACTTATGCTTTATAATTGTTTTCTTGCTATTTAAAAAAAATAATAATAATTTATAATTAAAAGATGATTTTAGCTGTCAAATTTTTTGCTGTGTTGGAGCTATGAAAATTCTACTATTTAACTTAAAAAAAAAAAACATGTTTATAATACCTAAAATAGCTGTCAAATATATTACAATTTTATAATTATCTTTATAAAAAATTACAACGACCATAAACAAACTCATGGGATCTATTTGAGATTGTTGAAATCAGACACAATGTCGTCCTAAGATCAACCATAATGCGTCATGTAAGCAATACCTAGCCCCGGTACCGAGCAGTACCGAGCCGGAATATCGAGCAAGGGGTGACGTGGCGTATTCTGATTGATCTCCGAACGACGTTCAGCGTCCGTACAGAATAACTAATCGTGGAGACGAGCATGAGTTGGTGCAGAAAAGTGCTGACAAATCATGAAAGGAACTCAAGGAGTTGCTGGAGACGACAACGACCTGCATGTTTGGCATTTGACACCATCATATCAGAATATAATTCACACTTTCTCTAACAATCAATCATAAAAAGTGCAAAAAAGTCTAAAGTTCTGTAAAATAAGACATTTATTAAGAAAATTTGAAACGTTAAGAACTTTGATTTGGCATGCTGTAATAATATTCATGGAACTAAAAGTTGGAAGATAGTATACAGAACCTGCTGCAAAGTTGGGAACACGAAATATAAAGCATGTTTGACAGATAAACCCATAGTTGGTTTTTCTTACATAAATTATTGGACCTGAAACCATTAAAAATATCGTAGGCTCTCTGCTCTAGGGACCTTTCAAACTTTGACCAATAGTTTGCTCAGATTTTTTAAACATGTAGAAGTAGGAGTTGCTGCCTGGAAGATATGAGCAGAAGCATGGTGAGGCAGGTAAAGTGATTACCATGTTGTTCAAATGACTACAAAAAGTGACATGCATAGGCTGCTAGCCTGGTACTAAAAGCAAACCACATCTAAGTACGAAAATATTTGGTAAATCAATAGGCCAAACGCCTGGATACCACTTATCATCAGTCAGAGCATCTTCAACCGAACAAATATGTCAATGACGTCGCTGGATCGCTGCAACTGAATATCAAATCTTCTGCTATTTGCTTAGCGGGTGAACATTGCGAAACCAATTCACCAACGTAATTTTTCTGTCACAGCAGGATTTGTCGAAGAAACGTGTCAAAGAGGAGAAAGATGATTACCTTTGCAGAAGCCCGCAAAATGGAAGTTCGATTGGAGTGAATTACTGCATTTTGGAGTGAAAAATGAGATTTTTGTTTGGAGATGCTCTGAGTATAAGATGGTTGCACTTACCGCCAATATATATGACTAAAAATACAAGGCAGCTGCAAGATTTAAGAAGAACGTGAACAGAGGAATTCATATCCTGAGATAAATACACGAGTTCTTAAAAATATGCCATGTATAATCTATTTTTTGTTTTTTGTTTTCACTTTAAAGCTTTGGAAGCATCATATGAGGAAGACAGAAAGAAATGGCTAAGGAAACATGATATATTTTGAATCTCTCATCTAAAACATCCTTGGAACATCCTAGTGATTTCTTTTTCTGTGAATGGAGGACTAAAGCCCGATTGATTGCCATTAAGAGGGAAAAAATTTGGGTCACTAATCAAGATAAATTTTCTCGTCATCAAATTAATTTGAGATGAATATAATCTAAGAATTAATTAATTAATCTTATCTTATATTTATCTTAAAATAAAATTTACTTAAAATCATCATGAACAAATATAAATCAGAATTTTAACTCATAATTTCTAACTCTTCAAAATTTCTCCAACTCTTCAAGCGGAGAAATTATTCTGTGCGGAGACCGAACGCAAAAGGCCGTCCGGAGACCAACCAGAATGTGCCATGTTAGCGATACCGAGCCGCGGTACCGAGCAATACCGAAGCACAGAGTGACGTGGACACATTCTGATTGGTCTCCAGACGATGTTCGGCGCCCGCACAGAATAATTAATCCTTCAAGTGAGGTAGTGATAGAGTTCCCCAAAGTCAGCATCTAAAGTGGCATATGTCACTTCCTTTTTGAGGTAAATATGTTTTGATGCCCTCGTGACTTCATGCTTGAAGCTAGTGCCATATGATCCTCGCACATCAATTATTTTCCCACGTCCTGACGTCCTGAAAACCAAATAGTTAATGAGAAGCAAAGCTTAATTAACCCACCAAAAAAAAAAAAAAACAAGTAAAAAAGAAGCTCGCCTGGGTACTAACACCTTAATAGTGACATGCCTGAAAAGTACACGACGCAATACATTCTAGACTCTTGCCCGAGTGCCTAGGTAATTGCTTGGCTCAACTTTAAAAACTTTATTAAAGCTACATCATCCGAATCAATTTAGTATTAAAGATCAAAGCATTACAGCGTTTTATTCATATTTCTTTACTACCTAATCTATCATCCCTCCACAAACTCAAAATTCATGTTGTCAACATCGCACAGCAATTTTTAACCTTGTCGGTTTTTGATGTTAATCAATCCATCTCAGAACGAGATAATATAAAAGAATAATAGAAGAAAAAACGTGACAGTTATTATCCATGTTCTTTTTTCCTTTAGACAGCACTCATGATACAAAGAATAGTTTCGACGGCATAAACAACCACTGTTTGTAGTCCACCTTCACTGCCACCCCAAGGTTTGAATTTATTATTCTGTGTGGAGTCCGGAGGTCATCCGGAGACCAATAAAAATGAGCCACGTCACTCCAAAAATGTACCGTGCTCGGTTCTGCGCTCGGTACCAAGCGCGTAACCGGACAGGTGAACCTTCTGGTGTCCGCACATAATAATAGCTCCAAGGTTTGAGGTTCCATGCATGCCTACCACAAGAAAAGCCGGCCTATTAGAGTAGCGACTAGTGACTACATTCATATGTTCCTATCAATATGCTATTTTAGCATGATGTAACGCAAGGAATCTATCTTAGAAATAATAAAAAAATACTCAAGGTTCGAACTTCAATTCATTCATCAATTCATGGATGAATGATAATGGCAGAAATTTTAGCATATTCCCCTATGACCTCACTAACGGCATGATCAGCCTTCGCATTACAACATTTTAGCTAACCATCAGCATGAAAGACAAGCTCTTTGTGATAACGCAATTGTTAAATAAATAAATAAGTTGCAGAGCTTTTTCTGGGTCATCAACCTATCTTTATCCAAGAAATTTTTGCTAGACTACCCAAACTAAAACCCAAAACACATCCTGGCAACTTATGTAGATAGGATCTCAGTGAGACCTAGTTCCCCGCCTCAATACTCCTCTCCTCACTTTGGGAATACAAAATGAGGGAATAAATTGTATTTCTTAGATTTAATGCTATTACCCAACCACATAAGTATAATCAGTCTCTACGGTTTAATTTATGGACCCTCTCAGCTTGTTTTCTAATGTCATAAAAAAGACGGGTAACGGGTATTATTCTCGCTGAAAAATAATTATCCAATAATCAAGGTATTGCAACATACTAAAAGAGCCATTTTTGAAGGTTTAACTAGAATAAGGGAATAAGAAGGCTCCCAACTATAAATCTATAAGACTATAAAAATCACGTGAAACAAAAGGAGTGATTCTTATCAACGAATGACAGCAGGATGGGATAAAACATATAAGTTGTCAACACATTGAAACCTGTCTTGGGATTGTGTAAATTATTTTCCAAGTGCAAATGTCTAATGCAGAAATGGTGCAATAGAAGAAGTTGCAGTGATTCAAAGCTTTTGCATATGCTTATGAGATGGCCAATAAAAAATAAACCTAATGCAAAGCATAAATGGTTAAATAGATTTGAGAGTTTTAAGCCATCCATCACAATCTTTTTTTTATGTATACATAAAAGTGTTTTCAAAGTATAAGTAACAATCTAACAAAATATAAATATAAATATAATTATCGTTAAACTAACACAGATCCCAAGGCATTCCTTTCATATTTCTCATTTTCTAAGCTTAATCAAAACTTTCACCTTCTCCTATTTGGTACCCCACAATTAATTGGTAAAGCTAAAGATAGATAAAAAAGATATGAAGAAGAAAAATCTCAAAATAATAATAATAATTTTAAAAAAGTGATAGCTTTGTTAAAATAGGTAACAAAATAATATGTAGATGAAAGATTTTTTTGAGATAAGAGGGGCAGAACAAGTTAAAATAAAAACTCAATTTTATGTATATCCTCATTTCGAATCTTGTCTTTAAGAGTAAAGCTACTCATCCACCCAAGCATCCTCATCTTTGTAACGCTTAACTTAATATTATGTTTCTCTTTTAATGGACAACATTCTGCATCATAAACCATTGCATGTCTCACTACCATCTTATAGAAATTTCCTCTAAGTTTGAGAGAAATTTTTCTATCATCACATAACAAGCCCGATGCATTCCTCCACTTCAACCATCCAACTTGAATTCTAAATTTCTACTAATAATATCCCCATCTATTTCACCATCAATATGAACAATAGACCCAAGATATCTAAAATGTGTGCTCTTATTAATGACTTGATCGCCCAAAGTAACAATCCCCCCACTACATCTATTACTTTATCAAAATTACATTCCATATATTTAATTTTAGATCTACTCAAACGAAAGCCATTAGACTCTAAGGTTGACTTCCATAATTCAAGTTTACCTTCAACTCCCTCTCTAGTCTTATCAACAAGAAGAAATATCATAAAAAAAACCATACACCATGATACAACCTCTTGAAATGTCTAGTGAGGCATTCATGACTAAGGCTTCATTTGGGACCGCTTTCTTTCTGCTTCTTAAAGCAGCTTTCAAGTACAAAAAAAATTAATTTTTTGTACTTGAAAGCTTCTTTAAGAAGCAGAAAGAAAGCCGCCACCAACGAAGCCTAAATCAAAAAGATATGGGCTTAAGGCTGATCCTTGATGTAATCCAACATTGAAATAGGAAAATACTTGGTCAAACTACCTTGTGTTTGAACACAAGTAATAGCCTCCTGCATACATATCATTAATGACTTAAGTATTATTAACCCATTTTTTTTCGAGAACAATCTATAGAACTTCTCTTTGAACTTTATCATATGCTTTCTATAAATCAATAAATATCATATGTTGATCTTCTTTATTCTCTCTATACTTCTCTATCAAACCTCTCAATAAATGTATAGCTTCCATAACAGACCTATCCGGCATGAATCCAAATTGATTTTGAGAAACATTAGTATCATGCCGCAACCTATGCTCCATTAACTCTCTCCCATAGTTTTAAAGTAATGACACATTAACTTAATTCCTCTGTAATTTGCATAATCTTGTGCATCGCCTTTATTCTTAAAAATAGGAATCAACACACTCATTCTCCACTCATCTGACATCTTTTGTCTTCAAAATGATATTATATAGTTTAATAAGTTAAGAAATTCCTTCATCTTTTAAGCATTTTCACACCTCTATTGAATATCATCAGGTCCAATAGCTTCTTCATACTTCATTTTCTTTAAAACCTTTTTAACTACGGTTTTACTAGTATGCCGATAAAAACAAAAATCTTTATTTTCATTTAGGGTGCTAAGATCACTAAAGTCCATTGCATTCTCATAATCTTCGTTAAAAAGTTTAGCAAAATATCTCATACACGTTTGTTGAATATCCTTTTATAATAAAAGCATTTTTTGATCTTCATCTTTAATATACAACACTTGAACTAAATCCTTACTACTCCTATCTCTTTGTTTAGCTAACTTATACATATATTTTTTGTCATCCTCAGTATCTAATTTATTATATAAATAATTAAAGCAAAAATCTTTACACTGCAAATTGCTTTTTTACACGATAGAAAAATTGCTCGTTACCAGCAGACAAAATCCACTGATATCCATGTAAATCCACCGGTAAAATCCCGTTTCTAACGAATTTCCAGCGAAAAGTTGTTCGACAGTAATTCGCGGGTCGCAAAGTTTATTTCGTAGAAAAACATCTGTCAGAAATATTCCCAACGGATGTATCAACGAAAAAAATGAAACCAATACGTCGTTTTCCTATATTAAATTCAGGTGTTTTATTTGCCGGAATTACTGGCATATTTTTTTTCGCCGTAAATTTCGACAAATAAAATGCCAGATGATTTCGCCGAACAGTCGGCGGATGGCGGAATACGGTGTAAGGTTTTTGCCGGAAAATAAGAACACAACATCTACTCAGAATCAGTCTTCTCTACGGAAGCTACATGCTTTTCATTGAACTGCTCTCTCATTTTCTATAGTTCATCCAACAACTGAGTTTGTTGCATCTGCACTTGCACTTGCTAGTCAGCTTGTGATTTCCTGAATTGCTATAGCTCGGCTTGAAGGGCAGCTACTTGTGTGTTATATAACGACTCATGGGTAATTACTTAGAAGCTGGAGCCACCAGATGTCTGCCCCTCATATACGTAGGCTTGCGAGCCTAAATTATAAACCCTATTGTGTTGCATTCCTCCCACCGCTTGCGACCAAGTGCGGTAGCAAGAATATTCTACTGATCCACCAAAAGAGCCCTCACCTACTCTTGTCTGGCTCTCTCGAAGTCATGTATACTCGTCCTATAAAATTTAATAATAAATTAAGCAATTTACAAATGAAATCAAAACTATAAAACTTATATATTTACATAGGATCTCTTTGCTCGCTCATCAACTCATTATTGGTCCTCCTGCCGCCTGTGGGTATGACTATACAATTCAATAGTGATCGGCTCTTTACCCAGCACCTCTTTCTGTAATAGACTTACATTAGTATTCATATCTAAATAAATTATTAAAATCTTTTAAAATATCTTACCAAACATCGTTTGTGCTCAGTATGTAAAATTAAGCCTCCAATATAAGGGGAACTACCCATGCCGCCACCATCAGAAGCTATGTTCTTTCTATTATGGTCCCTCCTACTGGTATAATCTAGGCTACCCCAAGCAATACTCAGTTCAACCTATACACTCTCACCAATCCAGAGTGATCGCTTGTAAACATATCTCACATGCAAGTCAACCCACATTTTTCAAATTTTTTCTGATTTTATCATTATGCTGGGCAGCTAATAAAATTTTTTCTGCATTTAAATGCATACAATGTATAATATATATTTTTGTTAGCTTAAGCAAAAAAGATATAATATAAAATATATTTGTATAATAACTAATTTCAAATTCTCTAAACCACATGTCTCGCACTTCTTTCGTGACATTCTTCCAAAAAATATAAGGAGCATCATACCTGCCCTGTATTATGTCCTGTATTTTATGCGTTGGCTGTTTTTATGGGTGAAACTTGTACAAAATAAGTTAAGTGAGAAAAAAATTTATTCAATTTTAGTTGCATGTTAACAATATAATAAGCACATACGCGTCACCAGTCATGTTCAATCAACATGCAACCATTTGTCAACTGTTAGGGCCAGACTGAAATCAGTGTATGAAAGAGAGCTGATGGTGATAGTGTTGGCAATATAGAAGTGACGACCTTAGCTGCTAAGCGACACTTCATAGTAAGGACCGATCAGAGGAGTTTAAAGTTCCTATTAAAGTAGAGGATCGCGACAGAGAAGCATCAGTGGTGGCTTTCCAAGCTGTTGGGTTATGACTTCGAGATCCAATACAAGCCCGAATTGAAAAAAAAAATTGCAGATTCTCTCTTCAAG
Source organism: Dendrobium huoshanense (assembly GCA_016618105.1). Taxonomy (NCBI): domain Eukaryota; kingdom Viridiplantae; phylum Streptophyta; class Magnoliopsida; order Asparagales; family Orchidaceae; genus Dendrobium; species Dendrobium huoshanense. Next base: position 6,735,083 of record CM028358.1, on the reverse strand, counting down.
CGTAGTGAAAACCCTAAGGTTATAGCTCTATCTATTCTCATTATGGTGGATTGGGAGATCTTGAGGCATGAAAGCGAGCAGGATGAGGAGTTAAGTAAGATCAACAGAGCCTTACTGCAGAACAAGGATAGTGATAGGAAACACTTGTATTCACAAGTGTTCCTAGCCAAAATCAGTAAACTGCTGCAATTTTATTGCTGTCCACAGCAGAAATCAACCACGCAACAGTGGAAAAATAGCAAATCGAAGAGAAAACCGTGGAGAAAAGACTTGTATTTTACTAATAGATGCAACAGAATAGAAAAGATACAATTACAATTGATCCTCAATTCGAGAGGAGGATCGATCTCTCCCAAATCTCTAAACGCCGCTGGAGCCCAAATAAAACCTAAATCTAAGAGATCTCAAATTTCAGCCAAATTCAAGATACTCAACCCTAGCAAAATCAACTATTTAATGCATACAAATCAAAAGGAATTCCCTAAACAGTCCCTACATTCAAATTTCTCTCTGAAACCCCCCAAAAAATCCTTCCTAAAACGCTCTGTTTGAGCTGTCGGCCCGCCCGATCTCCGCAGGAGGCGGAGATCCCGCCTGTTCGCGCTAGTGAACCGGTCCCACCTGGACCGGCTGGACCAGTCCAGTGGACCGGTCTAACAATACTCCCCTCCCAAAGATCCACCTTGTCCACAAGGTGGAAAGACGACACCCTCCATTCCTTCTTCATCACAAACAGTAAGAACTTGAAGAGTTCGGTCCTTACACTTGTGCCCCGGCGTATACCTCTCGTCATATCTGAAACAAAGCCCTTTTGCCCTCTTCTCCTGTAATTCTGTCTCAGTGAGCTGCTTGAAGTTATCCCCACTCCCTCCTACTGGCTTATCCCTGGTGATCTCATTATTGTTGACTGATGCAGGCCCCTTTGGTGCTAAAAGAGTGGTCGTAGTCTTGTAAGAGCCTCCTAAGCTGCTGCTCCTGGCTCCCTTCTCCAGATTATTCTAATTTTATACCAGTTGTGCCAACTTTATTGCCTCCTCCAAATCACTAGGCATCAGAACTTTAACTGCCGCTCGGATCTCTGCCTTCAACCCCTTCATGAAGTTCCCCTCCAATACGCTATCTGATAATCGCTCCACCCTACTAGCCAGGTGCTCGAACCGCTCACGGTAGTCTGCTACTGATCCCTCCTGCACCAGAGCAAAGAATTGCTCATAGAAATCTCCTCCCCGGTCGGTTTGGAAACGTTCTATTATGCAGTTTTTGAATTCCCTCCAGTTCCTGATAGGCTCCCTCCTGTCACGCCACTGATACCATGACAAAGCCTTTCATTCCAGACACAATCCTGCCGTCGTCAGTTTCTCATCCTCTGTCAACCCATTTACAGCAAAGTAACGCTCCACCTTGTAGATCCAGCCATGGCCATCTTCCCCCTAGAAAATGGGCATCTTCAGTTTCCTCACCTTGGGATATCCCCGGTATCCTCCATAGCCTCCCATTCCCCTCAGAGGAGGCGTTCCCCAATTGTCCCGATCGTCCCTCCGACGAATATACTCTAACCCCTCTTCATACTCACCTCTCCTCCCTTCAACATCATCACCTCGACGCTGAATACCTTAAAATTCAGCACCTCGACGATGACGTTCCTCCATTCTTCCTTCAAAATCCCCCCTCGACGCTGAATTCTTTCGAATTCAGCACCTCGGCGATGAGATCCCTCTCTCCTCCCACCAAAATCAGCCCACCTTCTATCATATCCCATACTCATCTCTTCCCTCGAAAGAGGCTCTAGAGGAGGCATGTCGTTCTCTTCCTCTAGGATCTCCACCTCCGAATTTCTCCTCCCCCGCAAGGGGTTAGGATTTCCTCCCATGCCATGGCCGTCGGCGGTATCTCTTACTTTTGATGTCGCCGGATTGGTTTTCATCTCAAGTAGTTTCTTCAACATTTCCTCCATTGCGGTGAACTTCCCCTCCAACCTTTCATTGTTGGAGGTGATTTGATTTTGAAGGTTGAAAAATTTTTCCTCCAAATCGGCTTTCAATTGGCTGACTTCGCCTTCCAAGACGTCAACCTTCTTTCCGGCCATCGTTCTTCTCAAGATTCACGAAGATCTTTTTCCGGAAACGAAACTCCCGCTGAAATTTCAGGATTTCAGCCGCAACAGATCCCAAAAACGATGCTCTGATACCAATTTGATAAGAAACACTTGTATTCACAAGTGGTCCTAGCCAAAATCAATAAACTGCTGCAGTTTTATTGCTGTCCACAGCAGAAATCAGCCACACAACAGTGGAAAAACAGCAAATCGAAGAGAAAACCGTGGAGAAAAGACTTGTATTTTACTAATAGATGCAATAGAATAGAAAAGATACAATTGATCCTCAATTCGAGAGGAGGATCGATCTCTCCCAAATCTCTAGACGCCGCTAGAGCCCAAAGAAAACCTAAATATAAGAGATCTCAAATTTCAGCCAAATTCAAGATACTCAAACCCTAGCAAAATCAACTATTTAATGCATACAAATCAAAAGGAATTCCCTAAACAGTACCTACATCAAATTTCTCTCTGAACCCTCCCAAAAATCCTTCCTAAAACGCTCTGTTTGAGCTGTCGGCCCGCCCGATCTCCGCAGGAGGCGGAGATCCCGCCTGTTCGCGCCCGTGAACCGATCCCGCCTAGACCGGCTGGACCGGTCCAGTGGATCGGTCTAACAGATAGCCATTCTGGTTACTCTTTGATGGGTCAGAAGCTGGTATACAAAGGATGGTTTGTGCTTTCGAGAACACACCATATATCCCTCATTTGTTGCAGGAGTTTCATGGCACAGCTATTGAGGGACGTTCAAGAGTTTAGAAGACATATCATAGACTGACAGAGGAGCTACTCTGGGTAGGCATGCAAAAAGATGTATAGGAGTTGGTGGCCAATTGTGATGTGTATCAAAGACACAAATACCTAGCGATGGCTCCAGGTGGTCTTCTACAACCTCTAGCATTACCCAATAAGGTGTGTGAAGAGGTGACTACATACTTCATTGAGGAACCTAGATCAAAAGGGTTCATTGTGATTCTATTGGTGGTGGAAAAATTGAGCAAATATGCTCATTTCATTCCCTTACGCCACCCATACACCGCAGTGTTGGTGGAAACCACATTCATTAGAGAGGTGATATATTTGCATGGCATACCTGAGGTCATTATGTCTGATCGGGACAATGTCTTTCAAAGCCATTTCTAGAGGGAGCTATTCAAGATGCAGAGGACTTTCCTGAAGCGAAGTACAGCTTAATACCCCAGACGGATGGCTAGACAGAGATAGTGAATCCCAGCGTTGAGACTTATCTTCATTGCTTTGTATCATATACGCCAAAGATGTGGGCCAAGCGATTAGCTTGAGCGGAATATTAGTATAACACATGGGAGAGATCCACCTCATCTAATATATTATAGGTATGGCAACACACCAATATCATCAATGGAACAATACTTGAAAGAAAGAGACCGAATTTTGGCATAATTGAAAGAACATCTACGGAGAGCACAACAAATCATGAAGCAGGTAGATTGATGCAGGAGGGACATGCAGTTTGAGATTAGCGACAAGGCTTATCTGAAGATCCAACCTTACGGACATAGAACTGTGGCTTGATGAAGGAATGAGAAGCTATCCCCCGTTATTTTAGTTGCTACGAGGTAGTGGAGCATATTGACACAATAGCATATCGCCTACGGTTACCTCAAACCTCAGCCATCGACCCTATATTTCATATGCTACATTGAGATGAGACATTGGAAACCACACACCCTCGTCCGCACCACCGGACACATTGTTAGAGGATATGGAGGTAATATGAGAACCACTGGAGCTAAAAGGGTTGCGCTAAAGATATAAAGGGATCAGGGAAGTGCTGATCAAGTGGAAGCATTTACCAGACTATGACACAACATGGAAAGCATACTGGATGATTCAACAATAATTTCCTTCATTCCACCTTGACGACAAGGTGGCTCTATGGGAAGAGAGTATTGATGGACCGACGGCTATGGAGCATATAGGCCCCACTAAGGTGAACAATGTGCAAGAGGAGAGAGGGGCTCAAAGGGGAATAATACCACCTCTAATTACTTACTATAGAAAACAAAAATTAAGAGGGAATTAGGAAAGCTTATTTAAGAAAAAATAGCCGATTTGAATTCAAATTTGGGAGAAAATTAGAAAATTTTATTTAAGGAAAGAAAGATTGATTTGAATTCAGATTTTAGAAGGGAATTAGAAAGCTTTATATTAGGGTTAATTGAGTTATTTTAGGATTATGAGATTACATGTGTTTGTTTGTAGTTTATTTTGGAGCTATTCCTAGCGATGCCTAAGATTTGTGTAGAGCCAATCTGATAGATAGGTCCCTGGACCAGTCTAGCCGGTCCAATTAGGACCGTTCCAGATTTACAAGAGGCGGAACATGAGAAGTTCCGCCCCCATCTTTACCACCACTTGATAGTGGGGTCCACAAGCTTAATTAGGGGAAATTAAGAGGGGATTTAGGAGGGAAAATTCAAATAGAAGGGGTTGTGTTGGGATTTACCTAATTATTGTATGCTTAAGTATGTTTTGGTGGCTAGGGTTAGGTTTTCATCTTTGTTTTTGATGAAATTTTCTAGTTCTTGTTTGGGCTATAACGGCGTCTAGAGATTTGAGAGAGATGGATCTTCCTCTCCAATAGATGATCCATTATATTTTGTTTATCTTCTTCCATATTTCATCAATGTAAGGCTATTTAGGTGTTTTGGCAACAAGATTCTTCTCTATTTCCGGTTCTATATTGCTGAAACTTCAATTTCAGCTATTAATTTCTGCACTGGTTTCCTAACACAACCTCTCAAATAGTAAATCAACTTGAATCTTGATTTGCTATGCTTAAATAACAATTTTTCTCGCCAAATTCTGCTGAGCTTTCTTTGATCTTGCTGTTTTCGCTGTGTAGAGGTAAGATTCCTATCATCATAATGACCCTCATTTTAAGCAACCCACCATTTTCTAGAAGTTACATAGCTATTTTATCATATTCTTTTAAGAGAGTTACCTCCGGCCTTAGGTTTTTTTGAATTTGAAGTCATTCAAGCTTTTCCAGGGAATATGAAATGAGCTACTTCAATACCATAGAGTATGATACTCAACAAAATATTTTAGCGCGTGGGCAGTGGGGATTGGACATTGATGGAAATCCACAATTGCCCGTCTCCATAACAAATTGAATGCATTGACTTTGTGAGGCAACTAATTGAGTTTGACAATCAAAACGGGACTACTGATAGGTTCATAATTAACGTAATTAACTGCTTCCAGTGAGTGATTGCAAAAGATAGAATAATAAAAGATGACACAGAAGTAGACACCATGTCAAGTAAAATGAAAAGCATAAAGCAGAAATTTGCATTGATAATCAAATGATATGTTAATTGCAACTGAATCCAACACAATTACCACCATATCATTGCTACACAAACTTTGTAGGTGCGGTGTCATTCCCTTCTGCCAATGATTTCGCATGCTCAACAATTAAATCGGGTATCCAGCCAAAAGATTTCTTCTTTAAGTCCTCGAGTATTCGGTTCGCCTCTTTAAGTTCATCTCTAGCAACCGCACCATGGCTTGCCCATGCATCGACAACTTTTTGTTGGAATTCCAAGGCAAGGGTGTAGCTGCATATGAAAGCAAACGATTACATACTTTTTAGTAGCATCAACACAAATTAATTTGGCACTTGTAAAATCATATTAATGATATGTCTAGGAAATATTGAAAGCATTATTAGAAGGTTACACAAAATTTATGGTCTTCTAAACCATTATGATAAAATTTATGGGCTTCTAAACCATCATGCAAATCAAAAGTATCATATTTTAACATAATCAAACAAATAAAAATTTAAAAGTCATCTTAAAGCCAATAAAGGTTTATTTTTTATGCAAAATTGTATTATTATTCCCCAATGTGTATTCACATTCCACATAAGGGCATAAAGCAAAGTGAATTCCAATTCTTCTAAATCACATACAAGAAACCTAAACAAACCTAAACATTTAATCTAATACCTAATAGAAATATGTATATATCACCATGTAGCAGCATCCTACATATCAACAGTGTAAACAAGCTAAGATATGATACCCTTAGTTAGGCAAGGGGAAAAAATAGACAACAAAACAAACAATTGGGATAAAAAAAATAGGTCCTGGAAAAAGAAAACTGATAGTGTATTTACGATCCAATGACCTTAAATATGATTTGCCAAAAAAACATGACAAAATTTGAGATCATAATAGGCAAGGTTCCTATTTAAATCGTATTTACAGTTATACAAAAGATCATAAAATCCCTTGTTTACTAAGCAACAAAAATTCCCTTGTTTACTAATGCTTCCTTCCTATATTAATGGCTTATTTTAGTGTATTTGTTGTGAGGATTTGAATTAATGAATTTTGAAAGAAGATCAAATTGTCTCAATACACGCCCAATTCACCCTCCCTTCACCTCTTATTGTGCCTTAACTCAACATTGCTCTCCTTTGAACATGTCCAAATATCTAATTCTATATTCAAGTATTGTATATTTAATAAGCCTTGCATCCAATGTAGGTTGAATATATTCAATTTTTGCAATAACCTTTCTACTTTAAGCATGTATGAATATGAACACTATCATTAGTAGGATTAATATAATTAAACCTAGATTACTAAATCATTCAATACTTGCAACTCTCTCTGGTACATTTTCTATTATGATCTATTTGCACATGATAAAGTTTTTCGAGCATTAAACTGCATCAATTTATACAAAAGAAAATTATTAAATATCTTAATTAGATTATATAATATTGAAGCAATGGTTTATGAACCTTATAAATCTTATCATAAACACTTTTTTATTTTTAAAGTTCAATTTTTAACAAATCATTCTTTTAGTTTGACACTTAATCATTTATATCCTTCAAATTTTCAAAGAGTAAACTAAAAATCCATGATATGTTGACAAGAATATAAACTTGTCACCATTATTTATTGTCGCATCAAGGGCTTTACCAAGGTCAGGTACTCCAGCTTTCCCAGAGTTAGAACTCTAAAGCCTTTGGAATAATGTTAGCGAAAAAAAAGAAGCAGCGCTTGTGGTAATAAAATAGTACATTTGATAACAATTTCAAAAGTATGAAACTATTAAAATGGTATAGACAGATAGATAAGAGAAGTCTTGAAAGAGAATAGGTATTAGGGTTGGGAAGAAGGCAACTAACATGCAAAATTGTATGCACTTGAAAATAAAATACAGACATGGAAATGTTATGTGCATATTCAAGTTTAAATGGATATGAGTAAGTAGGATCCATCCTAGTAAACACATGCAATACAAGCAAAACTCACACATTCTCACTTGATACTTGTATGCATACATACATATGTAGATAGTCGGGCATATCACTTCGAGGAAAATAATTAAAAAATAACTTGATTGTAATTATTCTACAAAAGAATCCAAGGTAAAATACAATATCAAAGCTCTTTTATTATCTCAAATGAGTCCAACTATTCATGAAAGCTTCTTTTCACTTAATGAATGGTTTTCTATAATAACATAAACTAAACTACTAAAGTTTGTCAAAAGATTTAATTTAAAATGCTGATTGGTTAATGCAACAATGTTTTCTTTAGCACACACTAAGGCTTCGTTTAGTTATTCTGCTCCTTTCATAAAAGGCAGTTTTAAAACTATTGTTTCAAAAATGGACTTTTCAAACGGAAAAGTAAATACCCTAAAGCTTTTGAAAATAGTACAAGAATGCAGTTCCCTAAAAAGAATTTTTGTAAAAGTGTCACGAACAAATAACACCAAAAAAAATATTCCGTCATTTCTGAACAGAAAAGACAAAAAAACGCGCAAACAAATAAGGCCTAAGTGTTGAAAATGGACAAGGCACATCTCCAAGTATCCACACTGAAAAAAAAAGAAGACATTCACAGATGTTAAAGCTTAATGCCACAAAACATTCCCCAAAACCTCTGAACTAAAATGAGAAACGATTGCAATCAATATAACATAGGAAAAGAATTACATATGACAAAGTACAAGATTTGGAAAGTTGAAATGCCCAGCTTAATAGAAGCCAAAATTTCATTTACTTAGTGGAACTAACATATAAATTGGCAAAGGAAGAAAATTGGCAAGATTAATATATGTCCTATACTGGTTTGAGGTTTTTATCATGCTGCAAAATAGGTCCTACCCGGGAAGAAAATAATATAAACCAATAAACAGACAAATGAGTTAAAAATTACAATTATTACCTCTGCATGGCACTATAGGCATTAGCAAGACTCTGGCATGTCTGTATAGAATCTGCATGATGTGGTCCCAATGAAACATCCATAATATCTTTTGAAATAGCAAACATCTGCGCAGCTGCCTGTGGCCGCTCCAATTCCATGTACGCTGCCCCCAAATTATTGTAGATATATCCAACTGCAAAATGCTTAGCACCAAAGCTTTCCTTCAGCCTCTCAGCTGCACTTTCCAAATATGGAATGCCCTCTTCAACCTTCCCAGTCAAAAGGAACAACCATCCAATCTTTCCCAAGACATTCCCCTCCATATGCTGCTCCTGAGGAAGTTTTTCAATCATTCCAAGGCTCCTCTTCAGCAAGGGTATCGCAGTTGCGAATTCATTCATTGTCTCATAGAGAGATGATATCTCCATGTATGCTTCTGCAACCTTTGAAGGCAAGTGCATTTCTTTCTTCTCAAGAATATCACAGGAGATCTCCAAACATCTCTTTCCCTCTGCAAATCTTTTCTTGATTGCAGAGTGCCTTTGCCATTGAGATAAACACCAATGCCCGAATTTCACTGTCTATTTCTGTCTGCTGAGCAACTCCTTTGAGAGTCTTGACAGCCTCATCATACTTTCCCAAAGCAATCTGTATATTAGCAGCATCAATCTCAGCAAGGATCAAATCAGAACTCATCCCCCAGCTCTTTAAGACCTTCTTTGACAGCTGGTTCTGCTCCATTGCCTTCACATGGTCTTCTAATCCAGTATATATCACTCCAAGTAACCGCCGATCATGAGCCACCTCCACAGAATTTTGACCAAGCCGAGATAGATGAATCTCAAGCGCTTTCTCGCAAAGTGGCAATGCTTCTTTGAAGCTCAGAACTGCAGCATAAGCTTCTGCTAAATCCCTATAGGCAATTCCCATTTCTCTGCTATTCGGCTCCAAAATGGACTCCTTAAGCTCTAAGCATCTTTTTAGATTAAGCAAAGCCTCCTCTCTCCTCCCCATCGCGGTTTTAGTGTTTGCAAGCTGCAGCTGCACAGCATGTATCACCGGCCGGACATCAAATTCTTCGGAATTCTCTTTCTCTAAGACGCCCAGAATCCGATTGGCCCGATTCAAGAACCCTAAGCTATCATTAAACCGCTTCAGATCGTAACTGGCGGAACCCACCAAATGGAGAGCCATGGCAACTGAAACAGACGCATCGCCACCATCATCAAGAATCTTCAAGGCTCTCAATCCAAAGCTTAAAATGTTCTCATGATCGTCAGTGCCAATGGAGTCCAAATGCTGGCCAACCTTCAAGCAAGCAAGACCAAGCCTCTTATCCTTCTCGTCCAGCGTGGCTGCGAACGCTTGGAAGGACGTCAGAATCTCCTCCGTAGTCGTTGCAGACTCGAAGGACTCCTCGAGGTCGGACTCCTCCTGGATGTTGCGCTGCCGAGACGGTAGGAGAGGGCTAGGGATCGGGAAAGGTTTGGAAACAGCGAGAATGAAACTTTATTAGTGTAAACAGGTGATTAGTACCGGGTTTAAGGTTTGGAGAAGAAATTGGATAGGAAAGAAGAGATGGATCCATCGAAGAATGATTAGAGAAGAAGGATCTTGGAAGAAATTTACGTCTGGGGATGGATTTGAGGAGAGTTCGATAGAAGTAGAAAAGAGGACGAAAACGTTCGTTTCATGGTGAATAGTGAAGAAATTCTGGTACGCAAAACCCTAAACCATCGCTTGTTGACGATGCAGCTGGTTTGCATCGGTTTCTTCTTCCCAAAGGCTGGCCCATTCAGCCACTTAAACGGGTCAGATAGGTCAAACCCGGTTGTGACTCATGGTTCACCTGTTTCATATATTAGGTTGGATTTTCTTGGAAAAAAGAGGATATTTTAACTAAATTTGTTGGCATAAAAGATTCGACCTACTTAAGATTTGTCCTTTTCTTCCGAGCTCCTTTTTTATTGTTTGACGGCTAGCCTTAATCGAAAGTTCTTTTTAGTTATCGGGAGGGATAATTAACTATAGAGGTTTGCGCCTATATAAAACCTAAACTTAGATCATAAAGTCTTAATAAAATGAGGGTGAAATCTCTAGGCAGTATCTAATTCAAAATTCAATATGCCTTCTAAAATTTTACCTCGGAAGCTACTCGTTAAAATTCTCCACAATGACCCGAAGAAAAAGAAAAAGTCCATGGAAAGGCCGGGGCATAAATTTTCGAAACCCACACTCAGCCTATCTTCAAATAAACCCTTCAATTGTCATAAGCCATCCACATTAATCATAGGAAAATATAATCAATTAAAAGGTTATTTATGATTGAAAATAAAATTGTGTTGGAACTGCAACAGATTTGTGTATGATGATTAATTCTATCTTTGTCTCATTTGCCTTCACAATAATCTAAGTGCATATATTCATGCAAAATTCTCCTAAATACTCTCACTTCTTTTAAATAAGGCTTTGAAAGCGAAAACCCTAAATGCTCTCATTTTGCTAACTCCCAAGGCCCAACTTAGGTTATTACATCTAAGAACACATTCTCTTCACCATCCTCCTAGGAAACCCAAGCCCCTAAACTATCACTAATTAATTAGATTATTGTTCTCATCACATTACTCGACCCCTCTTCTCTTTTGTATGGGCATCTCCCCATCTCTAGTAACTACTCCTCAATGAGAAATTATTCTATGCAGACATTGGATGGTCCGGGGACCAACCAGATTATGCCACATCACTTGGTACCCAACACTGGTACCGAGCAAAAAACGTGACGCGACACGTTCTAGTTGGCCTTGGACAACGTTCGGTATCCGCACAGAATAATTGTAACAGCCCCGAGATCTAACTTGGAAAGAATGTCGATCAATAGCCAAACAATTTACCAGAGTTATCTAAAACCATCATTAAGCAATCTATCAAACATCTATAAAATTTAATACATCAATATATCAGTCGATTCATATCTCAAAACAACATGTACAATACTCAGGAACTACACTATCAATGCAAGTAGAGAAATCTATCCTGTCCTGAGTACAAAAGAATCATCTATCGATCAAAAGAACTAAAACCTGTCGATCTGAATCAACTCATATCTCCTGCTCCCGAGCCCTGACCTGAAAATATCAACCACATATAATGAGCTTTACAAAGCCCAGCAGGTCACCTAATACCTATAACTGAAATCAAAGCACGGCAATGCTATCAATATGCATGTCAATCTATCAATCCGAATCAATCAACGGTCAATGAGTCTATGCAGCGGAAATCAATAGTCAATAAAACCAGTCAATGCAGCGGCAGACAATTCGATAAATCAATTCAATCAATCAATATCCGTCAATCAAATCAATACGGTCAAATCAGTACGATCTAATCAATGAAGTCAAATGAGAAAAGCGATACGAGACAAGGAATCTATAAAACAGTCAATACGGTGTAGAATAATAGCAACAGTGAATCTATAAAATCTATAGGCAGCAATACAATGAATCTATACGATGTCCATGACCATGCTATCAATGCAATATCTATATCTATCTATGTCCATATCAATGCTCAGTAGTCAACAGTAGTCAATGCTCGGTAATCAATCGATGAAATCAATGAAATCTATACGATACAGTAAATCCGATCAAATCAATAGAGCAGAAATCGATAAAGAAATAGATCCGTAAATCAATACAGTAAACATGCAATTCAATACTATATACTGAACAAGTACAATCTACTGGCTATGTTGCTGTTGTAGAATCCATTTTGCTGTTGTAGATATTCAATTTACATTGGTTCAATCAATAAGAGTCGTCACTCTTTTCGTCCGTCGGCATATCAATAAACTCCTTATGTCTCCCTTCAATATATCAATAATCAATGTTTAAAGGAAAGCCCGTCGGCCCACCATCCTGTACAGGTATCAATATCAATCTCCAACCAATGTTCAACCAGGTTCCACTTGCGATCAGTATCAATAGTCAATTCAATCAATAAGCAATTCAATAGTCAATATTAAAGCAATCATATCAATAATCATATGCATATCGATTCAATCTATCAATTCCAGACAATTCAGAAATCATACGAAAATCGGGCAGCGTAACGGTAGTCGGTCAAATTTACACAAAAATCCTGCAAAAAGATACAATATTCAAATTCTTCCAAATTACAGTAGAATATCTATAATATCAATACAAGACTATTATCCTATAGAAACCAAATCAAATCAAGTCCCGATTATTTTCTATTCGATTAAAATCGATTAAAATCACGTAGAATCAATTCCGACCGGTAAAATCTTTGTAGAATACAGTGAAATTGTGTACAATAATCATATCTATAACATATCAGAAGTTGTGCGGTGGAAGTTGTGTCAAATCAAAATCATGTCGAAAAGTCGACTACGAAAACACAAAACAGATCCCAACTCGGTCAAAACACAACATCTTTGAAAACAGAAACAGGGTTCGGAGTCCTTACCACGAGATCTTCACTTTTCCCAACAGCAGCGTCGGACGAAAAGCGCTCCGCGGTCTCCGAAAATCAACTTTTCTCTTTTTCCTTTTCTCTTTCTCTCTCCTCAGATATTTCTGATTTTAAATTTTAATTTTTCTCTCTCCTCAAAACGAGCTCATTTCCTTATATCATACACATATCGGCCTGGCCGATCGCCCGATCGTCCCGGGACGATCAGACCAAATTCTGATCGTCCTGGACCATTCCCAGGGCGATGATCAGGACGGTATTGTGAACAGTGCCGATCGTCCCGGACGATCTCAATATCGTCCTGGACGATCCTGTCCAGAAATCATTCCAGAACACTCCAGAAATCAGCTGTTTTCCATACACTGATCGGCCTGGACGATCCAAACTTCGTCCTGGCCGATTATGGGAGGAAAATCCAAATCAGAGAGGAACAGTAAGGGAACGAGATATTACAATAATTTACCCTCCTTAACACCTAATGGCCTAAATATACATAATCTTATCACGTTTAATCTCCAAGTTATGACCTTTAATTTGCCCTTCCTTAAATCAAATCTTATGTCTGACCAATCCAACTCCAATCTTAGCTCCTTGTTATGCAACTCCCTGTCATTGCAGCTTGGAACACAAGAGAGGAGATAATCCTTGTTAGGAGGACTTTAATCAAGAAATATCATGATTTATTTTTTGGAAATCAAATTTAGCTCTTATTCTATTCAGTAACTCAGTTCCCTTTACAGGTTTTATATGTTATAGGATCAAAATAACTTTGAAGTCGAATTTGATCGAAATAAAATAAAGTAAAAATTTCTTTTCTATTCGATCTCTTCACTGAGTCTCAATTAATCCATGGTGTAATTATCTTTTCTAGCTTTATTTTGTTTCACTATTATGTATATTATTAATGATGCTTCTCATATAATACAAATTAGGAACTCCCTTATTAATATCTAAAAATTTATGAATTTGGATTGGATCTTCTTATAATTTCAATGATTTTGTTTTTGAAGCTATATACATTGAGCTCCCTAATGTAGTATTTCTTCTTCTTTTTTTTTTTGCTTGTGGAGTATTTCTTAAACTTGTTTTAACAATCAACTTTTGTCGCTCAATGTGAATGAAAATTAAGGTTTCATTTGGGACGGCGTTCGTATACTATTTTTTAAAATAATTTTCTAGTACATAAATTTTTTTAAAGTTGAAATTTGTGTACAAATAAGTTGCTTTTGAAAACAGTAATAAAGTTATCGTAAATGAAGCATAATAGAATTTTATGTAATAAATCATGACTTGATAAATTATCTTGCTCATATTAATATACCCACCGCTTCCCTCAAGAATGATCAGTCAAGGATTTTCAATATACACAGCTCACATTGGTCTGTTGGTTGGGAGCTTTGACCACCAGTTAAAATGCTTGAATTCGAGCCTTACGTATATGATGAGTGTGTGAATTTGTCATATATTGAAAAATAATCCTATTGCCGATTATTTATAGAGCTAAAACTACTTAATTAGCCGAAAAAGGAAAAAGACGACAATATTTTAGATATTAAAGTTGTCTTTTCTAATAAGTACATTGGTATGGCATTTAAAGATGGGCAAAATATTAGTTAAAGGCGCCCATGATTTGTTTGACAAGCTAAATAACTTGCTCGCTAGTTGGAAGCACAACTTTCTCTTACAAGTTATTTTGGCTAGTGTGTTCCTCAACATTAAATTACTTGATTTTTTGGTTAAGGTCTGTCTCCTTACTTAACTGTTGGTAAAAAAGATAATTGCTTTCTCTTTCATATTCTTATTTCATGGACATAATTGAAACTAAAATTTGCAAATGTGATCATTCCACATATTTTTATGAATTTTTTTAGGCTTACATAATTATAATTTTTGGACATTCTAAACTTATTTTTTGTAATATTAGATCCTACTAAGCGTATTATAACAATTTTAATCAACAACAACAACAACAACAACATCAAGCCTTTGTCCCACTATATGGGTCGGCTACATGAATCATATTTCTTCATTGTGTCATGTTAAAAGTCAAATTCTCGTTTAAATATAATAAAGAAAGATTATTTCTAATATTTTCTAACCAAGTCTTTGTAGGTATACCTCTATCTTTTGTAACACAAGTCAAATCTAATACCTCAAATTTCCTAACCAGATCATCGGAAGGCCTCCATTAAATGTGACCAAACCATCTAAGACGACTCTCCCTAATCTATATGATAACAATTTTAAACAATCTGAAAATTTAAGAGCCAAAATTTTAAGAAAGTTTTGCATAAAACTATATATGTCATGATTATTTAGAGCATCTAACGACGGGAATTAGCGGAAATTCAGTTCACAAATGTACATAGAACGATCACGTCTTAAAATTTCATCCAAATTATCAAATTTGTATGAACATAATTGATACAAATTATGTGATCATCATAAAATTCTAATGATAACATCTCCATTAAACTATAAAGAGGAATAAAATTTATTTAGTGAAACATAAGAGCACAAATTAAATTATTGTAGGAATTGGAAAATCTGCCTTCAAGCAAGACAAAATGTCAAAAGCCCTTGCCTCCCTACATAATCCATAGCTAACTAAACTAAAGCTTGCAGGGAAGGCAAAGTAAGCAAGGCTTGTCCCCTCTTTGCCCCCTCCTGTCCCTGAAAACCACAGATTTTCAGATGAATGAGTTTCATTATTAATTTTTTATATTTAATTTTTGGGATTTTTCATCAAAATATTATAAAAAATATTTTACTGTCCATATTTTTTTATTATTTTTTTTATAAATTTTAAGGAAAAATATAACTTGAAAAAACTATTTATCCATTGAAGTAGAGACCCCTTTGTTCTTTAATATTTTTTACAAATTTTGTATAAAATCAAGTTTAGAAATATTACACTCCCCATATATAAAGCTAATATTATATATAACTCTCATGTATTTTTTAAACTTGAACTTATTTTTCATTTATAAATCACTTTATGTGTTTCAAAATATGAGATTTCCACAACAATAAGTGACAGTTTCAAAACCGTCACTATAAATTGATATAAGCAGTAGTTTTCAACGGTACTAAAAGATTATAAAAACCTTAAATTTTTTACAGCTTATTTTATAGAGGTGGTTTGCAAACCTCCGCACTCTTAAAATCGCTGTTAAAGTCTTTCTAGCGAACGCAAATACAACGGATTTGCAGCTATTACTAAACCGCTGCAAATACATTGATAGGTGTTTAAACCGCTGCAGTAGGTCCTAAAAAGTGTTGCAACAGCCTAATTTATTAGTAGTGATAAATGCAACTATGGCTTTGTTTGGGACGGCTTTTCTATTGCTTTCTAAAACGGAGTTTTAGTACAAATTTTTTTATTTTTGTACTAAAACTTCGTTTTGGAAAGCAATGAAAAAGCCATCCCAAACGAAGCATATATCTCTAAAAATTAAGTAAATTTTAATTTCTAACAAGCACTTTTTATTTTAAATAAATATTTATTTATTTCAAAATATTTTATATCAGATTATTGGACAAAATGTCTTCCCATGATAACAGGGATGTTTGGCAATGGAGTGAATAGCATAGCTATATATATTGACTATTGAGTGAAGAAAGTCTCATATCTAACTCCCATATATGACACGTGCGTGGTGGGCCGCACGTGACCTATCTGTCTGTTGGACCGGTCAACGGCTTGTATGTAGCAGTAGCTGTACAGATACCGTAACCCATATTTTAGAGACCTAAACTAAAAACTGCCAAATTTGACCACGCAGAAATTAAGCTTTGTAACCTGTCATGGAGCAATGATGCAACAAATATACTAATGAAATTTTCGGTACTGATAGTTATACTTAAATTTAAAAATAAGGATGAAAATAATCTACTGATTCTTTATGAATGACTCTTTAAGAGATGACTGCTTCTTAATTAAAGTAGTTTTTTAATTAAAAATTTAATTTTTTAACTAAAAAGATGCTTTAAGACACAGTAAGAAAGACATCCCAAATGAAATTTGTATTTTTATATAATTGGAGGCTATTGTTATCCTTTAGAAAAAAAAAAAAGGATCAATTTGATCATTTTCTTCATAAATTTCAAAAATTTAAACTACTTTTCTTTTAGATTGAATTGAAATGGGGATTGAGGTCAGTGTTTAATTTCAAATTATCTTTAAAGTATAATTATTTATTCTTAAGAGTTTTGTTTGAGACAGATTTCTTACTGCTACTTAAAGCAGCTTTCTGATATAAAATTAAAGTTATTTATTATAAAGTTGATTTAAAGAAACAGTAAAAAAGCCGTTCCAAACAAATTCATAAATATCCTAAAATAGAACAAAGTTTGAATTGAACAAGGATAAAGAATGCCAATGACTAGGGTCTATGTTTAATTAACTAATTTTCTCCTATTAATCCCTCCATGAAATCTCAAATTAGCTTAAAATGGAAGAATTATAAGGGATTACTAAAATAATGAAACATGTTAGCCATTAAAGAGACCACGACAAATTAAGAATCCATTACTGAATACTCCATGCATCAGCCTTGCTTGCCCTTATAAAGGTTTGGTTCAACCATATCTTCAAGCTTCTAAAAGAGCTCACTTTGCTCAAAGAAAACACATAACAGACAATTCAAAGAGCTGAGAAAATGAAAGGTCTATGCTCTCCTTGTGGAGCTTGTAAGTTTTTGAGGAGAAAATGTGTGAGGGGATGTGTTTTTGCTCCTTGTTTCTGCCATGAACAAGGAGCTTCTCATTTTGCTGCAATTCATAAGGTATTTGGTGCCAGTAACTTCTCTAAGCTCCTCATGAAACTTCCTGTTATCGATCGCTGTAAGGCTGCTAGCACTATATTTTATGAAGCACAGGCCAGGCTCCAAGATCCTATCTTTGGCTGTGTTTCTCACATCTTTGCTCTTCAACAGCAAGTGAGTTTGGATAGATTTATATATCTCAAGTCTTGGCTTAATAATCTTATCTTGTTATGAGTTTGCATTATTATGTCCGGATACTGAGGATTTTATTTGGGTCAGCTTTCTTAATATTTTTTAAAACAATTTTGCCAAAAATGTGCCAAAAATTCTAGTCATTTTGCTTCCGTTGGAAAATGTGCCGAAAATTTTATATTTTTATGTATTATTATTATTATTATTATTATTGTTAGACTAAGTTGGAGATATTATCAACAGAATTCAAGTTGGATGGTTGAAGTGGAGGAATGCATTGAGCTTGTTGTGTGATAGAAAAGTTCCCCTCAAACTTAAGGGAAAATTGTATAAGATGATGATGAGACCTGCAATGCTTTATGGTGCTGAATGCTGGTCATTAAAAGAAAAGCATAATACTAAGTTGAGTGTTGCAGAGATGAGGATGCTCAGGTGGATGAGTGGCTTTACCCTTATCGATAGAATACGAAATAATGAGCATATACGTGAAAAGGTTGGAGTAGCGCTAGCTGAAGATAAGATTAGAAAGAGTCACCTTAAATGGTTTGTTCACATAAAACTGCGGCCTTTCGATGACCCGGTTAGGAAAGTAGAGGTATTAGATGTGACTTATGTTAAAAAAGATAGAGGTAGACCTAAAAATATTTAGTTAGAAAATATTAGAAATGATAATTATTTATTAGATTTAAACAAGAAATTGATTTTTAACATCACACAATGGAGAAAAAGGATTCATGTAGCCGACCCAGGTAGCGGGACACGTACAGGCTTGATGTTTTTATTATTATTGTATTAATTGTCAGACTTAAAATTTTGTGATTAAAAGTTTAAGAAGTTTGACTAATTAAAAGACACTTTTAATTACTTCTTTATTCTTAAGAAATATGATTAATATATAATATTGATAATATTTAGAACATCATCTGCTCAGTGCTCACATATTAATTTTTATTTACTAAATTTAAAAAATTTCTCTCTCTCTCTCTCTAAGGTTGTAAGTTTGCAAGCACAACTGGCTTCTTTAAGAGCTCAAGCAGCACAAGCAGAACTTGATAACAGCCTCAGTTAAAGCTTCCACAGCTCCAGACGCTGAAAACTATAACAGTTTTGCAGTCATTCAGAGTGAATATTGGAATGGACTGACGTTTGATCCCACTAACTTAGTAGATGTGAATCAATCTTCATTCTCAAACCCTATGATGAACTTTGAACCATTTGAATTTACAGATTCAAATTTGAATTATTTCACCCAATCCTTCCAAGATGAGTTCATTTCCTTAAGCGTGGAAGAACAGTCTCCTTCTGCTACGAGACAGATTTATCATGATATGGAGGATCTTCAATCAGTAGTTCTTCCAAATCTGCAACGTTCATGATCATGCAGCAGAAATATGCAGGAGAAGTTCTAATGGATGATCAGTTTTGCTATGCCAAATCATATTTATGAAGCTATTCTGGTGATGTTTGTATGCACAAAATAGTAAAATGTAGAAGGCAAATGCTTAAAATTAGCTAGAGGAGGTTTAAATTCTCTTAGAAGATAAAATTTAAACGTTCTATGATTTTAAGTGTTTATCTTCAACGTAAAATTTTTTATTTTGTCTTCTTATAATGACACAGCAAGTATTCAAAATATAATGATTCCATTTTTGCGAACAAAGACATTTTGGCTCATTTTTTTGGCGGGAAAATTTTAAGACTAAGCATGATTATAAATTGTATTAAGAGGTTAAGCATGTTTAAAAAAAATTAAAATAGACAAAATATGCTTCGTTAAAGGGGCGACTTATGCTGACTAGGATTAGCTGAGTCAGCTGTTTATTATGGTGAGTGAGCATAGGATGGTAAAATTGTGATAATAGTAAGTCGCCTGTTTAAACGGATGACTTACACCTGTTCATTTAAAAAAAAATCAAAATTTATTTATGATAATTATTTAACATTTAAAATAGAGTAATAGTAAGTCGCTCGTTTAACGGGCAACTTATCCCTGTTATTTAAAAAAAAAAATATTTCTGATCAGTGTATTAAACTAATTTTCGTATTTAAATTAACCATATAATAGATCAAATGCACATACAATCACTTCTACTACTGCAAACAAATGAAATACTAGTTTCTACGACCAAGTCTTATTGGGCAAGTGGCTATGTTGTGACCGACTGAATGACAAGCTCCACAATCCCTGTTACTCCGTGGTCGTGACTCGTCCATTGTATTGCGATACCAATTAGTCATCGGACGACTTGATCGTCTGCGATAGTTTGGGGGGAGAAGTGGGGACAAATCAACACTGGGATCATGTTGATGTCATTCATCCTTATTGGGGATATGATGAAATTCTGTAGAATAAGTTAACTTGTAATTGCTCATCGTGTAGTATGGAGAAACATATTATAAATGTATTTGTCTTAACATTGCTACACAACATATCACATATGCACACGGTATGTGAAACAACAAAGGTTTCTCACAAGTGCACTTGCATCTCCTTCTAACAAGTAAGTCGACACGATAAGATCTGGATGACATGTCCAAAACCTGAAATTTGTGCATGTTAATCCCGATTGGTTCTGGCATTCTTCTTGCCTCCTCGTCAACCCTTCTAAGTGTTGTTTGTATTCGTGGCGCGAAGAAATAATTATTTTGCCTCTCCTCGGATGTAATGAAATCTAACTGCCTCATGAATATTATGACAACGTTATAGTATATGGCTATGATCAAGGCTTGAACTGGCAAACCTCGAGCTCTCTTCAATACACCATTAAAAGACTATGCCGCATTCGTTGTCATAACACCAATATCTAAATCCACCATCGTGTGTCAAGGACCATCGGGTCACATCTCGGTCCTCCAGCCATTGGTAGATATCTTGCTTAATTTTCTTTATATCTTCCATACATCTGTGATAAACTCTTGCCTTCATTAGTATTGCATGTTGTATACATTTTTTGACACAAAATTATTCTCATAATGGAAATGATCCAAAGGAATTGATTGTGTATAAGGAAGTGGAGGTTCCTGCGTTTCCTGAATCTTTGTATAACTACATTGAGAGGAATATGACTATTTAACAAATGAATAAGAAAATATTGTATTAAATAATTAGTAATATATGATCATGGGAACTTACTAGTCAAGTAACTCTTCTACTGGTTCTACCCTTGAAGGACCAGCGACCATATCATCCCTTTCCGTTGGGCATGAAGGTTCATATCTTTGTAAATTTGGAGGGTTGGCATTATCTCTTAACACCTCAATCTCTTCGACATCAACGTACATGATAAGAAATTTTGTTGCAGCTCGGCATAATAGAACATCACAAACCTCATCATCTTCAACTTCTGAAGCGACATACTCATTTCCAACAGGCACTCGACAGACTAACTTTACAGAATACTTTGAAGGATCGTACTTCAGTGCTCTAAGTATCCTAAACTTAAGTTGTTCTAAGTTGCAATTTATTGGCACATGTAAGGGTCGATTCTTACCCCTAAAATAACTTGGTGTGAAATTGATGTTCACTTTTAATTCACCTCCATACATAAGCACGAAGGTCGCACCACGTCCACTCATTGTTGAACTCGTACGCATTGGCGGAGGGAGGGGGGGACAAAAGGGGGCCGTGCCCCCCCCCCCCCCCCCCCCTCAAAAAAAAAAAAAAAACATTAATTGGTATAGCCCACTATCAGCTTTCATTTTATTTATAATAAGCTTTTTCCATTTAAGTCTTCAATTCACCTCTACTGGAATGCTTTAGCTGTAGAAATAAAAAGGCTAATGGGGTAAAATATTGAACCAGAAAGAGAGAATGACTTTTCATTGTGGATGGAATGATAAAAAATATTTTGGCATAGAGTTGCATGGCTATATAATTAATTATTATTAAAAATATTTAACTATTTAAATATTATTTTATTAAAATTTTTATCATTAACAAATTATTTATTGTCTAATAGTAATTATTAAATGTTAAATTATCACTCATTTATTTAATTATTTTTTACTGCTAATGATCTAATTAATTACATTGAAGGGTACGTTTTGATTTTCCTCGCTCTTTTTTACGCAACGGAAATATTGCGGCTGCATATTCATGATTTAGTATGAGAGATCTCCTCTAAAGGATTTGGCTAAAGCTAAAATTTAAAGCCTAAAGGGGCTTAAAACTGATTGTTTTAGTGGCTTAATAGAGCAACAAGCTCGCCAATGAGAAAATCTCTCTAATTTTTATAATTCTTCCTTTTAAAGTTATTTATTAATCCAAAGATGTCATCAACATTTTTTCTTGACACATGAAAGCATCAATGGTATGTTTTCCTCTTTAACTCTACTTGCAAGTCACGACCTCGAGCACGACTTTTATTTTCCCTTTCGCTCATTTCTCACCCCCAAACAAAGACTGCCTGTGCCAAATATTTATGTCTTATAAGTTCTAAGGGATATGTTATTTGCATTCTTAATTTGATATTACAGCTCCTCTTGGTTCTGATAATGAAATGAAAAATGGAATTATTTTGATATATTCGAATCTTCCAAATACAATGGCAAACATAACTATTTTAATTAGGCCCCCCCTGAACAAAATTTCTGGCTCCGCCACTGCAGTTCGTACGTGTCACTATGAAAGATGAACAAAATACTTAATATTCTAATTATTCTAAAGACTGTTAAAATATAATTAAAATTCATTGGATTTTGCAAGCATGAAAATATAGCTTTTCAATTTGTAGCAATATAGGAAGACTACTTCGTCAGATCTATCAAGTTTTGACAAAATATGTCCTAGATCAACTTATCTCTAGTTCTCTCAAACAATAATACAACTAACTCCAATTAAATTAGATAAACTAACAAATCTACCAAAAAAATCGAGAAATAAACTAAAAAGACTCAAATAGGATCATTTTTAATCAAATTTGTACAACACCTCAAATACTGAACATAATAAACCGTAAATATTAAAAAAAAAACACTTTACCTAAACACTTGGCGGCGAGATCGGTGACTCTGAACGTCCCGATGGCGATGGCTACGAAAGAGGAAAGCGAAGGAAATGAGATCGGGAAGGATTTTGGAAATTAAAGTATTAATTAGCTCTAAGTTGCCCGTTTAATGGGCGACTTAAAATCGCCAGTTAAACAGGCGACTTAATCTCAAAACTTGCAACATCATTGCCATGTTAGATCTTGACTTATATATATATATATATATATATATATATTATATATATATATATATATATATATATATATATATATATATATATATATATATATATATATATATATACATGTTTACATTGGGATGGAAGTAAATCACGTGATGAAACAAATTAGAAAGTAAAAGCAGCAGAAAGTAAAAGATCAACACTAGGATTTAATGTGGAATTACTCAAAAATTGGAAAAATTACGGAGCCACAAAAAGAAATGCACTATGAAAATATGAAGAAATAAGTTCAAATATATGTTCTTTCTCACTCTTTCATTGTTTCTCTTCTTTTATGTCATTCTCACTCTTAAACACAATTGAAAGCAAAAACCATGCATCAAGGAACACGACCCTTATGAAAACGAGAAAGAAAACTGTCAAGTCCGCCTTGAAGCGCTACGACGTTCAAGCCTTTGTCAACATGGTGCTGCGACGCTCATACCGTAACATTGGCGGCACTATATAGTGCTGCGACGAAAAAATCTAGGACACTACGATGCTCTGTTCTATGTAGTTTCTCCCAACAAACTTTGCAACATGAGGGAGCTTGGGAACACAACGCTGGAGCGCTCGGGTACACAACACCATCGTGCTCGGGTATATAGCGCCGTGATACTCGGATACACTGCCCCATGGTGCTGTCATAAAAAAAAATTATGGTGCACTCCCCCGCAACCTTCTAACAAGCATAATAAATTGAACTGAGATTTGAGACAACAGTACAACCCAATTGATCAACACAATCAGATTTCTCAGTACAACTAACAATCTATGCACGAATGCGAAAATTCATAATGATATGATATTCTTATCACTTGTATATAAAAGGATAAATTTACTAAGGACTGTGTATCACGTCTGATATGATCAAGACGACTTTAACAATGTCTTGAGCATCAGTAGCTGAAGTGATTCGAACCATACTTCTTTGGAGGTCCAATGCACAACCAACGGACCATACTTTTTATTTATATTATAACCTACAAAATATTAAAATTAATAATTAATTAAATATTAATGTTAATCTAGATTAGCTAATGAATTAATTTATATTAGTCAGTTGAACATAACAATAATTATGAAAACTATTTATTTAATTTAGTTTCATAATATTTAATTTAATTCAATTTGAAAATAAATTATTAAATTAGTTAATTTGATTTAACAATATTTATTAGATTAGTTAATTAATTAATTTAAATTACAAAATGAATAATTATAAATATTTATTATAATTATTTTTCAGAAGATTCTAAATTCCGTCGGAAATTTTCCAGAAATCTACCTGAAATAAATCCGTTGGAAATTACGTCGAAAAATCCATTAGAATTATTCCGCCGAAAATCCATTGAAATTTCTGAAGTATTTATTTCCGTTAGAAATGAGTATTTATTTTTTATGTAGTGAGATACTGATGTAATAATAAGACTTATTTTTGGTCTTAATTATTTTGTATGATGAATTCTTTAAGGCTATATATATATGTGATGTGGGCAATGCCCTTTGGGGTGATATGTTACAATCTTGAGCTGGTGAGGTTTTATGATGTTTACCATATATTTTACTTCCTCTACCATAGTATATATTTGCATTTTCCATTTTTATAGAAATAACTACTTTCATATAAAAGTGTTGTGATGTTTAGACTCTTGAATTGACTCATAAGATAAATAATCTTTTATAAGTAAATAAATAAATAATTTGAAGCAGTCTTTCCTTCATCTACTGGATGAATTGGGTAATATAGACGACATTAATGGATGTAGATGAAGATTTCGTTTGGGACGGCTTTCTTGCTGTTTCGTAAAGCGGCTTTTTAGTACAAAATTTTTAATTTTCTATTAGAAAGTCACTTTAAGAACCAGGAAGAAAGCCGTCCCAAACGAAGCCAAAATCTGAATATGGGAAAGCAGATCAACGACATAGGCATTGTCATTAATCCTCTTCTGAATAGTGATAGGTCCAAGCTTTCTCAAGCCGAGTTTGGAGTACATGCCAACAGAAGAATGTTCCTCGTGCGGCTTGACTAGTTTGAGTTCCCTTGGTTCATATACTTTGCATCTCCTATGCAAATTAGCTTGTTGTTTGTAACTGCTATTAGATAACTCAAGCTTTGCCTTGACATCTTGCAACATATTTGAAAACTGATTAGTCATGTGGGCAGCAGCCTTACTTGTGCATTTTGGTTAAATAGCAATATCAACAACATGGTTTGGGATTTTCGTGTAGACAATGCTGAAAGGATAGCGGCCCGTCAAGCTATTTGGCATTGAATTATACGCAAATTCAACCTGTCCCAAGAACTCACTCCATTATTTTGGATGCTCACGACCAAACAACGGAGCATATTACCTAATGTTATGTTCACCACTTTGGTTTGGCTATTTATTTGAGGGTGGTAATCAGAACTTAACTTGAGTCTAGTTCTTATATATATGTTTTCATAACTCACGTCAAAAATGGATGAGAAATTTGGCATGCCTGTTGGAAGTGAGGCTGCGAGGAATACCATGTAAACACGCAATGCTATGGAAGAACAAATGAGCAATATTGAGGGCATCAAATGTCTTCTTGCACTCTATGAAGTGAGTCATCTTAGAGAAACGGTTTACCACAACCATGATAGAATCCGACCCTTTTTTTTTTGTTTTCGGTAGGCCAAACAAAATTTTGAATAAGGTCCTCCCATATGAAATCGAGGATAGAGAATGGTGTGTAAAGCCCAATATTTTGTCCTCCTTCTGTATGTAATTGGAAAATTGTGCACCGCTCAACAAATTTGGTTACATCTCTCCTTATGTGTGGCCAAAAGAACTGTGATTGTACTTGAGCTATTGTCTTGTCTCTTTTCACATTTGTGGATAGTCCGCCTCCATGGATCTCTTGAATTAGGTACTGCCTCCAAGATGAGCTATGAATGCATAACAGGTTCTGTTTGAATAGAAGCCCGTGACGTATTGTGAAGTCCGGACTGCCATTATGGTTGTTACACATTATCAAGATGCTACCAAAATCAATGTCTTTGGCATAGAGGTGTTTCAAACATTGTAAACCTGTAATTTCATGTAATTGTGTTAGCAATGCTATTATGCGAGTCATAGCATCGGCAACCCAATTTTGTGCTCCTGGTTTGTGTTTTAACACAAATGAAAATCATTGCAGGAATAAGATCCATCGAGCATGCATCCTAATAATGTTCATCTACTGCAATGCTTGATTATCGCTGTTAAGCATAACATTTTGATGTAGAAGGTAGTGCTCCCATTTTTTTAAGGCTTGAACAATATCATACAATTATTGTTCATATACTGTCCACTTCTGCCGCAAAGAACTTAGCTTTCACTGAAAATTCAATATGCCTTCCATCTTGTGAGAGCACTGCACCTATGTCGGTCACGGACCCATCCGTATCCATATGGAAGGGTCACTCAAAGTTAGGGATAACCAAGACAGGAACTAAACTAAGAGCAGATTGGATCGAATAAAAACTTCTCTGTTGAGCGTCAGTCCACTGGAACATTTTCTGCTTTAGTCCATCAGTTAGTGGTGTTGCTAGAATGTTGTAACCTCAAACGAATCAACGATAAAAATGACAATCATACGCAGAAATTGTAATATCAAATTCTTTATCTTCTCGAGAACAATCAATAAATTGCACTAAATTGCTCGTGAAATACTCTATAAAGGTCATAAGAACACTGTAAAATAAAAGGAAAAAAAATAAATTATCAGATGAGCTGCACCTAAAATAAGGTAGCTTAGCAATAATTGTTTGAAAGCTAATCAAATCATTCCAATAGCTTCAATGAGTGTTGATAATGATCTTAGTCCTCTGCCTTTGTGCCATTGAGAGAAGTAAAGAAATACTTTTCAACAAAGAAACAAAGAAAAAAAAAAAAAGTGAATATTTTGTTAATAAGAGCCAGAGGCAATAACTAAGCACCTCCCGTGAATTCCAAAGTACTTTGTCAAAAGACCAGTCCTAATCTCATGACAGCAAAGCACCATGCACTAGGCAACCATATGCTCTACTTATCAAATGCCACATGGCACATTCTCATCATTTTTTTTATATATAATCTATTTGGGACGGCTGTAATCTTTTATAAAGATGATTGTAAAATTACTATAGAGAAAATGACTATTTTGAAAGTTGTTGCATAAAGCAGCTTCCTAGCAAAAACGTTTCTTAGAAGTTATGAAAAAATAATAACCAAACTAAAAGTATGATTGTGAAAAGCAGAACAGTAAGAAAGCTGTTCCTAACGAAGCTGAGTCTTAAATCACGACTATTGCTCAAGCCGAGTTTGAACTTGAGTTCTATTTGAACTCAGATTTCGTTTGTGACGACTTTTTCACTACCTCTTAAAGCAGTTTTTTAGTATAAAAATTAAAATTTGTATGCTAGAAAGTTAGTTTAAGAAGCAGTAAAAGAGCCGTCCCAAACGAAACCTCAGCCAGATTGATCATGTAAATGCATAGCGAGTTTCTTTCAGTAATAAACAATAATATAATATATTCGTATATACATTATATATAGGATTAGAGTTAATCAATTTATGCTCTCCTATCCATGTAAGTTACAATGCTCTATAGTTCAATTTTTGATTTGATTACATGCCTTTGGACACATTCCTAACTTCAAAAAGAAACTCTGAAATAGAGAAGTTTTGAATGAGGTGATTTTCTTACGTTATATATCAAATTTTGATTTTGATGTTTCTTATTAATTTGATGCTTATATACATCCAATTATGCATCACCTCTCCTAATATTTCCATTTGTATGAAAGCAAGTTAGTACAAGCAAATCAAAACAACTAAACCATGTCAAGAGAATAAGAAAGAAACTATTTTGAATGATTAAGGCTTCGTTTGGAACGGTTTTTTTATTGCTTTCTAAAACGGAGTTTTAGTACAACAACAAAAAATTTGTACTAAAACTCCGTTTTAGAAAGCAATAAAAAAGCCGTCCCAAACGAAGCCTAAATCTTCATTTGTGACAGTTTTTTTAGTGCTTTCTAATATAAAAATTTTAAGTTCAAGAAATTTTTATACTAAAAGCTGCTTTGTTGTGCACAGTGCAACCACGATTTTTATTTAGCAGCTAATTCTCGTTGTTTTAAAAAAAAAATTGTACCACCAAAAACTTGCTTTCTTCAAAAGCTTTAAAAAGTTACTTTCTCTATAACAGCTTTATAAAATAATAAAAAAGTTGTGCCAAAGAGTTTAAATTTACTGAAATATTTACTTTCTGATAAAAAATATATAATTTGATAACAATTTTTTTTGAATTTTAATGCATCTTTGATTTCAGGGCATCTCCAACCGAACGCTAAACGAGTGTATGAAGTCGTTCCGTCGCTCCAACCGAACGCGAAAATTTTCGCCATTTAATCGCAGGTGAACAGTGCGACGCCAATATTGGCGTCGCACTGTTCACTCACGCCATTTTTTGCTCTCAACCGAAAAAACGCGCAAAAGGGAGAGCGATCGTTACCTTCTCAAAAACACCTAAAATGGCGTTCGATTGGAGCATCACTGCGCCATTTTGGAGTTTTGCGTTACTTTGCCGTGAAAAATGAAGTTTTCGGTTGGAGATGCCCTCACTAGTTGAAATTGGAAACTAATATCAATTAAAAAGAAAACATATGTCAATCTAACATAAAGCCTTGCTGGTGATAGTTGTAAAACAATGACTTGTGTACTTATTGGTGAGTTGTAAATATTATGAATATTTATTTATATTTGTTATAGCAAAGTTGGAATAAAAATAATAAAAAAAATCATAGGGAGAAATTTATTTATTTTTTTTTTCTTTTCTAAGTATTGATTTGAGGCCAACAAGAAAGATGATAGGAATAAAGACAGTCAAGAGAGTAATTAATCATTTTAATTGAGTTAATATTTGGATTTTTTTTTAATTTATTTTTATTTGATTTCAAGCATTTTATAGATAAGCTTTATTTTATATGATAGACATTAAATATATACGCATAACTACCATAACTATCAAAGTTAAAGTTTCATAATCATGAATAAATAAAATAAAATATATATATATATATTATTTTCATTTTTTTCCTCTTCAAATGAACAAAATTATGTAATATCACATATAGAGCAACTAAGTAATTTAATCATATAGAGTGATATAAATATTTCATTATTAAATTTTGATTATGAATATATATTTGAAAGAAATTCCGCCGTAACATTACTGGCGTACATTCCGCCTGTTAGGCCATCGCTGTTTCCAGCGCATATGTATCCGTTGGAAAGTCCGACGGTAATAGCAGATTTTCTGTAGTGAATCCAAAATTCTATAGAATTAAAGAAGAAAAAAAATCAAGATGATGTCTTAGAAATCATTTTAATAAAATTATGATAAACAGAGTTAACATCTCACATAACACTAAAAAAAAAAAACATAAGTATTTGAAACCAATCATAAATAATCAAAATAAGACTAGTGATGGATGAAAATGATCATGGTCCGCCATGCCTTCCACCATGACCAAGGCGAAGCTCCAAATCCAAATCCTCCATTTCCCCGTCCGCAATCTTCTTCTCCGACGCCATCTGATCTCGTGGACTCTTCGACTCCATTGAAGACGACGATCCAGGAAAATAGACGATGTAATTCTCTTTTGTTGGCGTTGGCGGATGCCATTGCTCTTGTAAGTAAGGATGGTAATTACCCTCCTCTCTTCTCGCCGCAGTCGCCACCGCAGGCCGAATCCTCGGTCGATCTCTACGATGTATGTTCATGTGGCCGCCTAGCGCCTGCGCCGTCGAAAAGCCTCTCCGACAAAAGACGCACTCATAGTATCGGCCACCGGCATATACAGATGAAGTCCCAATGCTGTCGTCACCAACGACGGCCGGCTCCGGCGACTCAGCCTCATTGCTTGACGCCTTCTCCTCCTTCTGTTCCTTTCTTTCCATGGAGTAAGTATATCACAGGTGGTGGCTATGCGTTAACATATATATATCAAGAGAGATCAAGAGAGAGAGAGAGAGGAAGTGGCCGGCCAGCAGAGAACTCCATTTCTGTCGTGGAAAGTATATTTAAAAATATGATTTTTATGCGAAGTAAAACTGTCTCCAGCTTGAGAAGCTGAGATATCTGCCGAATGGGGGAAGACGAAGACCGGTTAGAACTTAGAAGCGAGGGAGATGGATATGCTTTATCTTGTCTGATTAGAATAATGTGAGTAAGAAATATTCTTCCATGTTGGAGAGAACTCCAACTGTTTTGCAATGGCCTCTGTAGAGGTTGGAGCCGGCCGAGCGCTCAAGAGTAGAGCTCATCTTATAAGCTTAAATTTATTCTTCAGTTATAGAGCTTAATATTTTTAATATTAAAAAAATGATCAAAATGATCCATTAATTCTCTAAAAAAAAGATTAAAATAATGCTCACTATATTAAAGGACTACTTTGATCCTTAAACTCGGACTATTTTGATTCCTTTTTAAAAATTTGAGGGAGAGTATATGTTTTAGATATATTGGATCTATGGTTCTGAGTGATGGTGAAATAGATGGGGATATTATTAGTAGAATTTAAATTGGATGGTTGAAGTGGAGGAATGCATCGAGCTTGTTGTGTGATAGAAAAACCCCCTCAAACTTAAGAAAAGTTTCTATATGGCGCCAAATGTTGACCATTAAAAGAGAAACATAATACTAAGTTAAGTGTTGCTGAGGATGCTTAGGTGGAAGAGTGGTTTTACCCTTAGAGATCGGATACGAAATGAGCATATACATGAAATGATTGGAGTAGCTCCAACAAAATATAAGATTAGAGAGAATCACCTTATATTGTTTGGTCATATAAAACGGCGGGCTTCCGATGACCCGGTTAGGAAAGTAGAGGTGACTTATATTAAGAAAAGGAAGAGATAGACCTAAAAAGACTTAGTTAGAAAATATTAAAAATGATCTTTCTTTATTAGATTTAAACGAGAATTTAACTTTTAACAAAATATAATAGAGAAAAATTATTCATGTAGTCAACCCGATATAGTTGGACAAAGTCTTGATGTTTTTGTTGTTGTTTAAAAATTTGAGGGAATAAAAAGATCTTTTAATATAATTAGGAATCATTTTTTTAAAAGAAAAATTTATTAAAGAATAAAAAATTGCAAGGAAAACATTCAATCCAATCTATTCAAAAATAGCTTATGTAACAATCATGTAATGTTTTCATTAATTCTCCATAATATTTTTTCACTCTTTCCTAAAGAAAAAAAAAAGTATCTATTCTCTATGAAATATGAAATGAACATACTAATCTTCACAGGCACAAGCATTCTCAATAGAAATATTAATCAAAATACACATGAAATATACAGAAATGCTCTGTTCACCCTATAATATATATGCTCATCAATCTTCCACTGAGAAGAACTGTGAGATTATTTTAAGTAAAAATTTTGATCACATATAAAAGAATTACTTATGGGTGTGCACATTTATCAACTAGAACTATACATATTAAATCACACAATATACAAACCTCCAATCAGCTAGAAAGACTCAAAAGAATTTACTTCAAAAGGCCCAAATGAATGGATCAGATCTTTTACTCCAGAGAAGACTTTACCTGAGAGGTCTGGGAGAGTTCATCTGAAGACCATAGTTCTCTGAAATCCTTGCGAATGCTCCACAAAATCTCAGCACACATTCTCATACTAGGCCTGCTCTGTCTAGTTGGAGCAAGGCATTGAAGAGAGAGCTCCAGGATTTTCTCCAAGGCAAGAGTGGCTGCTGGGGTCTGAGGAAGATTTAGGTCTAGTACTTGAATGGCATCTCCATCCATGAACTTTTTCATTGCCTGTTCATTAATTTATGAGGTCAAATGAGTATTTGCATGAAGCACTCAATAGCATTCAGTATGTTTGATTTAAGGGAATTGGAGGGAATGTAAATTGTACTTGATAAGTTTAGGTGATGGGGACATCAGATCATCATGGAGAGTTTATCAGAGACGCGGCCGTCGATCTACGGCCACGATCGAGTCTTTATATTTTTGAGTCGTTGATGTATTTTATTTTCATGTAACTTGTTATTTGCTTAGGTGGCATTTATGAGTCATTGTATTTTATTTTATTTTATTTAGTTGCTTATGTGCTTTCTTTCCCGTTGTACCCCTCTTGTGGGAGTTATCGTATGTAAGCCCAAAGGGCGTTTGTGTCTTTTGTTTCGAGTCATGTTGTAGGAGGCTATTTAAAGCCCCATTTTATTCTATTATGGTTAATGAATGATTATTGAAAATTTTCCTGCATGTGTGTTTGAGAGCATTGAGAGTTCTTGGAGAGTTTTGAAAGATCCTTTGGAGAGGGATCTTGGCGTAGCACCCACCAACCTTGGAGACGGCCGGGTTCGTGGCTTTATTTCTTTTATCTTGTCTTCATCCCTTTCACGTTCATTTTTTTTCTTGCCACATCCCTCCACCGCCGGCCATAGCATCCTCACCGTCCCCTCCACCTCTCCAACCCCCTCATGCCAAGCTTGCTTGAGCCCATTGCCGCCGGCCTAAGGCTTTAGCCGCCGGCCCCTCTTCCACTTGGTTTCTTTATTGGATTCCTAATTTGGGTTTGGAATTAATTGAAATAAATTTGAAATTCAAATTCACCCAAATTTGAATTCAAAATATTTCCTTAATGAGGTATCTATTTTAGGAAAGAAATTGATTTAAATCCAATTCCAGGATTTGAATTCATGAGGATTTAATTTAATTCTTCCTTAAATCTAGTTTCTAAATTTGGAATCCTTTTACTCTCACAAATCAATCCCCTCTCTGGACCCAACTGCCGCCGGCTCCCATTAAGAATTCATTTAGAATTTGTTTCCTATTTTCCCCACCTCCCATTCAGGCAATAATTCTAAATCCCTCACTCACGGAATTGGCTGAAATTAAGTCTCCTAGAATTCTTCAATTAAGTTCCCACCTAAGGAATTAATTCAGGATTTCCAAATCCCTCCCAATTCCTCCCGCCACATCTCAATCCCGTCCCTTGATGCTCCCGTCTCCTCCCCTCCCCCACCTGCATGCATGTGAAGAACCTTTATTCTAGAGCAGGTGCAGGAAATCCCCTCCAGCCCTCTACTCTAGTCACGGCTTGGCCTCTCCCCTATGTTCTCACCATTTTAGCCCACCAAAATCTGTGAATTCCCATCAGATTTTCAGGGGAAATCTGAAACTGTTTTCAGATTATATGAGAAGGATGTGGGGGCTTGCCTCCTCTCTCTTATCAAGGGAAACCTCTTCCTCTTGGTGACTATTTAGGACACGCATCTTTTACCTTGATGGAAGTCATGGACAAAGACGTTGAAGGCATCGCATGACGGATCTCCCATTCTTTTGGCAAAGGTTTCTTTCTCACTGGTATCTTATTTCTTTGAAATCTGAATTCTCAATTGGTTTGATTGTATTCATGAAAGCTCCTCCAAGTGCTCTTGCTAAGCTTAGTCATTCGTAGGAATTGAGTGTGTCTTCTATGCATCCTACATCTTGTTGTTAGATTAGGGATTGAATTGAAGCTTACTATTTTGCGTTGTGCGATTTTCTTAATTATTTTTGAAAGCTTCAAAACTCCGAGCATGTGATTATGCCTAAGCAAAGTACCTCTTTATTTATTTTGAATCTTCGTTGAGAATTGCTCGTAACTATTATTCTAAAATTATTCTAATCGAAGAGTTGTGCAAAGCCTAATTGAAGTTCCTAAACATTTCATTTTAGTTGTCCGGCATTATCTGGTATCAGAGCATGGTTTGCTCTAGTTTTGGCATGCTAGACATCATCCTATGAGTTGTTTTACTAGTTTTAGACGTTGTTGCATGCATGCTATCATTTAAATTAGTTTAATTACATTTTTATGCTTGCTGTCCACTGTTTTCCTGCATGCATTTAGAGGTGGTTAAGCTCATTTATCAATTGTTCAAGTGCTGTCCTTAACCTAGCCACTTCACTAGTTGTCTAGGTTGCTTAGGCCATCCTTGTAGTTTGCTGTCCCTGAGTTTCCAGCACCATTTAGGGTCCCCTTAGAGTGTTTCCCCCTGCTGTAGCTTGCTGTCCACTTCCTAGGAAACCTCCCAAGTACCCCTTTGTGTTTAGGAATGGACCCGGAACAACTAGGAAGGACCTTAGATCTCTTGGTAGGCCAAATGAACACAATTAGCCAGCAACTCAAGGAAAATCAAGCGGACCTAGCCGAGCTTCGAAGGAACACCACCGAAAGATTCGATACACTTGAGCGGACTAGAGACCACCCTACTCCTTACACCCCATCTAGACCCACTTCTATGTATGGGGATGACACCTACCCGGATGAGAGGCCACATCGGGCTAATCATCGAGCTCACTACCATGGACATGATCCACGTCATGATCCTGATTTGGATGAGAGGCATCACCGTGCCAATCATCGTACTACCTACCACGGCCATGATCCCGATGCTCCACTTATGAAAAACATTAAGGTTGATGCTCCTACCTTTGATGGCACTCTCGATCCCCAGCTCTTCCTGGACTGGATCAAAGGTATGGACAGCTTCTTTAAGTGGTATGATATTTCTGAGGCTAGGAAGGTTAGCTTTGCTGCCATGAAGCTTACGGGTAGGGCGAGTCAGTTTTGGGCGAACTTAGAGAGTCTCAGGGAGGATAGGAATGAGTACCCTATTGTTGACTGGCTATCCATGAAGCGGGAACTCAAACAGAAGTATTTGCCCTCGTCGTACTTCCCCCGCCTATTGGACAGGTGGAATAGGTTGACCCAAGGCAACAAACCAGTGAAGGAGTACATCGCCTCGTTTGATGACTTCTTGATTAGATGCAAAGGGGAGACCTCTACCACCCCGGCGCAAATCTTATCTATGTTTCGGACCGGGTTGCGTGAGGATCTACGCAATGAGTTATTTGCCCGGAACGTCACTACACTGGAGAATGCCTACAGCTTAGTGCTTGATCTAGAGGAGTCCCGTTCTCAACACCCGAGTCGTTCCCATGATTCTAGACCCTCGTATAGATCAACCGGTAGTTCCACCCCGCACACTCCTGTTTCACGACCCACTCCGGGGAGCACGACCCGACCACCCACGGGTCCACCTGCACCTAGATCTGATTTTAGAGGTAAACCTCCCACCCCGGATGCCCCTCGGTCCAGTCCCGGGACCAAGTGCTTTCGATGCCAGGGGTATGGGCATATCGCTTCTCAGTGCTCCAGTCCTTATAAGGTTTCGATCGTTGAGGAGATGACTGAGGACGATCTCGAGCCCGAGGTTGATCAGATCCATCAAGTCGAGGAAGAAGGCGAATACTTCGAGGAGGAAGACGACACTACGGTCCTCAATTGCCTTCAAAAGCTGAATACATCTCCCATCTGCGTGGTGAGATGTGCACTGTCACACCCGACACCCACTGATGACTGGCGTAGGACCACGATTTTCCATACCTACACCAAAATCAAAGATAAGAACTGTAAAGTCATAGTGGATAGTGGTAGTTGCATTAATGCTGTTTCCTCCAGCATGGTTTCCCAGTTAGGTCTGTCTGCCGTTCCTCACCCCAACCCGTATAAAGTATCGTGGGTCAACTCCAATGCCTTGGAGGTGAAGGAACGAAGCCACGTACCCATCTCCTTTGCCACCTATAAGGAGAATGTCTGGTGCGATGTGTTGGCTATGAATGTTGGGCAAATTTTGCTAGGTCGCCCCTGGATCTACGATAACGATGTCCACATTTATGGGCGTTCAAACACCTGCGTGTTTGAACATGCTGGTAAAAAGATTAAGCTTTTGCCATCACAGCCCCGGGTTACGGATACCACGAAATCCAACCCAGCCAAATCTAAAAGGGGCGTGAACCTTGTCACCGCCAAGGTTCTGATTACTGAGTTTGCCCAAGGCGCCCCTCTGTTTGCCTTAGTTGGCCGTGAGATTTCCACTGAATCTGACGAGCCCATTCCTGAGGAGGTACAGCCTATTTTAGGACAGTATGCTGATGTCTTTCCCGATGATCTCCCTGATCAGTTACCACCACTTAGAGACATCCAGCATGCTATAGACTTCGTCCCTGGAGCCTCCCTTCCAAACCTGCCACACTATCGCATGAACCCCACGGAACATGCTGAGCTTAAAAGGCAGGTTGACGAATTACTGCAGCGAGGTTTCATTAAGGAGAGTCTTAGTCCCTGCGCGGTGCCGGCCCTTCTTACACCGAAGAAGGACGGAACTTGGAGAATGTGTGTTGATAGCCGTGCTATCAACAAGATCACCGTCAAATATCGATTCCCCATTCCGAGGCTCGATGACATGCTCGATATGATGACGGGTGCAACATTGTTCTCCAAAATTGATCTTAAAAGTGGGTACCACCAGATCCGGATCCGACCCGGTGATGAGTGGAAAACTGCCTTCAAGACTAAGGATGGTCTTTATGAGTGGTTAGTCATGCCATTTGGGCTCAGTAATGCCCCTAGAACCTTTATGAGAATCATGACTCAAGTGCTGCGTCCGTTTATGGGAAAGTTTGTCGTCGTCTACTTTGACGACATTCTTATTTACAGTCATTCCATTAGTCAGCACTTGGACCACTTAAGGCAAGTTTGTGAGGTCTTAAGGAAGGAGCAATTATATGCCAATCCTAAGAAATGCACCTTCCTAGTAGATCGCGTCATCTTCCTGGGCTTCATCGTATCAGCCCAAGGGGTTTCCGCTGACCCCGAGAAGGTGAGGGCCATTGTAGAGTGGCCTATCCCTCAGACTATCCGGGAAGTCCGCAGCTTCCACGGATTAGCCACCTTCTATAGGAGATTCATACGGAACTTCAGCACGATTGTTTCCCCTATCACTGATTGCCTGAAGAAGGGTGATTTCCACTGGACCCCGGCTGCCACCCGAGCTTTTGATGAGATCAAACAAAAGATGGTGGAAGCCCCAGTGATGCGACTTCCTGATTTCTCCAAAGTCTTCGAAGTAACTTGCGATGCTTCGGGGGTCGGAATTGGAGGAGTCCTCTCCCAGGAAGGTCACCCAGTAGCTTACTTCAGTGAGAAATTGAACGATATCCGGCAGCGTTATTCTACATATGACAAAGAGTTCTACGCCGTGATCCAATCACTTCGTTATTGGCGACATTACTTGCTCCCGCAAGAATTCGTCATCTTTTCAGATCACGAAGCTCTGCGTTATATCAACTCCCAAAAGAAATTGAATGCGCGCCATGGTCGATGGGTTGAGTTCCTTCAGGAGTACACGTACACCCTTAGACATAAGGCGGGAGTTGAAAATAAAGCTGCCGATGCTCTCAGTCGTCGTATGATGACCACCACTGAGATGAGAGCAGAAGTTGTGGGTTTTGACCAAATAAAGAGGGATTATTTGGAATGCCCCGACTTCAAGGAGACCTACACTCTCTTGTCCACTAGCAGCACACGCTTTGTGGACGATTTCCTACTGGAGGATGGTTATCTTTTCAAAGCCCAGAGGCTTTGCATCCCGAGCACCTCCCTTAGGGAATTTTTGGTCTGGGAACTCCACGCCGGAGGCCTCGCTGGGCACTTCGGACGGGACAAAACTATCGAAGCCGTGGAGTACCGCTTCTTTTGGCCCAGCCTTAAGAGAGATGTTGGTCGGCTGGTCAGTCGGTGTCACACCTGCCAACTGGCCAAGCAACGTAAGCAGAACACTGGTCTTTACACTCCGTTACCTGTCCCCAGTTGTCCGTGGCAGGACGTTAGTATGGACTTTATTTTAGGCCTGCCCAAGACACTCCGTAGACACGATGCTATTTGTGTTGTAGTTGACCGATTTTCCAAAATGGCACACTTCATTCCATGTTCTAAAACATCTGATGCCTCTCACATTGCGAAGTTATATTTCAATGAGGTCGTCCGTTTACATGGTTTACCCAAAACCATTGTTTCGGATAGAGATGTGAAATTCACTAGTTATTTTTGGAAAACCCTGTGGATGAAAATGGGCACCAAACTTCATTTTTCCACTGCCTTTCATCCACAGACTGATGGTCAGACCGAGGTAGTCAATAGGAGTCTGGGTAATTTATTGCGGTCCTTGGTTGGTGAGCACATTAGAGACTGGGATTCCATTCTTCCTACTGCTGAGTTTGCTTATAATAATTCAATTAACCGAACCACGGGTCGAAGTCCTTCTGAAATTGTATACGGGTTCAAACCTAGACAGCCATTAGATTTGATACCCATGAGCTCTAGGTATAGGATTTCTGAGTCTGCATTAGCATTTGCATCTCATTTGCATGAACTTCATAAAGACATTGCACAACAAATTGAAAAGAATAATCAGGAATATAAACTACATGCAGATTTAAAACGTCGATTTAAAACTTTTGAGGTTGGTGATTTTGTTATGGTACGGATTCGTCCGGAACGGTTCCCTCCAGGAACAGTTAAGAAATTGCATGCAAAGAGTGCTGGACCTTTCAAGATTCTTAAGAAAATTAATGACAATGCTTATATAGTAGATCTGCCTGCAGATTTCAATATAAATCCCTCTTTTAACATAGAAGACTTAGTGGCATATGAAGGTCCTGACTTTAACCCACAAAATCCACTATCAAAACAGCCTTGTGTGAACCCACCCTGTGAGATCCCAAGCCTACCCCCACTACCAAATATTCCCAAATTTCCTATGGCAGAGCAAGTGGAGGCAGTCTTAAGTGATGAGATCATATCCACAAGAGAAGGAGGACGAAGAAGATATTTGATCAGGTGGAAAGGAAAGCCCGAGTCAGAAGACACATGGCTAGATCGTGAGGAGCTGCAGCAGATTGACCCAGATGCACTAGAGATCTACGAGAGCGCCAGAGATTCCTACTCGACGGAGTCGAGTTTTCTCCCACCCCGGGAGAATGATGGGGACATCAGATCATCATGGAGAGTTTATCAGAGACGCGGCCGTCGATCTACGGCCACGATCGAGTCTTTATATTTTTGAGTCGTTGATGTATTTTATTTTCATGTAACTTGTTATTTGCTTAGGTGGCATTTATGAGTCATTGTATTTTATTTTATTTTATTTAGTTGCTTATGTGCTTTCTTTCCCGTTGTACCCCTCTTGTGGGAGTTATCGTATGTAAGCCCAAAGGGCGTTTGTGTCTTTTGTTTCGAGTCATGTTGTAGGAGGCTATTTAAAGCCCCATTTTATTCTATTATGGTTAATGAATGATTATTGAAAATTTTCCTGCATGTGTGTTTGAGAGCATTGAGAGTTCTTGGAGAGTTTTGAAAGATCCTTTGGAGAGGGATCTTGGCGTAGCACCCACCAACCTTGGAGACGGCCGGGTTCGTGGCTTTATTTCTTTTATCTTGTCTTCATCCCTTTCACGTTCATTTTTTTTCTTGCCACATCCCTCCACCGCCGGCCATAGCATCCTCACCGTCCCCTCCACCTCTCCAACCCCCTCATGCCAAGCTTGCTTGAGCCCATTGCCGCCGGCCTAAGGCTTTAGCCGCCGGCCCCTCTTCCACTTGGTTTCTTTATTGGATTCCTAATTTGGGTTTGGAATTAATTGAAATAAATTTGAAATTCAAATTCACCCAAATTTGAATTCAAAATATTTCCTTAATGAGGTATCTATTTTAGGAAAGAAATTGATTTAAATCCAATTCCAGGATTTGAATTCATGAGGATTTAATTTAATTCTTCCTTAAATCTAGTTTCTAAATTTGGAATCCTTTTACTCTCACAAATCAATCCCCTCTCTGGACCCAACTGCCGCCGGCTCCCATTAAGAATTCATTTAGAATTTGTTTCCTATTTTCCCCACCTCCCATTCAGGCAATAATTCTAAATCCCTCACTCACGGAATTGGCTGAAATTAAGTCTCCTAGAATTCTTCAATTAAGTTCCCACCTAAGGAATTAATTCAGGATTTCCAAATCCCTCCCAATTCCTCCCGCCACATCTCAATCCCGTCCCTTGATGCTCCCGTCTCCTCCCCTCCCCCACCTGCATGCATGTGAAGAACCTTTATTCTAGAGCAGGTGCAGGAAATCCCCTCCAGCCCTCTACTCTAGTCACGGCTTGGCCTCTCCCCTATGTTCTCACCATTTTAGCCCACCAAAATCTGTGAATTCCCATCAGATTTTCAGGGGAAATCTGAAACTGTTTTCAGATTATATGAGAAGGATGTGGGGGCTTGCCTCCTCTCTCTTATCAAGAGAAACCTCTTCCTCTTGGTGACTATTTAGGACACGCATCTTTTACCTTGATGGAAGTCATGGACAAAGACGTTGAAGGCATCGCATGACGGATCTCCCATTCTTTTGGCAAAGGTTTCTTTCTCACTGGTATCTTACTTCTTTGAAATCTGAATTCTCAATTGGTTTGATTGTATTCATGAAAGCTCCTCCAAGTGCTCTTGCTAAGCTTAGTCATTCGTAGGAATTGAGTGTGTCTTCTATGCATCCTACATCTTGTTGTTAGATTAGGGATTGAATTGAAGCTTACTATTTTGCGTTGTGCGATTTTCTTAATTATTTTTGAAAGCTTCAAAACTCCGAGCATGTGATTATGCCTAAGCAAAGTACCTCTTTATTTATTTTGAATCTTCGTTGAGAATTGCTCGTAACTATTATTCTAAAATTATTCTAATCGAAGAGTTGTGCAAAGCCTAATTGAAGTTCCTAAACATTTCATTTTAGTTGTCCGGCATCATTAGGTTTTGTTTGAGACAGCTTTCTTAGTACTTCTTAAAGCAATTTTTTAGTACAAAAAAAATTAATTTTTGTATTAGAAAGTTGTTTTAAGAAGCAATAAAAGAGTTGTCCCAAATAAAGCCTAAGTTTAGATTTATAACTCCAATGTAATTATTAGTTAATTGGATTTAACTTAGAAAGTTGAATGAATGGATTTTTCAAGTGACAATTTTCTATTTGGCCTGAGGGAAGAAAATTTTATGAGGGCATCACTTTGACTTTGAATATTTCCTCCTCAAATGAAGCATGAACCTAATTTTTCAATAAAAAAATAAAAAATACTTTCAATTTATCTTCTTCAACCAAATAAGTGGGTGAAAGATAATTTTGATTCAATTCTTTTATCATTTGTATTTCTATTTTCTGGTATGTTTGGCTTGAAGGAATGAAATATAAATGCATTTTACTTTACAATTTTATATAGCATACTTCATTTGAAAGTAATGCATACATAAATTATTGAGAAAATGTGAGTAAATGCTTCCTTCCATTGACAATGCCATTCTAAACCCTAATAAAAGATTTGAAGAAAAAACTATCAAATCATGGTTGAGATATGTAACCTCACAAGAAATAAAATTTTAATTTCTCAAACAAACAAGAAAGGAAAAATATTTATTCACTCAACTTCTCAATTAAATAAGTCGGTGAAATTTAATTTCAATTGATTTCCTCTATCATTTCCTTTTTTTCATTTCGTTTCCATTCCCTATCTTTGAATTCCTTCCAGCCAAACAGAGCCATAATTTGTCCGTGTAAGTGCTTCCTAAGAAATGCCTAGTAATGTAAAAATAAATTAAAAAAAAAAAGATTTTTTTTTTGCATGCCATCAAAAACACAAGTTGTATGCCACAGCAATTTTTTAATATGACATACCTATCAACTTAAGCTTTGTTTGGTACTACCTTTTAAAACAGCTTTTTAGTACAAAAATTACTAGTTCAAAAAAATTTTGAACTAAAAAATTAATTTAGAAAATAACAAGAAAGTTGTACCAAACAAAATCTTAATCTAAATCTTCTTAGTAACATGGCATTCAGTTAACTCTCATTACAACTTTAACTTTAGACATGTTAACTAACCCTAGAACTAGATCTCAGCAAGGGCTCTAACCTGCACAACCAGGATCAACCAAGTAAATTTCATCATATCCAGATCTGATCCAATTTTACTTATAGGTCGGTTTTGGTATTTGATGGCTCTACATCAGCTCATCTAATCTGCTTATTTTCATAAGTGAACTGTTGTGTTATTCTCTAAGAAAATCTAAAAGAAACATTGCTTCTCATTTAACACTCGCAAAAGATAATAATTTAGGGTCATGTACCAAAAATATCAAAAATTTGGATATACTAATAAATTTAGACTATTGTACCAGTAAAAATCCCAAGTAAAATAATATGGATTGAGATGGAACTTTAAACATACCCATCTGGGAGTGAGACGTTCTTTGACATCCCTTTTAGGCTCGATTGGGCGCCTTCCTGATATCAATTCCACCAGTAGTACCCCAAAGGAATATACATCACTTTTCTCCGTGAGTTGATATGTTTTGAGATATTCAGGGTCAAGATACCCAGCGGTTCCTTTTACTTGGGTTGAAACATGGGTGGCATCAATCTCAGTTGCACCAAGACGCGCAAAGCCAAAATCCGCAACTTTAGCTCGAAAATTTTCAGTGAGAAGAATGTTAGAAGATTTAATGTCTCTGTGAATGATAGGATGATCTGCAAAAAACATAAGGTTAGAATTATTATTATTATTATTTTGAGTTGGAATGAAGCAATTGTACATTCTGGTTAGGGAGAAGAGTACTCGGTTTTGGCAAATCACATTATATGGATAAATCAGAGTATTGAGTTTCAATTTTCAATGTGGCTGTAGTATGGAGACAATTCTACTTAAATGTGATGCATTCATGTTCTAAAGCTTTGCATGGACACTTACAAACGATCTGAAGGCATGTGGGACGATTAAGTTCCTCTTTAGCTTAATTTAGAATTGAAAATCAATCCATGTGTTTTGACAAGTGAAATATGAAATTTGTCATTTTTCTCTGTTCGAAAGATTTAAGAATGGAAGATGCACAAGCTTAAAAGCTGATTAGTTTATCTGTTTATCTGATCCCAAACAAATGTGATAAAGCCATTGATGATAAGATGAGACATAGTTTTGTATGAATGCATATCCAGGAAGTACACATTTTTTCTTCTGTATAAAATATCGGTTGTCAATTTATGACACAGCCCGAATCCGATCGGGAAATTTGGTTTCGGGTTGACCCGTTTAACAAATGGGTCAGATTTGAGTTCTAATTTTCAACATGTTTGAAAAATAGGGTCAGGTCAACCCGCCAACCTGAAAATGACCCGGAGTGACCCGCAATCCCGGCATTTGATTCGGTAGATGGACCTGGGCCCAACTCGTACCCTACTCCCACACTACGTCCAACGTGCCCAGCTAGAGTATGCACGCGTCCCACTCGCGCTGCCCCATGTCCTACCCGCATCGGTCGTAGGCAGCACGGCATCACGTGGGCCCCCAGCGTCCCGCTCTACCTTTGGCCCCACACAGATCCTGACGTGCTCCACGTGCAGTTGTGTCGGGTTGGGTCGACTTGGATTTAGGGCGGGTCGGATTCAAGTTTAAATTTCTGACCCGTTTATACAATCGGGTCGATTTCAGATTGGATGAAATGAGAACAGGTCGATTTTGAGCCCAATCCTACCCGAAAACCCATTTTGACACACCTAGCATAAAAGCTAATGTTTTGATGACCTTTACAAATGATATTTATGGTTTACTATTTAGCCTTATCAACACTATTTTGGGCCTACTTTATGAATCTTCATTTTTTATTTGTCCTTGTTGCATAATATAAGAGGTGTCAACATATTCTTCGCAAATCATTTCTGCACAACTTCTATGTAAGTATGTATATCTACCAATTTCTAATCCTTTGACACAAATCCCATCTACCTAAGTAGTGTATTTTCTTCTCTTCAAGTTATTCAAACTACTTAAATACATTTTCAATGAACTTATTTTTAATATATTTCATTTAATTTTTCTTCTAATATAATTATTCATTAATTTATCCTTCCTAATTTTGTCACAATATTCATCTTATTATTTCCATTTCTACTGTACTTAACTAAGAGGTTTTTTTTAAAAAAACTTTTTATTGTTTATTGTTTATATTTTGACAATGTTATTCATCTTAAAAAATAAATTATTTTTGTTTATTCATTTAGTGATGACGACAATTACCAATAGGATTGCAGCAACAATAGACAAGGTAATGATAGCAGAGGCTGGCGGTGGTTGCTAGCAATACGTAGTAGTAATGGTGGTGACCACAATGATCTTAAAACACCTAAAAATTATTTTCATTATTTTTCAAAATAACTTGGAACTATTTAAAAAAAAATTAATTTTAGAACATGCCAAACAAATATATTTTTAAATATAAAAACAAAAATAAAATGCAAAAGTAATCCCAAACAAGCCCTATGATATTAGTAATTTTTTTCTACCCATCAATTGGACACATAGAACAACTATAAATTTATAATTAAGTCTGTATGACATCCTTTTTCTGAAACTACCCTTAAGGTACTTCTCCATCTTAGTCATCTAACATTAACTCCAAAAGTAATATACAAATCTATATCTTTATTCTTTCACATGAGCGATCGAGGATATTGTTAGACTAGTCCAAGGAGGACCGGTCCAGCGGGACCAAGTGCTTGGCTGGCCCCTAATTTGCTACAGGCGGAAAAAGCAATTGTCAGCCCCCCTTGTTGGGCCCATTATTTGAATTCAAAACATTAAAGGAGTCGAAAATTTAGGGGTAAGAGGGGTTGTTTAGTAATTATCAATATAATTGTATTCTCTAAATAGAGAGGAATGATTAGGGTTAGGGCTATGTTATGTTTTTTTTAATTTGAGTTTTCTCTTGGGTTTCTTTGGGCTCTGGCCGCCAGCTAGGTATTGGGAGAGCCGGGTCTTCCTCTCAAATTGAAGATCCATTTATCTTGTTTGTTTTCTTTCACTTTTCAATAATTAACAAGTTTCTCTAGTGTTAGTCATGGGATTTATCTCAAAATTTTCTTGAACCATATTGAAATTCC
The DNA here is from genome assembly GCA_016618105.1 of Dendrobium huoshanense. Lineage (NCBI taxonomy): Eukaryota > Viridiplantae > Streptophyta > Magnoliopsida > Asparagales > Orchidaceae > Dendrobium > Dendrobium huoshanense. The sequence continues at coordinate 6,690,229 of CM028358.1, read as the reverse complement.
AAATTTCAGTCAAGATCTCTTTGATTCATGCACTTGATTCCTAAAAAATTGGTATCAAAGCGCTTTCTTGGGCGGAAAAATAAGCTGCCTTCGCTGGTTTTGCGATTGGAGACTAGATCCAATTAATAACAACAAAGAAGATGGATGCGTTGGAAGGCGGCATGGAACAACTTAAGGCCGGAGTAGAAAAAAAATATTCCGGGGTGGAGGGAAGACTCTCAGCCATTGAGAATCACTTTGAAAACTTTGAGGATATGATAAGCATCACCGATGATTTCTAGGGTGGAACCAACAAGAATGACATTCAGGAGGATGATAATGAATAGGAGAGTGTTTTCCATTAATGATCACCATATTGGGCTCCGTTGGTGGGCAGATTGGGATATTTCAAAGGGAGGATAGTAAGAAGGGAGGCCGAACCCTTCGGGAGACTACCCGGGTATGATTGGAGTGAGCCATGGGGTCCAACTCAACCAAGGGAGAAAGAAAGGGGGGAATCACAACACCACTACATGAGAGATCGAGAAAGCTAAAGATGCTGATCTTTGAAGGGGAGAATGCTCAGGGTTGGGTGTATTGGGTGGAATTCTACTTTGCTATCAATGGCTTGATAAAATATGAAAAACTCATGGCAGCGGGTCTATATTTGGAGGGAGGCTAGGGATCTGATTTACTCATGGAGAGAATTTAAGGACTGCTTGTTGCAATGTTTCCTAGCCATTTCAAAAGAAGACCTTCATGAGTAGTTTTATGCCCTAAATCAGGAGGGGACAGTTATAGAGTGTACCAGGAAAAAATTAAGTTACTGTCGGAGAGACTGAGGGAAATATCTGAGGAAGGATTGGAGGAGGATTTCATGAAGGGGTTTAGGGAGGACATACTGGTAGAGCTCAGGGTATTGAGGCCTAGGGGTTTGAAAGAGACGATGAAGATTGCTCAGAGAGTGTAGGAAAAATATAGTAGGGGGAAGGCCAATAGAAACAACATCGTGGGAGGACCCTACATGAGTACCTCTACAACTCTAGCACCTAGAAACTAGACAATATCCTTTCAAAGAGAAGCTCATTGGGAGAAGAGAGATGGAGATCGCCTGGGGGTAACTTCAAGCGACTCATAGAAGCGGATGTGCATAATAAATAAGAAAAGGGGTTATGTTTCAGATGTGATAAGAAATACACGCCAGAGCATAAGCGTAAGGATCGAACTTTCAGGTTCTCACCGTTTGTGATGACAAGGAAGTTGAGGAGAGAGGTGGGAGTGAGGCATCAACGGAGGAGGAAAAACTGCATCTAGACATGACAGAGGTCTCCTTGAACTCAGTGGTCTGAATTACTCCAAATCATACTATGAAGATGAGAGGATAAATAACAAACAATGAGGTAGTGGTATTGATAGATAGTGGGGTTACCCACAATTTAATCTCAAACCAGGTCAAAGACCAATTGGGGATGAAACTAGTGGACACATAGTGTTATGAGGTGATTATGGGGGCTGAAAAGATGGAGACATGTAGAGGGGTGTATATGGGAGTGATACTGACTATATAGGGGATCTAAGTGAGGGAGGATTTTCTCCCATTGGAGTTGGGCACTAATGTCATCCTGGGGATGAGATGGCTGCAGACCTGAGGGATACCAAGGTGAATTGAGGAACGCTGACAATGGAGCTGATGGTGGAAGGGAGAAGGATGGTGATTAGAGCAGGGCTCTCCAAAGCCATGGTGTCTCTAAAAATCATGGTAAGGGCCATACATAAGGTGGGAGGAGGAATTCTAGTGGAGCTACAGAGTTTTGGAGGGGATCAGAGGGGAGGAAGAGAAGGTGGGGGGGTCCCTCTTTCAATATAGTCGATCGTACAACAGTTTTGTGAGATTTTTTAGCCACCACAGAGGGAACAGGAGCTCGCAATCACGCTAAGGGAGGGGGTATCACTTGTTAGGACTTACCGCTACCAAGGAGAATTGGGGGACGCTGACAATGGAGCTGATGGTGAAAGGGAGAAGGATGGTGATCAAAGGAGATGCAAAGCTCTCAAAAGCCATGGTGTCTCTAAAAATCATGATAAGAACCATATAAAAGATGGGAGGAGGAATTTTGATTGAGCTACAAAGTTTGGAGGGTCTCAGAGGGGAGGTGGGATCCCTATTTCAAATATAGCCGATCATACAACAGTTTTATGAGATTTTTCATCCACCCCAGGGATCTACCACAGAAGGGACATGAGCACGCCATCACACCGAGGGAGTGGGTACCACTTATCAATGTCAGGCCTTAACGCTACCGCCAGATCCAGAAGGATGATATTGAGAAGCTGATCCAGGAGATTTTGGAGGCAGGGATCATCAGGCCGAGCGTGAGCCTCTTTTCTAGCCCAATTCTTATGGTCAAGAAGAAGGCTGGAAGTTGGAGATTTTGTGTGGACTATCGAACCCTGAATAAGAAAAATGTGTCAGACAAGTTTCCTATTCTAGTGATAGATGAGTTGTTAGATAAGCTTTACAGAGCAGCAGTATTCACGAAGATGGACCTGAAGTCCGAGTACCATCAAATCTAGATGAGAGAGAAGGATGGTCCGAAGACAGCTTTCAAGACACACGAGGGACACTATGAGTTCTTGATGATGTTGTTTGGCCTCACCAACGCTCCTGCTACATTCTAATCCCTCATGAATAAGGTGGCTGGCCTTACCTCAAGAAGTTTGTTCTAGTTTTCTTTGATGACATCCTGGTATACAACAAGTCCAGTGAAGAGCATCTAAGCGCAATCTTAGAAGTGTTACAGGAGCATCAACTAAGGATTAATATGAAGAAATGTTATTTTGCAAAGGCTAGTGTGGAGTACTTGTGGCACATGATATCCCATGAAGAGTTGGCAATTGATCAGACCAATATTGAGGCAATGCTGAAATGGCCTCTACCTAGAAATTTGAGGGAGTTGAGGGGGCTTTTTAGGATTGTCTGGGAACTATAGGAGATTTATGAGGGGATATAATACCATAGCTTGGCCTCTAACAGAACAGTTGAAGAAGAAAAACTTCTTGTGAGGAGAGACAACCACTCAGGCCTTTGAGAGATTGAAGACAACCATGACCACGATCCCAGTCCTGACCCTACCCGATTTCAACCAGATGTTTGTAGTAGAGATTGATGCCTCGGGATATGGATTGGGAGCAGTGCTCATGCAAAATTACAGACCCATAGCCAGCTTCAGCCAGGTATTGACAACTAGAGTATGACTGAAGTCAAATTATGAGAGAGAATTGACGGTCATTGTATTGGCTATTCAGAAGTGAGTCAGTGACAACCTTACTTGTTGGGTCGACATTTCATCATCAGGACAGACTAGCAGAGCTTGAAGTACTTGCTGGAGCAGAGGATGGTGATTGAGGAGCATCAGAGGTGGTTGTGAAAACTATTGTGATATGACTTTGAGATCAAATATAGACCAGGGCTATAGAACAAAGCAGCTGATGCCTTATCCAGATACATAGGGGAGCTCCAAGAGTTAGTAATTTCAATATCGCTGATGCTAGATTTTATTTTTTTATTTATTTTATTATTATTTTTTTTTTGGGGGGGAGGGGGATATTAAGGAGAATAATATATAAGATGAGGGGCTGAGGCGGATTAGGACGGATTTACTGAATGATGAGAATAGCCACCCTGGCTATCTACTAAAGGATGAGAATAGCCCCCCCTGGCTATTCTCTAGAAGGGAAGAGACTATTATACCAGGGGAGGTTTGCACTGCCACGAACCTCAGTTCATATTCCTCACCTGCTGCAAGAGTTTGATTGGAGCGCTATTGGGGGGCATTATGGTGTGCAGAAGACATACAAGGGATTGACATCAGAATTATATTGGGAGGAAATGCATAGGGATGTGGAGAAGCTGGTGTCTAAGTGTGAGGTATGTCAAAGAAACAAGTATATGGTGATGGCTCCAGGGGGATTACTTCAACCCTTGGCTCTTCCAGACAAAATGTGGGAGGAGGTCACCATGGATTTCATAGATGGTTTACCCCAATCTGAGGGGTTTACAGTGTTCTATTGATGGTTGACAGGTTGAGAAAATATGCTCATTTCATTTCCTTACGACACCCTTACACGACAGTGATAATGGAAGCATCCTTCATCAGAGAGGTGGTCAGATTGCATGGGGTTCCATAGTCGATAATTTATGGTCGGGATGATGTGTTTTTAGCCATTTCTAAAGAGAGTTATTCATACTATAGGAAACAATCCTAAAGAGGAGCGTCGCTTATCACCCCCAGACAAACGGAGGTTGTAAACAGGAGTCTGGAGACTTACCTATGATGTTTTACTTTAGAAACACCTCAGCTGTGGGCTAAGTGGCTAGCATGGGCAGAATACTGTTATAACACTTCATATCACTCAACTTTCCAGATGACTCCTTTCAAAGTGTTATACCGAAGAGACCCTCCACACATAGTGTATTTTGGGTAGAGGAGCGCGCCAATCTCTTCAATAGATCAGTACTTTGAGGAAAGAGATAGGGTGTTGGAAGAATTAAAAAGGCACTTATTAAGGGCATAATAAATTATGAAGAAGCAAACAAATGGACATATGAAGGACATCCATTTCGAAGTGGGAGAGAAGATGTTCTTAAAGCTATGGCCCTACAAACAGAGGATGGTCGCCAACAGGAGGAATGACAAGCTAGCCCCAAGGTGCTTTAGCCCATATAAGGTATTGGAGAGGATTGGAATAGTGGCGTACCACTTGAGACTACTATCACCGCTACTATACATCCAGTGTTCCATGTGCCACAACTAAAGAAAAATATATATTTTTTTTTTTTGGGGGGGGGGGGTGATCATGTAGCGAGCTCAGCGTTACTTATGACACTGGCAAAGGATTTAAAGGTGTTAATAGAACCACTGGAGTTAAGAGGGGTTTGACAGGGAGAAGAAGGAACCAAGGAGGTTCTGATAAAATGAAAGAACTTATTGAACTATGACGCCACCTGGGAGCCATACGAGAGGGTGAAGCATCAGTTTCCATACTTCCACTTTGAGGATAAGGTGATTCCTATGTTGCACCGATACGGATACGGCGACACGGATACGACACGATACGGGTACGGCGCGGACACGACATTATAATTTATAAATCATACATAAAAATTAAGAAAGCAAAAAAAGAATAATATTTGAAATTACAAAAAAAAAAAAGACAACAACATTATTTGTAGCCTTGTAGCTTATAATATCAAAATATAAGCAAGCATTAATTGTCTAGTACAACAACAAAAGCATAAACATAAATTATCTAGCACTTGAAGTTTCAACTATTCAATAGAGGGAATTATATAATTATCTTCTTCATTGGTTTGTCTTTGAACTTCTATATCATCTTCAATAAATATCATAGCTTCTAATTCAGGCTCATCAAGTGAAAGATTAGTAAATTTTAATATTTTTATATCATCAAGAGACTCAAATCCATCTCGAAAAGGAGAGAATCTTGCTCGCAACCGCGGAGGTAAATACGACACGTCTTTTTTTTTAATTCTTTTTGTTTTTCAACGGACACACGTATCGGATACGCGTGTCCTTTTGAAATTAAATAGTATTTTAATTGGATACGGCTTTGGCGTATCCGACACGTATCGGTGGAGTATCGGAGGCGTATCCGTGTATCAGTGTATCGGATACAACACGCCTTCATAAATAGGTGTATCGGTGCAACATAGGGTGATTCTTTGAGAGAGGGTAATGTTAGACCTGTCCAGACGATTAAGTGCTTGATCGGCCCCTAGTTTACTCCGGGTGGACCAAGCAGCCACCAACCCTCCTTGTGGGACCTATTATTTGAATTCAAAAATTAAAAGGAGGGAGCAGTTTAGGGGGGAATTAAGTCTGGAAGGGGTTGTTTATTAATTATCATTATAATTGTATTCTCTAAATAGAGGGGAATGATAAGGGTTAGGATTATGAAATGTTTTTGTTGATTTTGAAATAGATTTGTTTAGGCTCTAGCCGCCGGCTAGGGCCTGGGAGAGCCGAACCTTCCTCTTGAATTGAAGATCTATTGTATCTTGTTTGTTTTTTTTTTCCACTTTTCATTAATTATTAAGTTTCCCTAGTGTTTTGCCACGAGATTTATCTCAAATCTGCTTGAACCTTGTTGAAATTTTAAATTTCAGCCAAGATCTCTTTGATTCCTACACTTGTTTCCTAACAAATACTTAAGCATATCACATCTAGCATCATCTAATCTTCCAATAATATTGCTTGATGATTATTAATACACATTAACTAAAATTATATATCATATACTCAATTTTTATTTCACTAAATTCAAGTCATATAACTTTTAAACAACTTTTCCACTGTTCTAATTTTGCACTTGTTTAAATGGATGTTTTACCAGTTAAAATTAAATACTCTGCAAAAAATTTAAGCCAAGACACCTCATTTTAAATATCCTTTATAAAGATTTTCATAACCAATCTAAAAATATTGACATAAGGCTGATTTATGATGTAAACCTATAATAATTGAAAACGAATAGGTCACAACACAACTATTAATACTAGTGAGTGAAACATTATTCATATATTTAATAAAATCAACATACCTTGCACACAAAATTTTCTACCTTAATGTGCACCAAATGAATTATCATAGTACTTAATCATACCTTCTTAGAATCAATAAAATTTATATGAAAATCATTTCTTTGCTCTACATACTTCTCCATCAATTATCTTTAACATAAAACTTATTTGCAATGTAGATATTCTTGGAATGAAACTAAGCTGTAGATTCTCTAAAATTGACACAATTTTTCTAAGTTTATGTTCCATTATTTTCTATAGCTTTGTTGTATGACTCATAATTTCCAATTCCTCTATATTTAGCATAATTTTGAACACTACTTTTACTCTTAAATATTGGTATGTAAATGAATCATCTTAAACAATTAGTATTCTATGAGTTTCCGAATTATAACAAAAAGATTTGTTGAAAAATAATGGCAACATCCCAATAACTCGCCCAAATACAGCTAAATAATAATCTCATATGGACCCAAGCCATATATTAATACAACTTCTTTAAAGCTAACTCCATTCCACTTTTTATGACTATCTATAACATACTTCATTCAATTGTTCATTATGTGTTGAAAAAGAAAGTATCATGAAGAAAGATTTTATATTTTTATATCAGTTACCATGGTACAAAACCAGAATTTTCCCAAATTTAACATACCTGCATACATATGGAGATAAGTCACAGCATGAGCAACATCTATTGCTACATCCAGGCGTGCCGCAAGATTAAGGCAATCTCCATGCAAGCCTGCATATTTCAGTAGAATATGAGAAGCTACTAGCAAACATACATTCCAAAACATTAAAAATCATGCAGCCAAAACTAGATTATTGTTAAAGAAACAAGAGAAAACTTACAGTCAAGATGTTCTCTAAGAGTTCCATTAGGTACATATTCAACTACAAGAATCCTCTCATTATCAAACTCCAAATATCCCAAAAACCTAACCAAATTCAAGTGCTCTACTCTTGCCAAAGTCTGAACTTCAGATTGGAATTCCGTCCCCATTTGTTTATCATACATACTCTGCACAAACATTTCAAAAAGATAGCAACTCAGCATTAGTCGATATCATACACTACCATTCCATCCCAAAACAACAAGTCTTGCCTTCTTGGCACGTTTCACTGCAACAAGCATGCCGTCATCAAGCTTTCCCTTGTACACCGTTCCAAATCCACCCTGGCCAACTTTCAAAGAAGGGGAGAAGTTCTTTGTAGCCTTGTTGATTTCTGCCATGGTAAACCGCATACCTCCTGGCTCACTCTGAGATGAACTGCTGTAGATCCCACTTGCTGACAACCTCCTTACCTTACCTTGAAAGCTTCCGTTATTACTTCCCGAAGCTGATGTTTCTAATAAAGATCAACAAAACCACATATTTTCATTAAATAAGAGCAATTGTTGCGTAACCTCTTCTGAGCCACCACAATTTTGAAAATATGTTTACTATTCCCTCAAAAGTGTAACAAAAAGGTATGAGAAGGTAACAAAAAATCGGCTCATTCCAACAAACTTATCGCTGATAATTGCTGAGATTGAAACTTACGGGAACCAGACTTGAAGCCATCGGAGAAAATCTCGTTGGTCGATCTGCCCATGGTCGGAGCGAAGCATGCGCCCACGAACCTCACAGCAACGGCAAAGGGATTGCGGCTGGCGGATGACGATTTGCCGTCGGCGGACGGATTAACGGAATAGAGCGGGCTCCTCGAGGGGTCACGGTCATTCGGCGTCCTTGATCCGCCGGAGCTAGGGTTTCCGCGGCCGAAACGAGAACCGGGTGTCGGCATGTTCTGTGACTTGCTCTCCACTGGCGGCTTGACCGACTGAAGAAGAACTCGGAGCGTGCGCGCGGGTAAGAGGTGCTGGTTACTCTTTGTCCACGTTAACCTACGCTACAGGCCTGAGGTTCCTGTGGCGCAGTCACGACGGAAAATTTATTAAGACTTTGTTTTGTTTGGGACTGATTTTTTATTGGTTCTTAAAAAGGAATTTTAATTAAAAAAATTTAATTTTATTATTAAAATTTATTTTAAAAAATAGTAAAAAAATTGTCTCAAACGAAGTCTAAGTGTGGTATCCGAATCGTTAGAGACATGTCACGAATAATATCTCGTCATAACACTTGCCTGTTAGCGCAACTAGATAATCAATTTAAATAATAATAATAATAATAATACAGCTCATCTTGATATGTTGGTCGAGATAAATTATTTTATGTTGACTTCAAAAGTAGAGTTAAGTTAGGAGTGTGAGCATACACAATATGCATAAATGTACATATTGTGTAAAAATATATACTATGAACACTCACAGTCTGGACGTAGAATTACGTCCAGATTCTGCACGTATTAAGTTCCTGTTATACGCTATGTACACTCACAATCTGGACGTACAATTATACACTCACAGGCAATCAGTCAATAAACTTTGAGTTTGAATATTATATATGCGATGTATCTGTGAATTTATATTTAATTAGTTCAAAAGTCTCAAATAATTATTACAAATTAAAGAAAATAAATTAAATGTTTTTTATAAAATATTTTTTATTTTTAATTTATAAAATAAGTGTAATTTTCAACTGGCCTAAAAAATGGCATATATTTAAACTTCTTAATCTAACTAAATTTTGCACCAAAATTTTTTGTTAATGTTTATACCTGATTTGAGAGAGAATAAATTAATAAATATATTAGAAAATTTGTTTGTTTAATTAGTTAATAAATTTAATATTATATTGACAATTGAATTGCTCATGTAATAAAAGTATTTAATAAATATATAATATATATTCAATTTAGTGGTTTTTTTTATTTAGTATTTTTGCAGGTGAGAAGTCATAGATTGAGGGAATTTTGATGATATAAACTATGAATAACAGCTCAAGCTTGATTAGAGAGATAAATTATGATGAATAACATATAGAATGTTTATGTGAGAATTTTGAAAAGAAAAATATCACAAGACTTTGTTTCATTAAAACGTGCTTCACTATTATCAAGCATGAGTTACAAGTTTAACTTAGGCTTCGTTTATGACAGCTTTCTTACTACTTCTTAAAGTAGTTTTTTAGTATAAAACTTTTAGTTTTTATACTAGAAAGCTGCTTTAAGAAGCAGTAAGAAAGCCGTTTCAAACGAAATCTTAATATGGTTGAGACATTCCTCTCTTGGAGTTGAACGCGGTGATAGAGTGGCGTGGGAAGGTTGTGGAGATTATTGGAGATGTTCGGATTTGTCCTACCCTAAGGGTGAAGATAGGTAACTTGAAGGTGGTGTTAAAGTGGTACTATAAAGCTAGAAAGGTCACTTGAGATGGTTGATCAACATTCCCTTGAGGTGGAGATGCGAAAAATACAATTAAGTTGTAGTGTGATGTGCATGGTGGTCATGGAGGTGACTAAAACTAGTTAAATTGATCATTGATGTAACAACCCAAGATCCGTGTAGCGAAAGGATTCATCTGATCGTTCTTTTCTTTTTTTTTTTTTTTTTCTTTTTATCGGTTTCTTCAACTGTCATTCATATCAATCCATACCAACATATATCCAGAGCCAGAAATAATTACATTACAGAAAAGAAACTACAGCAGACACTATAATTCACATATAGTACAAACAGTGAAGTGACAAAAGAGTCCAAAAGAAATATCTACACTAGCCACACCGGCTACAAAAGAAAGCCTACCAAAGGCTGCAAAACAAAAGGCTGAACTTGACGGAAAGATCGTCAAACTGGAGGCTCTGCACCTGAAATATAACCACATATAATGAGCTTACAAAGCCCAGCAGGTCACCAAAGCCTACAACCGAAATCAAAGCACGGCGATGCTATCAATATGCAGGTCAATGAAATCAAATCAATCAATGGTCAATGAGTCTATGCAATACGGAAATCCATCGTCAATGAAATCAAGTCTGAACAGCGGAAATCAAATCAGTAGTCAATGCAGTACGTAAATCAATAGTCAATAATCAATGCAGTGGTAAAAACATCGGTAAATCGAAATCAAATCAGTAAGTGCTTCCAATCAATATCTATCCTTGTAGCAGTGTCTATCAATCAACACTATCAATACTATCAATTCGATCAGTCGTGTCGTCTATCAAATCAGTGTATCTATATCATCAGTCAATTCAATAGGATATCTGTATCAATTACTAGCAACCGATAGCGTCAATTAATTCAATAAGGAACTCGTGTCATAACGTACTTTTACAAATCAGTCAATCAACGACAGATTCTATAATGACGACGTATGATGCTACAATAAGGAAATCATCTCAATCAATAAAGCACTTTCCAGTCAATTACATCTATCAGCAGGGAAATTCATAGAACAATCGAATCAACTCAATAAGCAACCTAGCAATTGAAAACAAATCTATACAATGAAATCATCAAGTCAATAGAAATCAATTCTACGATAAATCAAATCCATACGACAACAATCCCTCCAATCAATCAATCGATCGAGAATCGGTACGACGACTCAATGTATCAATATCAGTGTCAATCTCTATGAATCAATACGTAAAATCCATATCAATGTCGGTGCCGGTATCTATGAAGCAATCAAGTCGATAACATCAAACAGAAAAGCAATACGATAAATCCAATTGGAAAAGCAATACGATAAATCAACAGTAGCAAGTCAAATCAATACTGAATCAATAGTATCAATGAGTCTATGAATCTATGCCGTCCATGTCCATATCAATATCAATGATCAATAGTCAAGTAGTATCAATGCTCAATGATCAATCAATGAAATCAATGAATCCGTACAATAGTAAGTCAATTCGATAAATCCATCAATATCAATGAATCAGTCAGAAATCGATAAATCAATGCATATCCGGAAATCCATACAATGGTCTTACTCGACAAGCACAAACACTAGCTATTATCAATGATCAATGATGCTGTTGTAGTTCGTTCAATGATGCTGTTGTAGTTATCCGCACGTTGGTTCTATCAAGAAGAGTCGTCACTCTTTTGCCCGTCGGCCGCCCGTCGGCATATAAAACTCCTTATAACTCCCAATCGTTATATCGATGATCTATGGTCTATGATTTAAAGGAAAGCCCGTCGGCCCACCATCCTGTACAGGTATCGATCAATCTTCAACCAACGTTCAACCAGGTTCCCACTTGTCTTTCAGTAACAATCAATCCATGCTATAATCGATGCAATAATCAAAAATAAAGAAATCTAAGACGATCATATCAATAATTATACGCATATCAATTCAATCAATCAATTTCAACCAAATCAGAAATCATACGAAAATCGGGCAGAGTAACGGTAGTCTATCGAATTTACACGAAAATCTCCAAAAATCACAATTCACCAAATTAATACAGAACGTGCACAGTAACATTATAAGACTATTCTTCTACTGCTCAAACCAATTCGGACATCATAATAATTTGCAGTCAAAATAAAACCCCGCAAAACCAAAACGAACCGGACGAAATCTTCCAGAAAATAATCAAAACGTGCAGAATAATCATATCTACAGCATACCAAAAGTTATGCGGTGAAATCTTCGCCAGTACCAAATCAGGTACGAAAATCACTTACAAAAACACAAATATGAGCACCATTTTACAAAACCTCGAAATCTTCGAAAACAGAAGTAGGGTTCGGAATCCTTACAGCGAGACAAACACAATATCCAACAACAACGAACGACGAAAATCGCTCCGCGGGCCTCGAAATCGAACTTTTCCCTTTGCTTTTCCGCTCCTTCTCTCTCCTCAAAATATCTGTTTTAAAAAATGTTTTTCTCTCTCTTCAAAACGAGCTGATTTTCTTATATCTATACACTGATCGGCCTGGCCGATCGTCTCGATCGTCCTGGACGATCAGACCAAATTCCCATCGTCCTTGGACGATTTTTCAGGACGATAATTACTGTTCATAGGCGATAAAAACCCCTACTCACTGACTTGTGCCATCCACTGATCGTCCCGGGACGATACCTCGATCGGCCTGGACGATTTCGTCCAGAAATCAGCTATTTTCAATGCACTGATCGGCCTGGACGATCCAAACTTCGTCCTGGCCGATCCTGGGAGGAAAAAAATCACTTTCCAGCAGCTACAGCAAAGGAACGAGGTCTTACAATCTCCCCACCTTAGAAAAATGTCGTCCCGACATTTCCCTAACGTGTCCAGAACAAAACAAAACAAAACAAAGCAAAACAAATCCGATCTATCGGAAAATCGAACAAAACACATTAAAATAAACAATAAACTAAACTCGTACCAGTCTCACCAGCAGGCACGGAAGGAACATCTTCCATCATGGCTTGTACATTTCCAGTCTGAACAGTCGGAACAGGTCCTTGCCTAAGTTCAGAACTCGGGCACTCAGTCATTCTATGTCCATGTGCACCACATCGGAAGCATTGCCCTGTTCTTCGATAACACTGTCCCGAGTGTCTCTTTCCACAAAACGTACAAACATTAATTCTTGCTTTGCTACTTTCCCCGCTTTTCTTGCTACGCCCAGAGCGTTTCGCTAGCTTGTCACTCACCATCTGAGCAACCATATCAGCAAATTTATTCATATTTTCAGATGTGAGAGGGAGGTTAGCAGCAGGCTCAGACTTAATCTTTTTGCCTTTCGGATCCATTTGCCTGATCAATACAGATCATTCCAATCAAAACCGCGGAAATCAAATACGTATAACAAAACAAATCAAATCAAATAATGCAATCATCAACTCTGGATATAATCAAATCCTTTTCACTACACTTGCTCTGATACCAATTGTAACAACCCAAGATCCGTGTAGCGAAAGGATTCATCTGATCGTTCTTTTCTTTTTTTTTTTTTTTTTCTTTTTATCGGTTTCTTCAACTGTCATTCATATCAATCCATACCAACATATATCCAGAGCCAGAAATAATTACATTACAGAAAAGAAACTACAGCAGACACTATAATTCACATATAGTACAAACAGTGAAGTGACAAAAGAGTCCAAAAGAAATATCTACACTAGCCACACCGGCTACAAAAGAAAGCCTACCAAAGGCTGCAAAACAAAAGGCTGAACTCGACGGAAAGATCGTCAAACTGGAGGCTCTGCACCTGAAATATAACCACATATAATGAGCTTACAAAGCCCAGCAGGTCACCAAAGCCTACAACCGAAATCAAAGCACGGCGATGCTATCAATATGCAGGTCAATGAAATCAAATCAATCAATGGTCAATGAGTCTATGCAATACGGAAATCCATCGTCAATGAAATCAAGTCTGAACAGCGGAAATCAAATCAGTAGTCAATGCAGTACGTAAATCAATAGTCAATAATCAATGCAGTGGTAAAAACATCGGTAAATCGAAATCAAATCAGTAAGTGCTTCCAATCAATATCTATCCTTGTAGCAGTGTCTATCAATCAACACTATCAATACTATCAATTCGATCAGTCGTGTCGTCTATCAAATCAGTGTATCTATATCATCAGTCAATTCAATAGGATATCTGTATCAATTACTAGCAACCGATAGCGTCAATTAATTCAATAAGGAACTCGTGTCATAACGTACTTTTACAAATCAGTCAATCAACGACAGATTCTATAATGACGACGTATGATGCTACAATAAGGAAATCATCTCAATCAATAAAGCACTTTCCAGTCAATTACATCTATCAGCAGGGAAATTCATAGAACAATCGAATCAACTCAATAAGCAACCTAGCAATTGAAAACAAATCTATACAATGAAATCATCAAGTCAATAGAAATCAATTCTACGATAAATCAAATCCATACGACAACAATCCCTCCAATCAATCAATCGATCGAGAATCGGTACGACGACTCAATGTATCAATATCAGTGTCAATCTCTATGAATCAATACGTAAAATCCATATCAATGTCGGTGCCGGTATCTATGAAGCAATCAAGTCGATAACATCAAACAGAAAAGCAATACGATAAATCCAATTGGAAAAGCAATACGATAAATCAACAGTAGCAAGTCAAATCAATACTGAATCAATAGTATCAATGAGTCTATGAATCTATGCCGTCCATGTCCATATCAATATCAATGATCAATAGTCAAGTAGTATCAATGCTCAATGATCAATCAATGAAATCAATGAATCCGTACAATAGTAAGTCAATTCGATAAATCCATCAATATCAATGAATCAGTCAGAAATCGATAAATCAATGCATATCCGGAAATCCATACAATGGTCTTACTCGACAAGCACAAACACTAGCTATTATCAATGATCAATGATGCTGTTGTAGTTCGTTCAATGATGCTGTTGTAGTTATCCGCACGTTGGTTCTATCAAGAAGAGTCGTCACTCTTTTGCCCGTCGGCCGCCCGTCGGCATATAAAACTCCTTATAACTCCCAATCGTTATATCGATGATCTATGGTCTATGATTTAAAGGAAAGCCCGTCGGCCCACCATCCTGTACAGGTATCGATCAATCTTCAACCAACGTTCAACCAGGTTCCCACTTGTCTTTCAGTAACAATCAATCCATGCTATAATCGATGCAATAATCAAAAATAAAGAAATCTAAGACGATCATATCAATAATTATACGCATATCAATTCAATCAATCAATTTCAACCAAATCAGAAATCATACGAAAATCGGGCAGAGTAACGGTAGTCTATCGAATTTACACGAAAATCTCCAAAAATCACAATTCACCAAATTAATACAGAACGTGCACAGTAACATTATAAGACTATTCTTCTACTGCTCAAACCAATTCGGACATCATAATAATTTGCAGTCAAAATAAAACCCCGCAAAACCAAAACGAACCGGACGAAATCTTCCAGAAAATAATCAAAACGTGCAGAATAATCATATCTACAGCATACCAAAAGTTATGCGGTGAAATCTTCGCCAGTACCAAATCAGGTACGAAAATCACTTACAAAAACACAAATCTGAGCACCATTTTACAAAACCTCGAAATCTTCGAAAACAGAAGTAGGGTTCGGAATCCTTACAGCGAGACAAACACAATATCCAACAACAACGAACGACGAAAATCGCTCCGCGGGCCTCGAAATCGAACTTTTCCCTTTGCTTTTCCGCTCCTTCTCTCTCCTCAAAATATCTGTTTTAAAAAATGTTTTTCTCTCTCTTCAAAACGAGCTGATTTTCTTATATCTATACACTGATCGGCCTGGCCGATCGTCTCGATCGTCCTGGACGATCAGACCAAATTCCCATCGTCCTGGGATGATTTTTCAGGACGATAATTACTGTTCATAGGCGATAAAAACCCCTACTCACTGACTTGTGCCATCCACTGATCGTCCCGGGACGATACCTCGATCGGCCTGGACGATTTCGTCCAGAAATCAGCTATTTTCAATGCACTGATCGGCCTGGACGATCCAAACTTCGTCCTGGCCGATCCTGGGAGGAAAAAAATCACTTTCCAGCAGCTACAGCAAAGGAACGAGGTCTTACAATTGACAAGAGCTAATGTGAAGGGAATATTTAGGTGTTTAAATTAACTATGTTATATAATAATTAGAACATTCTTTCCATTGAGGAGAAATACTGAACTATTAGAAGTCAAATGAATGATATAAGATGCCTAGTGTATTCTGTTGAAAAGCGGGGAAACTAGGTGATTAGGAGTCGGTGAACAATTTAGAGTACTTAGACTTGACAAACGACCCAAAGTCGATAAGTGCATTAGAAATAGTGATCGATGTAGACTTGATGGGTAACTATAAGCTGGTTAGGATAATCATTCTCCTAAAAGATTAAGAGATTGGAGTAGTGATGGGAATTGAAGGATAATGATTAATGGGTGATTATAAATTTTGAATGGCAATAAAAGTCAAGAGACAAAAAATTAAGTGGTTTTGACTTTCAAGTAAAAGCATTGATTGTGAAATTTAGATATCAAATGGCAATAAGCATTAGGGGGTGATCAACTTTTGGCGACTATCTATATCTAGTTATAATAGAGGTTGGGAGACGACAAATTATTGGGCTAGAGAGCTGGGGTGATTTCAAGAATCGAGCTATAATAAATGTTTGGTGATAACTATTCACTTGTATAAATCTTTTGATTCAAGAAGTATCAACTCTTCACCATTATTGGTGTCAAAATAATGACAATGAGTATGTGTTAGGGGTGCAAATGAGTCAAGTTGGGCTCGAGTCATGTCTAACTCGAGCTCAGCCTCGAGTCACACTTAAAAGACAAGCTCAAGATCGACTTGTGCCACTAAAAATGAACTTGCAAGTCTTCTGCGGTATGCTGCTCCCCCTTTCATCTTATACGGTTCACATGCATAGATTCCCATGTTTCGTCTTCCGCACGCGCAGATGCCTGCACTTCATCTTCCTCCCATGCTTCCTTCTTCCGTGGTTTGTACATGCAGACATGTCTTCCTCGATTTTCCTGGCTTCGCCTTTTGTCTTTTGCCAGTTCGTCTTTCATATTTCACGTGTAATCGAGTTGCTCAACGAGTAATGGAGCTTAACATCATTTGGATCGAACTCAAGCTTGATAATTCAACGAGCTCAAAATTTTGCTCGAGCTCAAGCTCGAAACTCAATAAAATCAGTTTGCAAACTCATTAATGAGATAACCTCGAGCCAACTCGACTCCTTACACCCCTATCATGTGAATGATTACTTGATCATAATTGTGTAAAAAGAGGATGTTTGTTTACAAAATATAACACAACATGACATAAAATGCATACAAAATTGCATGAAATGAACACATATAAAAGTTTATCAATTCAACATTCATTTAATCAATCAAACTATGACAATTCATCTAAAATGTTAATGTGGTTTATATAGGTATGATTATATATATATATATATATAAAACTATGATCTCGTGAGTACATCAATATTATCCAATTTTGATTTGAAGTTTGCTTCATTCTCTCACTAAATTGAGCATTACTTTCTTATTTCTCATCAAAATTGGGTGATCATCATAACGTTTGAAAGCTAACACAACACTCTTAGGTTTTTTTTTGAACAATTTTCTTATTACTTTATAAAACAATCTTTTATTAAAAAATTTCCCAAATAAAGTCTTAGGCTTCGTTTGGGACGGCTTTTCTATTGCTTTCTAAAACGGAGTTTTAGTACAAATTTTTTTATTTTTGTACTAAAACTCCGTTTTGAAAAGCAATGAAAAAGCCATCCCAAACGAAGCCTTAGACTTGCAATTTTCATTTCGGGCATCAGTAAAAAATAGAGTTATAATTTTTATATAAAACAACATAATGAAACCTAAACTTAGTGATCATAATTATATAACAAAAACAAATCATAATTATATACCCATTATATGGACCGCTTGTATAATACCAAGAGTTCAATTACCCATACCCTAGGGTGCCCCGCCCCTTATAGTCGGAGTATAGTTCGCCACAGGAGCGCTACACAAGACCATCCGCATAAACAAATATGCGGGAAATGAGTATAATAAATGGCAAGCAACTGGTAGTTGTAATGCGAGCCTAGCAGTAGCTTAGAAGGAATAGAAATGATTGTATCAAGGACAAGGACAGTGCTTTTTTTTTTTTTTTTTTTTTGGACATTTAGGCCCTTCAAGTGACACCAATCGCATGGCAGAGGGTCATGGAGGCAAATTCACATACACAACGCATACACAAGAACTCGAATCTTAGACCTCTTAGTTTGAAGCCTAAGCTCTCAACCAATAAACCAAAGGGAGTTGTGTGACAGTGCTTTACGCATGAAGTATATTTATATAGTTTAGAATTTCAAAAATAGTGATAAGCTTTATAACAAACATCTTCATATTTAAATCTCATTTATAAAATAATTATATATGTAAAGTAAATTTTGTTTCAACTTAAAAAAAAAAACTATTTTATTGATTATTATTGTGTGTCGGGATATTCACGACGGTAGATAGATATAGAGTTTAGCGTCTCAACTTTATACGAATATCAAACGCAGATAGAGTTAAAATTCGTACGTGTAAAATCCTAAAAGGGAAAAGAAATTATGGAATATGATTCAGTTAAAATGATTCTACTAGTGTTTGAAATATTGGACTCTAAGTTAGAGTTCCCATTTGAAGCATTTGTAGAATGTTGAGGATTTCCTATTAAAGGATTATTAAATTTCTTCACATTTGGACGAGATGAATTAATTAAGCCGACTTTAGTAGCCTATTTATGGTCATAGTTCAATGACATAAGGGGAACAAGGAGCGCAAGGTTGAACTCGAACTCATCATCTTGGTTAAACACATGATCAACAATATAGTTTTCAGTAACCTCGACCACTAAGAAAAGCGGAGGTCTCAATCATAAATGTTGCGTATAGAAGAGATCCCAAAAAACAATAATAATTTAAGGAAATTTTACATATATATCACATAATTCTTATTTATTTACTTATACAATATTTTAATGTTTCAAATCACATGGAAACATATATATGAACATTTAGGTCATTTAAGGCAAACTCACACACACAACGCAAACACATGGACTCTAACCTTGGACCTCTTAGTTGGAAGCCTAAGCTCTCAACCAATAGGCCAAGGGGAGTGATGTTAGATTTGTAAATGTATAAATTTTTTTGTGGTATGTATGTAAATACATCTAATAATATTTTGAATTATGAAAATAATATATTTACTTGAATATAGATAACTTGTTTAATTTGTTACTACTTCTTAAAGAAGCTTTTTAGTAAAAAAAAAAATTAAATTTTATATTAAAAATTAATTTTTTTAAAAAACAGTAAAAAAGCCGTCCCAAAAGAAACCTAAGTTTGGGATAGCTTTATTATTTCTTTTTAAAGTAAATTTTTTACTTAAAAGAATTTGAACTAAAAATTTGTTTTATAAAACAATACAAAAGCTGTTCCAAATGAAACCCAAGTTTTAGATAATTTTTTTACTACTTTTTTAAATAGATTTTTAACATAAAAATTGCTAAAATTTATTTTGATTAGAATTTTTTATACTAAAAAGCTGTTTTAAAAAATGATAAGAAAGTTGTTCCAAATTAAACCTTAATTTATAAACCAGGGCCCTCAGGCCAATTGCGCATAATACGAGTATTAGGTTTTATTCGGGACAACCTTCCTACTTTTTTAAATTTTTTGAAAATAGCGAACTAAAAACCATCCCAAACGAACCATATGTGATCGAACACGGTTGGTCAGAGAGGAAGAGTCAAAGCATGCAAGATACAAAACCAAAATCATAGAGATCAAAAGTCAATGCCCAGGTAAGGAGAGTCAATCTTCTGACCTGCAAAACAATGTCAAAACCTACACAAAAATAACATTCCAATGGACAACAACAATGATAATGTCCCCAAAATTCAAAGTTCAAAGAGATTGCATATCATTTAAATTAGTGCAAGCTAGAAAAGGATGAGAAAGCAGGTTATCAAAATCTGAAAATACAAGAAATTCTAGCTCTTATTATCAAAATAGGTGATTTAAAACTTTATTTGGAACAATTTTTCTACTATTTAAAAAAACAATTTTCTAATTCAATTTTAAAAAAAAAGAACAATGAAAAAATTGGGATCAAAAGTTATCTAAAATGAAGCCTAAGGCTTTCTTCCTGCGTTTAAAAACTATTTTTAGTACAAAAATATATTGAAAACAAAAAAAATTAATGATTTAAAATTGTCCCAAATGAAGCCGAAAATATCATGTCAATCATCAAGAGTGTTTTCATTAAAGGAGCTTTAAAAAGTTGGGACTGAGGAGGAGAAAGCACCATGATGGCGAAACAAGCAAAAAAGTAAAAACATCGAAAAATAAATGGCATCATGATTTAATGTGAAAAAACTCAAATTAGGGAAAAAATCAATGAGGCACATCACATCAAGAAATCCATTATAAAAATTGAGAGATACATATCTCACATCTTTCGCTCTCCCTTTGCTTCTCTTTTCACATACAACATTCTCAATGTCTAACATACCAAAATACAAGAAAAAACCAAGTAAAATAATCCCAAGAGACGCAACCCTTCAGAAAAATTAGAAAGAAAACTGTTCAATTTATTTGGCAACGCTGCGACACCAATTTGGAGCGTTGAGGTGCTTGAACATCTGTCTTGATTCTCTACAGCATCGTATATATACAGTTGTGACACTCTACTCTCTGTCGTTGAACATTGGGGCGCTTTGAAACATAAAATTGAGATGCTCGGGTATGCAAGGTTGGCCACTCATATATACAACACCAGGACGTTTTAAAAAAAAAAAAGAACCCAAATTACATACTAAAAAGCTACTTTAAAAGGCAATAAAAAATCCCCCCAAATGAAGTCTTAGTTTGAGATATTTTTTTATTATTTCTAAAGCAATTTTTTAATAAAAAACTCTTAATTTAAAAAAAATTTATACTATTTTTTTTTAAAGAAGCGGACAAAAACGCCATCCCAAACTAAGGTTTTGTTTGGGACAGCTTTCTTACTACATCTTAAAACAACTTTTTACTTAAAAAAGTAAAATTTTTTTACAAAAAAACTGTTTTAAGAAGCAGAAAGAAAGTCGTCCCAAACGAAGCCTAAATCTAAGGTTCAATTTGAGATAACTTTCTTATTTCTTTCTTCCGCAGCTTCTAATAGAAATTTTTTAGCTCAAAATATTTTCAAATTAAAAAATTGCTTTTAAAAGTAATACAAATGTTGTCCCAAATGAATCATAAGATTGCTTAAATTATTCAAATAATCATAAAATTCAATAATGCAAGCATAAAAATTAAGAAGAAAAAAAAAACAATAGTTCTAATAATATTGGTTGAAATTTCGGATGATGATTCAATCAAATTTGGCATCCAATTTCGATGCATATCATTATAAAATATTAAAAAAATGGTCCATTTGCAGCTTCTAAATAAACAAAAAATTGGCTGTTAATCATTGCTTTACCAGCTTAGAAATTACGGTCATTTTAGCTTTTATGTTAAATAAATAAACTATTCAAAATATCCGCACCTTGCTTTCCCACAAGCCACTGTACTTCTAGCTTAAGTGGGACCCGCACCACCCTTTCCTCTTTGATATTTTTTGTCTTTATTCACAACAACTCGGCGGTATCTGCACCCGGGGTAACCCTAACAAATCACCGTCGATGATCGCCCGCTGCCCCTGCCCCGTCTTCAACCAAAATTTCTCCGGCCGACGAAGAACTCCCATGCCGGAACGACTCGCTGGCGATGAGCGCCTGCATCATCTTCGGTAGAGGAGGAGCCGCCACCGCTACCGTCCCCTCAAGCATCTTCACCACAGTCCCCATCG
This sequence comes from Dendrobium huoshanense, assembly GCA_016618105.1. Taxonomy (NCBI): domain Eukaryota; kingdom Viridiplantae; phylum Streptophyta; class Magnoliopsida; order Asparagales; family Orchidaceae; genus Dendrobium; species Dendrobium huoshanense. The sequence goes on along the minus strand of CM028358.1, from coordinate 6,668,343 downwards.
TCGGCCGGGCGGCCTCTTCGTCCTGTATGCACCACACCGCCACTCTCGCTGCCCTTTCGGCCTCCATTCCATCATAACCCTCCACTTCCTCCTCCAAAACCGCCCTCCAATCCCCCTCCACAATCTTCCTCGCTGCCCACGCCGGGAAGAACCACCCTTCTTCCCCTACTTCATCTCCCGCCGCCGCTTGCGGAGACGGCGCCTCCACATTCCTCCGACCACCAATGATCTCCATCAGCGTCATCCCATAGCTGTACACATCAGCTTTCGCCGTGATCGCCACACCGGAGATCCACTCCGGTGCAACGTACCCTCGCGTCCCCCGTGTGCTCGCCAATACCCTGCTCAAATCCCTCCCCACCAGCTTTGCCAATCCGAAATCAGAAACCCTAGGGGTGAAATCGGAGTCTAATAGGATGTTCTCCGGCTTAATGTCACAGTGGATGATACAATCGTGGCATTCCTCGTGGAGATAGGCGACCCCACGTGCCGTGCCGACGGCAACGCGGAAACTCGCCGGCCAGCTGAGCCGCGGTCGTTTGGAGCCGCGGCCGAGGTAGGCGCTGAGGGGACCGTTGGGCATGTAGTCATAGACGAGGAGGCGGTGTGGATCTTCTATGCAGAAGCCACGGAGGCGGACAAGGTTTACGTGCTGTACGCTTCCGATGGTGCGCACTTCCGCGCAGAACTCGCGGTCGCCGCCACCGCCCGGGCGTTCGAGCCGCTTAACGGCCACCGGCGTTGAATCCGGAAGCGACCCGCGAAAAACCGCGCCAAAACCTCCGTGCCCAAGCTTCTCTGAAAATCCGCGCGTTGCTGAGGAGAGCTCCTTGTAGGTGAAAATCTTCAGGCCGACATCTTCTCCTCCGTATTCTTCCCTTCTTCTTAGTCGCCGAAGCCGCCGGTGCACGATGATGACGAGGGGGAATGCGATTGCAATATTTGCAACGAGAGCACAGATGATGCCGATAATAAGAATTCGTACCTTCCATTTGGACTTTTTCGATAACACCTTTCCCGGAGAAATCCTGATGAATAGAGTCGCGGAGGCTGTACTGTTGCGGAGATTGTAAGCGCTCACGTACAGATTCGTGCAGATGCGAGATTCTGAGTTGTAGGTGATACCGAAACAGGAGCAGTTCTTCCTGCAAGATTCCTCACAGGAGCCGCGGCTCAAGTCGGAGAAAGTGGCATCGACGGCGCCATCGAGCTCGATGTGGCCGATCTCGTTGAAAATGCTATCCTCATCAGTACAGAGGGCGTCACGGGAGCATCCACTGGAGAAGTCGCCGGAGCTCCACCCTGTTGGATCAACGGGGTGAAGTCCCGTCGGGCAGGTGCAAGGCCGGAGGCTGCGGCCGCTGGAGCAGAGACCAAGACCACCGCATCGGCCGTAGACGCGGCAGGGGTCATCTGGCCTAGACCAGAACATGTTCCAGCTATCCGCCTGAGGGGACCAAGTGTACTGCATCAGCTGGCCGGAGGAATCGACGACGAATCGCGAGAGGAGGGGCTGGAGACCGGACTCAGCCGACGTGGACTGTGAGTAATCGAACGCAGCCTCCGGCGTGAACGGGTTTGAGAACCTGAAGCTATAGATGTACGGCACCGTCATCTCGGGTACGCCAGTGAATCTTGTCCCAGTCCAGTTCCCCGTCCACCAGTACGAAACCGAGCCATTGAAGACGAGCTCGAACTCACCGAATTTTGGCGGGCGAAGCCGGAGAGAGAACTCACCGGGAGACGGATCCATGGGGCTTCGCCATGACGTGATCGCCATGCTGCCCGTCACTGCCATCTCCGGCAGCCATGTGTCGGCGGGGAAGTCGAAGCTCTGCCACGCAATGGCTCCTCGGCCGCCGACGGAGAGTAGTACAAGGTTTCCAGTGTCGAGGAGCTGAACCGCGGCGGCGGGAGTAGAGTTCTCCGACTCCCACAGAATGGAGTTGGAGGAATCGGCGATGGCGAGGCGGCCAGCAATGGTCAGAAGAGCCGACGGCGGCGATGCTCGCACGGGGGCCAGGCGATTTGCCACCCATACGTAGGTGCGAATGGGAATGGAGGCGTACCATATACCCAGGTAATAGGTGGATCCACCGTCGACGGAGAAGAATCCAAGCTCGAATGTACGGTTGGGGCTTAGGATTGTGGTGTTGAAAGAAATCAAGGGCGGGGAACTTAGGGTTGCTAGCTCTGGTTCTGGGTTTAGGGTTTTGGAAGCGCAAGCGTGTGAGAGGAAGGAGACGAGAATGAAGAGAGTAGGGAGGGCGTAGCTGCTGATTTTTGCCGCCATTTTAATCTATTTCTCTCTCCTTCAATAGTGAGCAGAGCATTTGAAGGAACTCTGAGCTTTCTGAAAAAGCATGAAAAAAATTGCCTGACGAGGAGGCGCGAAGGATGATGAATATGTGAAAAAAAAAAAAATTGGAGAATTTATATATAATATATTTAAAATTATTTTATTCATATATTTAACCTTTAAATTTTTTTTATATAATATAATATTTTTTATAATAGAGTTAATGAAACTCCTAATGACAATAATAAGGATAAAGAAACACTGGAAATGGTTCTAACAAGAAAAGAGAAACAAAGAGAAGTTGTGACGGATTTTATTGGACTAAGGGGTTGTTTGATAGCAAGATTTAGGTCGGATTTGAGCGAAATCAAGCCAAACGGACTAGAATACAAAACCAATTCTCATGGCAAATGAAAGCCGTTGTAGGCAGAAAATTTTGACTTTTCGTGCTAAATCTCGGATTTTCAAAATCTTGTTTTTTTGCCGGATGTATGAAATTCATTGGCTCAAGAGTAAGAGTCTACTCGTTAAATCCACTCTATAGTCAAACAATCACACAAGATTTAATAGGATTTATCATGAATGTTACCTAACAATTTTCAGGATTTAGGCCCCTCAAGATTTCTGAAATCCGGATTTAGAGGATTTACGAAATGCTACTTAAATCAAATTAAGGGTGCTACCAAACAGACCTTACGGAAGTTGCAATAGGATGCTTTAGAGATGGGAGAAATTATTATGTGTGGAATTTATATGTAGCTCGTCTTCAGGCTTCAATGTGCACTAGGGCTGTCAATATTTGACATGACTCGAAAATCCGACCTGGAAAATCCGAGTTGGACCCAACTCGAAACTGGTTGGGTTATGGTTCGCAGATTCGACCCGTTTGAAAAAACGGGTCGGGTTCGGGTGTTTAAAATGACTGCCCGACACACGCGCACCCGCCAGCCCCAGCCAGCCGCGCACCCGCCTTGTAGTGCACCCGGCCGTCACCCAGCCAGACTAGCCAGCCGCGCACCCGCTGCCCCAGCCAGCCGCACACATGCACGCCTCCGCACTCGCCGCGTCCCACGCACCCGTGGGCCCGCCCGAGTCCCGCGCACCCACCGCCCCAGCCAGCCCGCGTCCGCGTCGCCGCCGGCGTCCGCTCTTGACCGTGCGCGGTCTCCTTCCTGTGTCGGGTCGGGTCCGAGTTCGAATATTCGACCCGTTTACTTACCCGGGTCGGGTTAGGGTTGACCCGATTGAACCCGGGTCAATTCTGGGTTCGACCCGAACCCGACCCATCACCCGAAATTGACACCCCTATTGCGCACAAGCTACATGATTCATACACATCATATGTATAACTTGTACATAAAATGTGTGTAATTCACAAACATATCCATATTTCGAACGTAATAATTTCTCTAAAATGGAGCTTCCACTATGAAAAGACATTTAAAAGCTAGAGCACTGGATTTTTGTTCGACGATGGCAAAATGGGATCGCGAGCATGTGAATGTGGAGACCGACATCAACACGTCTGAAGCTCGATAGGGTATGAAGTTCTGATACAGAAATTGTTATTCAAAGTTTTAAATATTATGTGAATAAACATTTAAATTTATGTATTAAATATATAAATTATATCATCTTCAGCACAATATATATAAATCACTTAAAAATTTGTTTCTTTGTATTTATCAAAAAAAAAAAAAAAGCATGAGATATTCTTGGTAATTATGAGATAATATATGAATTATTTTTTGAATATAAATATTTAAGGGTGTTATGACTTATGATATAATTTATATCATTATTAAGAAAAAAAAAAACTATGGTATTTGATCCGCTTAAAATGATTATATTAATGTTTGTCATCGAATACAAATGATGTTATTTCTTGCAATTGGAAAAGATGTTCGAATAATACTGAACACTTAAACTATATAAAATGAATATTGTGGTGAAACTCAGCTATCTTCAAGAGATTCTTTGATTTATGTTTGGTTCTTCTCTTTATGGAGGGCAAACCAGAGATCAAAATTTTGATGTTGATGTTGAGAGCTAGAGTTGGTGTTAACAACACGCATCAACCTTGTATGTGATGCGCATGCCATCTGTCTACGCTATTAAAGATAGTGATGGACAAAGTGAGTGGGCGCCAGTGTAGCCAGGAAAAATAGGTAAGGAGAATATAATAAGAGATCATAGTTGAGTGGCAATTTTTAGGAGATCGTAGTCAGGCGATGATGTTTGGATGATCAAAATTGGGCAATTAGAAGACTAGGGTGACAGTAGTTGGAGGATTATAGCCAATGGCCGAGAGTAGGGATGTAAGTGAGTTAAGTTAGCTTGAACTCGACTCGATAAATGGCTCGTGAATCAATCTCGATGAGCTAATGAGCCAAGCTTGAGTCATCCTCGACTTGGCTCATTAGCTTGCAAGCCAGCTCATTTAAAAAAAAATATTAAGATAAAATGCACTTAAAACATATTAGAATTCATGAGTTCAAGTAAAAAACTATTAAAAATAATTAAAAAAATATATCTTAGTTTCTTATATGGAGTGATTCGTTAGTATTTGTTTTCTAATTTTTCATTCATTTTTATAATTTTATTATCATTATTTAAATCATAATCATTTTTTCTCTATCAATGAACAAGCATGCTCATGAGCTAATATGAACTTATAGAATTAAGCTCTAGCTTAATCTCAAACTCCATTAATTAAGCAAGCTTAAGCTCAAGCTAGGATAACTCGAGTTCAACTAGACTTGCTCATATAAGAGAATTATCATTTACACCCCAAGTCGGAGGATTATATTCATGCAATGGTGATTAGAGAATTGAAACCATACAATTATGGTTGAGAGACCATAGAAGGATCAAAGTCGGACGATTGTAATTGGGTGTTGATGGTTGGAGAATCATATTTGAGCAAAAATGGTTAGAGAATTATAGTCAGTTGATGATAATCAGAAGACTGTATTTTTGTGATGATGGTCGGGAGATCCTAAGAGGACTAAAGTTGATTGATGGTGGTCGATAGATCGTAATCATGCGATAGTGGCCAAAAGATCATAGTCGAGCAAAGATAATTGAAGGACCAAAGTTGGGCGATGATGATCAAGAAATCATAATTGGGTGAAGGTGGTTAGAAGATCATAATCAAGCAACAATGGTCAATGAATTATAATCAGACAATGGTGGTCAAATGCCTATAGTTTGGAATAAATTGTTGGATATTAGAGTCTGGTTGCAATACTTGAATAGCAGTGGTTTGACAATAATGGTCGAGCGATGATGACCAAACAATAACATATGACAAAGTGAATGGGTCAGGCGATGATAATTTGATTATGACAATGATGGTGGTCAGATGATGATTAGATAATGCTCTGGCAATTACAATTAGATGGCGGCTCGACCATTGTAATTGTAGTGGTTTACACTATATTTACTTTCCTTTTATATTATATTCCTTTTTTAGCTAACCAAATAACCTCAGTAATGATTTACACTATATTCACTTTACTTTACATTCATTTTTCATTCAACTAAACATCAAAATGCTCAAAACCCCATGTATTTGAAATACTTTACACCTCGTTGTAATCCAATCAAATAGCCCTTTACATATCATACAACTTTTTATAATCCGATCTTCAAATTTTAATTAAAAAGGTTTAAATTTAAAATCTTATATAAATACAAATTTATAATTAAATTAAACAAAAATTTTAATATATATATATCATTGAAATCAATCAATTTTTTTAATTATCATTATTTTAGACAGAATGAACATTCAAACTCAACCCACTAAAATTCTCAAATTCTTTTCCAAATAGCAAAATTTTCAGCCAAAAAAAAAATCAGAAGGCTTGTGAAGTAATGATTAGGCAAGGCATCTCCAACGGGGCAAATTATTGCGTCCCGTGTGTCCGGATTCCTTCAGACACCAATTTGGTGTCGCCAAATCACCAAAATACACCAGGACCCAGTGTATTTGGGTGACGTGGCGTCATCGGATTGGATGTCCTGATATCCGGTGACTGGACGCAATAAATTGCCCACCAACGGAGTGACATTTGGAAAGATATTTTTTGCATTTTGAACAATAAAATGTCAATATTCACCAACGTTTTTTTTTTAGAAAAAATATACACGGAATATCCCACTTTGATGTTAGAAATAGAGTTAGATCTAAAAATCAACTCTTGAGCCTATTAAATTTACTTAATTCAAAATTTTTTAATTAGCAATATATTATAATAAACTTAAAACAAATTCAATAAATAATAAATTTATACTGACTAATTTTTAAAATCAGAAAAATTTCTCTCAATTTCTCACCTCAAAAAAATAAAAAAATAAAATGATCCAATCTATTATTCATCCTTAAGGAAAAGTTCAAACAAATGACAAAAAAAAAACTGTACAATTATACAGATTTAAGAGATCTACTGCAGATGAATGATCATTGTCACCCAATAGAAAAAATAAAAAAGCTGTACATGAGACATGAAAACGCTAAAGAACTTACCAGAAACTCACCGACAACTTTTCGTTTTCACCTATGGCTTTTTCTGATCAACCAAAAAGAAATATTGTAAACTTCACAGATGCGTAAAAAAAAAAACGTAATTTTTCCTTTTCTATCAAACCTTTCCACTAAATTATTGGCAACAGGAACAGGACTTGGAATAGGAGATCAAACATATGCAGTGCAGATTGACACCGCAATCGCAACAGCTTATGCAAAACAAGGAATGAAAAAAAGCTCAATCCACAATGAGATATCTACAGGGTTTGGTCAAAGAGAGCCATATTATCAACCTCCATGATCTGCAAAAACAAATTTTCATAATTCTTTGGATATGACTAATGAAACGATAGGATGATTCTATAAAGAAAATAAAGAGGAAAGAAAGTCTTCCCACTCACAAAATTATATATAAAATATTGTTTCACCTACTCTAGTTGACATATTTTTAATATCATATCAAAATTATATATCATGAAAAAGTATGATTTTTGTTCACCACCTCCTGTTGAAAATTTGTCGCAACAACATCAAGCCTTTGTCCCACTACGTGGGGTGGGCTACATGAATCATTTTTCTCTGTTGTGTCATGTTAAAAGTCAAATTCTCATTTAAATTTAATAAAAAAGATCATTTCTAATATTTTATAACAAAGTTTTTTAGGTCTACCTCTACCTTTTTTAACGTAAGTCAAATTTAATACCTCTACTTTCCTAATCGGATCATCGACAGACCGCCGTTTTATGTGACCAAACCATCTAAGGTGTCTCTCTCTAATCTTATCTTCCACTGGAGCTACTCTAACCTTTTCACGTATATGCTCATTTCGTATCATATCTCTAAGGGTAAAGCCACTCATCCACCTGAGCATCCTCATCTCTGCAACACTTACTTAGCATTATGCTTCTTTTTTAATGGCCAACATTCGACACCATAAAACATTGCATGTCTCACCACCATCTTATAGAATTTTTCCTTATGTTTGAGGGGACCTTTTATATTTCATAACAAGCATAATGCATTCCTTCATTTCAACCATCAAACTTGAATTCTACTGATAATATCCCCATCTATTTCACTATCACTCTGAACAATAGATCCAAGATATCTAAAATATGTACTATTATTAATTACTTGATTGCCCAAAGTCACAATCCCCTCACTAGGTTTATTACTACTAAAACTATATTCCATATGTTCAATTTTAGATCTACTCAAGTGAAAACCTTTAGACTCTAAGGTTGACCTTCATAATTCAAGTTTACCTTCAACTCCCTCTCTAGTCTTATCAACAAAAAGCATACACCAAGATACATCCTCTTCCAAACGTCTACAGAAAATAAAATTAAATGAAAAGAAAAAATTTTCAAACCAAACTTTTAGTAAGCAGGTATTTATATTGTATTTGAATTTTTACAAACTAAATTTAGAAAGATATCAAAAACACATTATAAAGAAGAAAATCAGAGATTTGCTACAATCAATTTCGAAAACATTGGTTTCTTCTTTCATACCTTATCACATATGGCGCAGGTATTGCTCCTCTCAAACCATTCAAGAATGCATGACAGGTGAAAATGATGCTTACATTTTGTAATGATCCGAGGATTTTCAGCATTATATTCTGCAGAAGACATGAGAAACTTTCTCAAGTAACTCGATCGTTCTATGCACAGGAGGTCAAAAAACTAATGGCAAACTGTAATAACTAAAATTGCATAATACAGCATGAACTAAGTGAAAAGAATGCTACCTTCAAGACAGATGGGGCAAACATCCTCCTCATCTGTTGCAAGCATTATTGAATTTTCTAAATTTGAAAGCTTCTCTTTAAGCTTAGGAGAATTGCTTACAAAGTCCGAAACACTCTTGTGTTCTGATTCTTTCAAACCATCACAGTTATCAGAACCTTCAAACCTGTCTCTTAGGATATCTCCCATTGGCACACTATCGCTTGGCTGCCTATACTCATTTTTGGCGAAGTTATCAACTCTTCCAGAATTAGATTGTGTGTGAGAAAAATCTTCATGAAGGTGCAGTGCATTTGGTTCTTGACAAGAATCAGCGATTGAAGTAGCAGGAACTGTATCAACAGGTAGTACTGGAACTGCAGAAGGTGGATCATGAGTGGAAGACAAAGGTTCATCCTCCTCAAAATCCTCTGGACACTAAAAGAAAGAAATACAAGTATTAGAGATAGAGAATACAATTATGCTGCATTGGAATTGCTGGAATTAAAGTAAATGGATTCTGAAAGTGGAAATTTTCTATTTTGCTGAAAATAAAGTTGGCAAGTAACTCGAGTATGCTAAATTGAAACTTGCAATATTATGTCAGGTCTTTGGGGGTTTTTAAGTTACTGATTCTGAATTTTTTAGGTCACCAATAAGACCCTTGAGACATGTAAAAAATAATGAATAGTTAAATAAAATCTTTGTTTCATCTCACTGTTTGCTGGATTTGATCTAAATGAATTCTAATCCAATATTCTAACAAATAATTCTAAAAATCCTGTTATAAAACTAAATATTAAATGCTGAGATTATGTTCACTATTGATGGATCCATAGGGTTATAAATCTAAATGTGATGACTTATGGATTACTCTATATGAGGTGCATCAATTATGCTGATTTTGAATTTCTATGCATGATTTCTATTATAGAATTATTAAATTATTGATTTTTCATATTTCTTGTTTTTATGTAAGGGGATGATAAATTGCCAACATTAAAAAAAAAAATTTGTGAACTATGAATTTATTATTATGAGGTTGATTTTTTTGCGTAAAATCCAAGGAAATCTTAGATTCTAAGGCAAAATGCATCACTTGTAATTTAGATTTACTTTCGAGACTCCCTTGTTCCCTCCCTTGTTCCCTCCCTCACTGCTTTCCTACCCATACTTTATATCCTCAACCAACCTTCCATGAATTTTTTTAATTGTCAACCCTCCATCAATCATAGAACCATATTTTATCATATAGCTAACATCCGTAGTATCCAGCTGTTGACTGCTAAAAAGAATTAAAGCTTCTTACAATATTTTACTTAGTTTTTTTCTTTTTCAAACTTAGTACATATTATAACCACAATTACTCCAATAAAATATCTTCTCCAGAAATTTGGTTTTCTTCTTTTATATCATTGTATTGAGATCCAGCTCCTTAACCATAAAAGTAACATACCGGCCTAAATTGATTTATACATTTTTCATTCTTGATATATAAAAGAACCAAAAGAGTAAAAAATGTGCATTTACTAGATTATAAACAATAGTCTAGAAAATTGGATGAGATATCACTACATGCCGATGTTTGTCATTATACCCAATTAATTCTTTTGAGCAATTCATTATCAATAATTCTGGACAAATTTAAGAACTGGAATAACATAATTGATGAATAAAACAATTCAAATATCTGTGATATTTAAATTATAGTACCTTTATAAAAAGAATATACGAAGCAGATAAGTTGAATCTTAGAAACAAGTCACAAACATTAAAAAAATTGCTGCTATAATAAAGGAATAATTCTCACGTATCCGTTTTGTTAAGAAAGGCAGCAGATCAAAGACTCGGCAAGCTTAAAATTTTACTGGCTAGAATAATCACAGAAGTTTAGGAAACAAGTTACATAGTAGTAGACAGGTGGTCCATGTGATTCAGTTCTTCTGGCTGAATGACAGCAACACCCACCCATTTCTTGTTTTAAGATGCCGTATGCTGGTCCCCTTCAAAACTGTTTATACGAAAATGAAAATCAAGTGGGGTATTACAAAATAAACTGTTCTTGTCACGAAAATGATAAGAATCAAGATTAGATAATTAGATTGAAAAAACTCTTTATTAAAACATATTAGGAATGACAGAAGTGCTAGCTGGTTTGAACCATTTTTGAGTAACGCAACACCTAAACTGTCTAAACGTAAGATGAAAACCATCATACAAAAAAATTCAGAATTCAAGGATTTCAGGAAAATCACGCAATTACTGGTTTACATTACCGCAAGAATTAAGTATTATAAGTGAAGCACTTATAAATGTTCCATCTCAGGAATAGTTCCAGTACCATTATCACCGGACTTATTATTTGGAGACAGCCCTAGACACTGAAAATACAAAACCAAGCAGGCTGTAATCTCACAAAATTATGATTTCAAGAAGTAACTTGATCACATTAGCTCTACACTGACCGTTGATTGTTTTAACTCTAGAGATCATATATTTGTAGCAAAAAGCCACCACCAATAATTTATCACTATAAAATCCAGCTTAGTTTTCAATAAAAGGTATATCTTCCTAGTTCATATGTAATTGGTATGATGCTTATTTATAGTTCAATAGTACCATTTTATAGATCCATACCCCTCAAACATTTCTTTATACTCAACAATAGAGCATTGGGATCTTTAGTGCATCTTCTCATTGATTACCAGCTAAAATTGATTTGATGTTCAAAAACATGTGATATTCCATCCACAACAAAGAGTGCTTGGTCTGGCATGCCCACAGATAAACTAGTTGACACGACAATATGGCATCGTACAAAAGGGAGATCATCCACAAGGACCATAAGCAATACAAAAGATAATAAATCTGTAGCTAAATTTTTTTTGACAGAAACAACTTCATACCTATTTCTAATTTAAATAATTAGTAGTGTAAAAAGCACTGAGACAATAACACAAGACAAGCCATGGTAATTTACAAAGTTCAACATTTTTTCCCTACAGATTATCAGTTCTTCTATGAATTCCTTCTTAAGTGGGTTAACTATTAGCACGAGCACAGAATCCTCAGATGTCATGAAGATATATTATATTAGACATTGAAAGAGAAAGATCTAATTACAATGAACATACAAATGCGTATTATGCGACTTTTACAAAGATCTTAGCTGGAAAATTTTGAATAACGCAAAGATGGACAATACATGAAGGTTATTCAGAAATTTGAATCAGACTAATAATTCCCTAAGACAAGTATAAAATAATTCAGTCAGAAAATTATATTAAGAATACGGGACAAAATTGAATGAAAGGAAATTAAGCAGCCACAAAAAAATGTATTGAATCTGCTGGATTCTAAAAGGAAATTGGATAATTGGAAAAGGACATTTTCTTGATTATTCATTGAATATGAGACTTTTACATCATCAACAAATTGCCAAGCACTAGTTCAACCTAAAGCACTTCTTTCTTCTGCTATTCCTAGGCCGGCTTTCAAATGAAATAAGCAACAATAAAAAGAACATGAACTGTGATTAAAATGCATGAACATGATATAGGCTTCATTCTGTGCACCACACAATGAAATCATCACTACTCTCATTCAGATGCAAAAACTATCTCAACTGTATTCCTATTTTGTGAAAACGTTGCTATTTGTTGCTCGTTTCCCTCCACATTTTTTTGTGATGTACAATTAAAAATTGTGATAGGAACAATTTTTCCAAATCAAACTAGCAAAAAAGCATAACCAAACAAAACCATAGTCATGACCGTGAAATGATTACGTCTCCTACCGGCTGTATCACATTAATTCAACAGAACTCTACCTCTGTAATCTCGCAAATCCAGCACCAACCAAAAAACAGGATACAGAGCTAACAGACAGCCAATTCTAACTCTAAAGTCCCCCCTTCAATCTGAAATAAGCTTAAGGACTAAACCGTTCTAGCGAAATTTCAATAATCAACTTTCCCAATTCTATGACGAATTCAAAGAAACTCAATAAACAAAGCACATACAAACCGACAAAAATCTAACGCGCGCCACAGCTCCCAGAAATTCACACGGGAACTCGGAAGCAGCCATCAATCAAACAATAAACACAACAAGATCAACACGCACTAGCCCTAGCAATAACCAAAACCTCAATTACATCAGAATCACAGCAAACCATTCAAAAATTCCACAAAAAAAAAGCAGCCAGGATCCCCATGAAACAATCACAAAAATAAACAATCGATAATCAAACCTTAATTCCGAACACCAATCGCAAAACTATGCAAACAACAACCGGTTCTGCCGCGAATGATCGCCGACCTCTTCTCTCTCCTCAGTAGCCCCGGGAAAAGCAACGGGGCTTCGTCTTCTCACCTCCTCATCAGCGCCGAGGTAGGAGAAATCAAAGTTGAGAAGAAACAAACAGACTCGCGTAGACGAACACGCTTTATATTTATATATAGCAACGAAAAAGAAGATAAATCAAACACCGAGCGACAAAAATAAACCGAAAAAAGAACAGAGAAAAAAAAAAAGAGAAAATATTCCGTTTCTCAAAAACCAGTTGCGACTGAAAGGGAGCCAAATTGGAGCTTTGCCAAAAATTGCCACGCGGCTTATCGTACCACACGTTACAACTACCGCTTTTCCGGAATTACCCTTGCTCCTGTTCCGGTGTTCCGCTGGTTCATGTTACGGAACGCATAGCAATGACGTGGCGCGGCACCAGCCGCGATGCAGTGGAAAGCGGCAAGTTTCACAGCCGCCGCTGCCATGGCCGCATAGAATCATGTGTGGGCCCCATTTTACACGTGGCAAAAGCTGATAGAAGAGGGAAATAATTAATAATATCCGCATATTTTACATCTAATAATATCGATAAACTCATAAAGTAATAGTCACGTTACTATTAATCTAATTTTTAATTGTAAAAAAATTAATAAATAATGTTATTTATCATTCATTTCTAAGATTGCTTCGTTGTATGGAAATCTCTTAAATATTAATTAAGATTTTCTAACAGATAAGTTTCAAATCAAGTTGCTAAATAATCCGTAAGTTCTTATCTACTATTTGTCTATTTCTGATTAGTGAAATGACTGTTTTTAATGCTTTTATTCTATTTAATTATAAATTATAAAATTATAAAATTATTATTTATACTGTTAAACATAATATTAACTACATATGTTATATGCCTTGCAATCTCTCTTCTAGGATGATAAAAATTTTAAATTTATTTAATTTAAAACTTATATGAATTTGATTTGGATAAATTTCGCTAAAAATGTATTTCAGACAAATTTAAGTTTAATTTGATTCACTTGTTATTTGATTTAATTCTTATGAAAGAAAAAAAATCATTTGATTTAATCAAATTGAAATGATTCTATCAGTATAAGTCGTCTGTTTCAAATGATATTAATATAAAGATGTGTAAGGATTAATGATTCCACGGTGGATGTTGTTAGAGCATTGGAGTCATCTTCAAAATATAATTTGATGTTTGTTCAGTCGATCTCTTTTGAAGAGAGAATACTAGGGGCAACAAAAATTAATATAAATCTGGATGTTGACATCGCGCCGTTAGTTAGAGTTGTTGTTAACGGGGAGCATCATACTAGCTTATAGTTGATTGTATGTGTTGATGTTGGTTAATTGTCACTCAAGGATGAAGTTAGCATTCATCAACATTGATATCAATGAGATGCATTAGCCTTATACTTATTGGTGTGTTTTTGCATTGTTGATAGTGAATAGAGACAAAGTCGACATGCATCTGTGTACTCTTGTGAAGCGGCAGAGAGACACTATTAGGGTGACAATAGCTAAGCAACTATGGTTGAAAGAATGTAGTTGAGTGACTATAATCAGAGGATACAATTAGGCAAGAATGGTTGGAGAACCGCAATTCGACAATAGTGGTCGAATGATGATAACTAGGTGATGGTGATCGGGAGGTTGCAATTAAGTTGTAGTGTTTGAACGGCCATAATAGAGTGACAATGGTAGGAGTATAGAGGTGAGAGAACGATGTTTGGAGAGCAGAGGTCCAATGATAATAATCGGACGATACTAGTCTGACGGTGGTGATTCAACATGATAGATTGACAATAGTGGTCCAACAATGGTTGTAGAATGATGGTGGTGGTTGGATGACAATGCTTTGGTTGCGATGATTGGATGACATTGATCATGTTAGCAGGCTATGTGCTAACAATTTGATGTTGAAGTTATCTCCCGTTTCAAGTAAAGGTCGGAGCGTCTATTAGGCAACTATGGTTGAAAGACTGCAGTTAAGTGAGGGTAATCAGAGGATCGCAATCAGACAAGAATGGTCGGAGAACAACAATCAGACAATAGTGGTTGAAGGATGATAGCTAGGGGACGGTGGCCGGGAGACTACAATTAAGCAGTGATGGTTGGAAGACCATAATAGGGTAACAGTAGTAGGAGTACGAAGGTGAGACAACGATGTTTGGAGAGCATAGATCTAATGATAATGATCAGACAACACTAGTATAACAGTGGTGATTCAACATGATAGATTGACAATGGTGTTTCAGCAATGGTTGTCGAATGATGAAGGTTCGATGGTGGTGGTTGGATGCCAATGCTTTGGTGGTTGTGCATGATTGGATGACATTCATCAGGTTAGCGGGGTATGTGGCAACAATTTGATGTGGAAGCTATCTCACGTTTCAAGTAATGGTCCAAGTTCTCCTCCTTCAAATATAGAATTAGTATTTATAAATTTTAAGAGTGACATTCTTTGTAAATATACTCAAAATCTAAAACACTACATCAAGCATCCCATATCCCCCTTAATTATAGAATATTCTTTTAGCATTTAAGTACTTGAATGACTTAAGATTAAGTGATTTATAGGTTATTGAATGCTTCTCCTCAAGAAGCTCGATTAAATTATAAGAATGCCAGATTTTGTTATAATCTTGAACATGTGATTTTTATTTCTCTAAAAATAACAATACTTATATGTAATTTTAAATTTATTAAAAGTTAACATGTTTGATTTTATATTGAGTTTGTATATAGTATGAATATAACTCAAAATTTCAAATATTTATCATACATATTATTAAATAAAAAATTATATATGTATATTAATAACTATTGATTAATAAGTGACAATGATTCACTCAACATTATCTCTAATATCTTATGAATAATTCATTTATTTTTTTAATCTATTCATCATCTATCTATGTATTTATTCAATACATTTATTATTAAATATTAATTCTAAAATAAATTAAAATTTTAATATTTCCATCATATATATTAAATATATATATTTTTTTAAATGTTATCAAAATATTAAAGATTTATGTTGTTGTTGTTGTTGTATTATCAAAATATTGAAATTCACAATAAAACTTCAACTTGTATTATTTTATTTATATGTTGTGCTTGTTTCATATTCTAATATGCATGCACTTTACTTATGAAAGGAAGCCTTTTTTTATAACATTATTTATTACTAATAAAAATAATATTTATTTTTAATATTTGGTCTATGGAGATGTAACATGCAAAGGTAATGAGAGACTGATTGTTGGATTTTAATTTATAAACTAAGTTGGTGGAGCTATGGGCATTAGAAAAAAATAGTTAAGTCCTATTTAGAAATCAAGTTGGTAGTGCTTTGAGCATTAGAAAAATTAGTTGATGGTGATAGTGCTTTCATGATAGTGGTTATTGTCAAGTTAGCTAAAGATATTGTGCTGATAATACAAATAATTATTATAATAAAATTATATTATTTGATTATGACTTTGGATTTGAGATTTATGAAAAGTTGAATTATTGATGCATCATGAAGAAGAAATCGTACAATTATGATTTTAGTAAGCATAAACCTAAATGTTTCATGCAAGTCAGAACCCAACCTATATGATGAAATGATATTCTTAGGGGTTTCATTATTTGACACGAACGAAAAATCCAACTCGAATATGACATGAAAATTTCATGTAAGGGTCATTCCGTTTCACAAATGAGTCGAGTTCGGGTTACAGGATTTGACTCATTTAAAAAAAATATATAGGTAGGGTTCAGGTTGACTCAGAAATCCGAGCTAAACCTGAGTTAACCTGGGAAAAATGCGCTGCTAGCCGTCGCATCTACGTTGCTCGTTATTGCGTCGAGTGCCAATATTGATCGCATCTGCCCATGCTGAGTTACTGTGCTGCCCGCGTCGCTTTGAGTGTCAACCACGAGTCAGATCAGGTAAACTGTACAACTTGTGCGGGTCCAGGTTGAAAAAGCTGACACACATGCAAAAACGGGTCGGATTCGAGTTGGGTCAATTAGTGTCGGGTTAAGTTCCGGATTGGACTCGAACCCGACGTGACCCGATTTTGACATCCCTAGAGAATATAATATGTGTTAAATTTAATCATTGATAATTTTGATATGTTTAAATGGAATTTATTGACCCTAGTATTATTGTTGGAGGTCATTGTCATGGTCTACCTCATATATGGAGGCCCACCTTTATTATTGTATCTATAATGGCAAGGACTTGGGAGTGACCATTATTCCCTTTCAAACCCTTCATGAATAGCTGATAGTGATGGACCATTGTATTTTGAGAAGCCAAATATATATTAAAAATTTTAATATCACACATTTAAAATTTTCAAAGCATGAGAATCTTTCAAAATTTAAATATTAAAAAAAATTAATCATAATTATTAAAAATTAATATGATTAATGTGCTCCATAGTTTTTTAGCCCTCCTCCCCCTACTCCTCCGTCCCTCCATCCACTCGGCACCTCTGTCGTGAGCTGCAAACCCTCCGCTTTCCTCTCTGCGCCTTCCGAAGCCCCGGAGAGCCATGACGAAAAAGAATCAATTGGTTCAATGGATTCCCCACTTCTCACCAACTACGACGACTCGACGAGGACCAAATGCCTATTCACCCTTTCGACATCGGGTCGGGTCCGTCTCCGTCACCAGTTGCGGCGACGGAAGCTGATGCGGATTTGGCCGATGCGGTCGCCGCCGGCTTCCCGGACGTAGACGATGAACCGGAGGTAAGGAGCTTGCGCGACGCTTGGCAGACCTTTGTGGGAGAGTCGATGAAGCTGTGGTGGATCGCGACGCCGATCGCATTCAGCATTATTTGTCTATATGGGGTTAATTCTACTACGCAGATCTTCGCCGGACATCTTGGAAATCTGGAGTTATCGGCGGTCGCGATCGGGCTTTCAGTTATCTCGAATTTCTCTTTTGGATTTCTTGTAAGTAGTTTTGGCCTTTTTATCAAATGTCTTCTTAGTTTTATCTGCTTCAATTTCGTTTCCTCCAATTTCTCTTATTTTTCGCAGAAATCGAGGGCATAATCTTATTATATTAATAAAAAACAGAACTTTACAAGTGTAAAAAACTACTGCACGAGTAGTGGAAAAAAAAAGAATTTGCACTATGGCAGTAATCAGATTGTTGGATGATTTGCAAAATAATGGCTTTAAGAAAAATCCATCAGGAAGAATATTTCTAATAAGCCGCATAGAGAAGGGGCATTTAAAGAATAAGTGCTCATGACATTCTTCATTCATGGAGCATAGGACATAGCACTTTGAGAGAGTTAGCCCTCTATTTTTGAGTTTGCAAGTTGTTTAATTTGAAGCCATTTTGACAAGCTTTTCACGTGTAAATAGGATACTGAATAGAAGGCGTTTCAAACAAAACATATTTGTGCCAATCAACACAAGGATAAGAAGAGAAGCAAAGCATTTTTCATTATAGCAAATGCTTTATCATTCCACAAAATCTTATTTTCATCACCCAAATAAGAGTGTCCATAATAGCATTATAGCAAAACTAGAAATTCTCAAGAGCTAAAGGCAGATTTCAGCCACATCCCTAATAATAGGGGAGAGGGGGGAATTATGGGGTAATTTAGGCTTGATTTGGGACGGCTTCCTTACTATTTCTTAAAGAAGCTTTCTAGTATAAAATTTTTAATTTTTAAACTAGAAAATTGTTTTAAAAAGTAATAAAAAAGTCATCCCAAACGAAGCCTTAATAATGGAAAAGCATAGTTCTGAACTTTATGAATACTTATACATATAAAACAGTATGAGAGTTTGGTAGGCCAAGTAAGCTAGCAGCACAAAGGTTGAAATCAACAAACTTAGGATGAAGCGATAGAGAGCCACCAATGTCATCATCAATGCTCAAATACTGTTGAAATCTTCTAAGATCAGTCAGATAAATTGAATAGCAATAGAGAGGGAATTAATTGCTTCCTATAGAATTTTTCTCCGTCATAGAGTAACTTGCATATACATGAAAAGGCGTTGGAGTGGTTCCAGTGGAAGAAAAGATTAAAGAGAGCAGCCTTAGATGGTTTGGTCACATTAAACGGAGGTCTTCTGATGACCCGGTTAGGAAAGTGGAGATATTAGATTCGACTTATGTTAAGAAAGGTAGATGTAGACCTAAAAAGACTTGATTAGAAACTATTAGAAATGATCTTTCTTTATTAGATTTAATTGTGAATTTGACTTTTAACAGGACACAATGACGAAAAAGGATTCATGTAGCCGACCCTACGTAGTGGGACAAAGGCTTGATGTTGTTGTTGTTGTATAGAGTAACTTGTATAGACTACGGTACTGAGAAATTCCACATTAGAGAAAAGTTTAAAAAATCCATGAACGAATCGGGAATGAATCTGAATTTGAGTAGAATGTAAATTTCTAGAGTTCCAATAAAAGGCTTAGGTTTGCATGACAAAGACTGCAAATTGATGTCCATAAAAATTGGGATAGAAAAGGAAGAAGCAGAGGGAAGGGAAGGTCTGACAGCGAAGGACAAAGATGACTGTGATGAAGAAGAAGTCCAAATATTAGAGTTAGGGCATCTCCAACCGAAAAACTCAATTTTTACTCCAAAATGTAGCAATACATCAAAATGCAGAAACTCGTCTCAAATTGAATTTCATTTTCTAATACCATATATATATATATATATATATATATATAATAATAATAATAATAATAATAATAACAGAAAGTTTAGCGCTCGGCTGGAGTGATCGAACGACGCCATACACATGTTTGACGTTCGACCGAAGAAGGCCTCTCAGAAGGTTAATTGTTTAGGACGGGGAGTGGGGCTTGAAGGATTCACCCCATCAAGAGATGAGGAATTCAAGTTTGAACGTTCAAAGGATTTGGAGAAGTACCTAACTTTTCTTCTCAAAATATGGCAACCTTCTCCTACCTCTGAAGTTAGGGATGTTCACAGTGTTTGAGGTGCAAACATCACCCTTAAGATGACAGCATTTCTGGCTGTGCAAAAGCGTTACACGAAGGACAAGCATCACATTTTCAGTCTTAAATCACTAGCTGCTCCAGGTGCATACCTTTTATATTCAATGGAATAGATGATGGTAAAGGAGAATGTCAGACCGGTCCATTGAACTGGTCCAGCCGCAAAAAGAGGCGGAACTCTCCGCCTCTCCTGTACGAGTCATTTAAGCCGCCGGATCCCATGAAGCTGTTTAGGAAGGATTTTTGACAAAGTTAGGATGGAAATTTGAATGTAGGGATTGTTTAGAGATTTCCTTTTGGATTGTATGCATTAAATAGTTTGTTTTCCTAGGGTTAGGGCATCTTGAATTTGGCTGAAATTTGAGATCTCTTAGGTTTAGGTTTCTTTTGCGCTCTAGCGGCATCTAGAGATTTGGGAGAGAAAGATCCTCTTCTTGAATAGAGGATCAATTGTATCTTGTTATTTTCTTCCTTTCTATTTGATTCTTGGAATAAAATTACAGTTTTTTCTTAGTTTCATTGGAGTTTGGAAGAGTTTCTCGCTGTTTTCCCAAAATTTATAGGATTTACTTAAAATCTTCAAGTGTTTTCTATCAAAGAACTAGTGTTTATAAGCGTACAAATATAAGCGAAGGATGATCTTTCATTATCATTTAGGTTATCAATCATGAGGGATGTACCAACTTTTCTAGCAACCTTAGAAAAGCCTTCAGTTTAGAAAATTGGAAAGCTTGATCCATAAGGGTATTTCTTTGTAATAAATCTTTCACAGGCTGGAAATTCCAAGCCACTTTTTGATGATCAGAACTTTCTCACCAATAAACCAGGGTCTTCCAAGCTAGGAGTCTTCTGAAAATGAAAAGAGGTCAGGATTAGCTTTTGGTGTTTACAGAAGTTAATGGCGTTGAGAAAAGTACCATAAAATGGTTTTTTCCCTATAAAATGGTCTTAGAGAGAATGTGAAACTAGTTTATAAGATTAGAGAGAGCCACCTTAGATGATTTGATCACATAGAATATTAGCCTTTCAATGATCCAATTAGAATAGTAGATGTATTAGTTCCGATCTGTTTTATGAAAGATAGAGTTGGACAAAAAAAAAAAAAATCAGAAATGATAATTTCTTATTAGATTTACATAAGAATTTGATTCTTAATAGAGACTATATATACTTGATAAAAGCATAATATTGATGTTGACAATATAGCCAATCGGTCAACTTTTTATTTTATTTTATTTTCTGTTTAATATATTTTTTTTAAATTCTTAAATAAATTACTTTATGTTATCAAATTTATTAAAATATAATTGTATTTTAATAATTTGTGATATTCATATCAATTTTTTATTTTTTTTCTCGCAAAAATTCTATAATAATTTTTTGGGTGCAAGTTAAAGTTGCCCTCAAACTTGCTATCAATTTTTATTTGGGTAATATTTGAATCTAACCTTTCTCTAATATTTTTTTTAATAAGATGCTTGTTTTTCTAAAAAATTTCATAGATGTATATTTGCTTGATTTGAGAGATCAAAGAGCTGTATATTATAATTAGATAATATAAAAGTTATTTTTTTTTAATATTTTAAAATTATTGTAAATTTTTTTTTTTTTGGAGAATTGAGGGCTTAGCCCATTCTATTAAAAAACCAACAGGATTACAATGAAATTAAACCAAAAAAGCATTGCCTGAACAAAAAGAAGGCAAGCAACATTAACAAAAATTAAAACCAACTATAAACCCCAAAAAGAAGAACCCAAAAAGCAGACAGTAAGACCTGTCTGGCCTGGACTCAGAATAAAATTTTCCAATCATGAAGGCGATCAGTCTCCTTTGGTTGCCCGTAGACCATCCAAAAGCAGTGGCAGGATTCATCATCGTCCACGACCCAAAAATTAGCCTGCCCAAAAACCCGAATCGACAAAGCAACAGCAGAAGAAGGATTTGGGAAGCAACAGAGAATGCCACCAGCAAATCCAAAAGGAAATTATAGCCTGCCAAATAATTCCATCACCGTCAAGCTCCAACCCAACAACATATTGAGTGGAGTGCCAACTATCACCCAGCACATCAGCATAAACCAAAAGTTCTTCCAGAAAAAACAAACGACAGCACAATAAACCCGTATAAAACCCCCTCCAGCAATGATAAGAAATAGCCCAGATCGGGCAGCAAACCTCTGACCGACCAACAACCAATGTGCCATAGTAAAAGACTTGCCCCAGCAGAAGGCAAATTAATGGTAAGTCACCATAAGCTTTTCTTTTATCAAATTTCCATAATTCCAACTTTCCAGTTTCAGATAAACTGCTCTATGAACTTTCTTAGCCAGCATGACAGCACAAGTAATCCTCCCGTTATGCTTCCTAGAGTTTCGCTCAGACCACAGGAAATAAACAGTAACATTTAAAATCAGCAAAAGCCCAAGCTTAACCTCCCTAATTAAATCCAACCCAGCAATAAACTGAAGAGCTAGAGCTAGAGCTAGGTTAGGTCTAAAAAGAAAGCAGGAAAATTGAGGAATAAGCCTACTGATAACCTGAAAAGAATAATCACATTCAAACAATAGATGTGCCGTGGTTTCAGGGTGAAGATGACAAAGGGGGCATGTCATATCCCCAACAAAAATATTTCTCACACTCAAAGCAACCGAAGTCTTGAGACCATTAGAAAGAGCCATCCAGGAGTAAACTGAATGTCTAAGGGAATGCTTTTTGTGCCACACCAGAGTAGCCCAGTCAACATCATTTTCAGAGGAGAAACATTATTTATAAAAGTCCTTGAAAGAAGCATTTTCATTGTTTTCCCAAGTTAGATGTTTGTAGCTGCCATTAGAAATGGGAATGGAGTTAAAGAACTCAAAAATCTGGCAGCTAATAGAGGTAGGAAAAGACCAAGAGGTCCCAGCCATCCAGTTGGCAAGACAAGTATTATCCTGAATGACAGAGCTATAATCAAAATCTGGAAAGGACTCCAGGAATGAGCCGTTGAGACACCAATGATCCCAAAGTATAGCAATGGAACTATTAGCCAGGACATGAAATTTAAAATTGCTTTTAAACAGATTAGCAAAATTATGTAAACTTTTCCAAAAAGCAGTGCTGTGACGAGGAGGCGGCTTCCAATGAGAAGAATATATAATTTTGATCCATCTATAAAGTTGGGAATCTATATTATAGATCCCGAGAATAGTATCACAATTGTAAGTCGATCTGAGAGCATGTAAAGAGGCAATACCAAGGCCTCCTTTAGAGAAAGGCATAGTAGAATTTTTCCAAGAAATGAGATGCAATCGCTTAGAATGATCACCACTATGGTAAAGAAATTTGGAACAAGCCTTGTCAATAATCTTCAAAATGGTTTTAGGAATTATAGATCCTCTTATCCAGTAAGCCACAAGGTTAGTAATAGTGTATTTGATGAAATTGAAGTCTACCTGCAAAAGAAAGGAACTTAGCTTTCCAACCGGAAAGCAGGTTAGTAATTTTATCAATGAGAGGGGAGAAGTCGGAGAGCTTGGTTCTTCCCAGGGAAATGGGAATACCCAAGTAAGGAATGGTAGTAGAGCAAGTGTGGATGTGGAGGGCTTGGGATATGGAGGAAGAGATGGTGGCTAAGGGGGAAAAAAGGAGTGAGCTTTTGTTGAGGTTAAGGTTGAGGCCGGAGAGGCAGGAAAATTGCTTTAGAATGCTCATAAGATTTTCACAGTTGTTGATGTCAGCTTTACCAAAAACTAGCAAATCGTCAGCATAAGTAAGGTGAGTCAAATGGAAATCTTCAAAATGAAACCCTTCAAAATTGTTCATGTGAGTGTTATCTTCAATAAGGCAAGAGAGAGCATCCATGATGAAACAGAAGAGAAATGGGCTCAAAGGGCAGCCTTGCCGAAGACCAGAGGAAGAGCTAAAAAAGCCTTCAAGCCCTCCATCAATACAAATTGAATATTTGATGTCACTTATAAAAGCTTTAATCCACTGAATGAAAAGAGGAGGGATCCCCTTTTGCGCTATCCTAGCAAAAAGGAAATCCCTAGACACAGTGTCAAATGCTTTCATGATGTCAAATTTTGCACAAAAAAATCTGTCCTTTTGAGTCTTAGAGATGAAACTAAGAATCTCAGCCGCAAGGATAATGTTCTTAGATGAGATCCTATTGGTAATGAAAGCAGCCCGACTTTTGTGAATGATCTCAGACATGAAAGGCTTGAGCCTAGAGGCTAGGATCTTGGCAATAATTTTGTGAAAAACATTACAAAGTGATATAAGCCTGAAGTCTTGAATGGAATCAGCATGGGTTTTCTTGGGAATGAGGGCAATTGCAGTAGCTTTTGCCCTGTCGGGAAGGTAGTACTTGTTAAAGAAAGACTTAACAGCATGACAGACCGATATCCCAGTGATTGGCCAGGTTTTTTTGAAAAATTCTGCATTAAACCCGTATGGCCCAGGAGCAGAAGAAGAGCAGCCAGAGTTTATAGCCTCCCAAATTTCCTCATTAGTCACAGGATTTGTCAAAATAGGCTTAGCATTGTCGGACATCAGATTTCCAACCGAAATTATCTCCAAATTGTTGAGGGAAGGAGGGGGAGAGTTGTAAAGATTTTGAAAGTGTTGAATAATACCAGTGAATTCAGCATTTTGAGCGTTACCACAGATAGCAGAATTGAGGATACACCTATTGTGTGAAAATTTTTAATTTTTAAACTAGAAAATTGTTTTAAAAAATAATAAAAAAGTCATCCCAAACGAAGCCTTAATAATGGAAAAGCATAGTTCTGAACTTTATGAATACTTATACATATAAAACAGTATGAGAGTTTGGTAGGCCAAGTAAGCTAGCAGCACAAAGGTTGAAATCAACAAACTTAGGATGAAGCGATAGAGAGCCACCAATGTCATCATCAATGCTCAAATACTATTGAAATCTTCTAAGATCAGTCAGATAAATTGAATAGCAATAGAGAGGGAATTAATTGCTTCCTATAGAATTTTTCTCCGTCATAGAGTAACTTGCATATACATGAAAAGGCGTTGGAGTGGTTCCACTGGAAGAAAAGATTAGAGAGAGCAGCCTTAGATGGTTTGGTCACATTAAACGGAGGTCTTCTGATGACCCAGTTAGGAAAGTGGAGATATTAGATTTGACTTATGTTAAGAAAGGTAGATGTAGACCTAAAAAGACTTGATTAGAAACTATTAGAAATGATCTTTCTTTATTAGATTTAATTGTGAATTTGACTTTTAACAGGACACAATGGCGAAAAAGAATTCATGTAGCCGACCCTACGTAGTGGGACAAAGGCTTGATGTTGTTGTTGTTGTATAGAGTAACTTGCATAGACTATGGTACTGAGAAATTCCACATTAGAGAAAAGTTTAAAAAATCCATGAACGAATCGGGAATGAATCTGAATTTGAGTAGAATGTAAATTTCTAGAGTTCCAATAAAGGGCTTAGGTTTGCATGACAAAGACTGCAAATTGATGTCCATAAAAATTGGGATAGAAAAGGAAGAAGCAGAGGGAAGGGAAGGTCTGACAGCGAAGGACAAAGATGACTGTGATGAAGAAGAAGTCCAAATATTAGAGTTAGGGCATCTCCAACCGAAAAACTCAATTTTTACTCCAAAATGTAGCAATACATCAAAATGCAGAAACTCGTCTCAAATTGAATTTCATTTTCTAATACCAAAATTGTTCATCCACAAGCAAATAACAGAAAGTTTAGCGCTCGGCTGGAGCGCTGGAGCGATCGAACGACGCCATACACATGTTTGACGTTCGACCGAAGAAGGCCTCTCAAAAGGTTAATTGTTTAGGACGGGGAGTGGGGCTTGAAGGATTCACCCCATCAAGAGATGAGGAATTTAAGTTTGAACGTTCAAAGGATTTGGAGAAGTACCTAACTTTTCTTCTCAAAATATGGCAACCTTCTCCTACCTCTGAAGTTAGGGATGTTCACAGTGTTTGAGGTGCAAACATCACCCTTAAGATGACAGCATTTCTGGCTGTGCAAAAGCGTTACACGAAGGACAAGCATCACATTTTCAGTCTTAAATCACTAGCTGCTCCAGGTGCATACCTTTTATATTCAATGGAATAGATGATGGTAAAGGAGAATGTCTGATGAGGACATCAAAGATCAACGGCTACGATCGTGTCTATTTATTTTCATGTATTTTATTTGTTATTTGTACTTTTCCATTTCTACCCTCACTTGAGGGCTTTGCTTTATGTTGGCCCTAGGGGCAATTATGTCTTTTATGTTTCCTTCATGTAATTGGCTATTTATGCCCTCTCCTTCCTCTTGGAAAGGATGATGAATTATTGAATGAAAATTTGGTTCTTGTGTTCTCTTTGTGAGTTCCTCTTGAAGATCTCTTAGTGAGTTCTTTCCTCCTAGATCTCTGTGTGAGTTCTATGGAGAGCCCAAGGTGAGGGCAAAAGCACTACCCGCCAGTCGTTGGAAGCGTCCTCGACTCGTGGTTTATTTTATCTTATTTGTCTTCTTCAATTCTAGTTCTCCTCCTCCCCACGCCAAGACCTACCCAAGCTTCCATCATTCACCACTTTGCCCGCTAGCATCCTCCACTACAACCCAAGCTCCATCAAGAAGCTCCCAAACCCGACGGCAAGCCCTCTTCCTCCTTTGGCCGCCGGCCACTCCTTGCTCCAAGTCTTGATGACGATGCCAATCATCATAATGACTCCTTGATTGTTGCTTAGCAATAAATAAAGGAGTTACCGAATTTTGAAATTCAAAATTTGAAATTCAAAACTTTCCATATTTGAAAATTTCTAATTAGGAAAGTTTTCGAATTGAGCCAAGTCAAATTTCATGACATGTGGAGTTTTCAATTTTTCATCCTAGGTGGCATCGATTCATTTGGAAAGTACTTACTCCCTCCCTATTCCCCTCTCCTCCACCTCACCATGCCGCCGGCCCTATGATGGGTCCCCATCGATGGCTTAATTAATTCCCTCTTCCAAGTTTGAAATTCAAATTGATTTCAAATTAATTTCCCACCCTTTCTATTCAAAATTCTGAAATTAATTTCAGAATTTGAGTTTAAAACCTCCTTCCCTCCTCTAATGAAACCGCCGGCCCCCATATTGGCTTCCCCCATTAATTCTTTCCATTAAGGGATTAAGTGCAATCAAAGTTTGGGATTCAAATTCCAAATTACTCCCTCCAAAATCACTTGAATCTGAAATTTATTTCAGTTCTCTAAAGTATTCCCTCTTCCTCTAGCTCACGGCTAAACCTCCCTCTCCCAAATCACTGGCGTCTCTCTTGCAATCTACTACCCAGCTGAGTGGACAAATCCGGGCTGCTGTCACCAGTCCAGGAAAGTCAAAATCAGCAAGGAAAGGGTCCAGGAAGGCCGCCCAACTGCTGCCCAGGAATTTCCCAAGTCTTCCAAGTGGTTTTCCCAAGCCTTCTACAAAACAAACTGCTGTCCCTGAGGTCACAGCAGCTGTCCAGAGATTTCAGCAGCAGTTTGCTGCTGCCCCAGCTACTTCGGGAGCAACCATCAATGGCCCGACGACTGGGAATCGTTCTCCCATGTTGAAGACTCGCTGAACAAGAAGGTGTTCGTGGATTGTGGTTGTCCAAGTCATCCAAGAAGCTGTCAAGCCCCACCTACTTCCGAGCCAACCAACAAAGCACCACCGGAACCTTGTATTACCTCATTCCTTGGGTGAAACTCTTTCCCTAATGCTCTTATCTTCCTAGTCTACTTTTCGTTTATGGTTATTAATGGATTCATAAAGATCATGTCAATCACTCGCCGCTAAAGCCTAGTAATTCGAAGAGTAGTGTGAGGGATCTTTCATAGCCTAAATTTTATTGTTAGTATTGGAATTTCTTGTTGAAACCACTCATGTATTTAAAGTAAGATTGAGTGACTATTTAATGATCTCAACCCCTCGCATGTGTTTAGACCTAAGCTATTTTATCACCTTATTATTTTTATGTTGTCGTTTATCATCAAGAGGAAGCTTATAACTATTGTGCTTTAAAATTTAAGCGTGCTAACTTCCTTAATCCAATCATCAGTGCATGTCCGTTTTACATCAATGTCAGACCGGTCCATTGGACTGGTCCAGCCGCAAAAAGAGGCGGAACTCTCCGCCTCTCCTGTACGAGTCATTTAAGCCGCCGGATCCCATGAAGCTGTTTAGGAAGGATTTTTGACAAAGTTAGGACGGAAATTTGAATGTAGGGATTGTTTAGAGATTTCCTTTTGGATTGTATGCATTAAATTGTTTGTTTTCCTATGGTTAGGGCATCTTGAATTTGGCTGAAATTTGAGATCTCTTAGGTTTAGGTTTCTTTTGCGCTCTAGCGGCATCTAGAGATTTGGGAGAGAAAGATCCTCTTCTTGAATAGAGGATCAATTGTAACTTGTTATTTTCTTCCTTTCTATTTGATTCTTGGAATAAAATTACAGTTTTTTCTTAGTTTCATAGGAGTTTGGAAGAGTTTCTCGCTGTTTTCCCAAAATTTATAGGATTTACTTAAAATCTTCAAGTGTTTTCTATCAAAGAACTAGTGTTTATGAGCATACAAATATAAGCAAAGGATGATCTTTCATTATCATTTAGGTTATCAATCATGAGGGATGTACCAACTTTTCTAGCAACCTTAGAAAAACCTTCAGTTTAGAAAATTGGAAAGCTTGATCCATAAGGGTATTTCTTTGTAATAAATCTTTCACAGGCTGGAAATTCCAAGCCACTTTTTGATGATCAGAACTTTCTCACCAATAAACCTGGGTCTTCCAAGCTAGGAGTCTTCTGAAAATGAAAAGAGGTCAGGATTAGCTTTTGGTGTTTACAGAAGTTAATGGCGTTGAGAAAAGTACCATAAAATGGTTTTTTCCCTATAAAATGGTCTTAGAGAGAATGTGAAACTAGTTTATAAGATTAGAGAGAGCCACCTTAGATGATTTGATCACATAGAATATTAGCCTTTCAATGATCCAATTAGAATAGTAGATGTATTAGTTCCGATCTGTTTTATGAAAGATAGAGTTGAACAAAAAAAAAAAATCAGAAATGATAATTTCTTATTAGATTTACATATGAATAATTGTATATTTGCTTGATTTGAGAGATCAAAGAGCTGTATATTATAATAAGATAATATAAAAATTAAAAAATTTAAATATTTTAAAATTATTGTAATTTTAAGAATATGAACTTATCTTAAGTATTTTATCAATTAAAAAAAAGTGCATAAAGATCATTTATTGATAAATAAACATTAGGCAATTTCAACTAAAATTAATTATAAAATGAATTTCATTAAAAACTAGTAATTATTTATTATAAAGAAAAATACAAAACTATATCCGAATTTATAATTTAGAACTAAAAAATGAAAAGCAAAAACTTCAAAGGAAAACTCTATTAATAGTTTAATCCACAATGTGATAATTTTCCTTGAACAGCTAGGCATGGGGAGCGCACTGGAAACTCTATGCGGGCAGGCCTACGGCGCGGGGCAGGTGGACAAGCTCGGCATCTATATGCAACGGTCATGGATCATCCTCACCGCCTCCGCCATTTTTATGTGCCCCCTCTACCTCTTCGCCACCCCCATCTTGAAGCTGATAGGCCAAGACCCCGCCATCGCCGACGCCGCCGGCCGCTTCACCGTCGCCATTATCCCCCAAATCTTCGCCCTCGCCATCAACTTCCCGGCACAGAAATTTCTCCAGGCAGGGTTGTCAGAACAGAAAAAAAAATCAATTTTTTTCAAAAGTGTTCGTGTATTAGTGATTCAACCTTAACTCCAATTACCTGCAGGCGCAGAGCAAGGTGTCGGTCCTCGCCTGCATTGGCTTCGTCGCACTGCTCATTCATATCGCTCTCCTCTACCTCTTCCTCTACAGATTCGGGTGGGGCATCATCGGCGCAGCCGCCGCATACGATATTTCGCAGTGGATCGTCTCCATTGCCCAGGTGGTGTACGTCGTTCGATGGTGTGGGGACGGATGGGGAGCGGGCCTCTCCTGGGGCGCATTTAGGGATCTGTGGGCTTTCGTCAAACTCTCCCTCGCTTCAGCTGTGATGCTTTGCCTGGAGATTTGGTACATGATGGTGCTAGTTGTGCTTACGGGACATCTTGACAACGCCGAGATAGCCGTTGGCTCCCTTTCCATCTGGTAATCCTTACTGGTTACATTCTCTCTGTTTTTTTTTTTAGAAATAAAAATATCCACATATTTTAATTATTTTTTATGAAATAAAAAATAGTGGATCGATATGTTTTTTTTTTTTTTTTTTAATTTATGTTTAAACAATAATGTTATCATTTTTATTTATATTTTCTTGCCATTTACTCTCTTTCAATTCTTTCAAAACAAACAAAGCATAACGTTCTAATTTGACAAAATAATAATAATATGAGATGTTAATTGGTGATCAAACTTCCCAAGATTTTTTATCACAAGTTGCTTTCAATTAAGGCTTTGTTTGGGCAGCTTTTTTATTGCTTTCTAAAATAACCTTTTAGCACAATTTTTTTTAAAAAAAGTTGTTTTAAAAAGTAATAGGAAAGCTGTCCCAAACAAAGCCTAAGAAGTGCAGCTGATCCAAATGAGTGGGTTAATTCCCATATGGCTCATCCTCTTTATAAAAGCTTTGCGAACCAAATAATTCTTGTGTAGCTCACCTAATAATCTCTCAAAAATTTCAGGCCATGGCATCAGATTGACCCAACTTGGCTTGATTTGATGTTCTAGCCACCTAATAGGGCGCGTTTAAGCTTGTCTTAAATATTTACATCCTAATTTAGGGGTCATTTGTTTTGCTTAAAAATTAATATGAGTAAAAACAATATAGTATAATGTTAATGTGATGTATTTAAGATATTTTCGAGTTCTTTGGCTGAGTACACTACAAATATAGGGGTCTTTTTTTTCTTTTAAGGAAAATTTCTTAAGTATAAAAACCAATGGTTGCTATGGCAGGATGACAAATCGATGGTTGTAGAGGGCAGTTGGCAGGGGTGGTGGGAGGTCAGTGGTAGTGGCGACAATTGCAATGGCTTACGGTGGGGGGGTGGCATAGCTTCACATTTTCAATCTACTGAGAAGTTAACTTGAGCAAATTCTAAATATAGTAAAAATGAACCTTGCAATGAATTCCCAATACTTTAAAAGATTACCTTGGATTTGTACTTCAACCAAACACTTGAAAATTCAAATTCTCTTCATTTTGTAGGCTTTAGACTCAAAAAACCTCAAAACAAACAATTTCCTGGAGAAATTATTATATGTGGATTCTATACGTAACTTTAGGGCCATAAAGCAGGAGTACAGGGTCGTGTACTCCAATGTAATTGGAGTACATAGCCATATACTGTTAACTACAAGATTACATAAAGCATCTCTATTTTATGAGAGACTATTAAATGTGGAGTCCGGATCGGAGAACCGTCCGGTTTTTGTGAGTGTACGCAGTAAAAGTATAATTAGTGTTTACCGCCGCTCTTTTATTGCGCGCACTCACAAAAACCGGACGCAATTTCGGTCCGGACCATGCACGTAATAATCTCTCCTATTTTATGGATGTAAAGTTATGCATGTAGTCCACATCTAATAATGCAGTAAAGTTATGCATCTCACGCCCAACTTGATCCATTCCTGACAAATAAATGAGTACATTTTAAATGTCTACATGTTGTAAATTAAATTAAAATTAATATGTAAAATATATAAAATATGAACCTTGATCTGTTTTATGTTGCTTAAATTATATATAGCTTTCAATCTCCTATCTACTAATCACTTCTCATGCCAAGGTTAATTTTTAGCCTTATATCTCACTAAACCATCTCTCTTATTGTATCCTATAGCATGAACATCAACGGCTGGGAAGGAATGTTGTTCATCGGCATCAACGCGGCAATAAGGTAAACAAATCTCCCCCAAAAACAAATGACATGATTTCCTTATAATATTAGTATAAATCAACTTGCTCAATTAATTTAACCAGCGTTCGGGTCTCCAACGAGCTCGGCTCAGGAAGGCCGAGAGCCACCAAGCACGCAGTGGCTGTGGTGGTGGCCACCTCCCTTGTAATTGGTCTCCTTGCAATGTTTCTTATACTCGCAGCTCGTAACCATTTTCCAGTACTATTTACAAATGATGAAGAGCTTCAGCATGCCGTTTCTAAGATTGCTCATCTTCTTGCCATCACCATGATCCTCAATAGCATACAGCCAGTGATTTCAGGTGATCCTTCTATCTTTTTTGCTTGGATTTCATTAAAGAAAAAGCAAAACTTGTAGTAATATCATATTTTATAAAAGAACTCTTTTTCAACTACAAAGTGTTTTCAAGAAATTTTGAAGATCAGATTAGTTGTTCTCATATGCATACAAAATAGTGTAAATTATTATTTATTTTTTCTTAAACTTTGGAGCTATTTTTATTAAAGTTGTAATATTTTAGTTTTTTTTTTTGAAAGAAGATGTAAATTGCATTAAATTAAAAACCTAATACAAACTAATCAATGATAGTGAATCTATCACCTTCCTCCTTTAACAAAGAAAAAAAACGAGGAGGAATATTATTGCCACTAATATTATCCCAAATAAAATCATCAAAAATAGCCCAGTTAGTACAAAAATCATCTAACTTATTACAATTTCTATTGAAAAACTGAAACAAAACATTATTGAAATCCTTTAAGAAAAGTAACTTCTTCAAGTCCCGATCTTCTTTCTTCATACTAGATTTGCCAAAAGAATCTTAAAGATAAATAATGATATTATAGTTATCTCCTTCAATAATAATGTTTTTTGCTTCAAGCATCCAATCCTTGACCACTTTCTTCAGTGACCGAACAACTAACAACTCGACTTGTGCAATATCCCAATGAATGCAACTAAAACCAAAAGCAAACAAGAATCTATCTTTATTGTCTCTAAACACTCCACCAACTTCTGCTTTATTTGATCTCAACAAAGAAGCATCTATATTAACTTTAATCTATTCGGGAGGAGGGTGCCAATAATTGTAAAACAGTTGAAAAAGCTAATTAACACCCCAATTTTCCGAGATGAGATTATAGCGATATGAAGTAACAACAAAGCTAATATTTTAGTTATTTCTAAGCATTTATGCAGTTTTTTGTTTGTAATATGGGACGCAGGTGTGGCAGTAGGAGGTGGATGGCAAGCTCTTGTGGCTTATATAAACTTGGCTTGCTATTATGTCTTTGGCCTTCCTTTGGGATTCCTACTGGGGTATGGATTGCAATGGGGAGTTCAGGTAAGCTTGATCAGACTATCAGTTTCAATAAGAATCCAATCATATCAATCGATCAATCATAACTATTTTCTACATGAGATGAGCATTTTGAATTCATATAATGTAGACTTTCATATGAGGAAAATCTCAATTTCTTCAAAACTTAGAATTTTGTATGTTGAATGCTTTAATGGAAATAATGAAGGTTAGCAAGTAAATAATTGTTCTACTGATGAAACACTGTGGTATTAGGGTATATGGGTTGGAATGCTTTTGGGAACTGCACTGCAGACTTTGATTCTGTGCTATGTGCTTTGGAAGACCAACTGGAATGATGAGGTACATTCCTTCTGTTATTCATATAAGTTTTGTTAATTATAAATACTTATTTGTATGTTCATTGCAGGCTGCACAGGCATGCGAACGAGTGAGATTGTGGGGTGGAGAACAAAAACTTATAGAGATGGGAAAGTGAGCTTCTTTTATTGGAATTTAATTGTTTTTTTAGGTGGATTTTGTGAATTGTTTGGTGGGTGGAAAGTGAAAATCTACCAAGAAAGAAATAGCATAAAGATTTTTTCTTTTTCTTTTTGGTTTTAGGAGATATGAGCCTTTGCATAAAAAAACATATGCAATTTTTTTTTTAATGGCATTGCAAGATTTTTTATATGATATACATAAATATCAATATGATGCATGTATGTTAGAGCAACCCAAAAGTTGAATGGGTATGAGATGCGGTTTGTCTACGGGTGTAACTGAGTCAAGTCGCCTCTTGATTGATAAATAGCTCGTGAGTTGAATTTGATGAATGAACGAGCGAAACTTGAGACAGTACAATCTCAGCTTGACTTTTTTGTTTGTGAGGTGATGGATTTAGTAAATGTTAATATTAAAAAGATATATAAGATTCAAGAGTTTAAGTATAAAATTGTAAAAAATATTTAAAAGTTTATATTCTATTTATGTATTAAGTGTTTTCTTATTATTTGTCATTCAATTTCTCATTTTTTTAATCATTTTGTTGCAATGAATATTTCAATCAGAATCATTTCAAAATAAATGAGCTGATTATGAATTGACTTAAAGTTGTAGAATTAAGATCAAACTCATTTAACTAATCAAGTTCAAATTTAAATTAAGGGTCACTCGAGCTCTGCTCGACTTGTTTACAACCTAAGTATTTTAAGGGTTCCATTGGCACATGAATGAGCCAAATTAGAGCCCAATTGTGCCAACATGGTTGAACTGTAGTCAATCTGTCTCTCTTCCTCCCTTGTGTGGGACCATGTGAGCGGAGAGAATGATGGAGATCTTGATCGGCGCAAGGGAGCCCCTCCTCAACCCTAGGGTTTTGATGGTAATCAATGATTGATACCACATTTTTGACATTCATGAGTCACTTAAATATTTATTGTAGAGATTCTCAAATGAAGCTTCAAGCCTTTGCTTCATTTCAGTTCATGGAAGGGCATCATCATAGACTCTTCTACTCAACGATAATGTAAGAGAAGGTTCACATCTATGCTAAGATCATATACCATTTAAGATCTAAATTGTAATCAATTAGGTTCTTAATCCGCATTGACAAAGAATCTCTCAAATTTCAAATAAGATGAAGGACCAACAAGAGGGATTAAGTTAGCACCCTTAATGTTGAAAAAATTGATAACCAATAGTTTAAGATTTTCATCAACAATAAACTCTTCAATAACCTATTATTAACACCAATAATAGAAGCATAGATAAAACAAAGAATATGCACTATTCTACACCTCTCATTCTAACGAGAAATTATTCTGGGCAGAGTTCGAACGGAAAGAATTGTCCGGATTTTGAGTATACATTATGTACAAATAATATATACACTGATTTGATACACACTGTGTACAAATATATACACAGTGTGTTGGACGATTCTTATAGTCCGGACTCCGCACATAATAATTGCTCCATTCTAACATCTTATTGACTATATTGAATGACAACTATAAGTGGTCTAACCAGTCTAAACCTGATTTGGTAACCTATATATATCATATTGTGACTTCCATGATAGTCATTTACTTTTACATACAATTAAGCTTATTAAATTTGGTCATTTAAAAACCTGAGAGCTTCAACTAACCCAAATTTGTGACGGGCAAACCCAATATATATAATTGAGAGTATACAAATCGAGTTAGTAAATTCGAACCACTCAAACTCACAACTCACAAGCAATACAACTCTTAAGGGCATATGTAATATTAGTGAATATTGCACCAAATATCTAATTTGATGTATTAAGTGATGTATAAAAAAGAACCCATTTTGAATAATGTAATAAGCTATGCCCCATTTTGATGTATTCCAGAAATATCTATAAAATTTTAATATAGCTATATTGATAAAGGATTTTTGTTTAATTCTAAAAAAAAAAATTATGTTAAAGCTAATAATAGCCCAACAATTTATTATTGATAATATAGGATGATATATAATATTTATATTTTCTTTCAAATTATATTGTAATTATGTATGTTAAAGAAATTTTGTTTTTTAAATTTTGAATAAATTCTTTCATCTCCTTGATTTTAAATCATAATTTTTAGTTTTTTATCACCAATATTACCCTCTCTTGCTTATAATTCAAATAAGTAAACTTATATTGAATTGCATTTTTTTTTTATTATTCTTTAGCTTTATATTTTGGTATACATCACTTGTAATTTTTATAATATTTTCTTTTATAATTAATGGAATGGGCCCAAATTTTTTAAACCAAAAAAAAAAAACAAAAAAAAAAAAAATCGGTGTTCAGAAAAAGCAAAAAAAGGCAAAAAGCTGATTCGAGCTACAGACGGATTTCCCCAGAGGCAGATGGACGGCTGATTCGTGCTCCGCGTACAACTTCTATGCGGACAAATGATTACCTCGAAGAAACCCATAAAAGCCGCAATTAAAAGCTCATTCTGTCGGTAACTTTGCTCAAAAAGAAATCATTTCGTTCAATAAATTTGATGCATTACACATAGAAGAAGCTCTCTTGCAGCTACCTAATGTAAATGTTGAGTCTGAGAGCTTTTCTGCTGCTGAAAAGGATGAAGGTGGTGGTGAATCTTTTCTCAAAGAGGTCGGTAAAGCAAAAAATTTTCAGCCTTCTGCGGCATCCAAAAAATCTGCTAAGGGAAAGCAGGTGAAAAAATCCCACAACTCTACTAAGTCTTAATGTCTTTACCGAGTCTAGCGGCGTGGAATATCAGGGATTTCAATAGGCCTGATAAAGTCTTATGCTTTAAGCGTCTTGTAGAGTCTTTTAAACTTGATTTGGTTTGTGTATTGGAGAACAGAATACATAATAAGTCTCTTTTTGATCATTTTTTGTGACTGCTCACTCTCTTTTTCCGAATGAATCAAGTTGTCATAATTTTGACCTTTCCCTTTTCGGGAGAATCTGGGTTAAGTGGGATCCTCTCAAATTAACTTTCACTCCTAACTTTACCTCTTCTCAAATGATCAATGGTATTGTTACTGGGAGCTCTTTTGCTACCTTTCAAATTACTGCTGTGTATGCTTCTAATAGTAGTCAGGACCGTAAATCTCTGTGGGATGATATTTGTTCGGTGGCTCCTGATTGTCACACTCCTTGGGTGATCATAGGGGATTTCAACTGCTGTAGGTATGCTTACGAGAAGATTTGGGGGATGGAAATTAACCAAGCTGCTATGCTAGACTTCAACCACATGATTTTTAACAAT
Organism: Dendrobium huoshanense; assembly: GCA_016618105.1. NCBI lineage: Eukaryota > Viridiplantae > Streptophyta > Magnoliopsida > Asparagales > Orchidaceae > Dendrobium > Dendrobium huoshanense. Next base: position 6,631,476 of record CM028358.1, on the reverse strand, counting down.
TGTCTCTTGGATTTGCAATCTATTGGAAATAAATTCACGTGGTTCAATCAACGTCAGGACAATCCCATACACATAAAGCTTGATAGAGTATTGGTTAATGAATCCTGGCTGAATGTGTATCCTGAATCTTACTGTTCTTATCAAAGTCCTTCATGCTCTGATCACACTCCGATCCTCCTTCTACCTGGCAATCACTATCCGGTTAAGCACAGATTTCTTTTTAAAAACTATTGGACTAAGCTAGATGTTTATTGGTCTCTCCTCACTGAGACTCTCTTTTTGCCTTCTACGGGGAATCCTCTGAGTCATCTGTGTAATGTATTCAGAACTCTTAAGAAAGATATCAAAGCTAAATCCTGGGCTTCTTCTACTTGTGTTAGTAGGCACATTGATCTTCTTCACAGCAATCAACAGAATTTACTGGCCTCCCTCCAATTGGACCCCCTTAACTCTTCCTTGAATCAGCTTTACAAGGATAATAATATGAAATTGGCTGAGTTTATGTCATTGCAAGCTTCTTGGATCATTCAAAGGGCCAAGGTTAATTGGCTAAAGTATGGTGAAGATGATTTGAAATTCCTTTATGCCAAAATCAGGACTAGGTTGGGAAGCAAGAAATCTGTGGTCAATCTGCTTTCCTCTAATCCCCAATCTTCTAGAGCTGATATGATCTCCTCAATTATCAATTACTTTCAAGATCTGTATAATCCCCCTCCTCCCAGCAACATGAATATGGATATTTTCCCAGTTGGTAACTTTCTGACTGAAGAGCAAGTTTTTTTCTTTAAACTCATATGTGACGGATGGTAACATTAAAAGTGCCATTTTTTCGGGTTCTTCTAAATCTGCACCTGGACCCGATGGTCTCAATTTCCACTTCTACAAATCTGGTTGGCACATCCTTGGTCCTTCTGTTTGCAGGGGCATACGTTCTTTCTTTATTAAAGGGTTCCTTCCTAAAGGTATTAAGTCTACTGCCTTAGCTATTGTCCCTAAACATAAAAACGCTTCCAGCATTTCTGATTACAGGCCGATTGCTTTATGTAATGTTTTGTATAAAACTATAGCTAAGATTTTGGCAGCTAAGTTGAAACCGGTTATGAACTGGTTTGTAAAGGATAACCAAGCTGGATTTGTTAACTCTAGAGTATCTACTGACAACATTTTGCTAGCAAATGACATTCTTTATCATGCGGGGAAAAAAGGTGGTGACAATATTTTCTGTGCTAAGCTTGATATTAAGAAAGCATTTGATTCTGTTTCTCGTCAATTCCTTCTTGCTAGGCTTGCACAAAAAGGTTTTCCTAGCTTTTTTATTTGTTGGATAAAGGCTTGTATTTCTGATGTCAATTTCTCTATTCTGTTGAATGGTGCTCTTGAGGGTTACTTTCCTACTACGGCTGGGTTGAGGCAGGGGTGTCCTCTTAGCCCATTCCTCTTCTGTATTGTTATGGATGCTTTCTCCAACTTGCTGGATGACAGAGGTTTTAAAGGTATCACTAAAGGCAATTTCTCTATCAACCACCTACTATATGCTGATGATGTTTTGATTTTGGGTGAGGCTACCACTGAAAACTGCACTATTCTTGCTAATGCTATTAATGATTTTTCCAATTCCTCTGGATTATTCATTAATCATGATAAATGCTCCATTATGTTTCCAAAGCACTTGAGAAATCAGTTAGAGGTGTGTCAAATGCTTTCTATCCACTCCATTGTTAACAGGATAACATATTTGGGGATCCCTCTTTCTTTTTATAGACTCAATGTTGCTGACTTTTTGCCTTTGCTTGATAGTTTAAATAAGAAACTTAATGGTTGGAAAGCAAATCTTCTCTCTTTTGCGGGCAGGCTCCAATACCTTAAATTTACCATTTAAAATACTATTGCCTACTGGATTAGGGGCTCCATTATACCTAAATATGTTCACAAGGTTTTTAAAAAACTTAGCTCTAGATTTCTGTTTTTTGGTGAAGTCAATTCTGCCAAGAAGCTGCATATGGTATCTTGGGATAAAATTTGTTTGCCTAAAGAGAAAGGTGGTTTGGGGATACACTCACTTAATGCTTTGCAACATGCTTTCAACTGCACTGTTATTAGTAAGATGTATAATAATGTATCTCCCTTAGCTAATTGGTTGTTAGCTAAGTACTGCTCCCCTTGGAAGCCTCCGCACTGTTCTGCTTCCAAAATGTGGAAATCCATCTGTAAAACGGCTGAGTTTGTGAAAAGTAGTTTTCAGTTCTCTATTTTTCCTAACTCTCCCATCTCTTTAATATGGGATCACTGGTGCCTTAACTCTACGCTGGGAAGTACTGCTGGTTTGGTGGATAATGCTGGGTTGCCTGATATTAGGCTTGCTGATATTATTTCTGATAATGGTTGGGAGATTTCTGGTGTTATTCACCCGTCTCTGCATCAGCATTTTGAGAGGGTGCATATTGTGAATGGTGTGGGGCCTTGTCTGCTTTGGAACAACCGGAATTGCTTTCACTTTAGCTTATTTATTAAAGACTTTTACTCTGATTATTCGGATTGCCATTGGTTTAAAATGGTTTGGCACAAAAAGCACATCCTTAAACACTCGGTTTTTGTTTGGTTGGCTCTTAGGGATGGGCTTAAAACTGCGGCTGCTCTCAGGATTAGGCAAATTTTTGTTCCATCTACTTGCAGTTTATGCCACATGGGTGCTGATTCTGTTGCTCACCTCTTTTTTGAATGTTCTTTCTCTTTCTTCATTCTAAAAAGTCTTATCCCTGGGATGGATATATTTCTTTTAAGACCGTCTATTTTGCAACTGTTTGACTGGTTGAATGTGGAATTTGGTACCAATGTGAACATTCACAATTTTTACATGCTGGAGGTTTGTTGTATTATCTACTTCACCTGGAAAGAAAGAAATGGAAGGAGGTTTGGTGGAATTTCTCAGTGTTCCACCACGGTGCTGTTGAATATCAAACGTGTTATCTTTGAAAAGGTGATGAAATGGAAGAGTGCTAATGTTCTGTTGGATAAACTTTAAGATGCTGGTCATTTTTCGGGACAAGCTTTTTCTGGAGGATGTGGTTTGGTTTTTTAGCCAGGACTATGATGAAGCTCCAAGAATTGCTAGAAGAATTTCTACCCCTTGGATGGCCTTCGGGCAACCAGGGGTATCTGCCCCTAACACATTTTCTGAGTCCTGGTTAATTGTGTTGGAGCGTACTGTGCTGGAGCGTTTTTTGGTTAATATCATTTATACTGCTATTGCTTGGCTTCTCTCTGCTTTTTCAGATGTTCCAGTTCCTATATTCGTGATGCTGGCGGTTCGTGCTTTTGATGGGAGAATTCTGATGATTTTGGCTCCTTTGGGATGGTCTTTTTGTTCGACCTGGCATAGTTTTGTTTCACTTATAGTTTACAATTGTTTTTTCCTTTTCTTACATGTAATTTTGGCTATAAGGGTGGTATAGTTGGGGTTTTTTCTTTCTTCTTCTACATAAGGTTTTGTTTTCTTATGTAGTTCTTTCTTATTGTACACCTTTTACATGTAACTTTTTTGCTTATTAATAGATGGGCTTAGGCCCCAATTATTCCCAAAAAAAAAAAAAAAAAAAGCTCATTCTGCTTCTGATTGCCCGTTTAAATCCGATTTCCACAAGCTTCTTTCGGGCCGTAACAGAACTCTGCTTTCGATATTTTGGTGTTTCCCTGTGTTGAATCCCGTCGTTGCCGCCTGAGGTAATAATATCCCTATTGTTCTGATTGGAGCTTAAATTATTGGATTTGTTCTCTTTTCTTGGCTGTTTCTGTTTGATTGGTGGATCTTCTATTCCGACTCTGTTAGTTGTTTTTAGTCGATGTTTATTATCTGTTTATTAGGGTTTGTGTTGTTTGTTTGGTTTCTGGATCTATTCACTGTGTTGGATGGGGAGTGTTCGCTGATCTGGTAGATAGTTTTTGGAGATTAGGATTTCAATCTGGTGGATGATCTTTTTTTCTTTTAAATTTCATTATTTCGTCTGGCTGATGGTTAAGTTTTTCTAGAGTTGTATGTTTTGGAGTTAGTCGTTGTTTATGAAATAGCAGGCAAGCATGTTCATAATCCGATCTCATCGTGTTGTTAACTTACGGATAGATTTGGATGCCGGGAATTTTAGTGAAAGTGAAAAGATTTTGGAAAATCATAGATAAATGCAGAAGATCTAATCATGCCACGAATGTGGGAATTTCAGTCATACTTACATCTCCAGTTAAGTAGTGATTGCGAGATTTAGCCAGGGTTATGCATACATCTTCGCTAAAAAGTGGTTACAAATTTCGCCAGGATCTAGGTTAACTCTTGCCAAACTGTGTTGTTCTATACAAATTCTACTACCTCCTTAAATCTTAATTTCCATCCATTTTTTTGGCTGAATCTTGGATTTAGTAAATCCCGCGGAAGTAGGATTTAAGAAATTTACGCTATTTCTACTCATTGTGCTGCTTTTTTTCCCTTCATTTAAATCTTAAATATTGAAATTATCTGCCTAGCAGTTTATTAGGATTAAACTAAAGTTAATAATTATCATGCCAAACAGTTTTTATGATTTAATGCCTCCAATTTATTATATATGGATTTACAAGATTCACTAAATCCTACTGCAAGCCAAACATCCCCTGATAAGTGTGGAAGTACTAATGAAATGAACCTTGTATACTGGTTGTTTATTTAGTAAAATAATTTCATCATTTGGTTTTGTTGCGAGGTCAAAAGTTTTAAGCTCTGCGCTTCTTTGTTTGATGGAACCATTTGAAATTGTAAAAGTTCTGATCTTTGGATGATTGGATTGTTGCTTTCAGTTCTCTAAGTAGTTATACCTCGACATAAGATATCCCTACTATAGCGATTCAGATGCACTTATGCATATGCCTTTGCATATGTTGACCCTAACCGTGAAGAGAAATGAGAGTAGCATAATAGGATGTCGTATTTGGGAGAGCTTCACTTTATGATTATATTAGAAGGGTTTCGTGTATCATCTTAACATATTTCTTTCACAGCTGGTTTGTTCTAAATCTGTACCTTTTAGATATTCTTTAATTAGATGCAAGCTAGATTGCCACATTTTCAAGAGTTTGTCTTTAATTTGGACCAAGCTTTGGATAGAAAAAAATTGTGGTTTCATTCTTGATTGAAAGTTTTCTTGCTTGTGTACTTAATATTCATATATTATATTCCTCTTTCACTTAAATGCCTAATAGTTAAAGAAATGTTCGCATTTTTTGTGCCTGGACAATGAAAATGATTGCATTTAGGGCTTTGGGTATTGAATTTCTATCATTCCACTTTTTTTTTTGAAACTTTCTAGCATTCCACTTCTATATCTGATATCCATTCTGCTGTTCTACTTAAGGTTGGACTTGGCAAAATGGCTGATGAGGAGGGAAAAGATGGTACCTCTTCCCGTGGAGCTGACTGGGAGGTTGTTGCTTTAACTTCCTCAACTTATGCTGCTGCCCCTGGACCAGATGCTGATATACCAGATGATCTTAGAGATAAAGAATTCCAACGAGAACACGATTCATCAAATACAGTGTTCATGTCGGAGCACTTTGTATTCCCTCCTCATGAGCATGAAAATCTTCCAATAGAATCGGACTCTGGTGAAATCCATGATCAAACCGGATGTCTTGGCATTCTTCCTACCAAGGAAGAAAATGGTTACTATGATGAGTTTGATGAAGATAGTTCAGAAGCGGAGCTCCCTATTCACAGCATGGAGTCTCACGAAGGCCAAACGCATAGTTTTTCCCTTGCTGGAATAGATGGTAGACAAATGATTCCTCCTGATGATGAGAATGATATTTCTGAGATATATGATGCTTCTAATAAGCTCAATGATATGCTACCAGATTTTGCCAATCATGGGAAAATAAGTGATGGAAATGATGGTCAATCTGGCCTTCCTTGTGAAGTATGGTGGAAAAGACATGCTTTATCATTGTGCAAGCAAGTAAAAGAAACCAATACATTTTGGTCCATTTTCATGGCTGCTGCTGTAATGGGTCTTGTAGTTCTAGGAAAACAATGGAAAAGGGAGAAATTGCAGCTTCAGCAACTTAGATGGCAGTTTAGCAACACCAATGAGGTAAAGTGATACTGCAAAATTTAATTTAAAAGTGCTGCCTGATTTCCTTGATAGCTAACTGAACATGCTCATTTTCTGTGTAATAGTAGTCCAGCAATTGTTAGAATCTGCTTTTGGGCATACGTATAACTGTTGTATTGCTATTTTCCATTAAGGGTATTCTCTTCATTTTATTAGAGTTTCCCTTTGGCTTCTTATTTGTCTTGTTAATACAGGGATATATTTTGAATCAAGTATGCCGGATATTGCTTGAGACTTGCATCACTAAGTTCATCATCCCTTAATTCCAATTTTATACTTGATCACTATTGTTAGGTACTTGAATTGGTGACTATGGTGCCCTTTAAATTATCCTTCTTGCGTTATTTCTATAGCAGAAGAGTATACAGGAAGAGACCAATATAGATAGGACTCAAACCTAGAACTAATATTATGTCAAGTAAGAATTCACTAATATTAGAAATACATGCCTCATGCCGGCATATGAAGATAATTTCCCTTAGAAATGAATAATCACATCAAATAGATTTCATATCTAACTTGAGCATACAAGATTGTAAATCAGAATAAGAACTTTATTTGATTTAAGTTGTTCAAATCATCTGTCATTGCACTTTAATTTAAATTTATGTACTCATCTTCACCAAGTTAAAAAAAATGCTTTTTTAAAGTTTCATGTTGCATTAATCAAAAGAAAGTTAAAAAAATAAGTACAATTAATTATGGTGAATTCTATCACAATCCTCCCTCAACAAAGTAAAAAAAAGAAGAGGGAAAGGTACCATCAACAAAGTGAAATAGACCTGTTGACATAGAGTCGATAAGGATAGTTCGAGCTCCATTCCAATTGCCCCCCTCTAATTGGGTTCCTCCATAGTATAGTGAAGCCATTGATAACATTAATGTTGTCCCCATCAATAATAACTTATTTCATATAAAAAAACCAAGAGTCCAATAAGTCACAAATTGCACCAACATCAAGAAGTTTTGCCCATGTAATGTTCAATTGTTCTATTTGTTTGCCAGCAGCAATATTAATTCACCATTTTTATTCCGAATAATCGCTTCAAGACCCGCATGGCTAGAAGGAAAAATGTTAGAGTCAATATTAATTTTGAGATACACTGAAGCGGGGAGGGCACCAAAGTTTATGAGAGGGCAACTCGCAAGGCCGATAGGTGTCCCTGTGCTCCCAAAGTGGAAATTTTTGGGGGTGAAGGGAAGAAGATAGGATGGCGATGGCGAGGATCGTCGGCTTTACAAATTGTCTCCTATGCTTGAGAGCATTTGGAGCTCTTCAAACTTGATAAACAAAGCAACTATAGATAGGATCCATGTCTAGTTTAACCAACCTGCTTGTTGAAGTTGGCGATAGAGCTTAGCTATGGAGGAGAAAATAGGAATAGGCAGCCCCCATTGATTGAAATTTCTGATAACAGCCTTCATCTTATTGTAGGAGACAACAATATGCTTGATGTCATGGCAATGATTATTTTAAAATCCCGCTGCTCATTTTCCACATGCAGATCAAACTTTATGAAAATTTTCCATTATTCTTAATACTCTTGGGCTTGAATGATTTTAGCCTTCTGCCTTTCATTCTCAGAGCATTAATCTTTCTGATTGTGAGTTACTGAGCGCTAATAGATCATACCCATCATTAGTAGATTAAGACTTTATTTGGGACGACTTTTTTGTTACTTTTTAAAGCAGTTATTTAATGCAAAAAATTTATACTTAAAAGCTGTTCTGAAAAACAGTAACAAAGCCGTCCCAAATAAAACCTAAAAATGTAGCTAGAATCAGTTGGGTTCTTAGAATTCTGATTCATTTAGTTATTGTGACAGAGAATGGGCCGTTTGCTGGGATCGGTTAACCGGTTTAAAGATGCCTTTGTTAGCGGTCATCGACACGGTTCTTTGATCCATGGTGGTGGTGCTGCTGCCAATCTATGATTGCTTTCATGCTGCTCCAAACTGGTAAGGTCATTTTCACTACTAAATAACGTCATTATTCTTCCTAAGTTCCTATCTTTTTCTGATATTATTTTTATACAATATTAAAGGTATCTGATTCTATTAGAGTTTATTCTCAAGAACTGCGTGATGACTGGAGAAGGCTTGTAATTTAGAGTTTGTTTGCAATTGGCATCTGCAATAGTGCTGCTGCTTTGTAGAAGAAAATGGAGTAGGTATTGGTGAGCTCCAGGTGTGGCATTTGGTGGCAGAGCTTCCATTGCTTAAATAATTTTATTTTTGTGCTTTTGTTGATGTAAATTGAGGACTGTAACATGAAGCTTCAGAAAAGGACTTGGGTGAGTACAATTAGATTGACATTTTTCTCAGATTGTGTAGATAGTTTTGATGCAAATTTTTTAGCATATTATCCCAACATTTTGTTTGGCTGAATTTATTCAGCATCAGATTGCAATAAGATGTGGCTTCTTAGGTCCATAGTCTCTATTTGATCTTTAATTTTTCATTACTTTTTATGATGGTGAGACTTAGGCTTCGTTTGGAACGGCTTTCTTACTGTTTCTTCAAGCATCTTTCTAGAACAAAAATTTTAATTTTTGTGCTAAAAAACTGACCCCACGTAGTGGGATAAAGGCTTGATGTTGCTACTTCAAGAAGCAGCAAAAAAGTCGTCCCAAACAAAGCCTTAGGCTTCATTTGGGACGGCTTTTTTGCTGCTTCTTAAAGTAGCATTTAATAAATTTTTTTTAAACTTGCTTTAAGAAGCAGTAAAAAAGCCGTCTCAAATGAACCCTTTGTCTTCGTTTGGGACAGCTTTCTTTCTGCTTGTTAAAACAATTTTTTTGAGTTTTGCTTATTCTCAGATACATCAAAAGGTCTGTTAAATCTAGCTTACTTATGCACTAAAATTGAGCAGTTTGGTCTGAAAGTATTCTCAGATGAATATTTTATTTTATATTTTTGGAGGTGATTTGGTCACCAAGCAAATTATTCTAATCATATAGAATGCTAGGTTTAATACAGTGCTTTGACTCTTACATCTAAGTCCAAAGCAAATAATTTTTTAGCCCTCTTTCTTTAAGCTGAATCTAACTCATTTATGCTCAAACTATAATAGGACAGTTAGGGAATTAATATTATATAGATAAGCCTAGGAGTGTCAAAATGGATTTTTGGGTTGGGTCGGACCCAATTAAAAAATAATTTATTTTTAATTGATCCGACCCGAATCTAAATTGATTAGACAAATGAATCAGAAATCCAAACTTGGATCCAACCCGCCCCGCCCCTCCCCTAACTTGAGTTGAGTTGATTTGACCTGCTAACCTGTAAGGCAACTAGGCGCGAGCGTGTGTGGGCAAAGGGGGCGAGAGCAGGCAAGGGAACGAGCACGGGTGCGAGAGTTGGAGCAAGTGCAACTGTGGGAGCAGACATCGGTGTGGGTGCAGGCGAGGGGATGAACTAAGCTAGTTTTGGGTTGATTTCGGGTTTTCAAGTTGACCGGGACCTGAACTCGATCCGAAATTGGAAACGGGTCAAAAAACGGAACCTGAATACGACCCGTTTGCAAAATGGGTTGACTCGAACCTTGATTTTTCTAGTTGGGTCTAGGTCGGGTCAAATATCACTCCTAATCAAGCCTATGCTATGAAAGATAGAGATAGATCTAAAAAGATTTGATTATGAAGTATTAAAATTTATCTTTTTTTGTTATATTTAAATGCAAAATTAACTCTTAATAAAATATAATGAAGAAAAAATATTCATGTAACTGACCTCACATAATTTAATATAAAACCTTGTTGTTGTTGTTGGGCCTTAAAATATTTTGTTTACTTTCATAATACATAATTTTGAAATTTCTCCTGAGAAACTCTACATGTAATAATGTAACAATGTAACATGAACAAAGAAAATGGGTCCCATAAAAATCGGTTCTATTGCGTTAAGGTAGTTCACTTTCAAATCAAAATCCAAACACAAAAGATTCCAAATAATTTTCAGCTTTGATATTTCTATTAGGAATAACTTTTTAAAAAGTTATTTTAATTTATTTGAATTTTTTATTATTAACTTCCCATTTATTTTATATGAGAATACAATAACTAATTTAGAAAAAAACATATCCAAACTAATATAAATGAATTCAATAAATTTAGTAATCATGCAGACCAAATTTTCCCAATAAATTTTACAAGCTTACAAGAAAGAATGACTAACAGAAGCTATAGCATTCTCTCTTCACTGCCCACAGACCAAATACTCCACAAAGAGGTGCCACAAAAGAAAGCATAATTCACTAAGAAAAAAAAACTGCCAAAGGATTCAAATTGCCCTGAAGAGCAATGCACCACATGGTCACAGGATCCGGCCGGAGCTCCGGCCATATCGGCGGTGGCCAGCCAGCCCCGCCGTCGCCGCCGGGTCTATCATTTACTCAAGTGGAAGGAAAAGAAGGCTTTGCAGTGGAGAAATGCAAAGACATCTTGTGGGCTTTTTAAAGAAAAGAAAGGGAGAGAGAAGGCATATTCTAAGCATATGCAAGAGAATATTAAGTTGGATATGCTAAGGAGAGTACAAGGCAGTAGGCATTAAGAGTGGTGCTTTTCTTCCTTTTTCTCTTAATGGCCATTGGCCAAGCTGCAATAATCTTGAATTGGATTTTTTATTTTTGGTCGGTTTATTATTTGGTTTTTGAAATCAAGGCTTCGTTTGGGACGGCTTTCTTGCTGCTTCTTAAAGCAGCTTTCTAGTTCAATAATTAAATTTTTTGAACTAAAAAGCTGCTTCAAGAAGCAACAAAAAAGTCGTCCCAAACGAAGCCTAAAAGGTTAATAATTTTTCATTGAGGTGAAGTACTCATGTCTCACTAAGCTTTGTCCTCTTTATAGATGTAACATCTATAAGCTATTAAAATATTGTAAATAAAAAATGACTTGAGGTACAATAATGTTGTTAACAACTTAGCATTAAAAGAGTGAATGAAAAAAATTATTTCAAAAGGTTTTGTATGGGACATTTTTCTTTTTTATTATTTTGCTTTTCTAATTATAACTATACTCATTTTCTATAAATATAAACAACTTACTTTCTATAAATATAAACAAATAGAATTAGAATTTAAAATTAAATTGTTAGAAAATAATTGAAATGATCATAGAATTTTAGCAAGAAATTATAAAACATAGAAAACCAATAAATATATTGAATTAATTGCCACAATTTAAACTTCTAATGTTTGAGATAATATCATAAGAACTAATGACATCAATAATGTATACATATGAAATAAAATAAGAACAAAAACATCATAATATAAAAATAAAATCTCATACTAATGCAAGTAGATGATATATTCTGAAATTAGATCGCCACATTTATATCATACTTAAAAGAACCACATATATTTAACTTATTCTTTCAAGATTGAAACTAAAAATAAAGCTATTTAAGCTAAAAAATGAAAAACAAATACCTCGAAATAATTATTAATAAATAGGAGCGTTAAAAAATAACCCAACCCATCAACACAACCCGAAAAACTGGTTCGAGTTAACCCATTAAATATACAAGTCAAATTTGAGTCCGAAGTTCTGCCACATTTATTAAATGGGTTAAGTTCAAATTGACACTTAATTTGATTTTGACTGAAAATAATGGTTTAAATTTTTTATATTTGTTGGTATGATTATCTTATTTTTTATTAATTAATTTATTTATTTTTTTTAATTTTTTTAAAAATCAAAATAGATTATCATGTAATTCAGGTAGCTAACAGGTTGAGTTCAAATCCGTATTTTTGTCCCGTTAATTAAATGAGTCATCGGATTCAAGTTAATCAGATTCAGGTTGAACCCAACCTATTGACTCGTTTTGACATCCCTATTTACAAATTTCACATAATCTAAATTAGTAAATATTAAAAAATAATTCATATTTAAATTAAATCCCCAAATGGATGATAATAACTAATTATTATAGCAATTCCACACTCCAAGCCACAGCATCCCCAATATATTGCAAAAACAAAGGATAACTATTAACATGAAGCAAAATAGTTGCAGCAGGTCAGCATGCAGGCTCTTCTTGTTGACATGAAATAATGCTATCAGGGCATCAACATGGATACTTGCTATGCTGGTAAGATAAAACATTTTGAAAAAAAAAAAATTGTGTCAACATCTTAACACAATTTATATTATGTTGCGCCTAAAAATTATTGAATTTGCTTTGAGACTAAGGATTTGTTTGGGACAGTTTTTTTCTGCTTCTTAAAGCAGCTTTTTAGTACAAAATTAAAATATTTATAAAAAAAAGCTGCTTTAAGAAGCAGTAAGAAGACCGTCCCGAACGAAGCCTAATATTACATATGAAGAGTTTAAATTACATGCACTAATTTCAAAGCAAATACGATGATATTTAAGCCCATCATAAAATAAATTGTATTAGATAACCTGACATCTTTTTTTTTCCAAATATTTTAGACCTAAGGATAAAAGGAAAAGGAAAAATATTTCTCAAAATGCTGGTATAAGTCATATTAAGAGCTTTTATGTGTGGGAGAGAAGGGAGATCCAACAGGAGCTGCGAGCCCTAATAGCCTCATTATCTTTAGGCGGCGAATTTTTCTTGCAGGATTATCTGCAACAGCCATCTCCTGAAAAATGTCTCAAAATGATTAACAAACTGAGCTTATTTTCTAAAAATGAATAGTGAAATAAACTATTCTGTAAGATGTAGCAAGAAAAAACATTTAAAAGTTGGCAACAAATTACATCAAAATGAATCTTTGTTTTCTTTTTCCTTTTGCCCCTCCCTTCCTTTTCATCATGATCATCCTTGCTGCTGCTGGAAATTGAGGTTTTTGATGCATCTGACGCAGTAATAATCAATAAATCACAAGAAAATGAAGTAGCTAATGACCAGAAGTTTTTCCAGTTCATTAACTTAAAGGTGATAAAAGATTGAGACTAGAACTACCAGGTGATTTGTCCTGTTGAGTTGGCCTCCCCATCTCACCAGCACTTCTACTTTCTGAAGTTCTAAGACTATCATTTCCATATTTGGACAATGCCTGGAAAGTAAGAAAAGAAAAGCTAGTGTGTCAAATGCATGAAAGGATATGATAGAAGCTTAAGATAGAAATCACAAAACTACCTGCTTCAGAGCATCTTGGAAAGCTTCTGAAGGATTTTGGCTTCTTTCCTCAAAGCACTGCACATAAGTTCAATGGGCTTTGTCAACCATTTGATTTTGTAGCAGTAGAATTACACACACAAAGTAAGATTAAGAACTGTCTACAAAATATTGTAAATGCATTTAGCGAGAGAAGAGGTGGAATCTTGCATTATTCTACTGGCAAGTTGGTTAAAAAAAGAGAAATAATGCAAGCGCCTGTTTTTTCAAAGTGCAAAATATTATAATCTAAGGATATTATGGAAACCACTTATTTGGCAATAGTGATTGAATGTAAAGAATAGACTATCAGCAAGAAGAACCTTCTTCAAATTAAGTTTATCCTATGGAACCTATGGTAAGTCGATGACCGCGCTAAAAGGATCTTTATGAGATCAATGCATGTTCTTGCAAGCCCTGGGAGCAATCATACCAACCACACATGGTGATTTAGGATTTTAATGTTGTTCGAGTCAAATACAGAGTCCCAAGAACAAACCTTGATTTCTAGCCTAGGATGCATTCGGAGACTGCCTACAACATGATTGAAGTTCAACATATGGGGTATGAGTTCATAATAGTGAATGGTGTTTCGATACAATTTTATCTCATGGTAAAAAAAATAAAAGGGTCTCATAATAGATGGTAGACATAAAGTTTCATGATTGTAGATAGTAATAAGATAGGTGCCTGGAAGGTCTTTCAATTCAGAGCTAATGCTTGGAAGTCTCATACAAACCATATTAAAAATGCATGTAGTATTCCTCTTGTGGAGGAGTGAGTTTCTATATGATTTGTTTGAGTTTATTTCTATGCCTTGTCTTTTTCTTTTTGTTTTATCTACAAATGTATATGACTGTGGGCTCCGAAAATTCGCCCCCCGACCTCCACTGCTTTCAGGAGAGTTTTAACAGATTAGGTTCTGAGATAAATTTTCAGAAGGCAGATTGAGTTTGAAATAAGACACTACCCAGAGTTTTCGCCCTCATTTTGCGAGAACTTTTTTTATTCGAGTTTTGATTTCCTATGGGCGAAAGCCCCTATAGTTAATTACCCCTTCCGATCATGAGAGAGAACTTTTGATTAAGGCTAGTCTTCAAATGAATACATTGTATCCGTAGATACGTGATATTCAGTATATAGTAGCAGCATTGGTTGGTATTTAAAAATTTGATATTTAAAGTTAGAAATTTTACCATCTTATACTTAAAGCGATGGTGAAGGGAGTGATGATGAGCCCGATCAAGATCTCATGGTTCCGTCATCCCGGATCATCGTGGTCCCTGATCTACTTAGCCAGAGGATGTAGTGGACCCAACCTGACATAAGGATTTTTGTCGGCAGCCATGAGTTGCTTCGTCCAAGGGTGAATATTTGTCTAAGGGAACAAATTTAAATCCACCTTAGCTAATAGAGGCTTTGTACCCTATCGAACATATCCTATTAATTCATATCTCATGAATTTAATGCCACTGGAGAGCATACAGGGCTCTGGCCATAGCCGTAATTTAATGGTGTCATTTGACGACAAACCACACAGTTCAGCAGACCCCGATCACAATTGTTTACATGAGGTAGCATTTAACGGCAAAACCCATGGTGTGGTGCCATTTGGGGTTTTCATGGGATGTTACCTTTTTGTTGATTGAATCTTGTCAACTCTGTCTATTTGTCAACAGAGTATCGGGTTAGAATTTAAATTCCTTCCCTAACCCATGCAACATTTTCAGACATCACATGTGTATCTACAATAGGCTCATCGGGGCTCACGTGGGTATATGTCGTTGGATGCATTTCACATGATGCATTCAGGTGTGTGCATAGCACGCTTTTTGAAATACAATTGTAGTGTCAAATGACACACTGGAGTGAAACCCTTTGCATATTGCAAATACACGCGGGAGGATACTTTGGAGTGTAATTGCAATATCAAATGACATGCTTTAATGAAACCTTATGTATTTTAACGATGAGGTCATTTTAAGATCCAACAGCAATGTCGGATGACATGTCCGCATTCTATAAGTTACGACATGTAAATATGCAACATATTAATATGTAAATGCAATGCATTTGTTACAAACTTACAATTAAATGCATCTCACGATGATGAATAACATGTTTTAAATGATTTATCATGCATATTGCAATGCGTGTCTGAGGGGCATTTCAAAATATTTGCATGTAGTGAAAAGGATTGTTTTGAATTTTTAAATGTAGCCGACTATATAGGTGACTATTGTTGTCAAATGCGCAGGGTTTTATTTTGTGTTTTGTTGACGTCTTCTGTCATCTTGTACGAATATTGCAAATCTGATGGTGTGGTATTACGCTTCAGTGGCTCACGGTTTTTACAATTGATTTCTTGTTTTGCTTACGGGTAAATCGTAGCGTTGTCATATGATGTAGTCATGAGATACTTCATTATTTTGATGTAGGCTCCCTTTTCTCATACTTCGGGAGATCAGATCTACAAGTCATCTAGTCCTTGCTTAGATTGGGTAAGGACATCCAAACAACATGAGGTCATTTGTGATAGATGAGATATCATAAGCTGATGAGATCGAAGGCTCGGCTAACGCACTGTTGGCTCTCCTTATCTTCAATTCGCCACAAGGCATTCTCCTCAAAGCATGAACAAGACAAAGTGCAAGGTCATCTTCGATGTCTCAGTGACATTCTAGTATCTGATATGCACATAGTACATAGAAGCTTCTTCTACGACTCCAGAATAGTGTAATCGATGGGCCCATTCTATGTATTTATGATGCATATGTAGGACATTGGCATGCGAGCCTTACTTTATGGATCTTCTCCCAAGTAACGTGACATATTTTCGGGAGCCTCGATATTTCTGAAGAGATGATAAAATGAGACACTTTTTTTTTCTTCAAGTGCTCATTCTTTGATTCTATAGAATCATTCATAAAATCATTCAATTTCGCGTCACAGTTGGAGTCTTCCTTTGATGATGTATCAATAGGTTCCTTTCGTATCGAATTTCCTTTGTACCCAATATACTCACAGTATCTCAATCATCGCTATTGTAGGTACCTATAGAGAGCATTATTATTTGCAGGTGAGTTAGAGTACTCGTCTACAGGGAGCTTGTGCATCTGCTAGGTTCTTGGTTATCATTGAATGTAAGGGAATCCTCATAATCATTACACATCTAGCGTGCTCATCTGCATGTTGTTGTTGACCAACAGTGACATGCATTTATTGTTGGTTTCTTTGCGCTTGTCGGTCGACAACATATATTGTGTGCAGTGGTTCTCCCACAATAGCTCGTAGGTGTTTTCATTCATCATAGTTCTTCTACAATTACTTGTAGAAAACGTGTTTAATGTACACGGACCTCCTACAGTGACTCGTAGGTGTCTGTATTTGTTGCGTACCCTCTGTCTTCGTTTGTAGGGGATCAGTATATTTGCCTAACATTTAATGTTAGTTGACTGCAAGGGTGTCGTAGTACCCATTGCATGTTGTTAGTTATCACTATTATGTATACGACAAATATTCCTTTAATATTCACACTCATCGTGCTTTGCATTGTGTGCATTAGCAAGAGGCTCTATTGTTTGCAGGCAAGTTATTACATTTGCTGTCATTGTGTAGCACTTATTATGTGTTGCATTATACATCGATCATTTTGCCCCTTTGCTTATAAAGAGTCAATATATCTGCTTGCTATCGAGTGATTGTTGATTGTAGGAATGATCTAACATACACTGCATGTTGTTCATCACAGCCTGTAGGTGGACTATTGCACATGATAAATCCCCTGTCGTTGATTGCTAGTGTTTGCAGTTATCACAAATTAGTCATCCCTGCTTGTAGGATACCGGTGTACTTGATGGATGTATGCTTGCAAGTGCTTGCAACTTCTTAAGATATACTTAATCAGTTATCCATTGCATGATCTATCATTGATGTTTGTGTGGTTGAATGTGTTGGTAAGGAGGTTATTACACTTGCGTTATGTCCACCATCATTATTCATCGATAGTTTGGTGTACTTGCTTGTGGTGACACTTAGTTGTATGCGAGATGTTGATGTTGATTGCATGAGGTCGCCGCATTAGTTGCCTCTTCAATCTACGTGCTAATTATTG
Source organism: Dendrobium huoshanense (assembly GCA_016618105.1). Taxonomy (NCBI): domain Eukaryota; kingdom Viridiplantae; phylum Streptophyta; class Magnoliopsida; order Asparagales; family Orchidaceae; genus Dendrobium; species Dendrobium huoshanense. Next base: position 6,614,101 of record CM028358.1, on the reverse strand, counting down.
CTTGCATAGCAAGTTCATTGTTCCATGTGGGAGATGTTTATATTCTTTGCAACATACTTGCATTATTTGGAATTGATCGGATATCATCATTTATGTGCATTGAAGGTATTGTTCGTCACAACTCCCCTATTTTTTTATTTGTACTTATTTGAATGCATTAAAATATCAGGTATCATTTGCATTTTTAGTTTAATTATACATTTTAAAAATTAGGGTCCAGTTTCCTGGTGTTCAATTTCATTGTCTTGTTCCCTGTCATTTAGGTCAAGTCAGGTACCCTGTTGTTCGTTCAATCTTCGTGCATTTACTCAGAATTTCGTCAGCATCCAAGCATATCCCTCATTTGGGAGAAATTTGGGGAGTCTTAGCCTTCCTGCCACATCAACAAAGACGTGAACGATCGGTGTTGCGTGACACCACGACTGTAGTTTTCAATCCCACCACGTCACGAAAGGCATGCATGGGTCTTCATGGGTACCTGAAAATGCACAGCTGTTTCCCCGCCGGCACTGAGGCACATATGTGTACTTAAATTTTGCCCTGCCATATTAAGAAAGACGTGCACAAGGATTACATGCCTCGTCGCAAGCACCGCAGCGAGCTTCCTCCTACCGCTCTAAAAAATCACATATAGGTGGTTGCCCGTAGCATTGCAAGCAGACACCTAGTTTTCACCAGGCAAACCAGGGAGCCGCCAGCCCCCTTTATGGGCCTATGAATTAAATGTAATTTTAAATAGGAGGGGGAAAAATTATGAGGGAAATTAATTAAGGAGGGTTGTTTAGTAATTATGGATTTAATTTAAATTCTCTAAAGAAGGGGGAGAATTAGGGTTAGGGTTATGTATTGTTTTACTATTTTTGAGTTTTCTCTTAGGTGTTTTGGGCTCTAGCAGCTAACAAGAGATTAGGAGAGCCGCATCTTCCTCTCGAATTGAAGATCCATTGTATCCAGTTTGTTTTCTTCTAGTTTTCATCTATTATCAAATTTCCCTAGGGCTTGCCAAGAGATTTATCTCAAAAATCTGCTTGAAGATTGCTGAAATTCTCAATTTCAGCCCAGGTTTTCTCAATTCCTGCATTTGTTTCCTAACAGGTCCCTCACATGAGTTTTCATTCCCTTCCATATACATTGTGTCTAATTATAATTTACTTGTTGTTCCAACCATTAGAAATATTGTCATAAATTGATGCTTATATTTTTTCAAACATCTTACTATTATTTATTCAAAGGTCTCATGAGGATTTTTCCTCATTAAATTTTCCTTTGAATTCTATAATGTTGTCTCCTTTGATGAGGTTTGCAAATATCTTTGCATCTCCTTCTCAATTTAGAGATTGCACCAACAATTGGAAATTTTTTTCCTTAAATTAAATTTTCTTTCAATGCTTAATTTAAAATTTTCAATGACCATGTAATCTTTTAAGATGATCCCACTCCATTATTATGATCCATGCATATCCATAGAATTTTTCACTCAAAATATCCAATTCAGCTTCACATTTCTTCCACCAATTATTTAATAGTGGCAAATTTCCCAGCTCTAGTACTTCAACATGATGATTATTAGCCAAGGATGCTTTTTTGTGGGATTTTCTAAACAGAATAAGTCTTTAGCCACTTTAATATAATTCTATTAATTGAATACAAATTCTGAGTTTCATATTGAATGATTATGAAAATTGAATGGGTTTAATTTTCATTCCTGATGAAGTGATCTTAGGTTAATCATCGTGCATTTACTGAATATATAATCCATTAGGAGCCAGCATGTATCTATGTTACTCAGTATTTAGCAACTTTAGCTCTTCAAGAAGAATTTCTTAGATATCTTTATAACTTTATACTTTCGGAGGGTGGGGTAATTGCCAATATGCCATTCTTTTGCTTCTCACGAATGATAACTCATCTGGTAATCTTCAAAAGAAATTGCAATCATCCTACTTTTCTTTTGTAATATATACAGGCTATAGTTTAACCGATTCTTCATTGTTTCGACTTTCGACTAAGCATGATCATTTACCATCCTATAGAGCTCATTAGAGCAGATAAGTATGTTATTATGCCAAACTAATTTAATGGAGTCTCTTTTTGTATAAGTGGACATCCTCTTCTTCTAGCGTCATTGCATGGTCTAGGAGGGTTAATGTATGAAGCAATTTAGGAGTGGTTAATGAAGGTAGTCTCATCCTTGCATTTTTAGAAAGTTGATGGTAGTTTCAATCGATATGTCCTGGAATATGGACTGATGTCCTAGGCATCACAAATCTCTCTTGGTACAGAAGTCTCTCCCCTTCCAAGGAATACCCGGGGTGGATACTCCCTTTCCTCAATAAATCAACCCTAATCTTCCAGAATTCCTCATCCTAAGTGCTCTCCTCCTTGATGGCCTCCCAATCTAACATCATTGGGATTGACACTACTGTCGCCTATAACTCCCCCATATATCTGGATAAAGCATCTATCGCCTTGTTCTCCACTCCTGGCCTATACTGGATTTCAAAATCATAACCTAACAATTTGTACATCCACCTCTGATGCTCCTCCATCACCATCCGCTGCTCCAATAAGTACTTCAAATTCCTCTAATCCGTTCAAATGCCTACTTAGTAGGTAGGACTGCCACTTCTAGATGGCTAATACAATGGCCATCAATTCTCGCTCATAAATTGATTTCAACCTAGCTCTAGCAGTCAAAACTAGACTGAAATAGGCAATGGGTTGCCAATTATGCATGAGCACTGCCCCCAGTCTATGCCTTGAAGCATCTGCCTCCATTATGAACACCTGAGTGAAGTTTGGTAAGGCTAAAAGTGGCACAGTAGTCATAGCTCTCTTTAGCCTCTCAAAGACTATTGTGGCCTCTGTAGACCTCTGAAAGGAAACACTGCCGTATGGGGGACAGAGTGCAGAGGGTACGACCGCACCATCCCGAACGACGAGACAATCATAGGCCTTTACGCTCTTCGCAAGCAGGCTAATGGGACGGTAGATTAGATCATGCATGCGATTAACCATTGAGGATAACAGCTTTCGCCTACGCACCTCGATGAGTAATAATATGCACGACCTGATAAAAGTCACGGGATTTTTCTCACCCGATATATCAGCTCGAGTGGGGTTTATTTAATGTGGGACTCGGTTTCTCACAGGCACAAGCCCCTGTTGTTAATTACATCTAAACCGAGGTCTAAGAATACTCTCGATTAAGGATCCTACATTATTCTCTCATATAGGATAAACATTGGAGGAAACTAGGAAGTTCCTATTCAAAAGGAAGAAAAGGGTTCAACTCGGCTTAGTCAGCATACAAGACTCATATCAACATCTGGAGAGACTAGGGTAATGAGAAGAAACTGGAGAAAAAAAATAAACAATACACTCATAGCATACAAGAGAGAACGATGGATGTGGCGTCATCCATGCGACGCATATATGATGGATTTATAGCCTCTAAAAGATAGCGAACTTACCAGCTGATGAGGCATATTACGAGACACCGATAGTGGCAGCCTTAAACCCTAAATCTAGAGTGGATTTAGTGTTTTACAGACAACACTAACACCCATGTCTTAGCTAATGCATCCTGGACTTATGCCTTGCATGAAAAGGAATGCCAACTAATCACCTAGTTGTATTAAATCCATGTTGTCCAGTCTTTATGAAAGATGGGTGGATGGCTGAGTTTTCAAAAATTAAAGCCGACATCTAGAGAGGTTCCTAAGTGGACTTATACTTATATGAGGTAGGATGATTCTAGAATTAATGCAATTAAATTTTAATTAAATTAATTTTTAATGCAATGTATGGTAGCTGAAGTCTGCAAATCATGTATGCTTGAAATTTTAAAAAAGCTTATAAACTAATTTTTAGAAAGATTAAACTTTTCCAAATCTAGCACCTCATCCTCATAGGTCGGATTATCTGGACTCTACCCGCAGGCGGGAAAGTGTCTTAAAATAAGGAGAGAGAAAATGCATTAATATGCATGCAACCCCGAATGATTTCGACTATTCCCTAGATCGCTAAGTTTTTATGTTATTTAATTTTTAAAATTTTAGATCTTAGTTATGAATAGAAAAAAATTTATTCCTAAAGAGCCTAGCGAAATCAGACACACACACATGCAAGAAAGAAACATATGAAAAGCAGATAATTTCTATGGTGCAAACGGAGTAAACACATCAATATAAATAAAACTACCATAGTAAAAAGAAAGTCTATTGCAAGTATCATATAAGTACAACCCAGAGTCTACAGAAAAATTATGGTGGTCAGGCCCCACCGACAATAACTTGAATTTTAATCCTACTGAATGACGCAAATCTTAAAAACATGACATATCGTCTTCATCTTCAAGTCATACGGATCGTCTTCCTTCGATCTTCGTAGGATTCGTCCTTTAGAAGGGTAACCAAATGAAAAAATAATTCCCTGTCAAGGGCCATTCTTTTTTCCTTTGGATCATTAGTATTTGAAATGCCTTATTTTTGAAGACTTTCACAACTCAATTACATTACATACAAATTACATTATTGAAAAAAGAAAATCTAGACTCTCATGCATGGTTATCCTAAGCAGTTAATATAAAACATCCTAAACAGTTATATATAAAAAGTAAAGTACTCATGCTAGCCATATTTGTTTATGCTCTTATTTATTTGGAGGGCTAAGCGTCTGAAGCACCTGTAGCAAGCATTTACATGACATATTTATTATTTTTAGCCCCCTTTATTAGCACAACATGAGTATGACCACATGCATAAAACATTATCAATATCAAGATCACCCATAACCTATGGATAATCTATCGCACAACACATCATAAAGAAAGTGCAGTAATAAAAAAAATATCACAACAAAAATAACCAGCACACGTGCCGCATGCAAGAGCGTAACATCACAAAAACATAAAAGTAAAACACCGACCTAACCTAAAGCCAGAAGTAGTACCCTAGCAAACAATTTTATGAGTGTAGTAGATTGTGTGGCTTTGGGTAATGTCCTATATCGAGTAGTTAGTTCAAGTTATTTGTGATCCAATTTGTTGAAGGTCAAAAGGAAAAATATCGATTAAAGTTCAAGAATTAATATCTTGGGTCAATTTTAATTGATTTAGTTGGTTGATCAATTTTCATGCTTAGGGTAATATTCTTTAAGCTGGATTAACGGATTTTAAAAGGTCCAAGATCAACCTACCCGCTAAGTTAAAGGGGTCCAAAAGATGACTTTTAAAAATATTATAGGTTTTGGGTTCCAACATTTTAATTAAATATTAGACCTTATAATAAGTAATTAAATTTTTAGTTTGCTAGATTTAAAGTTTTCTACACAAAGTTATAAATTTTAGAAGTTTCGGGCCTTAGTTATCAGACTATGGTTGACCGAAGAGTTGATTTTTTAATTTAAGTTAATTTCTAGAAATTTAATATTTTTACTCAATTTGAATTTTTCTGGAATTAATTAGTTATGAATTTTCAAAGTTATGGCATTTAGTGATTATTAAAATGGTCAAATTAATGATGTTTTAGAGATTTTGATCCAAATAACTCCAAACCTCTTGGAATCACCCCCAAAGCTCAAGAATAATCCAAGGAAGAGCTCTCATAGATCTAAGGACATGGCGTGTTATGTGTTTGTTACATTTTCCTGTATGTTACCCCAAGAGTTAGTCAATAACATTGATTTAAACATACTTAACGTAGCGACACCCCAAGGACAATAATAAAGGACTCGTCTATCGAACATAGAAAAATTATATGAGCTAGGGTAGATCCCCGATTGACATGAAACTTTAAACACATAAACCTAGTGACATCCTAAACCCCCAGAATTTTCTAGGAAGTTTTAGGATCCTTTAAACCCCTTAATTAACAAATCCTAATTTAAACCCTTAATTAAGCCCCAACAACTTCGAAAAATTCTAATAAATTCAAATTACCTCCAAAAATGACTCATAATATATCAAACTCTACAGAATTTAACTATTAATCTCAAAAAATTAAAAGCCCCTTAATTGGACTTCAATCTGAACCTTAATTTAATTTTGATTAAAAATTATTCTTTTAATTAAATTAAATAATTCAAAATTATTAAAAATTTTAAATTTTCTCCAAACACTTGGGAACATCTCTTTAGATCATTTTTAACCTTTGGGGGTGATCCCAAGCAGTTTGGAGATGATTTGGATCAAAACTCCTAAAATGCCCTTTATTAAGCAATTTTAATAATTCTCTAATTTCCCCAACTTCGAAAATTCATAACTAATTCCAAAAAATTTTAAATTGGGTAAACTAAAAGGCATTAACCACAAATTAAAATCTAATATTTATTAAAAATATTAGGTTTCTAGAAACCAATCTAATTTAAAAAGTCAACTCTCCAGCCAACCGTAGTTCATTAACTATGGTCCGAAACTTCTAAAATTCATAACTTTGCCTAAAAAACTCTAAATCCAGCAAACTCAAAGTCTAATTACTCCTTGTAAGATCTAATATTTAATAAAAATGCTGGAACCCTAAATCCTTACCTATTTCTAAAAGTAACCTTTCAGACCCCTTTAACTTAACGGGTTGGCCGGCTCCGAACCTTCTAAAACTTGTTAATGCAACTTAAACTTTAAAGAACATTACTCTAAGTATTAAAATGGATAAACCAACTAAGTTAACTAAAATGGATCATAATACATTAATATTTAAACCTTAACTAAAATCCCCCTTTTGATCTTCAACAACTCGAATACAAAATAACTTGAACTAATTATTTAACATAGGACACATCCAAAGCCACATAAGCCTACTACACATACAAAGAATTGTTTGCTAGGGCACCAATTCTAGGTCTAGGTTAGGCGGGTGATTTGTCTTTTCTGTTTTCTATGTTGTGGGGCTCTTGCATGTAGCACGTGTACTGTTTGTTTTAACTTGCTGTGTTTGTTTATCTTACTACTATACTTCCTTTACCTGTGATGTAATTGATTGTGTTAGATCTACCCCTAGGCTAAGAACGATTTATACTAATTCAATCTTATGGAGTGTTCATACTCATATAGGATATTGATTAAAGGGGACAAAAATCATTAAGCTTTAAAAATAATGATGTTTTTTGTAGATGCTTCAGAAATTGCTAAGTCCCCCTATAAATTAAAAAAACATGACCAAGTGTGATTGGAAATGAGTAATTTACTTTTCATATATAACTGCTTGGGATTTTCTATTAGGATAACCTTGCAGGTTGAGTTTGAGTCTAGATTTTTCCTTTTCATAATGCAATTTGATGTAATTTGTAATTAATATCAAGTTGTGAAAGTCTTCAAAAGTAGGGCATTTCAAATACTATGTATCCAAATAGAAAAAGAAAGAAAGACCCTTCATAGAAAATTTTTATTCATTTGGATATCCTTCTGAAGGTTGAACCATACGAAGCCCGAAGGAGATGATTTGGAGAAAGACGATCCATAAAAAAACCTAAATACTAAGACTTGAAAATAAAATGCCTTGTTTTTAAGACTTGCGTTATTCAGTAGGATTGAAATCCAGGATGTTATCGGCAGGACTTGACCACCATTACTTTTCTGTAAACCCTAGATTGTATTTATATGGCACTTGCAATATACTTTTGGACTTTTTTACTTTATCAATTTTATTTATATTGATGTGTTTATTGTTTGTCTATTTTTCTTTGGTTTCTTTATTGTATGTGTGGCCTGATTTTACTAGGCTTTCGAAAGACTAAAATATTTTCTTACTCATAACTAAGATTTAATATTTTAGCAATTGAATAACATAGAAATCTAACGACCTAGAGAATAATCGAAATCATCCAGATCGCATGCATATTAATGCATTCTCTCCCTTCTTTAAGACACTTCATCGCCTGTGTGTAGAGTCCAAATAATCCTACCTATGAGGATGATGTGCTGGATCTGGGGAAGTCTAGTATTTTTAAAAAAATTATTTTCAAAGCCTTTTTTAACTTTCAAGCATATCTAATTTGGAAGCTTTTCAACTAGCATGCATTACATTAGAAACTAATTAAATCAAAATTTTAATTGCATTAGCTTTAGGAGTATTCACCCTACATAAGTCTAAGACCAATTAGGAAACTCTCTAGACGTTGGCTTTACTTCCAAAAACTCAGCCTCCCATCCATCTTTCATAAAGACCGGACAACATGGGTTTTATGGGCTTAAGAGGTTTTAGCTGGCTTTCCTTTTCAGATAGAATATAAGTCCAAAAAGCATTAGTTACGACACGGGTATTAGTGTTGTGTGTAGAACATTAAAACCACCTTAGATTTAGGGTTATAGGCTACTACATTCGGTGTCTCGTAATATGCTTCATTGGTGGATAAGTCCCTTATTCTTCAAGGGCTATAAATCCTGTCTATTCACATCACATGATAGGTCGTTCTCTCTTACATACTTCGAGTGCATTGCTTTCTTTTTCTCCAATTTCTTCTCATTACCTTAGTCACTTCAGATGTTAGTGTAAGTCATGTGTGTTGACTAAGCCGAGTTGAATCATTTCTTTTTCTTTGAGTAGGACTTCCTAATATTATCTCTATGTGTCAATCCCATATGAGATGACAATGTATGATCCTTAATCGAGAGTCTTCTCAAACTTCGGCTTGAGATGTAATTAACTGCAGGGGCTTGCGCCCGTGGGAAATCGAATTCCACCATCAAATAAATCATATTCAAGCTGATATATCGGGTGGGGGAAACCCTTTATTCCGATCAAGTCGTGCATATTATTACTCATCGGGGTGTGTTGACGAGAGTCGCTATCCTTAATGGTTAATCGTATATGCAATCTAATCTGCCCTTCCATTGGCTCGCTTGCGAAGAGCACGAAGGTCTACGATTGTCTCGTCCATCGGGATGGTGCGGTCGTATACCCTTCGCACTCTGTTCCCCCGCATATCGGATCTCTTTCAGAGGTCCACAACCAAGCCAGACCCTAAGACCACTTCCAATCGGTTCAATGAGTCAAACCAAATTTCTTGAGTATAGACTCAGATCCTGGGTCAACCTGGTTGACCAAGTCAACTTAAGTTGACCAGGCCAGTTCAAATTACCCTTATTTGAATTTAGATCATTTTCAAACCCCTTTGAACTCAATCTCAAATTAATTCGGGCTTGATTGACCATGTTGACCTAGTCAATAGTTAACTTGGTCACCTCGACCTTAATTTGGTCAAAATTAACCTATTTGGGTCAAATATTTGACTCACATGGCATTTAAACAGCCCCAAGCCTCCCCTTGACCTAAAATATGGTCAAGAAAGCTTAGATCTCTCTTAATTAACCCTAGGAGGCATCATGGCCATTCATCCTAGGGTTGAGACTATATATAGAGGCTTGAAGCCTCATTAGAGAGGACCTTGAATATTATTCTTACCCAAAGCTCTCCAAGCGAGGACTCTATTCGTTTGGACCCACCAGACCTCTCTCCACCTATCCCCAGTTAATTCACCAGTCAAACCTCGCTAACGGCGATCTTCCGGCGATCCGAGGCCTTAATCCATCCAGGGGTTATATCTTTCAATCCATAGCTTTCAGACCGCGACTTCAACTAGGGAAATATACGTGGACAGTCTATAAGTTTAGAGACCCCAAGATCAACCAAATTCATCGTTTATTTTGGGTAAAATCTTAAACCCTAATTTAGGGGACATATAATCAAATAGCTTTTGATTAATCGCATTTTAAAAAGTTCTATCACATCCCCATGATTTTTGTTCATAAAGGGGATCTAAGTTTAAAATTTCGTGGAAAATGACTCATTCAATTGCGAGAATGAAATATTTTTAGCCTTAAGGTTTCGGATTAGGTCATTTCCCTAATGTATGAAATTTATCTTACGATACCCGGTTAAGATCTCATCTTATGGCTCTTTGATCCGACCACGCTCTATCCATTGACGGACCAAAGCTTTGTTCGGCTCGATCATAGCTATTCGTTTCAAATAGCGGATGATTCGACGGCCAGAAGTTTACAGCAACGTGAATAAGTGATAATGCGACCCGCAGTATCAGTAAGATAATATTTTCTTTTAATTTAAAGTTTCTGAATTAATTTGATATATTTAATATCAAAATTATAAGGAAAATAGATATAATTAAAAACTAATGTTTTAATTTAAAATTATTTTCAAAATTAAAAACTTAATTTATTTTAAATAATGTGAATTACATGAATATTTTAATATTTAATTAATACTTAATTAAATATTATATTAAATATTTTTAAAATTAAAAATTTATTTTCAAATTATTTTAAATGATCAGAGGATCTCTCAGAAATATTTTATATTATTTTGATGATATTTTAATTATTTTATTTTAAAACTTATATTTTTATATATAGGTTAATATATTTATATTTTAAATTTTATTTTAAAATTATATATATATATATATATATAGAAAGATTCCTTTGAAATCTTAAACATAGGTTGAACATATGAATGAAATTCAAGAGGAAGGATTAGTGAATAATTATACTCTAATTATCACTAATCAAATTATTAGTAATATTAATTAGTGTTCAATCTTTGCATGTTTAGGATGCACGAGCATTTAGCCTAGATTTCTACTAGTTTAAGAACATGGCTTGTAATTGTGTGTTGCATTTACTTATGTTACCTAATGGTTAGTCATGACACCTAATTTGAACCCGTTCAACCTAGTAACATCTTAAGGATAACAATTAAAGATCTTTTTAGAGAACTTAAAGAAATTTTAGGGATTATGATACACCTTCAAATGACATGAAACTTAAATCATTTAAATTTAGTGACATCTCAAACCCCAAAAAAATTTCTTGAAATTTTTTAGGACCCTTTAAATAACTTAATTAATTAACCCTAATTTACCCCTTTAATTTAATCCCAAATTTTTCAAAAAATTCTAATAAATTCAAATTAAACCCAAAAATTATAAATAATATATCAAACTCTAGAATTGAATTCTTAAACTAAGAAAATTAAGCCCCTTAATTGAACCTTAATTCGGACACAAATTTAATTTCAATTAAAAATCACTCTTTAATTAAATTAATTAATTAATAATTATTAAAAAATTCAAAAAAATTCTCAAACACATGGAAACACTTTCTTATGTCATTTCTGACCTTTGGAGGGGATCCCAAGAAGTTTTAACTTCATTTAAATGAAAATTCCTAAAATACCCTTAATTAAGCGTTTAATAATTCATCAAATACCAAAACTTTGAAAAATTATTACTAATTTCAAAAAAATTCAAATTGAGTAAACTAAAAGGCATTCAACTTCAATTAAAATTTAGTATTTTTTTTAAATATAAACATTCCAGAAATCAACCAAAAAAAAAGCGAACTCTTTGGTTCAGCCGTAGTTCAATAATTAGGCCTGAACTTCTAAAAAATCATAATTTTGTGTAGAAAACTTCAAATCCAACAAACTCTAAAGTCTAACTACTCCCCAAAGGATCTAATTTTTAATAAAAATACTATGACTCTAGAACTTAGTTTGTTTCAAAAAATCAACTTTTGAACCCTTTGATCTAGCGAATAGGATGACCCCGAGCATTCTGAAATTCACTAATTCAACTTAAATTTCAGAGAATATCATCCTAAGTAGTAAAATTGACCCACCAACTAAATTAATTAAAATTGACCTCAAAACACTAATATTTAAACTTTAAGTAAAATTTTCCTTTGACCTTCAATAAATCAAATTACAAATAACTTGAATTAATTATCCAACATAGGACATACCCGAGACCACACAGCCTACTACACACACATAGAACTGTTTATTATGACACGACTTCTAGATTTAAGTTACGCCGATATTTTCTTTTTATCTGTTTATATGATGTTGCGATTTGCATGTGGCACGTGCTGGTTGTTTTAGCTTTCTGTGATAATTGATTTGATAATGCTTTTAATTACTCCATTATTTATGTAATGTGATGTGCGATAGATTACTCATAGGTTATGAGCAATTTTGATATTTACGATATTTTCTGCATGTGATCATGCTCATACAGCGCAAAAAAGGGGACTAAAAAAGAATAAATTATATATAATTGATATATATGCTTCAACTATTTAGCCCTCAAATAAATATGCATGGTCAAATATGACTGGCTTGAACATTTTTATTTTCATATATATTAGTTTGGGGTATTTGATTCTAATTGTTTATGATAACCTTGCAGGAGAGTATAAACTTTTTTTTATATTCCTAATGTAATTCTATTCAAAGCATAAAGTTGTGAAAATCTAAAAATAAAGCATTTTTAAATATAAGGGATCCAAAGAGAAATGAAAGCCCCTTACAGGTTTTTTTTTTTGTTTGGATATTCTCCTGGAGGACGTACTACGAGAAAGTTAAAGAAAGAAGATCAATAGAGGAGCCAGAAGACAAAGATTAAGATAAAAATTTCTTGTTTTTAAAATTTGCATCAATCTGTAGAATTAGAATGCAGGATTATTGTCGGTGGGGCTTTGACCACCATTACTTTTCTGTAGATTCTGTGTTATATATTATATGACACTTGCCATGAACTTTTAGATACTTTCTGCTCTTGTTGAGGTTTTATTTTGATGATGTGTTTACTTTGTTTGCGCAGTAAAAATGACATACCTTTTATAGATTTTTTCTTGCATGTGTATGTATTTGATTTCGCTAGGCTCTTAGGGATAAAATTCTTTTGCCTGTAATTAAAATTTAATATTCTAGAAATTAAATAACATTTAAGAGGTTGTCCGGGGTTCGCATGCATCTTAATGTATTCTCCTCTTTCCTTGTTTAAATGTTTCCCGGCTGCGGGTAGAGTTCTGATGATTCGACCTTAAAATGACGATGTGTTGAGGTTGAAAAAGTCTAATCTTCTAAAAATAATTATTTTTATAAGCCTTTTTAAAATTTTATTCATTTCTGAATTGAAGATTTTGACTAGCATACATTGCATGAGAAACTAACTAAAATCAAAATTTAATTGCATTAGTCTTAGAAGCATAATATCTTATTTGTAAGTACAAGGCCACATAAGAATCTCTCTAGATGTCGACCTTAATTTCCAAAGACGCAGACACCCACCCATCTTTCATAAAGACCGGAATAGCATGAATTTTATAGGAACTAGGTGTTTAGCTGGCTTTCCTTTTCAGGCAGGATATAAGCCCAGAATGCATTAGTTAGACCACTGGTGTTAGTATTATGTGTAGCATATTAAACCCACTCTAGATTTAGGGTTTAAGGCTACTATTATTAGTGTCTAAGTAGTATGCCTCATAGGCGGGTAAGTTATCTATCCATTCGTACGTCGCATGGATGACGTCACCTCTATTTTTCTTTCTTGTATGCTCACAGAGCAGTGTTGTATTTCCCCAGTTTCTTTTCCCTATCTTAACCCTTCCAAGATGATGATATGAGTCGTGCATGTTGACCAAGTCAAGTTGAGCATTTCCTTCCATATGAATAGGAAGTTCTTAGAATCCCCCTTATGTGTCAATCATATCTGAGAGAATAATGTATAGTCCTTAATCGAGAGTCTTCTTAGGCACCGGCTTAAGATGTAATTAATCATGGGGGCTTGTGCCCAGTGAAAAATCGAATCTCATATTAAATAAATCTCACTCGAGCTGATGTACCAAATGGGGAAAATCTCGTTGTTGACCTCCTTTTTGGCACCTGGTCACTTGCACATTCTTATCACTTTTGTATTCCGTGGATCGATTCATCTGCTTGTATGTTGCGCCACTGTGTTGATGAAGGGTCACCTTGTGTATGTTATCTCGACTCGTCATCGGCCTTAGGTTTTACCCCTTTTTGACCACATGTTACCCTATTTGATTCTAAAACACATGTGGTCGGGTCGATGAACAATTCGATATAATTTCACGCATTTAGGCCTTTATCGCGCATCTCTGCTCCGTATTTAATATCTTTTGATCATGATATTGTCTTGCGAAATGGATTGCTCGAGCGTGCCCGGATCGTCGAGATCTTTCAAACTGGTCCGTTCGCACTTGAATCAAATATCATTTCATGCTTGTCGAGGAAATATTGAGATCATTATTGTTGTTGTTATTATTATTATTATTATTATTTTAAATATGTATAATATATATATATATATATATATATATATATATATATATATATATATATATATATTGTAGTTAATTAAATAAATTAAATTAAAAAATAATAAAATAAAATAATAATAATAATAATAATGATGGAATTAACAAACACATAATAAAAATAATATGTCATTGAAATGATTCTTCCAATTGAGCTTAAATACAAATTATTTTTTTAGCTTTATCTTTTTATATCTATTTAAATCAAGTAAGATTCATCATCTAAGGGCTAATTTTAAATCTTCTTTTGAAATGGATATCTAATATTTATTGGATAATAGGTTATCCCTTACAAAAGCACATAAAACCCATATGTCCAAAAGATTATTTCAAGTGCCCACACTTCTTTTTCTTTCTTTATTTTCATTTTCTCAGAGAGATAGCAAAAAAAGGACATAAACAAAAAGAGGGGGTGATTCACACAACAACGGTCCTCCGTTCGAAGGGTGGAGCAACTCCCTCCCTCTCTCCGATTCGCACAACTCCAGCCGGCCCTAGCGGCTGGAAGCTATGGCTCTCGGCTCTCCAGTTCCTCCCTGGCTCTTGGCTTTTCCTTGGACGTCCGCCTCCCGTCGCCCCTAGCAACCGAACGCCCCAGGCTCCCGCTCCCTCTCGGTTCCTCCCTTGCAAGCCGATGTCAAGAGACGAACAAGTCGGAGCTACCTCGATCTCCTCGTCGCCCTCTCTCCATTTCCCGTTTACGAAAGCCCAGGAGCATGCAAGCCAAAGCCGCCTCTCCCTAGCCGAGCCCGACGTGGACGCAGGCCCCTATCGCCGAAGTCCCTATCTTGGCCGACCAGCCTTCTTCTATAGCAGCAGGTATATGCTGCCTGATTTTCTTCTTCTTCTTCTCCTTTCTTTTCTCTTATTTCTCTTTTCCTATTTATTCTCCATGATGTAAGAAACTACAGCAATAAGGCTTATTTCTCTAAGTAATTGGTTCATGTGTAAACTAAGTGAACGATTCATCTGTAAATGCTTTATATGTTGATACAGATTATTTGGAAATGTATAGTTGTTACATGAGATTTGCATTTTGTATATGATTCATGCCATGAAATTCAAAGTTTGTGTACAGGTTGTGAAAAAGTAAGAAGAAGCCATGTTATTCTTTGTCAAAATAAAATGTATGCACTCAAAGTGTTTGTATGTTTGTCTCTCTGGAAACAGCATAAAGATTTGATCAAATAAGAATTATTAGAAAGCTATGTGATTTTGTTTTTTGGTGTTATTGAAGGCAAACTTAATAGACGTATTCATATCATGAGATGGTATTGCTATCCACTAACTAGAAATAGTTTTCATGCTTCACAAATCATGATTCATCCGACATCTTCATTGTGTATACAGTTATGTTTTGGTTTCATAATATATTTCCTATTGCTACATAAGATATTATGTCATGCTTGTTGGAAAGATCTTTTTTTTAAAAAAAAAAAAAAAAAAAAAAAATCATTCCATGTCAAATAAAACATAAAATAGGATTGCGAGTGGATACATTCAAAATTTTGTATTATCTATGTTTCTAAAAGTTAAAAAAAAAATATATAGAGCTTACTTTCGCCAATATAAAATTTATATATAAGTCATTTTTGTGATTAACTCGGAAAGGCTCTAATATATTTGGTTTGTTTCTTTTACCGGCATTATTCATATATAACTCTTTTTAACTCAACGAGTTCACTTGATGATTAGATTTTGTTAGAACTTGGTAGGAGGGGAGAAAGGTGAGAGTAAGGGTCTTTACAATAACTAAACACTTGAAGTTGATTTCCAATCACTAGTCACTCCTCATAATTGTTTCACGTTATTATGAGAGCTTGTATTACAATATTCCCTTTGCTTTTTTGGTCAAAAATATTGTCACTTAATAGTGCTTTAAACTTCATTAAATATTATTTTATTAAAAAAATGCTTTGGATGTCTTTGTCTTGGTTGCTGTTACTGTTATATCTGTCTCGCCAAAGAGGGCCACTTAAGGCCAATTACCTTTGCTTCGTTATCTAAAATCTGGTTGGATGTTTGTGCTAGAATCTTTCATTGCCCTCATTGCCAGCTCAATTTCAAATGTAATCAAATACCTTTTACTCAAACATGAATGTATTTTCTTTGGATAACTGCCTCGGTTAATCATTGAATAATATTGGAAAACTAGAAAAAAAGGGTAGATTAATTATCATGTATATTAACTTGCTGCTCATTTAAATTTTGACTATCCTGATATTGGAGAGATTCTTTATTCTTAAATTCGTCGTTTAACTATGCTGTGTACTTTGTGTTCATGTTTAGGAATTAGATAAAATAGAGGATTGAATTATGATTATCACTCATTTGCATCTCTTCCTTATATATGCTATTCTAATGTTTTCTTTCCATACACTTGAGATTAATTCTAAAGTTATGAATCTTAATTGTTTTAGATTAATTCGTGCTTAATTGTGTTTCTCTCTGAATGGTGCCTACTCTCATTCCTATTTGCTCTCTTTCTATGCTTTGCGATGTACTTTTTAGAGAGCAGAGGAGAAGAGATCATTTGGAGTTGCTGTGACAAAGGAGCCTACATAAATAAATCAGTCGCCCCCATTCATTCTGGTGGGGGCGCTACGGAGCAGAACCACCGGATCATAGCCCCCGGTACTGTAAGTTTTCTTAAAAACTTAGAAAACCATTTAGGGGCCTAGATGATTGCACGCTTCCCACCCTTTAGGATCTTGTAGAAGCTTCATTTATAATTATGATTGCTTTTCTTTTATTAGATCCCTAAAACCTTTTGACATACGTATAGGAGTCTTAAGGGTTAGAAAACAACACTGCTTTTAGTCCTACAATTTTAGTGACATTTAAGGATAAAAATTAAGGACCGAGTCTTAGAAAACATAGACTTTAGGATGCATGCTCCCTATAGGATAGAGACATTAAAATAAAAAAAAACTTAGTGACATGCTTTCTTAGATTTGGTTTTTTTTGTTTTCTTTAATCCACTAATAATCAACCAATCTTAACCTAACTCTTAAAATGTATTAAAAAGTAATTAATTCTTAATCCAATTACACTTAATATTTTATAATTCATTGAATTGTAAAACTTAAAATATAAACCTAAATCAAATCTAACCTAATCTAATAATTAATTCCTAACCAATCTAAAATTTAAAAGATATAGATTTAATTAGGAAATCAAATCGTAAACTAATATTCATTAGGATAAGAGACTTTCTAAATATCAAACTTTAGAATAATCTTTAAAATTAACCAACAAAATTGATTAATAAAATACTTAATACATCCTTTTCTTTTGCTTTTCATAACAAACTACATAATCTAACAAATTAATTATCACTGAGTAATCCAGGCCTACGAGACTATTAAGTTAGCCCCAAGGAGGATGAAATAAATCTCACGGCCTCGGTGTGAAACAAAGGTGATGATTAATTAAACACTAAAATAAAACATTTAAAATTAATATTAAAATATTAAGATTTGAACTCCAATTAAAATCTCCTTTGCCCTTTTAACAAACAAAAAGAATGCAAATAACTTTAATTAAACTATCCTACATAGGACCTACCAAAACTTCACAACCCACACACATAGACTTGTTTGCTAGGACACGACTACTAGCTTTAGGTTAGGCTGATGTTCTGCTTTTCTTTTCTGTATCATGCTGTGACGCTCTGCATGTGACCTGTGTGCTGGTTGTTTTTGTTACTTGTGTTAGCTTTCTGTGACACTTTTTCTGTGACGTTTTTCTAGCTCTTTTCTTTTCTGCACTGTTATTGTGAGCGTTAGAATACACATGGATTAGGAACGCTCTTTTTATACTGACAGTGTCTTCTTGCAGATGGTTGTGCTCTAAAAGGGGCTAAAATTAATAATAATCATTTATAACTATTTTAGGTACTTGCTTCAGCTGCTTAGCCCCCTAATAATTAGAGCACGGTCAAGTTTGATTGATTTGAGCATTTTAATTTATATATAACTGCGTGGATGATTTTTTGGATGATTTTGATTATAACTGCTTAGGATAACCCCTGCAGGAGAGTCTAGATTTTCTCTTTTCATTGATGTAATATATTTGATAGTAAATATTATGAAAATCATTAAAATGAGGCATTTTAAATGAATAGGAGTCCAAAGAGAAAAGAAAACCCCTACAAGGGGTTTCCTTTTTTATTTAGACATCCTTTTGGAGGATTCACTACGAGGAGCCCGAAGGAATGAAGATGATCCATAGACGAATCAAGAAGGTGAAGATGAAGATCGAGACATAAAATGTCTTGTTTTAAGATTTGCGTCATTCCTTAGGATTAGAACCCAGGTTGTTGTCGGTGGAGCCTGGCCACCATTACTTTTTTTGTACTCTGTAATATAATATTGTATGGCACTTGCCATGGAATTTGAATATTTTTCTATGATTTGTTGTGCTGTGTTTACTTTGCTTATGCATTAGAACTGCATGCTTTTTCCTAGGTTTCTTGAATTGCTTTGTTTGGGTGTGGCTCGGACAGAGTCAACGTTAGGCTCTTTAGGATGTTAAATTTTCTATAAAGTTAAGATTTATTTAAGCAAAAAAAATGAACATAGGATTAAAATCAACCAATTTTTCTAAAAATTAATGCATGATTCTTTTAAAGGGTCATTTTTTAAATTATAATAAAGAAGCCTTGCTCACTTTACAGTGACTATTGGCCAATCCTAATTGGCCCTACCCTCACATGTATAGCCTAAAGTCAGTATATAGATTTTTTTTCCTTTTCAACATAGAGGGATAGTTCACTTTGCATTGCATAGTACCATTCATAGTCGGGTTTGATATCTATTTCCTTTTCTGTCTCCTACCACTCTTGCATTTTCATAAGACTGGATAACATAGATTTGATACGCTAGGTGGAGTTTAGCTAGTACCCCTTTCCGAGCAGGGTGATAAATCCAGGTCGAGGCTACTTAGATCCCTTGTGGGATCTAAGCTGTAAGTCCCCTCATTGTGTCACTTTTTATGAATTCTGAATCAGTCATTTCTCTTAGGATAGTAATTCAATCTTTGATCTTTTAAACTCAAATTTTTAATCATATTTTTATTCATTTAAAAAAGTCTAATCATCACTAAGGGTAAAGAGAAGAACTGATAGGACATCAGATCATCATGGAAAGTTTATCAGAGACGTGACCGCCGATCTACGGCCACGATCGAGTCGTTATATTTTTTAGTCATCGATGTATTTTATTTTCATGCATTTTGTTATTTGCTTATGTGTGTTTTATTATTTCTCGTTGTACCCCTCTTATGGAAGTTGTTGTTTGTAAGCCCAAAGGGCATTAGTGTCATTTTGTTTGGAGTCATTTGTATGAGGCTATTTAAAGCCCCCATTTGTTTTATTTGAGATTAATGAATGATTATTGAAATTTTTTTCTGCACTTGTGTTGTGAGAGCTTTGGAGAGATCCCTTGGAGAGAGAGATAATCGGATCACCCACCAACCATGGAGACGACCGAGTTCGTGGTTTTTCTTTTGTGAATTTCTTTCTTCTTCTTCCTTCCACCCCCTTTATTCATCTTCTCGCATACCAACAAGCTCCACTAAAATCCTCACCATAGCCGCCGAATCTCACCCCACCTGAGCTTCACCCTTCCATCCAAGCCCACGACTAACTCCCTCACCCGCCGGCCACCTCCCCCATCCAACCCGTGAATCTCCCCTTCCCACTTACCACCCCCTTTCCTAATTTGGGTTGGCAAAATCGAGAGGGAAAATCCAGGACAATTTTGGATTTCAAATATCAAATTTGAAATCTTTCCTATTTGGGTTTGATCCATATTTGGAAGGTTTTAACTCTCCAATTCAAAATTCAAATTTGAATTGCAAGGAGATGAGTCATTAATCCCTCCAAATTAAATTAGACCCATCCAACCTCCACCGTCTCCACATGACATTCATGCTTTCCTAAATTAGATTGCATAAATTTGGTAACTATTATTTGAATTAATTCAAATCAATTTGAATTTCAAATAGTTGTTATAATTATATGTCTTATTTTAGGAAATCTTTTTGAATTAATTCTTATTTGAATTTTAAATCAAGAGATGATCAAATATTTCTTTCCTATCTTGACTTATTAATTAAGTATTAATGGACCCATTAATTTCCCCCCAGCATATATATGTTGTCGGCCCCTCCTCAAATAAATCATAGAATTTTATTTCCAAATCCATATTCCCCACTTTGGAAGTACTCAATATCCCCTCATCTAAATTGGCCGAAATTTCCTCTGGCCCGTTTCCTGACTCCACCCATATCTCTAATTAATTCCTATTTCACTTCCTCAATCCCGTAACTCTCACCTAGCTGAATTTGTATTTTGCTTGATTTATTTCAAAAGGGAAACCCCTTGTTTGAAAACAAATCCCATCAGCTACTCCTCTCCAAAGCCACCGTTCCTCCCTCTTTCTCCCCCACTTCCTTCTCAAGCCCGTAAGAGTGGATGGGAATTTTCTCCCAAGCTTTTCTCTTCAAGTGCAAGCTGAAATTTCCCAAAACCTGTAACAGATTTTGCTCTCAGCTTTCTATTCCCAACCACTAAAATCTGAGAATTTTCTCTCAGATTTTTGTGGAAAGCTGAGGCACGTTTCTCAGCCTTTCTCTTCTCCATTAAGGCTAGGCTTCTCCTTCAATCTTCTCTAGACCCTTATCTACTGGAACCTGAGAATTTTTCCCAGGTTTTGAATAAAAAACTGAAGAAAATTTTTAGATTTTGTGAGACATTTCGAGTTTGTCCATCTACCATAGCAGAGCTCCTTTTCGTTCTACATCAAGAACTTATTTTATTTGGAGTAGAATTTAGGAATTTTCTCTGTGCACCAAATCAAGAAGTGAATAATGCAACACCCTTAATCGAGAGTTTTCTTAAGTCAAGGCTTAGGATGTAATTAACTACGGGGACTTGCGCCCATAGGAAACCGATCCCCACAATCAAATAAACCCCATTCGAGCTGATGTATTGAATGGGGAAAATCTCGTGAACTTTGGGTTATATATATTATTATCCATCGAAGTGTGTAGGTGAAAGCCGCTATCTTCTATGGCTAATCGTATGTATAACTCCATCTGCTCTTCCATTGGCCTGCTTATGTCGGGTGTAAAAGCCTACAATCATTTTGTCCTACGGGATAGTGCGATCGTACCCTTTACATTCGATCCACATAAGCAGCATCCTTTCAGAGACCCACACTCGTGACTTTAATCAGGTTATACATATCATTACCCATTGAGGTGCGCAGGTGCAAGCCGCTATCCTTAATGATTAATCATATGTATGATCTCATCTGCCCTCCCATTGGCCCGCTTGCGAAGAGTGCAAATGTCTGCGATCATTTTGTCCTACGGGATAGTGCAATCGTACCCCTTTGCATTCTGCCCCCGCTGAGCAGTGTCCTTTCAGAGGCCCACAATATGCTCAAGAAAAGAAAGAAAAATCAGCATATGCCAAGCAGTGAGACACATCTTGCACCTGTCAACTCTACTTCAATGGATCCAGGAATTGTAGAAATTCATACATAGAAGAAAAATGAGAAAGTTTAAAAAGAGATAGAGCCATCGAATGGCCAGAAAAAATCATACACCAAGCATCCAATCGAAAACTTTCTCTTTTATAGCAGATTATTAGACACTTATCAAGTCTTCCTTTCTAAGTTGGATGATGTATAGATTCCGACCAATATTCAGGAAGCTTTGAATCACCCAGGATAGAGACAAACTATTAAAGAAGAAATTATAGCCTTTTAAAAAAATTAAACATGGGTGATTACTAATCTCCCACCAGGAAAGAAAGTTATGACTTGCAAATGGGTGCTCACTGTAAAGCATAAAGTAGATGGTAATGTTGAGAGGTTGAAGGATAGACTGGTTGCAAGAGGATTCCACTGTCTTATGGAATAAACTATCAGGAAACTTTTGCTCCTGTTACAAAGCTCAACACCATCAGGATTCTTCTTTTCTTAGCAGCAAATTTAAATTGACTCCTACATCAATTAGATATCAATAATGCATTCTTGAATGCAAACCTAAAAGAAGAAGTCTATATAGAGATTCTAATGGGGATTCAGAAGTCATATGGAAGGGATAAAGTATATAAACTATTGAAATCCTTGTATGGATTAAAACAGTCTCCAAGAGCATGATTTGGAAGATTCTCAAAATATGTAAAATGCCATGATTTTAAATAATGTCAGACAGATCATACCTTGTTTGTGAAGCAGTCAAAAAGAGACAAAGTAGCAATACTGATTTTATATGTGGAGGGCATCATCTTTACTGAAAATGATATTAGAGGAAATAATGAATATCAAGAAGGCTTTATCCAAGGAGACTGAAGTTAAAGATCTAGGATGTAACATCAGTTTTGCTCCAGTATCGTCCGGGCCGATCGTGGATCGTCCCGGGACGATCAGTTGAAGTTTTGTTACAGAATGTGTACAGAAGTTACAGGAAAGTTTTCCTCCCAGGATCGTCCCGGCCGATCGGGGATCGTCCCGGGACGATCAGAGCAATGCAAAAGTCAGAGAGTAGGGGTTTTTATCATTCGAGAAAATTGATTATCGTCCTGAGAAATCGTCCCAGGACGAAGTGATTTGTTCAGATCGTCCTGGACGATAGTGCGATCGGCCGGGCCGATCTCAAGAGGATTTAAGGAAAATCAGCTCGTTTTGAAGAGAGACAAAATCAGATTTCTTATAAAATATCTTTGAGGAGAGAGAAAGTCGAGGGCAAAAGAGAAAAAGTGGATATTTGGGCAACGCCGGTCCGTTTTCGTCCGTCGAGACAGTTCAAGAAATTGGTGTACGCAAGGTAAGACACATTCCGCCTTTCTCAATTTTCAGAACGGTGAAGTTTGAACGATTTTTCTGTCCGGATTTCGTTTTCGTTAGCGAATTTCGTCAGTATTTTCTGATTGGTTCAGGGAAATCTGAAATGAGCTCTGAAATCTGAAAACAACTTCTGTTCACAATCCGATGATAAGTTCTGTTCTGGTGCTATAAGCATATCTGTTCTGGTGCCATGAGCACAAAGGGAGGCATAAGGGGCCAGAATCCGAGAGATTATGTCAGTGTCTGGGAAGGGAGGTATAAGGGGCCAGAATCCATTGAGATTCTGTCAGAGTCAGGGAATATGTTCTGACTTTTGATATGTTCTGAATTGATATGATTTCTGATTTCCGTACGAGTTTGATATGATTTATGATTCTGATACAATTCTATTCTGTTCTGATTTGATCTGATTTGTATGATTCAGTTTCTGGAATTATGATTTCTGTGATTTTTGTTCTGTTCTGATTCGATATACGGATCTGATTTCTGTACAGATTTTTGTCTGAGGTGTTTGATGTGGATTCTGAGAATTTTGATTGGGGGTTTGATGTCTTGCTGAGCTATTGTAGCTCATTCTTGTTTTCTGCGTGGTTTTCAGGTTCTGGGAGGGAAGGAAGTCTTGGAGTAGGAATTCAGAGTCTGATCTGTTATAGGTATTTTGTACTTTTAATTTTTGTACAATCATGGCTTTTCTGTTCTGTTTTTCTTTCTGTCTGAAAGTCATGAGCTGTATTTGTATATGATTCTTCTTTTTGAGGAAGAAAAAGATAGATGATCTGTTCCGCTGCATTTGATGTTTATAGTAGCTCTGTGTATGTCTGTTTCTGTGTGTAAATGTTTGGAAGAAAGTTCTGAAACAAATTCCAAAGCCAGATCCTGGAATCAGTTCAATCAGTTTGAGTTTGGGCACGACCCGATACGAGCGGGATCCGTCCCAGTCGGGTTGGGTCGTGACATAGGATCACTAAGATACTTTCTTGGTATTTATTTCCCAACGCAAGTATACTTTAGACCTACTCAAGGAGACCGACATACTGGGATACAGACTAGCCAGTACACCTATGGATCCTAAGAAAAAACTTGGGATAAAAAAGAAGAGAGTTTCAATAGATAAAGGCAGATATCAACATCTTGTAGACAAGCTTGTATACCTCTCCCACACCCGTCCATATATTGGGTTTGATGTATGGTAAGTCAATATATGAGTAATTCTATGAAGAAGCACTTGGAGGCATATATCAAATCTTAAGGTATTCAGAAACACTTCTAGAAATGGGCTATTATTCAAGAAAAATGAAGATAGGAAAATTGATCCTTTATTATGATGCAAATTGGGTAGGAAGCCAGGTTGACAGTCAATCGAACACAAGATATTGTTCATTTGTGTGGGGTAACCTAGTGACATGAAGGAGCAAAAAATAATATGTTGTTTCCAGAAGCAGTGTAGAATCTAAACTGAGAGCATTAACAGCTATTATTTGTGAAGGTATTTGGATTAGACAAGTATTGATTGAACTGAGAATAAAGATTGAAGGCATGATAAAGTTGAAATGTGACAATCAAGCCACAATCAGTATGACCAAGGATCTAGTACATCACAATAGAACAAAACATGTTACTATTGATAGACACTTTATATCTGAGAAAATAGAGAACTCAGAAATTGAATTAGTATATACTCCAACTCATGAACAACTTGTTGATGTTCTAAGGCACTACTGGGCTCTCTACTTGATAAGTTTGTTAGCAAGTTAGGAATGTGCAACTTGTACAACCCAACTTGAGGGGGAGTATTGAATCACACAGCCAATGGGAGGCCACGTCAGCAATCCGTGGGCATCAATCTGAGGGTTACAGTTGAAGATCCGTTGGCAGCAATCCGAAAGCTATAGTTGGAGATCTGTGGGCAATAATCTGAGGGATGCAGTTGGAGATCCGTGGGATATGATTATTATAATTAATTAGATTAAATATCTTTTCTTTTTCTATTTATTCTCCTAAAATGTATATATATGTAATGATTCTAAGAAATAGAATAGAATTTGAATTTCCCTCTAAACGATTTCTTCATTATTTTCCTCCAATTGTTCAGCTTCTACATGGTTGCATAATGAAAGACAAAATAAGGGGCACTTGTATAAAGAGATGCATACTTGGTCAACATAAACAAGTTCCAAAAATACCTTAACTATAATTAAAGATAACTTGAAAAAATTTTAACACTCACATTTGAAAACTGTGAAAGATCTGAAGAATCTGCCCACACTCTACAAGTTGAACAAAAAATAGAATAAGTGATGTTAGTCTATCAATTAAATGCCATAGAATTTGTCTTAGAGTTTTCATATATAGAATAACAATAGTAAATTTGTCTACCTTCTGTGGATTTTAAAAAGCTGCACTAAAACTCGTGCAGTATGCTGATAGTCATTGTCCTTCAGAACTCCTATGTCCGTGACCTAAATCAACCATCAAATAGTTCTAACCAAAACAAGCTATAGCTAAAATCAAGGAAAATGAAGGGACTATGTTACACAAGAATTTATTACAATCATCTTACTTCTGCTGGCCACCAGCCATGGCTAATGTCTTTAACCCAGACTATATTTCCTGGAGCTAACCAAGCATCAGCATCTCTAGCAGTTGGTAAAATGGATTTGTCTGAAGAAAGAAGTAACGGCCCTTCGGTGACATGCTTCTTGAGATAGCCGTTTGAATGAGTTTTACTGCATTAAGAGAGAATAAAAAACCATACACCGTTTCGCTAATGAGAGCATAAGGATAAAAAAAGATGGAAATTTAAAAACCAGGAGTGCTAAAACATGTATTGTTTGATGACAACGATAAAAGGCTCATCTGGTAGCTTGGAAAAAAAAAATCACATTTGAGGACTTTCGAAGCTATTTATTTGTAGTGTTAACATGCTTTAGAAAATGATGACTTTAATTTCAAACATTTTGTGTTTGAAAATGAAATTATATTGAAAATTTTAAAAGTATTTGTGGAGTTTTAACTTTAATTTCACACATTTTGTGTTTGAAAATGAAATTATATTGAAAAATTTTAAAAGTACTTGCAGAGTTTTAAATCAATATTAATTTCTAATTACAAACGATCAAATGATGGAATCTAAAAAATTAATCATTTTTCAAAACACGATTTTTTTATAAAGCAGCCAAAATGGGCCCCAAGACAAATTCCTCGGGGTTTAAAAATGAAGAAAAATGCAACAAAAGCATTTTACACTAGAACAGAGACTAGTAAAGCAGGTTAAGAAAAGAGTACAACGAAAGCTAGTACTCAAGTAATTTAATATCATTGGATTTTCTTTTGGTTGCTTTAAGAAAATGCATAAGAGCCAAGAGAAAATATATTGAAAAGGATTCAATATGGCCATTAAAAAAAATTTGAGATTGGGGTTGAAACTCCTCTACTAAGACGTCAGAACATTAGTAGAAGTTTGTGGAAAGTTCAATGCTTTAACAGTATAAACAAGAAACTAATGATCAAAGAGTATGTAGTCAACATCTAGAAGATTATAAAGGTACAAAAATTTTTACAAACTTGAGCAAGAACAAGAAGAGAAAGGAAGAAGATTGAGATAAAATATTGAACTGATTGTATTTGAAGGCAAGGCATTGAAAGCATAAAAAGCTAGAGTAGCAAAGTCTAACTATAAAGATCATAATTCGTTTACTAACATTATTAAAAGAATGCTATTGGACAAACCTGTTTCTGTAGGAACTCAGAGAATCATATTTAGTAACTGAATCGACTTCGTTAGGATGTTTCTGAATAGATTCAGACATAACTGCCTGCCCACCATTGCTAAACATGCCGCACTGATCTAACCAAAATCAGACAGAGCTTGACTATTTCCAAACAAAGAGTCATCATATCCTTGATCAGTAATAGTAGCAAAAGAAATTCATTGCAGGAACTATTTCATTATGGAAAAGATGAATGAATACTGCAATGTTTAAGATTGCAATTAACAAGAGCAGTTTAGATCGTAAGGGCAAGCAATCTGGCAGTCAGTAAATGCTCTGATAAAAACACTTCAATAAGAAAAGTACACAAATGATAATGAGAAGCATGATCCTCATATAAAACAATTTCGTAGCCCTTAAACATTCAACTGTTGAATAAAATGAATTTGAATATAAATGCAACAATAAAGATTTCCATCCTATAAAACAAATGTGTATTCGGTAAACGGCAAACTAAAGAAAAACAATACAGCAATGATCATAACAAACAATCATCACTCTGATTAAAAAAGTCAGACACTGGCATAAATATAAGAACAATTATTCGAGCAAAGAAATACCAAATATCAACTTAGCCAAACTTTAAAGTGGACTATACCAACAAAAAAGGGAACTATATCAAGAAGCACGGGATCGTTCCCTGCTAAGAAACTTAATTAGAGATCTTCAACAAAAAAGGTGTGTATTCGATGCAAGTCCTCCAAACATAAGAGGCACTTCGTATTATACCAAGCTTTTAACCTTTCATTTGGGTTCCCACAAATATAAGGGGCACTCCACGTTGATCCTTCCATCAACCGAACCTTTCATAAAGAATAAAACCTGAAAAATCCATATTATTTTCCTCCCACTCATTTCTCCCCCGCAAAAAAAAAGCTCAAAACCTTTTGTGCAAGCTCTCATAGTTGGCCAACTCATCGAAGATGAGAGGCCCCACATCAATAGGGGTGTGCCAAATTACCTGAATATTAAACATGAACTAAACAAAAGCGATTGATTTGAGTCAATTCTTATTAGGCAAGATTTGTAATCTAGTTTCTTAACTACATTCAACCAATATGATGAGTCAGTTCCTAAACTCTAAACTATACATTCTAAAGAAGATCAACATATGATCCCCTAATGAGATTGTGTATTCTAAGTATAGAAAAAATAATGAATCTTATGATGAAGTGCATCTTCCTCATTATGAATAAAATAAGGAGGATGAGGTTGCCATGGTGCCCATATACATTAATCAAACTCATGTATCTTCCTTCTATGATACATCTTTAATAAGTAGAACAAGGCCATCTTTGTAGTGGCAAAATCATGTTGCCTCAAGGAACTAAACCCAAAGCCAAGGAAAGAACATCATTTACCGAGGAGAGAGGCATAGCTCGCCAACCTTCTCAAATACAAGAGAAGGGCAGTGTCCTTTAGCTTGTTTTATATATAGTGAACTATAATGACCTGTACCATCGACGAAAACATTTATCAATGATCAAAATATATAATGCGTTGATGTTATCCCTTCAGGTCAGGGAAACCTTTGTGAAAGCATTTCTTCAGCTCAAGATGTATCAAACTATTTAACAAAGGAAGCTTTGAAGAATGTTCATTACCATAAGAAAGTTCCTACAATCACATTTTTTTGATAGAAAAGAAAAAGAATAATCCCCCGACCATCTAAGGAGGACCAAAATAGTCATAAACTTTGTAATAGTCCTAACTTAGTCCCGGGACTCCTTAAACAAAGATCAAAATGATCATGCCATATAAACTAATGGAAATTAAAATTTGGTGTTAAAAAACAGGATACTTTGGAATATTATTTTCTTCTTGAATTTTTTAGTATTTTGGAATTATAAGTCATCATTTCTCCACCACTTTCTAGTATCTCTTGAGTCTATCATTTTTAATTCGTGAAAGATAATCATCATATCCACAGAATATCTTTTTGACTAGGTGTCCATAGCTTCTCATATAGTATCCTCTCTTATTCCGATATAACTAAATTTTGAATACTAGAACTCATATCAAACATATGTGAAAAGCATCGCCCATTATTCATTAATCAAGAGTATTATTAGTCATGATCAATTAATCATAGGATTTTGTTACTTTGAGTAATTTAAAATATATTGCCTTGATGATAAGATAATACTTGAAACAGAGAATCACCGGCTAACTATGAGATTTATACAACAAACACATGTTGATTGACCATATTAATTTTATAAGTAAATTGTGCATTAAGCTCATAGTAAAAGGCTCCTAGAACAAGGAAGATAAAATACTTCTTTGCTTAACAAACCAGAGCAATTTTAGTTCAATCAATATTGGGTTTTCCTACTACTCTAGTGGAGGTATGGATGTAATTCAATGCAACTTTAGGTATACACTATAAATGTAAGAAAGCTGGGCAGTTTCTTACCTCCATGGTTGAATAGTTTAGTATTACCCTTTGTAGTTAACTTAACCATTAAAGAAAATTGTGAACCAGAGTCGAGCTTATCTTCAACAAAGTCTCCGTATCACTGGCGGATCAAATTAAAGATTAGGAAGCTCGTCTGTAGGTTATGAAAGTGCTCATAAAGATGCAGAAAATTGGTAACAATTTGTTAGTTCCAGATAACCTCCTATCAGCTCTCGACCATCAAAAAAATTAATTTTCCAGATTTGGAATCATCAGATAGAAATCAGCAGACTGTTACACAAACATATCTAAAGCCCTTGAAGAGACCAGGCGAACAATGACCGCCCATTAAAACGCTCAAAATAAACCAATTGTGAAACCCATTAACATCTTTCACATGGTATTTAATTAAAAAAGGAAATAACAGAATCAAGATTCCAGAAAGACATACAATTTTTTTCTGGATCGAGTAAAAGCCTAAGCTCCCTCTTTGGCTGCAGGTATCAAGATTCCACCACAATCGGCGTCGGTTGAGTTGAGCTTTTTGAAATTGGGGGGAAAAAACAGTTCAATCGGGCGAAGAAGACCGGAGAGGATGGCAAACAGGAGATTTATGAACAGTGGAATTTAGGGATTATAATCTGGCTGACTTGCGGTCTTTTCTGCAGATTTCTACGATGGTTAGACAGATTTTTATAAGATTATTCTTATAGATCTTTTATCTTTTCAAGTC
This sequence comes from Dendrobium huoshanense, assembly GCA_016618105.1. Lineage (NCBI taxonomy): Eukaryota > Viridiplantae > Streptophyta > Magnoliopsida > Asparagales > Orchidaceae > Dendrobium > Dendrobium huoshanense. Next base: position 6,584,202 of record CM028358.1, on the reverse strand, counting down.
GGTTAATGGCAAGAACCGTCTTTGCAGCACGACAGGAATCTATTTATAGAATATTTTATTTTCCTAATATAATATAAGTGCATTAAATCAAACTAAATGAAAATAAATAAATTTGATATTTTAAATAATATTATAAAATTAGAAATATTATTTAACTAATTCAAAATTTTAATAAGAAAAGTAAATAAATAAATTTATTATTACAAGTAATTTGAATAATAATTATATCCCTAATTTAAGATAAATGAATTTAAAGTTTTAATAAAATAGTTATATTGATAATAACCCATAGATAAAAATTTTAGTAATATATAATATCAAATTTATCATAATTATTTATATAAAAGATTTATAGAGAATAAAAGTGTAAGCATAATAACTTAATTATTATGTAATTAAATCTTTTTTCTATTATATTGCACAAAATTTTAATTGAATGTAATTTGACCTTGAATAGGAAAATTTTTTATATCTAATTGAATGTGATGTATTATTTAAATATTTATATAATCAAATTTTAGATTTAAGTGAAATTTAAATTTATTATTAGCTATAAATAAAATTAAATATTTACTTATTTTTTATAATGATAGATATTGCATGAGACTATGAGTTTTTATCAATTAAAGGCATAATTTTCTTCATCACATGAGTTCAAGTCAAACATTTAATAAAAATATTGAACTTAAATGAATATTAATATTGTTGCGTCCAGGAGTATTCGCGGCGGTAGAGAAATATAAAGTTTATCGTCTTAGCATTGTACGAAAATCCAGCACGCAATCAGATAAGAGAGAGGGTCTAGCATTCACATGAGACACCAATATTTTTACGTGGAAAACCCCTGAAAAGGGGGAAAAAACCACGGGGCCTAACCTAGTTTGAATGAATCCACTATTATTGTAGTTGATTACAAATGAGATCCTTCCTTGGTGGAAGGTCTTAACTTGATGTACATCTTATGGAGTACATTACATGATGTTAATACAAAGAGTCGTTGTTGACATGTTCGTTTGGTCGGAAGGATCGTAGTCGGAGGGCGACGGAGGTTGAAAGACTTGTAGTCGGTGGGTGACGTATGTCAGGAGGACCATAGTCGGTTGGCGACGGAGGTCGGAAGGATTGTAGTCGGCGGGAGATGTAAGTAAGGAGAATCGTAGTCGGCGGGCGACAGATGTCGGAAAGACTGTAGTCAGCGGGCGACATAAGTTAGGAGGACCGTAGTCGGCGGGCGACGGAGGTTGGAAGAACTGTATTCGACGGGCGACATAAGTCAGGAAAACCTTAGTCGGCGGGCGACGGAGGTTAGAAAGACTGTAGTCTGATGACGAAGATCAGAAGGACAGCGTCAGGTAAAAGTCCAACAATGGAAAGAAATCCATCTTCGTGTAGACATCCAGCGAAGTCCGATAACCGGTAGAAGTTCGGCGTCGGGTAGAAACTTGGCGAAGAGTGAAGGTGCGACGTCGGGTAGAAATCTGACGTCTGTTGGTGGCAGAGGAGAACTCCGGCCTCACTTGGGCGGAGTTTCGGCGTCATGAGGGAACTCTGTCGTTAATTGAGAAGAATTTCCACATCCCGTAGAAGTTGGGAAGAATTATGGCGTTCTCCCAAATATCCAGCAGAATCCCGGCGTGTTCGGGCGGTGGGAAGAGCTCCGGCGGTGGTCGAGGCCGAGGAGAGGATTCTCCTTTTCCCCTCTCCTCTTCTTCTCTTCTTCTTATCTCTCTTCACTTGAGTCACTTTGTGTAGAATGAGGGCTCTATTTATAGTTTTTCTGGAGTGGCATAGCCCGTAAATAGGCGTGAGATCAGGGGCGAATTGGGAGTGGTTTGAATGGACGACCGATATCGAATCCTTTGATCATTCACCGTTCGTTGGACATTTGGAGGCCTTAATGATGTCGGAATTCGGCGATCTTGAGCTCGTTGGATTCGCCTCGTCGATTCGCTCGATTTGAGTATAAGCTCGTTAAAATCGGAGACCGTTTGCTAACTCAAATTGAGGTTTGAACCTTTCAATATCGCTTTGGGTCCTTGATTCATACCCATTTGGGCTCGGATTGGGTTGAATTTGGTGTCGCTGGGTTCGTATTTCCGAGACGCTCAGTTTGACTATAAGTTGCTGAAATTGGAGTTCATGTGCTCCCGAATTTAATTTTTGAAGTTTCCAACTTGATTTTTTCCTCGAGATTCATGCCCGATCAAGATAATTTTTGCATGAAGTATCAAATATTAAATATTATTTTTTATACTTAAATATATTTTGAATCTGATATAAAAATAAATAATATAAATAAAAGATAAATATATTGTTTAATAAAATATAGCAAAATTTCCAAAAAAATTTAAAAAATAAAAACTTGAATTTTTAAACATAGTTTATAAATGAAAAAAAAAAGATAAAATCAAATTATTAATCATCTAAATATTATATATTTTATATACATAATCTTTTATTTTTTTTTTAGTGACAATTAATTTGTAAGATGGAGAGATGGTCACTAGAAGTAATAAAGCAATGACTTTTGTTGCGGGTTAGAATATACGCGGCGATAGAGATTGTAAACTCACGTCTGAGCATTATATGAATATTCTGCACACAAACATAAAAGAAAATGAACACCAGAATTTTTACGTGGAAAACCCTGAAAAGGGAAAAAACCACGGGGCCGCGCTTAGTTGAAAAGTTACACTAGTGTTGCGTAAATTACAAGAAGCTGATTCGTCCCACAAGTTAGGACGATCAGTTTACAATCAGTTTCTTCTGAATTGAAACAAAGTTATAAAGTTCTGCCAAATTCTGGCGTTTCCCAAAAATCTGGCAAAGTTCCGGCGTATTCAGGCGGCGGAAGGAAATTCTGGCGGTGGTCAAGGAGGAGATGATTCTCATTTTCCCCTTCTCTTCTTCTTCTCTCTCTTAGCTTGAGTCCTCTTGTGAAGAATTAGGGCTCTATTTATAGTTTTTCTGGAGAGACATGTCTTGTAAATAGATGTGAGATCAGGGACGAATATGGGAGTGGTCGAATGAACGGTTGATGTTGAACCCTTCGATCGTGCACCGTTTGTTGGACATTTGAAGACCTTAGTGATGTCGGAATTTGGAGATCTTGAGTTCGTTGGATTCATCTCGTCGCGGCGTTCGATTCGAGTATAAGCTCGTTAAAATCGGAGACCGTTTGATAACTCAAATTGTGGTTTGAACCTTTCAACAGCGCTTAGAGTCCTTGATTTGGACCCATTTGGGCTTGGATTGGATTGAATTTGGTGTCGTTGGGTTTGTATTTCTGAGACGCTCAGTTTGACTGTAAGCTCACTGAAATCGGAGTTCGAGTGCTTCCGGATTTAATTTTTGAAGTTTCCGGGTTGGGTTTTGCATCGAGATTTATGCCCAATCAAGATAATTTCATGATAACATATCAACTTTGATGATGTTGGTGGGACTTGGGATGGTCAATAGCCGGAGAAATTATTTTGTGCAGACACCAGACGATCAGAAGACCAACAAAACCGTGCTACATCACCTTGTATCGAGCATCGATACCGAGCAAAAAAGTGATGTAACGCATTCTGGTTGGTCTACAGATGCCGTCTGAGGTCTGTTTTCAATAACGGTCAATTGTTGTAGCAATTTTTTAAATAACTCAAAATATCTCAAAATGAAATAAAAAATAGATAAAATTAAAATCTTAATCATCTAAATATTGGATATTACATATGTAATATCTAAAATTTTTATTTAGTGATAATTAATTTGTAAGCTGCAAATCGGGTCCATGATATTTTCCACTTCATAAGTTATGTACCTGTGGATGTATTTCTCTATGAACTAGTGGACTAAAGGAAGGACCCATTTGTCTTGGCCAATGTTCTGGAGATCAAGATAATTTAGAATGGCTACGAATTGCTCAGCTTAGGAATGAGATTCGATTCAACCTAATAATAATTCAAAGGAATAATAAAAGTGCAGCATATAATTAATACTTATTAAATAATTAAATATTTATTATATTTTTATTGAGCATTTATAAAAACACAATAAAAGGACATAAAAAATGCATTCATAATTGAATATTTGTTGCATTTTTACTCCCTTTTGCAAAATTACAGCAAAAAGATAGTAAAAGTGCAGCAAATCCAGACGATTCTCTCCGTTCGGTGTCCGCACAGAATAAGTTCTCCAATCTCTGTCCTCCCTGTTGCTGGTGCGACCGTCAGATAAATTAATTTATTTGAAATTTATAAAAATAAAATAAATTATATATTCTATAATATCAATAAAATAAAAAAAACAGCAAATAATAAATAAAATTATACTATTCGATATTAAATATATATATATATATATTATAACATCAAGCAATTAAATTACATCATATGCCAGATATTCTGATACTTTTTATAACATAACAAGAAACAAAAAAAAAAGTCAAATTAAAATACGTTTAAATAAAAATATTAAAGGTATTTGTATAATTTTCACCTCAAATGAAATTGTTTTTTTAATTTCAAATATTCAATATTCATCGTATAAATTTTAGCAGATAATTATCATCATATCTTTTTTTTAATGCGTTGCCAGGTGGGACAATCCAACCTCACTAGAAACAGGACATCCGTCTATCAATAAAGACACCTAGCAGGTTCTCTTCTCCTTCTTCCACTGCACAAAACCAGCGATATCAAAGCAAGAAATAAAGCATGGCAGCAGAAAGAAAGAAAGAAGAAGATCAAGCTCCATTAGAAGCTCCTGATTTAAAAAAAGAAGCACTTTTAGTCGGATCTTCTCTGAAAAAAGGCTGGCAATATGTCTTGGCTTACTTCACAGGGCAGGTATATTTCTCAATACATTCTCTTCCCCTTTCTCTCCTCCAATCTATCTGTTTTTTTTTTTTTTTTTTTTTTTTCTAATCTGCAACTTGCAGACTATGAGATTGAAGGCTAGAACTGAGAAGGAAGCCAGCGAAGCGGAACTGAAGAAGGCAAAGATGCAGGTTGAAGCGACAGATGAGGCAGAGAGAAGAAAGAGTGAATTGAATAAGCGGTAGATATATATGAAAATAGACTGTTAATTTTATGTTTGGCGTTGTATTTTGTGTTTCTATGCTATGGCTTGAATTTGTATTGGAGTTGACTGATTGCAGAACCTGAGGAATGGTTGAGTAATCTGTTTATGTTAAGAGGAGATTATTGGCTTCCGTTGATGCTTTCTAAAATAGTTTTTTAGTTAAAAAATTTTTTTAATTAGAAATTTTTGTTCTAAAAAGCTGTTTTAGAAAGAAATGAAAAAGCTGATCCAAACGAAGCCTATATATATTGCATATGTCACCATAAAAGTGTGCTAATGTATGTTTTAAATCAAATGAGTGGAGAAGGGGGTAAATTTTCTTACATAGAAAATTTGCGAAGGGGAGAGATTTTGAACCTAGGCCTAATTTTATTGAATTTTTATAGAAAATTGCTGGAAAGGTGAACCACCTCTAATCAATTGGAGGGACTTCAATACAACATCCTTTGGGGTGCCTAGATTTGCCATCTTGCTTGTTGATGATATTACACACGGTCTAATGATGCTATCTTTATGGTAAGAGATGAACATGGAAGGAAGGCGAGCATCATTCTGTGTTCGTTCGGAGGAGAATCAGAATGCGTCACATCATTTTTTTGCTATGTACCACGGTTGTGTACCGGATGATATGACGCATTCTGATTCGTCTCTAGACTCTCCGGTGTCCTCACAGAATAATTTCTCCTAAGTGATAGTGGACCAATCAATCATTTTCATTGTGTGATGTGTGTAATATTATTGTGCATTATAATATGATCATAGATGTGATAAATATATCATTCAATTTTTAGGATATGTTTGGCGGAAGTTATTGTCATGTATGATATGTCCATTACTACTAGAATGATTTGATAATTTAGACCAAAGAAAAGGGATATTTGGTCATTAGGTTTTGACAGACGACGCAATTGCTATCATCATTAGCAACACATACAATTGACATAGTTGTTGCAATGTAGAAAGGTATTCGACTTTCTTGATGTGGGGAACAAAAGTTCAGTAAGAAATATATGTTATGGATGATAAAGGGTAAGACTCGCAATCATTCATAGATATTACAATCACTTTATGAAAACTTTTTCTGGATGATCAACTCGAAAGAAGAGTCATATGCAAAGAGAGGATCTTGAGTTACTGTTGATCATAAGTGTGTTGCCTCATGTATGCATTAAGGAAATGGAGATGAGGTTAGTTTGGTTCAAAGTAGTTCAATCCCCTAACATGCTTCGATTGATAAATTTTGTGGTGTTTTTGGAATTATTGCAATGAGAAGATCAATTTGGTAGGTTGCTGAGAGTGGGAAGAGGATGATGGTAACCTTTGCATTGTAATAAGGATTCTTAACTTGACTACCAAGTCTTCAATTAATTTCAACAAGAATGAACACAATGATTCTGATGTTGAAATTATTGAGTGCTAATCCAGTGATGAAGAGGCAGAACCACCTCATTTGAAGAAGCCAATCTTCCTCTTGAGACATGCACTCCTCAAAAGAGGGTGACGTGGGGTCTCTAGACAGCGTTTAGCGTTCGCACAAAATAATTTGCCCTTTCTTCTAAAGAGGCTAAATTTGTCTTTTGAAATAAGTATCAATACCATACTTTCCTCCAACAATAAAGAAAGTCCTGATGTTGAACAAAGACTTGACTTTAGGTTTGATCAATTTTTCTTTTTGACCTGATCTTGGTATGGAATAAATGCTCAACCAGGTTTTATGACATCAGCCCAGTTATATTCTTAATGTCGTTGCAAAAACTGGATTATTTCACCTTGCTATAATGAAGATAATGTGTCTAGCTAGCAATACAACTATGTAATGAAGATCAATTACAAGAAGAAGATCCCACAATTAATAGCACTAAAATCTCTGGATGACAGAGTGAGTAGTCATTAAGAGAAGAGGAAATTAGAAATGAAGTAGCTTGGTCTAAGGCCAAGAACCTAAAGGATTAGTAATAATAGAAAGATACTGCACTTGTGATGGTGATTTTCATGGCCAAGAAGAAAAGCTAATATTTGGAAGTCGCCCGTTATCCTATAGCTGAGCTCAAAGTTAGGTTGATTAAAAAAAAATTGAAGTCAGTCGATGAGTTTTTTAAGACTCTCACATAGATGGCCAAGTATTATTAAGTCGTGCCTTCCAAGTTTATAAAAGAAGTGAATTTTCGCATTGACAAGCTTGTGGAGAAAGAAATCCTCCGTATCATGTAAAAAATAATGGATAAATTATTCTATGCGGTCACTGGACCGTCCAGAGGCGAATCAGAGCACACCACATCACCTGTTACACAGAAAAAAATGACGTGACGCGCTATGATTCGCCTCCAAACGCCCTCCGATGATCGCACAAAACAATTTTTCAAAATAATGATGTCTTCCAAGCTTTGATAACAAAACCAAGTTGTAATGAAATAAAGAGAGTGCTACAAGCAATTAAACAACTTGTAAATTTTCCTCTCTTTTTGTTGTATATTTGCACTAAAAAAAATCTTAATCTTACTCATTTTATACATTTGTTCAATAAATATTGAGGGAAAGTCGCCGCTTTGGTGGGATAATATATTTAGTATGATCACCAAATGTTATTTGGAGGTGAATCAGGACGTATCATACTGTTGTGTATCGGGTTACGTGATACATTTTGATTCGCCTCCGAATAATTTGGTGACCGCACGTAAAAATCTCCTTTGGTGGGCCTCATCTTTTGCCAAAAATTTTATCTGGGCTTGATTAGGATATCCATTTAGTCTAGGGTGTCAATATTTGACACGACACGAAAATTCGACCCGAACCCTAACCCGGAAATTTCGGGTTAGACCTTACCCATTTCCAAAACGGGTCAGGTTCGGGTTGACCCGACGGTTTGCTGAGTCAACCCAGAAACCCGTTTAAAATGTTTGCCCGGCTGCCCGTGGACCGGCCCTAACCTACCCGCCCCTTGCCCGACTGCCTGCGGAGCTGCCCGACCCTGCCCTCCCACTGCACGCGCGCCCGCCGAAGCTGCATGCGCCTGCCCGCGCCTGCGAGTACGTGCCCGCGCTGCAGCACACCCGCCCGCTAGGGGTGTCAATTTCGGATCACGGGTCGGGTTCGGGTCGAACCCGAACTGACCCGGGTGGAAAACGGGTCGGCCCTAACCCGACCCGGGTAGAGAAACGGGTCGAAAATCCGAACCCGACCCGGCTGGTTGCCGGGTTGACCCGACACGACCCGGAACCGCGCGGCAGCTCGCGGCAGCAGGCGACGGCGGCAGCTCGCGGCACGCGGCAGCACGCGGCAGCACGCGGCAGCGCGCGGCACGCGGCGGGGGCAGCGGGGCAGCAGCGGCGGGCAGCGGCGCGTGGCAGCGGGGCGGGCAGCGGGGCTGGGCAGCGGGGCGGGCAGCGAGGCGTGGCAGCGGGGCAGCGGGCAGGGGCGGGGGCAGCGGGCAGGGCGGTATTTCGAAAATTTTTTAAACTAAACGGGTTGGCGGGTTGACCCGGCAACCCGCCGGGTCAACCCGAACCCGACCCGTTTTTGAAACGGGTCGATTTCTGGAACCCGAACCCGACCCGTTTTGAAATCGGGTCGGGTTCAACCCGGATTTTCCGGGTCGGGTCCGGGTCGGGTTTTCGTGTCGTGTCAAAAGTTGACACCCCTACCGCCTGCACACCCTCGCGCCATCCGGCCTCCCACGCGCCGACGCACCCGCCTCGCAAGCCATCCCGAGTCCGCATCGACATCTGCTCTCGACCGCGCCCGCGTTGGTCTTCTTCCCGTGTTGAGTCGGGTCAACCCGACAACCCGCCGGATAGGGTCCGGGTTCGAATATCCGACCCGTTTACCTACCCGGATCGGGTTATGATCGACCTAATTGAACCCGTATCAATTCCGAATTTGACCCGAACCCGACCCGCTGACCTGAATTGACACCCCTAATTTAGACTTTTCCGCTAGAATGAATTTGCAAAGTTTTTCATACTCAAATTGAAATAAAAATTTTAAAGGCATTTACAATATTGACATCTCCCGTAAAATATGTAATGCTGTAAATCACCGACGTTAGAAATTTAGTTATCAAGGGAACGAGTTGCAAATTTACAATTCACAGTGCTTTATTTACAAAAAAGACCAACGAATCAGCTGTCCTTGCGATTTCGAAAGAACTTTAACAGATCACTCTTTACTAATACGAAGGAATCACAGACTTTCGCTTCTCCTTTCTTCTCCTTTTTCGTCCCCATCGGCTCCAAACCCCGTAAACCCTAATCTTCCCCCGGCAAGCATTTCGAATCTAATTCCATGGAAGTGTAAGGACATATCCAATCTCTTTAACGATTACTCTTTCTTTCACCCTAATTCCGAACTAAAATCTCATTTTTCCTATGCCTGTCCCTCAGATCCGAAGATTACGAGTTCAAGGACTACGTCATCCCATCGGCAAGGCGATTCCCACTTCCCCCAACAACGACGAGCGTCCACGTAACAGCTCTTGATGGCCTGGTGACTGTCAACTCGCTCTTCACCGTCGCCGTCTTCGTGGGTCTCTCCCTAACAAGCCCTGGGCAGCGGAGCCTGGAGGACAACACGGCATGCGATGCTGGCCTGGACGTCGTCCGCAATCTCCTCGTGTTCGAGGTAGTGTCCTTCAGCTTCTTCCTCTTCTCGAGTCTTATCGCGCAGGGCCTCAAGCTCGCTATCAACCTGCTCAACAGTAAGGATGTCGACGAGGCCTTTCGAGCCCATATAAACGCCCGTGTGCTTCGCCTCGGCATGCTTGGCTCGGCTGTCGGGTCTGTGATGGGCTGTCTCTTTCTCCTTCTTTCCATGGTTAATGTGATACAGATCCGGCTCGGTATGCTATCTTGCGGAAGTACCGCTGCCGTTCGGGCTGTTGCGGTTCTCCTTACCCTCGTTTGCACCGCTCTCGCCGTTTACATCTCCACCATTTTCTACGCTTTCACTCACTGAAGAATCAATTGATGCGCGGAGTGCTTTTACTGTATTCCAATGTGGTTCGCATAGTTCAATTTAGGAGCTGTTTGTTTGGTTCAGATGCCGATCAGCTGTTTGATGAAATGCCTACCCATGAACCAAAGTTAACTTTTTTTTTTTGTTTCCTTCATTCCTTTTCTACTGCAATGCTTGCTCTCTGTTCTCCCGCAGACGATGCTCTTTAGAAATGTTGATGATCAATTCGCCGTGCAGACGGGAGAATTCAGGAGATTTGTGGTCAACTGGTACGACTCTGACCATTCTGATAGGAAGAAAAGATCTGATCTTTCTAACAATCTCTTAACTTACAGAATTTGTTTACCTTAAACTTTACAAAGTTTGTTTCTTGATTTCTAAATATGATGATTGCTATTCTTTCCTGGAAGAATGATTAGTTTCAATTTTTATCTTGAAATTGAGTTCGGATTGCGATTAACAGCGATGATCTATCAACCTGTTCTAATTAAAACAGTCATAAACTTAGGTGTTGATCAATCACAACCACCCAAAATGATTCATAGATGCTCAAAGAGCACATTAATTAAAATGATTGCTTAGAAGAAAATAGAATGGAGAATAATCTAAAGAGCTCATTGCCGTCGCCGTATAATTACTTCCATTCCACTCCAAGCAGAAATTGTGCCGTGGAAATTCAGGCTATAATGTGAACGCTTAATGATCTTTAATTACCAAATTACCCCTTTGCATGGTTATTGAAAAAAAGTATAACTGATTAAAAAATTGGGCATAATTGTTGTTAAGTTTTTTTAGATTTATTTTAAGATAAATATAATTTTAATTATTTATATATTTTATTTATCTGAAAATAAGTTTAAAATTATCTTAAGATATCTTGATATAAATTGTATAAGAATTGAAATAAAATTTATTGATTTTACTTTTAAATTAGTGTTGGTTATATGTAATATTTATATTATATTAATTTAAAATAAATTTAGTTTAAATTGTATAAGATATTATCACATAATTTGTTTTTTTTTTTAACATATCAGACTTGGATATCCTCTCTTTTTTCATCCCTTTCACATCTCATCAGAGTTAGTCTGTTAACAAATTGCAAACAAAATATTGATTTCTCAGAGTTGCATTGTTTCATTATACTCATAAATTGGGCCACATTTTCTCATATTATATTATTTGAATGAAATGAAGGCTGCGTTCAAGACGGTTTTCTTACTATTTTTTAAAATAAATTTTTATCATAAAAATTTAATTTTTGTACTATAAAGTTGTTTTAAGAAACAATAAGAAAGCCGTATAGGCGGCAATGCGCTTTAATGACTCTGGCATGTAATCTTCGTAACAAGTTATTATGATTCGATGTTCAAACATGCATACAACAGTGATATGTTTTATTTGACAAAGGGTTAGATGATCATTCAAAAGGTTTTTTATGCTATGGCTTGCCATCATTAGAATATAACATGATTTTCAATGAAAATAAATGGCTTAATGCAGACTATAGTGGTTGTATGATGGTTGCAAGTTGCTCTTAAATATAAGTTTATGACTTCGACATCATGACCTATGTGACTGATTCTGCCAAGTCAAATTAATATGGGTAGGGATGGATCCAACTTCTTTTTTAAGGGTGGGTAAAACTTTAATTAATTAGATGACAAAAAAAAAAATAAAATTAATCAATATAATACTATTAAATTTATAAAAAGATATTTTATCATTTATTCGCAAAGAGGAAATATTCGAAACTTCAGATGGATGAGCAAACAAGATAAGATATGTCATATTAGAGCAAAAAAATTATTTTTAAATGGGGGCACAATTCCAAAATTACCCTTCTTATATATTCAATTTTTTTTAGATGCCCAACCTATGAGTGTCAATTTTGGGTCACGTGTCGAACCTGAAACTAACCCGACACTATTCAGATTAGGTCAACCCGACCCATTTTACAAACAGGTCAATTTTTCGGACTCGAACCGCTTCGGTGTAGGCAACGGGAGACGGTTGCAGGCGGGGTAGTGAGAGACGGCCGCAAGCGGTGCAACATGAGACGACAGCGGTCGTCGGCGAGGGACGCCAACAGGAGACGTGAATCACGCGGCTCATTGTCTCGAAGCTCAATCCCGCGTCGATTTGAAGCAGTCACGTGGGCAGCCGGGGGCAGGTATCGCGGTTCGCGGGGCAGCGGGCAGCCGGTGCAGGCAACGCAGGGCTGGGGGGCAGCCGTGGCAAGCAACGACTAGCAGCGGGCAGCCGAGGCTGTCACGCCCCGAGATCTAACTTGGAAAGAATGTCGATCAATTCGCAACAATTTACCAGAGTTATCTATAAATCCTTCAGTAAGCGAACTATCAAACATCTATAAGCTTTAAAACTTCAATAAAACTGTCGATTCATATCTCAAAACATCATTTACAATACTCAGGAACTACACTATCAATACAAGTAGAAAAGCTATCCTGTCCTGAGTACAAAAGAATCAACTATCTATCAAAAGAACTAAAAACCTGCAGATCTGGATCAAATCCTATCTCCTGCTCCCGAGCCCTGACCTGAAAATATCAACCACATATAATGAGCTTTACAAAGCCCAGCAGGTCACCTAATACCTATAACTGAAATCAAAGCACGGCAATGCTATCAATATGCATGTCAATCTATTCAATCCAAATCAGTCAATGGTCAATGAGTCTATGCAGCGGAAATCAATAGTCAATAAAACCAGTCAATGCAGCGGCAGGCAATTCGATAAATCAATTCAATCAATCATCGTCCGTCAATCAAATCAATACGGTCAAATCAATACGATCTAAACAATGAAGTCAAATGAGAAAAGCGATACGAGACAAGGAATCTATAAATCAGTCAATACGGTGTAGAACAGTAGAAACAGTGAATCTATAAGTCTATAGGCAGCAATACAATAAATCTATAGGCAGTAGTGCGATGTCCACGCTATCAATGCAATATCTATATCCATCCATTTTTATATCAATGCTCAATGTCGATGCACAGAAATCAATCAGTGAAATCAATGAAATCGTACGATCTAGTAATTCCAATCAGAGTCGATAAAGCAGGAATCTATAAAACAATGAATCTATAAAGCAATACAGTAAACATGCAATTCAATACTATATACTGAACAAGTACAATCTACTGGTCATGTTGCTGTTGTAGAATCCATATTGCTGTTGTAGATAATACATTGGTTCAATCAATAAGAGCCGTCACTCTTTTCGCCCGTCGGCATATCAATAAACTCCTTATATCTCCCTTCAATAATCAATAGTCAATGTTTAAAGGAAAGCCCGTCGGCCCACCATCCTGTACAGGTATCAATATCAATCTCCACCAATGTTCAACCAGGTTCCACTTGCGATCAGTATCAATAGTCAATTCAATCAATAAGCAATTCAATAGTCGATATTAAAGCAATCATATCAATAATCAATGCATATCAGTTCAATCTATCAATCTCATATAATTCAGGAATCGTACGAAAATCGGGCAGCGTAACGGTAGTCGGTCAAATTTACACAAAAATCCTGCAAAAAGACACAGTTTCCAAATCTTTCCAAATTACAATAGAATATCTATAATGTCAATACAAGACTATCGATCTATAAAATCCAAATCAAATCAGGTCCCGATTATTTTCTATTCAATTAAAAGCACGTAGAATTCGATTAAAATCTCGTAGAATCAATTCCGACCGGTAAAATCTTCGTAAAATACAGTCAAATCGTGTACAATAATCATATCTATAACATATCAGAAGTTGTGCGGTGGAAGTTGTGTCAAATCAAAACCATGTCGAAAAGTCGACTACGAAAACACAAAACAGATCACAACTAGGTCGAAACACAACATCTCTGAAAACAGAAACAGGGTTCGGAGTCCTTACCACGAGATCTACACTTTTCCCAACAGCAGCGTCGGACGAAAAGCGCTCCGCGGTCTCCGAAAATCAACTTTTCTCTTTTCTTCCTTTCTCTTTCTCTCTCTACAAATATCTGATTTTTAATTTTGATTTTCTCTCTCCTCAAAACGAGCTCATTTCCTTAAGTAATGCTCATATCGGCCCGGCCGATCGTCTCGATCGTCCTGGACGATCAGACCAAATTCCCATCGTCCTGGGACGATTTTTCAGGACGATAATTACTGTTCATAGGCGATAAAAACCCCTACTCACTGACTTGTGCCATCCACTAATCGTCCCGGGACGATACCTCGATCGGCCTGGACGATTTCGTCCAGAAATCATTCCAGAAAGCATTCCAGAAATCAGCTGTTCAATGCACTGATCGGCCTGGACGATCCAAATTTCGTCCTGGCCGATTCTGGGAGGAAAATCCAAATCAGAGAGGAACAGTAAGGAAACGAGATATTACAATCTCCCCACCTTAGAAAAATGTCGTCCCGACATTTCCCTAAAGGTACGAAGCAAAACACGAAGCAAACCAAATCGATCGAAAACCAAATCCAAAACAAAACTCGTCGAAATCCATACAGAACACACAATGCAATCAATCAAATGTCAATATGCAATGTTCATATGTCAATATCAATCGGTTAGTCAAATCAATCTTACCAGTAGAATCTTCTGGTCGTTGCTGATCCTGACGCTGTAAACTCTGTAGACTGTAGATGCGTGGCACCACTGGAGGTCGTGGCGCAACTGTCTCCCTCTGATCTCTGACAGTCCTATCATCAATCCGGTTTCCTGATCTCTCACTGTAGGCCCTCGAGGCAACAGTCCTCTGCTGTCCCGTACCCGTGCCCGAATCAGTCCTTCCATCCAGTCCTTTCTGAGGACAATTTGCTGCTCTGTGTCCTTGCTGTCCACAATGAAAACACTGTCCCGTCAATAGGTAACACTGACCTGCATGTCGTTTGCCACAATGACTGCACGTGCCAGAACCACCAGACGATACTATCGATGCTGATCGTGACGCAGATCCCGATGCAGATCCCTTCGAACCCTCATACCTGCTTCTCTTTTCTCTATCTCTGGAATCATCTCGTCGTACGTCATCTCTCCTCCTCCTGGTATCCTCGTACCTCGATACCGGTGTCGCCAAATCAATCTCTATCAGTCGAGCCCGCTCCACTAGCTCAGAAAACTCATGGATCCGGAAAGGTACTAGTGGTTGCCTCAGCTCTCTATTCAATCCGTGTAGAAATCTATAACACTTGTCTTCAGAAGTAGGAATCAAGTGAGCAGCGTACCTCGCAAGTGCAGTAAACTCGGACTCGTACTGCATCACTGACTTGCGGCCTTGCTCTAAACTCATAAAAGCTTCCTGCATCTGTCGCTGAGCTGACGGTGGTACAAACCACATCCTGAATACTGCAGTGAACTCATCCCAGGTGATCTCAGCATTGGTCTTCCCCTGGAATTTCTCTCTCTGCTGTCCAATCCACCATCTCTCTGCCTCACTCTCCAACATGAATACTGCCAAAGGTACTTTTCTGTTCCCCGGACACTGCATGCTATCAAAAATCTTTTCTATCCTCATTATCCAATCCTCAGCAGCCTGTGGTCCTACAGCCCCTTTGAACAATGGAGGCTTCAGCTTATGAAACATCTGCAAATGTCTATCAACTTCTTCCTCTTTGCTCCCACTCATCTTGCTCTGGGCATCCCCCATAACATGTGCAATCGCAGTAGCTAACTGCATCATACTCTCTGACGGTACTGGAGATGCGCTGTGTTGCTCATTCGGTACACTGGATTCTGCTGGAGGATCCATATCTTTTCACCTGCACAATTCAAAACGAATGATACACACATGCAATGATGTATGCCAATGAAGCTCTTAAAGCTACCCAGTCTACCCAATCTCTCAATCCAAACCTACAACTCTGGTAACAATCCATTCTTCCAATAACATTGCTCTGATACCAACTTGTCACGCCCCGAGATCTAACTTGGAAAGAATGTCGATCAATTCGCAACAATTTACCAGAGTTATCTATAAATCCTTCAGTAAGCGAACTATCAAACATCTATAAGCTTTAAAACTTCAATAAAACTGTCGATTCATATCTCAAAACATCATTTACAATACTCAGGAACTACACTATCAATACAAGTAGAAAAGCTATCCTGTCCTGAGTACAAAAGAATCAACTATCTATCAAAAGAACTAAAAACCTACAGATCTGGATCAAATCCTATCTCCTGCTCCCGAGCCCTGACCTGAAAATATCAACCACATATAATGAGCTTTACAAAGCCCAGCAGGTCACCTAATACCTATAACTGAAATCAAAGCACGGCAATGCTATCAATATGCATGTCAATCTATTCAATCCAAATCAGTCAATGGTCAATGAGTCTATGCAGCGGAAATCAATAGTCAATAAAACCAGTCAATGCAGCGGCAGGCAATTCGATAAATCAATTCAATCAATCATCGTCCGTCAATCAAATCAATACGGTCAAATCAATACGATCTAAACAATGAAGTCAAATGAGAAAAGCGATACGAGACAAGGAATCTATAAATCAGTCAATACGGTGTAGAACAGTAGAAACAGTGAATCTATAAGTCTATAGGCAGCAATACAATAAATCTATAGGCAGTAGTGCGATGTCCACGCTATCAATGCAATATCTATATCAATCCATTTTTATATCAATGCTCAATGTCGATGCACAGAAATCAATCAGTGAAATCAATGAAATCGTACGATCTAGTAAATCCAATCAGAGTCGATAAAGCAGGAATCTATAAAACAATGAATCTATAAAGCAATACAGTAAACATGCAATTCAATACTATATACTGAACAAGTACAATCTACTGGTCATGTTGCTGTTGTAGAATCCATATTGCTGTTGTAGATAATACATTGGTTCAATCAATAAGAGCCGTCACTCTTTTCGCCCGTCGGCATATCAATAAACTCCTTATATCTCCCTTCAATAATCAATAGTCAATGTTTAAAGGAAAGCCCGTCGGCCCACCATCCTGTACAGGTATCAATATCAATCTCCACCAATGTTCAACCAGGTTCCACTTGCGATCAGTATCAATAGTCAATTCAATCAATAAGCAATTCAATAGTCGATATTAAAGCAATCATATCAATAATCAATGCATATCAGTTCAATCTATCAATCTCATATAATTCAGGAATCGTACGAAAATCGGGCAGCGTAACGGTAGTCGGTCAAATTTACACAAAAATCCTGCAAAAAGACACAGTTTCCAAATCTTTCCAAATTACAATAGAATATCTATAATGTCAATACAAGACTATCGATCTATAAAATCCAAATCAAATCAGGTCCCGATTATTTTCTATTCAATTAAAAGCACGTAGAATTCGATTAAAATCTCGTAGAATCAATTCCGACCGGTAAAATCTTCGTAAAATACAGTCAAATCGTGTACAATAATCATATCTATAACATATCAGAAGTTGTGCGGTGGAAGTTGTGTCAAATCAAAACCATGTCGAAAAGTCGACTACGAAAACACAAAACAGATCACAACTAGGTCGAAACACAACATCTCTGAAAACAGAAACAGGGTTCGGAGTCCTTACCACGAGATCTACACTTTTCCCAACAGCAGCGTCGGACGAAAAGCGCTCCGCGGTCTCCGAAAATCAACTTTTCTCTTTTCTTCCTTTCTCTTTCTCTCTCTACAAATATCTGATTTTTAATTTTGATTTTCTCTCTCCTCAAAACGAGCTCATTTCCTTAAGTAATGCTCATATCGGCCCGGCCGATCGTCTCGATCGTCCTGGACGATCAGACCAAATTCCCATCGTCCTGGGACGATTTTTCAGGACGATAATTACTGTTCATAGGCGATAAAAACCCCTACTCACTGACTTGTGCCATCCACTAATCGTCCCGGGACGATACCTCGATCGGCCTGGACGATTTCGTCCAGAAATCATTCCAGAAAGCATTCCAGAAATCAGCTGTTCAATGCACTGATCGGCCTGGACGATCCAAATTTCGTCCTGGCCGATTCTGGGAGGAAAATCCAAATCAGAGAGGAACAGTAAGGAAACGAGATATTACAGAGGCAGCCAGGGCAAGCAACGCAGGGCAGCCGGGGTAGATGGGTTTTCCAGGTCATTCCCGGGTTTCTGGGTCAACTCGAACCCGACCTAGTTTTGCAAACAGGTCAGTTTTTCGGACTCGAACCAGACCCACTTTGTGTTCGGGTCAACCCAGAAATTTTTGGGTCGGATCCAATATTGACAAGTCTAGCCCAACCTCAGCTAATTGAGAATCTGCCCATGAATGTGGACCCCGCATTTGCCATGTGCTACATAATAGTGGGAATCCAAAGTTGATATTAGCCCTAGATGCATCATCACTAAAGATATAAACAAGATCTACACTCATAAATTTTTTGTTTAACATCAATAATCAATATCAAATTTCTCTTATGGTGATAGCGATACAATATTCCTAGCTAACAAATTCTTCCTTGTTTAAAAATATTTTGTTAATTAATAAATGTAAACACTTTACTTATTTCATAACTTTTATTTTACTTTAAATTACTTTTAATTTTAACACTAATAATTTAAAACTATAATAAATATTTATTATTTTAACTTCTTAATAATTTAAAATTTAAAAAAGAAAAAACATTTCAATCATTTACAATTTTAAAAAATAATAATCTTAAAAGATATGGCAAATCAATAAATGCTCTTTTTTTTTTTTCAAATACTCTTTTTATTTAAGAACATTTTATGCAGCTCAAAACAAATTCAAATAGATACGCTCGAAAAGAAAAAGCACACAACTCTTCTTGGCCTATTTGTTGAGAGCTTAGGTTTCAAACTAAGAGGTTCAGAGTTCGAGTCTATGTGTATGCGTTGTGTGTGTGAATTTGACTTAAATGACCTAAATGTCCCAAAAAAAAATTGCAAATCGGGGATTACTATATAAATGAAGATGAGCGGTGCGGAGAAGACCTGAAGAGTGAAGACCCAGATCCAGATCCACGGGTTCTGGGCCTCGGACACCCAAAACCCTCGCTCCAACTCCTACTATACTGCTGCTGCCCCCACTCTACACCGCCGGATCTGCGGATCGTCAGCCGGCAAACTGCAACCAATGCAAGGCCGCACTCTCCTCTCGCGTTCGGCTAGCTTCCGCCCGGAGAATCTTGGACCGAACGCCCTGCACCTCATCGGTAACCTCTGCTTCGCTCTCTTCGTCATCGGGGTTCTCACCTTCACCATTATCGCTGCCACCTACCAGCCTGAGGACCCTCTCCTCCATCCATCCACCAAACTCACGTCCTTCCTTATCTCAACATCCAACGCTACCTTCCACGCCGATGATTCCACCGCCCATACCGGGGATGACTTTTTAACTCCCAATTTCACCTCCGACGCTTCTTCAGTCATTACCCTCTCTGACATCAGCTTATCTGGTGATGAAAACGGGAAGTCCGTGGCAACCGACAGCGATGAGGCGACTGAGTCCGGCCCACAAGCCGTTTGCGCCGACGGGCCGATTAAGTGTGCCGACGCAGAGATCTTTCAAATCATGATGCGCGCCGCCATTGAGATCTTCAGCGACATCCATTTCTACCGCATCGGTAAACCAGTGCAAGGAGGCGACGACGGCATGTCTTGCGACATGGCCTGGCGTTTCCGCCCCAAGAATGCGAAGAGGACGGGTTTCTATAAAGACTACCGTCGCTTCGAGATCGCACGATCGGTCAACTGCACCTACTCTGTTGTCAAGATCCGTGACTACCACACGGGTATCAATGCCCGGAAGAAGCGAAAGTCGACCAAAGGAGGCGAGGTCAAACACAAGGGCGCCCCCGATTCACTGTCTGAAGTGGTGGTTCCGGTGGTCGGTGAGGCAGTGAACGATACCCTACCAGTAGTGGAGTCCGAGAGCAAGTTCAGAAGCGGGAAGTACTTGATCTACACTGGTGGTGGCGAGCGGTGCAAGAGCATGAATCATTATCTTTGGAGTTTCCTCTGCGCGCTTGGAGAAGCACAGTACTTGAACCGAACGCTTGTAATGGATCTCAGCATTTGCCTAAATTCCATGTACAGTTTGAGCAATCAGGACGAGGAGGGGAAGGACTTCAGATTCTACTTTGATTTCGAGCATCTAAGGGATTCGGCCTCCGTCCTTGACCAGCATCAGTTTTGGGAGGGTTGGAATAAGTGGGAGAAGAAGGATAAGCTAAAACTTTACCTTGTGGAGGATTTCAAGATAACACCCATGAGCCTTGGCAATGTGAATGATGCTTTGATAATGAGGAAGTTTGGGACGGTCGAGCCGGATAACTACTGGTACAGGGTTTGCGAGGGAGAGACGGAGTCTGTGATCCAGCGGCCGTGGCATCTAATTTGGAAATCACGGAGGTTAATGGACATTGTTTCAGGTATAGCTTCGAGAATGAATTGGGATTATGATGCAGTTCACGTAGTACGAGGGGAAAAGGCCAAGAATACTGAGCTTTGGCCAAATCTGGCTGCTGACACCTCACCTAGTGCTTTACTCTCTTCTCTGCGAGAGAAGATTGATGATGGAAGGCACCTTTATGTTGCCACCAATGAACCTGACAATTCTTTCTTTGACCCTCTGAAAGATAAGTACACCACCCATTTTCTTGATGATTTCAAAGACTTGTGGGATGAAAATAGTGAGTGGTACCTCGAGACAAAGAAGCTAAACAGTGGAGTTCCCGTTGAGTTTGATGGGTACATGAGGGTGGAGGTGGATACCGAGGTGTTTCTGAGGGGCAAGAAGCAGATTGAAACCTTCAATGATCTTACACATGACTGCAAGGATGGCATAAATACTTGTCGAACTGCGTCTTAAATCATGATGGACGGACACTAGCTTACTGGTATTTGAAAGGCTTTCAACTTTTTTTATTGCTACGTTATGTCCTCCATATAATTTAATATTATTTTAAGAAGTCCTTGGTAAGTGGTAATGAATGATGGTCCTTTGGATATCATCAAAGTCTAGAGTTTGCTCTTGTTACACCAGTAGCTAGCAATTACTAAGCTTCCCAGATTCAATATCTTATATATGTTTATCATTGTCATTTGTTGTTGTTAAGGTTTAAATTTTTAGAATTTGCACATTTTTTTTAGATTCATCTTCTTAGGTTCATCAAACTGTTTATCTTTCGTGTTGAAAGATTTGGCAAGTAGTGGAAAGACTCAAATAATTATGTCACGTCTAAATTGTTATGATGCACTTTTTTTTTATCATCATTATTATCTTAGTATTCAGTTGGTCTCAGACTTGATGAATGTTATCCTTTCATCACAACTTTCTTGTCTTATACAATCAAATGACCATTGTGGATTATTAAGCATGTGCAGCTTGGACTGTACAGACATGAAATATTAGTGGATCTTCATGTCATCACAATAGAAATTGGTGTGAAGTAAGATGCAGATGAACATAGGTTATTAACTTGAATATGAAATTAGTCTGGACATTATGGTTATTGGCACCTCCAAGTGCTGTGTTTAAAAGATGACTTAACGACTTGCAATTTATTTTTGTTTTTATTGCAAAACATTTGTTGAAGGCAATTCACACATGCCTGAAATTTATACTGAGATAACAAGGATAAGTAAGCTAGATGCAATGGTCATCTTACTATTTCTTTTTATAGATGATATTCTGTTAATGTGAAGAATTTTTGTCTGGCTTATTTATTTCCAGAAAATTAGAAGAATTTATTTGGTCCTTAGAAGGGCATCTTGATGTCATACAGAAGTTGTTTTCAGTTGTACTTTTTTTTTCTCAAGGCTTATGTAGGCATCATTACTATTATAAAACTAGCTAGTGTCAAACGGTTAGTAAAGTATGGGGGGAGAGGATTTTGTAGGTGAGAGAGAATAAGGGAGAGATAATAAGTGGGAGGAATTCAAATTCAATTCAATCCAACATATCCTTGATTACTGCAAAAGGAATTTTGTATACACCAAAAGCAAATTGAAGCATGACTAGCCTATCTATTTAATGAACATGTCCTTTTTTATGAATGCATCATTTCATTAAATATTAGTCATAGAACATTTAATGAATTCCATCAGTTTACTAGGAAAAAAAAATCTTTGCTTCAAGAGTCTGCTATTGCAGACAATGTTGGAGGAGATAGGGCACTGACGGCTGATGTAGAACAAAAATTGACTTTGTTAGGGAAAGGATCTCCTCTCCAAAATCTTAAATTGTCCTTGCAAAATCTGAAATAAATCTGGATTTATCTCAGAAATTTTTAATCGTCTTACAACTCCTTTCCGGAAATCTGAAACCGTTCAGATTTTGATCCAAAAAATTCTGAGAGAAACTTCATATTTTCTTCTTGAGAGAATGGTAGTGGAGATAAAGGGTTTTGGGGTTTAGAACTCAAGTGGAGAGTTGCAGGTGCACAAGGAAATTTGGGAGAGACACAACCTAGGTTGGGACTTTGAGAGTCACGGCCAGCAATGGTGGGGCTTGGAAAATCTAGCCAAAGGAACAAGTTCTAGTTCTGGACATATTTCACAAGCAATTAAGAAGGAGATGGGGAGGCGGCAGATGGAGTGGGGCGGTGCAATTATTTCCTATATCCTATTTTTGGTTCTAGGAAAGTAATTAGAGTAGAAAAGGAGGGAGACGGTCCAGCAAAGCACAATTTCAGCTATGTGAGAGTTACGGAATTGAAGAGGGATATTAGGAATTAATTAGAGATATGGATGTATGAGTCAGGAAACGGTCCAGAGGAATTTTTTTTTTTTTAGATGAGGGGGTATTGAGTACTTTTTAAGTGGGGAATATGGATTTGGAAATAGATATTTGATCCTCTCTTGTTTTAAAATTCAAGTAAGAATTAATTCAAAAGGTTTCCTAAAATAAGACATATAAATATAATAACTATTTGAAATTCAAATTGATTTGAATTATTTCAAATAATAGTTACCAAATTTATGCAATCTAATTTAGGCAGGAATGAATGTCATGTCGAGGCGGTGGAGGTTAGATGGGTCTAATTTAATTTGGAGGGATTAATGACTCAACTCCTTGCAATTCAAATTTGAATTTTGAATTGGAGAGTTAAAACCAAGATTCTCAAAACCGGACCGGACAACGAACCGGAAGAAAGAGAGGTTCACGGTTCGACCGGTTCGACAGGTCGAACCGGGGTCGAACCGGATGACGTAATAAATAATAATATTATTAAAAAAAATTAATAAAATTGATAAAATAATGAAATATAATAACCATATAATTTCCTATAAATTATTCTTAATTTATATTACATATTTAGATTTAATTTATAAATATAAATTATTTAAAAACTTAAAACTCTCAATATAAAATTATAAATATAATTAAATGTTTTAATACAAAAATATTTTATTTTGTAATATAAAAATCTTTAGAGTTGAAAAACAGAAAAACTTAAACTTTACAAATTTTTTAATATAAGAATAATTCATTTGATAAAAATAAAAATTATTAACTAAAAAAATAAAATAAACATTTTACAAAAAAAAATTAAAAAAATAAATATTATTCAAATCATAAAAATTAATTTTTATATTATAATTTTATATTATAATTTTTACTTGAGCCGCTTAGAGAACAAAAAAAAAATCACATAAACTTCATAATATATATAATAAAAAATATTTAAAAAAAATTAAATAATAATATTAATGAATAAAAAAATAAATATTATTAACTTAAAAGATAAATATTATTCATATTATAAAAATTAATTAAAAAAATTTGTTAAAAAACTATGTTGTATAGTGTGTATAACTATATATGAACTTAAAAGTGACTTTTTGCTTTGTATAGTTTAGTCCCACATCTCTTGGAGGTGGTACTTTGTCTTGTTTATATACCTCTTTTCTTTCTCTCATGACATTAGCTATAATGTGGAGAAAGAAGACATGTGAGATGATTAAAGTAGTTAATTGATTATGTCTTTATATATTTTATATTAACATTTAGAAGAATTTAACATAAAATAATTTATTTAATTATTATTAAAAAATTTTGAACCGGCCGGTTTTAAAAAACCCAGACCGGTTCACTGGTTGAACCGGCCAAAACCGCCCGGTTTGAAGAGAAAGCGGATTTAGGGGTGAACCGAACCGGCCATCAGACCGGTTCACGGTTGAACCGGTCGGACCGGCCGGTCCGGTCCAGTTTTTAAAGCATTGGTTAAAACCTTCCAAATATGGATCAAACCCAAATAGGAAAGATTTCAAATTTCGAAATACATGAGTTTGAATTTGAAATCAGCCCACAATATGTCCACCCAAATTAGGCAAAGATTTCAATTGGGATGAGGTGGTGGATGGTGGCCGGCGGCTAGAGATTGGGCCGGCGGCATCCAAAGGGGTGTTTGGCCATGAAGTTGAGAAAGGAAGAAAAGATGACAAAACAAAACAACGATATAAGATAGAACGAAAGATGTAAAGAGAAGGGTGGTGGATGAAGACGAAAATTACAAAGAGAAAACCACGAACCCGGCCGTCTCCAAGGTTGGTGGGTGATTCGTTTGCCCTTCTCCAAGGGACTTCACGTCACGAGCCCGGACCCATCCTGCGGCTGGTGAAACTTTCGATTTCTCTCATAGAAGTCTCACTCTCGTCCTCTCTCAAGAAGAACACAAGTGTGGAAAACAAAATTTTTCATATCCATTAACCATCCATTACAATAGCTAAAGGCCCTTATTTATAGGCCATAATATGAGAAAATAGAAAATTACAAAAATGCCCCTTGGGCCACAACACTCAAATAAATTAACCTAGGGGTAAAATAGAAAATAACATAAAATAGAAACTAAAATGCATAAAATAATTCATAAATGACAACTTAAATTAGAGTCGTCGATTTACGACGCCTCCTGTGATAGATGCGCCAGATCTTTGTGCCGATGTCCGCATCAACGGCACTAGAACAAAATTGTAGGTAGCAAGCCATAATATGTTCCTCTTGCAGCATATCTAAGATTGAAGATGAAGCACAACTTTGATCTTTAGAACGGGTACTAAAGAGGGAAGCAAAAAAGTCGATTGTGGATCATCCTATAATGTCATCTAAAGTGGTTCAAGAACAACAATGATTTTTGTTCGTGGTACAGATTCAGGTTCAATCTTAAGCACATCATTAATCTTTAACTGCGACATAGGCTTTGGATCAAGTTCAGCGCAAACTTAGTTACTTATCAATTGCAAGTTTCTTGAAGGATCATAATCTAGATGAAAACAAATTCTTGGGCTATGATTAAATATGAAGTTGAAATGATATGGAAACTCTAGCAAGTGCTCAGGTGGTAGTAGATGCACGACTAACACATACTCAAAAACTCTTGTTAAGCTGATTTAGAATAGGATGTGCTACTTAAAGCTTAAAGAAGAAGCATCTAATGACCTGCTCTTGTATTGAGACATTCACCCAAAGGTAATCAATAAATTCTGGTTATTACATGGGACTGGTCTGCTGCCCTTTTTTTTAGGCTACTCCAGGTTAAGAGAACCAGAAGTTTCAATCTTCAGAGCAAAACCTTGATTGGGTAATGCATGAACCTACAGTTACCTGCTATAAATAAAGTGATTATCTCATGTGCTATTTTCTATCTCCATAATTACTGCAGGATGACTGTTCTTCAGATTCTTGAACCCTTTTTAGTGCTATTTTAATTCGTTTCTGGAACAGTAGGATCTCACCATTTGAGTTTTGGTTGATAGCAGGTCTTGGTTATTCTTTTGAACTGTCATTGGAGAGAATATACATATTTTTTAATACTAGGATGGAAGATCATACATTCATTACATATTAGGGTTTATGTCTATGATCTTCTTTAGGAGAGAGAAATTTAATTTTTCATGAATTTAATCTTTCTAAATTTATGATATTTATGTTGAAGATGAAGATTGATCAACTCCCACATACTCATTTTGACCTTGCGTTGGGGTCATGAAATATTTTCATTATCAGTGTTCTGGATTAGACACCTTTCAAATTAACTCAAATTTAGTAGAAATTTTGGGTCAGGATAGATAAGTGTAATACAAATTTAAATTAATTAATATAATTTATTAAACATAAATTCATTCTAATTAAATTTGGGTGAAAACTATCAAAACTGTAAGTCGTAAAAATATGTTATACTCTTATTGTAGATTAAAATGATGACTTGCATTTGAATGTCACAAGATGCTGTAGCTAAACATAGGAAGATAGAAGTTCATCTCTTCTAAATAAATATGTAAAACATTCTAATGTGCATTGTTACTATTGTATAAAGTTTAACAAATGATTAATATTTTCTTGTGCTGGTATTTTTGTTTATGATTACATTTCAATGTGACTAAAAAAATATGCAAAGCAGATGAACATCTCTCAAGCTGTTAGTGAGATTTTAGGCTTCGTTTGGGACAGCTTTCTTCTTACTTCTTTAAGTGATTTTTTTAGTATAAAATTTTTAATTTTTTACTTAAAAACTACTTTAAGAAGCGGTAAGAAAGCCGTCCCAAAGACAACATACGACACCAGAAGTGCCCAGTGAAGAACAAATTACTATCATTATTGCATAAACAGATTTGAGACTCCATCGAATCCAGTTCACCAGATCACAACATTGTTTTACTAAGCAGTCCGAATATAGTTCTCATACAGAAAGTTAAAATCTTCTCAGTAGTTTATTGCCACGCAAAATTTCACCAGGTACATTCAGCTAGAATGGCACTGGTGGCATGCTCCAAGGTAATTACTGAAGGGGCGTCAGACCAACCACACCTGAATCGATGAAAGGTAACAGTTATAACTTATGCCTCATGAGTGGTAAATATATCATTTATAGAAGTGTGAAGGTTACTGAGAAAAGAATACAGGGGCCTTGTAAAGCAGAAACTTGCATTTTTAAGGTCGAAGAACAGACAAACCTAACAGACTTCATGTAATAGAACCAAACCAAACTTATTACAGGGAAGCATGCAATAAATAAACATTTATTTGTATGAAATTCTCTATATAACATAATCATTTTATGAAAAATAAAGACTCCAAATGATTTGATGTGATTAGCGACCTACACCACATCAACTACCCTGAAATGCAAAAAAACTCTACTTTTGAGAGTTAGTATTTAAGTAGCACCCAAGAGATTAGGGGTGTCAAAATAGATTTTCAGGTTATACCCTGAAGCACTTCTCTTAACATTCATATTCCCAAAATATTTTATTTTGTGAAATTCAATATGCTTTCTAACCGCATCATGTAAATCATCTACAAATGATCTAACAGGATTAAAATGGACAAAAACTATAAGCTTTCCAAGGTTCATATCCGGACTTTCTCAAATGATAATTTGCCTTTGATTTACATATATTATTATTACATGTGAATTTGCAATTAGGAAGACACAAATACAAATTACCTAAATATTGGTAATGCAAAGCCTAGTAACTTTATAAAGATATCCATCTCAAACCATTAAGGAAGCAGAAGGATAGACTGAAAAATCTTTGTGATTGTATTAAATTAAATTAAAGTTAAGACATGTTAAATACCCTTCTTCTATTCTGACAAAACCAGACACATTAATTTGCACAGAAGTTGAGAATTGGTAAACTCAAAATAATGTATCTTCAATTTTATTTTGAATTATTATGTATGCTTCAAGGCCCTAAAGAGAGAACACTCAATTTGACAATTTTTTGCACAAATAATTTGCAGTTATTAATCAATCAATAATCCGTTCAATTATAAGCCATCAATCCCTATTTATAAAAATGGGGTTACAAGTATAAGGCAAAAATTTTCCTAACAAAAATATTTAAATTCAAGGAGTTTATTATCCAAAGATAATAATTAAACCTAATGACATAAATCAAGTAAAAATATGAAAAATCATCCAAAAAATAGAAATAAAATTGGCCCAATTCAGTTCATTTGTGACTTGTTTTGAATCCTGGTGATTGGCTTATGGTCAATCAAGCTTATATATTTTGATAAGGCCTGATTATCATTTTGAGTTGGATGTCAACATACATCAATCTGACCAATAACATGAATAGAGTCAAATAATAGTATGGCATCATTGTGAAGTCAATTTGTAAGAGTGAAAATATTGGTAGTAATGCAAAGAGTAGCATCTTGTATAAGAAACTTGATAAATGGGGGAGAACCTAGACATCTTTATAAACTATTCCATTATGCATGAGAACCTACAGGAATTGGAAGCAATGGAAAGAAATTCAACCAATCGATGATAGAGTGAACATTACTATAAAGATTAGGGAATAGCCTTGACTAAAATGGTTGGAGAGCAACAATGGCCGTGAAAGGCTTTTTAAACTCAGACGCCGCATCAATCTCATGCATAGTCACTTGGTTAAGCTTTGGGCCAAGCTCAACCTCATCCAGTACATCATATTCATAGGATAACACAAAAACATCATCGAGCATAGGTAGTTAGGTACAAAAGCTACAATCAGCTCAGAATAAGGCATATTCTCATGCATTGTACGTGAAACATCAAGCTCATATACTATTACATAATCACAATCATCATCATTTAATATCTCAAGATTTTCATCTACAAAAAAGGGGTCATCTTCATATACTTTCACAATTGGTCCTATCTAATTCTCCTAATGATCCAAATGATTTGTTGGTCCTAATGCTTTTTGTACATGTGCTTGTAACAAGATTTATTGTTTTGGACTTTCAACCCTTGCATTATTTTCTTCAAGTTCAGATTACTTCCTTTTGAATATAGTATCAGATTGAGATGGATGAGTACATGTAGGAGTAGAAGGCTACTGATATTGATACCAATGCAATGGAAATTGATAATCAAGATACCTAAGTGCATTGATCCTTGGAGATCGATTGACATAATAACCAGGTCAAGGAGATTTACTATAATACTTATATTGAACAAGATCATAATAATATAATGATGAGAAGGATTGTTCACTTTGCTCCACAAACACCCACTGGCTTGAATATTATTCATGGGAGGTCGGGCTTGTGCCGAGCCAAGATAGGTCCTACAAGCAATGGGTGGTGTTAAGTAGGTAGGTGATTAAAATTTTGGATTGAAGGATTATCCAACTCCGATACCAAATAATAATGATTGTAGTAGAGGGGAGGAAAAAAGATAATCATAATCCACTAGTATAGAGAACCAAGAGATAAGACAAGAATAAAAGAATTCAATTACATTAAATAATCATTAGCTATTATCAATATTTAGTATTACAGGGAGACCTAACCTTAAAAGTCTAAGTTTGGGTTGACTCATTTAATAAACAGGTAGGGTTCGAGTCTGAATTACTTATCCGTTTAATTGACGGGCCAATTTCAAGTTGACTTGAAACCAGATTTTCAATCCATTTAATTTTTTCTTTAAATTCTTTTGTTTGTTGGTATGCTCTACTTATTTTTTATCAATTAACTTGAATTCTATAGTTGATAAGTCGCAATTTTTTTAACAAAATAGTTTAATAGGTTGGATTCAATTCATATGGTAGCCATCAAATTGGGTTCAATTTCACATTTTTTACTTGTTTATTAAACAAGTTAGTTTTGATTACCTAGATTCAGATCGGGTCAATTTCGGGGCGGACTCGAACCCGACCCATTAACATGTTTTTACACCAGTAATAGTTGTCATGCGCCCCTTATATTGAATAGGGCCCTTAAAACCAAAAAAAAAAAAAACTTAGCCAAATAAGACATGCTCTAATGTGCCCTTATTGCATATTGAACACAAGAAAATTAGAACATGCAAAAACAAAAAATAATTGAACACATGGTTGAAAATCATAATGAAAAATAATTTGATGATTGTAATTTTCATTAATTAATATCTTTATTATTGTTTATAAATGTGATTACAACATATTTTCAAAATGATGTGCCTTAATGAATGCATTTCACATATTACAGTTCTAATCAATTTAACATCAACTAAAATAATAGGAAAGTTGGAAAAAAATAAAAAAAATAATTTGAAGACAAAAGACTTAAAGTTAGTAAAACAAAGACAGTATAGGACATACAATTTTAATAGGTGTGATATTAACCATTATTAGTCAATTTTTTTATAAGAAAAAATGATATTTAGATATAATAGATTTGAGTTTCTTATCTATTATACAAATAATGAAAATATATATAAAGATAAAACTCCTAAAGCAAAGACCGGTTAAAATGGTGAAGCATAGGAGTATTATGCAATAAGAGGATATCATAAAAAATTAACTATGTTGGTTATGTAGAATGAATTAAAGTGTTAGCTAAAAAAAAGTTGAAGTTGAATGTAAAAAAGTTAGAATGTTTAGATGAACGTAGGCAAATATGAAAAATAAATTGATAAAAAATTTCATTAGAAAGACAATGGGAGTTCTATCTATTAAAGATAAGACGATAGCCTTTAGACTCAGGTGCTTTACATATGTCAATGAAAAGAAGAAAATGATCTATTAGAAAGGTGGATAAAATAAGCATCAAAAGATTCGAAGAAAAAAAAAATGATAAATCTAAGATAACATCAATAAAAACCATTCAAACTATTTGCATAGAATAGATTTATCACACTACGAAAGAACAAATGAAAAATGACAATACATAAGTCCAATCATAAATAGAAGGGATGAATCTAATGATGATGATGATAAGAGACAATTAATTAAGTAGAGCTTATCATACTTTTAAAACTTCAAGGGGAAGCCATACACAAACTAGGTTTTCCAGACACATCTATTTTAAATTGGAAATCAATAACAACCAATTATATGGGTGACATTATGAAGCAACTGTAGACAACATTAGCTTACCACAAGCCAATCTTCCACCTGCATTTCCAGTTGTAAGGCTAAGTTCATGTCCTCCTGGAAAAGGTAGGAAGGAAAACAAAATTCATATCAGAAAGGAGGTGAGGAAAACATAGCCAATGAAGAAATGCAAGGAAAAATTTAAATCAACAGGCATTTGACAGCAAATGCATGTGTTAAGCATTACCCTTTCCAAGATCATCCTCAAGCTCATGAACCACAAATGCTCTTCCAACAACAGAATTAGGTCCCTCGAGTGGTATCTGATTAACAAAACATCATAGTATTAAAAAAAAGTATATGATGTAAGTTTCACCCTAAATTTAGTGGAGAAAATTTAAAAGGCGCTGCTCCGACAGGAATGATTCCAGCTCACAGAAAAAAGGGAGATAAGTTCAAGGTTAGAGAGACACCTGATTATCTACAATTGTTGCCTCAGCTATACCTATTAACCCAGCAAGTAATAGCAAACAGTGGAAAATTAGTACTCCTCAAACTGATAAAATAAGAAAAGATGTATGCATATTACCTTCATCATTAGCAACTATATTTCCCAAATCACCCGCATGGCGGACTTCATCTTCAGGAGCACCATGTGTCAGGCTGTTAGGGTTGAAATGGGCACCTTCATAGAAAGTTCCAAAACTTTGACCATAGAAGAATAGAAAAGGAAAAAATGGGGTGGCTTTATTGCAACAAACTTAAAAGGAATGGAATGCTGTATAACTAGTCAAATTGCTATTGCTAAAGCAGGTCTGACCACCTACAAGCAGGGATCTTAAAATATATGAACATATAATATGCCAACTAGAAAATTAATTCATTAGCATTCATTTTACTCCATGATTAAATAGATAAGAAATAACAGAATTTCACCTGTTGAAATGCATCCATTGGTAGTATCACCAAATTCATGCTGCAGAAAAGAAGTTATATAAGTTGGGAAGTAGCCAATATAACATAAATGGGCAAAGGAACATCAAGAAGTATGCTATATGTGCAAAAATTTTAGAGTATATGTGAATTATTAATGCAACACTTACAAGATGGAAACCATGAGATCCTGGAGTAAGTCCCGTGACACGAACATTAACAGTCGTGGGCCCTGGTATAAGAAAACTATACATATATGATAGGCGCAACTTATGTATATAAATTACATGCATTTCCAGCTAAATGAACATCCTTCAAATTCATAATTCATCTCCACAAAGAAAGACACACATGATGTTTTTTGGGGTGTGTTGATTGGCATAAAGATTCAACATCCATCAGAATCATTCAATGAGGATTTCTAGGCTGCAGAAAAATTTTATGCTTTTAGAGGCTATAAGTGGTTATAGCTTCTTGCTTCCTTAATCTTTGCGCTTGTCCACCATTTTATTAGAGCACATTTGGTTGCTTGTAGATAGAAAGCATCTTTTAGAGAATAATAATCGATTCACTCATTTTAAGTGAGAAAATAAAATTATCCACATTTGGGGGATTTTGAATATGTTTAGAGTTTACAACAACCAAGATGATGCTTTTAATAAATAATAAATACACCTAACTTAAATCAACAAATAGACCCTTACATAAAAAAGAAAGAAATCAACTCTCAATCTAATTGAAAAAAAATCAAGTTTAACCCTAATAGTTACATCTTAGAATCAGCTCCAAAAAGCTATGTAGGCAGAAGAACATGAACTTATTACTTGAAAAGAAGATGGCATTTTCACTAACGTTCAATTATATTCTTAGCCACCCAACCACCTTGTCAGATGAGATTGGTTTCAGTAGCAACAGAAAAACCACCAGTCCACTAACCATTCATGATTTCAAATATTTAACATCACAATGTAGAAGATTCTCCTAGCTCAATGCACAAGCAAATTTCCTCCGACTTGCCAAAAACAGCTTCACCTCCTAACAAAGAAAATACATAATTCAACATGCAAGCCCACCAATTCATCTCTCTATTCCAACCATCTACTTAAGAAAAACCCTAGTCCCCTCAACTCCCCTCACCCAACGAACCCTTGGCCCAAAAACAAAATCCGAACTCCAAACCCTGCCCCCCGTTGAAGTTTTCCCCAATGTGCGCAGTTCCTTAAATTCGTACACCATATGCGATGAATAAAGAGAGAAAATGGCCATAAAAAGAACAAACCGTCATCTTCTTGGACGAGGGTGACAACGCCCTCAACCTTGGAGCTGCCCTTAAGGACAGCAACGGCCTTCTTCTTGGCGAACACGACGGTCATACGGCGAGGCATTACGGCTGCGGCGAATCTTCCAGATTGTAGTCGAAGGGGCTGGCCGGAGAGAGCAGAGGAAAAGGGGAAGCTACTGGGTGAAAGAGGCAGCAGAGGAGAGCACGAAGGCTTGGCGGCGAGGATAGAGTTAGCAGCGGCGGGAACGCAGGCCATGCCGAACTCTCGAGAGGAGGATTCAGCCGGAACCAGAGAGTCACGGGAGTGATAGATAAGGGGCTGAAACGAAAGGCCGATGATCGCCAATTACTATATATAATTAGCTGCTCCTTTCAGAAAGGAATTTTTATTAGGTCCGGACAGCTGAGTAGCTCTGCATCTAGAGTTCAATAAAATATCGTCACGTGCTCTTATTCTTTCACGCGGCCCGACAATCCGACCCGGATCGGAACCAGGTATTGCTATATATTAGTTGATGTGTACAGACCAGGGTATTGCTAGGTTTTGCTCGGTAACGAGAAATATCATTCATTCAAGACCAATAGCTAGTAATATCGAGTAATACCTAGTAATACCAAGCAACACCGAGCAATACCCCGTTTTTGCTAGGTGTTGTTCGGTATTGCTTGGTATTGATCTTGACAGAGCGGTATATCTCGTTATTGACAAGCAATACCTATCAATACCGAGCAATACCTAACAATGTCGAGCAATACCTAACAATACACGAACATAGCAATACCGGGTTCCAGTCCGGGTCGGGTCATCGGGCCGCATGGTAAAGAGTAAGAGCACGGGGCGACATTTTATTGGCCTCCGGATGTAGAGCTACGTCAGGTGTCCGAACCTAATAAAAATTCCCGCCAAAGAACGCTGAAAATCCCTACTTTAGCTCGTAATTTTTTTTTTTACATTAAAAGATATAATTGTTTTGTTAATTAAGGATCAATTTGAGATGATTATAGCTGTATGTAAAAATAGTTGAAGAATTATTATCAAGATTTTTTTTTTGTGTAGTAATATACATTCCTAACATTTGCATATTTACTATCTTAAATTTATTATTTACTCATTTAACACTAAATTTTTTAAATAATATACTGAACTTTTCATCATTGAATAATATTTTTGACTCTTCATAAGCCATTAGTCATCTCAATGCCCTTCACCTATGTAATCAAATTACAACTTCATCACTTCTTCATACTTCAAACACTTGCCAATATCATGGACGCTCTTCCTCGCTGCAACTTACTCGCCTCTATCATCCCTATGAGTTTCTGTCATGACTTCTTCATCTCTTGATCATCCAATCCTTCACAATTTGGACACAATGTGATCATATACAATCATTGGTAAATGATAACACTGGGTTCAAAAGTCTACTGGGGTGAATGTGATCGACTACAATTGACATTAAGAACTCAAAGTTAGATGTTGCCAAAATCAAAGGGTCAACTTCAATTGAATACAAATTTTAGAAGACATCAGTCAAAGAGTTGATTGCGGTCTTCAAATCAATTTATGAATGAGTCTATGTTGATGATTTCTTCATAAAGCATTAATTAGATTCCATAACAATATTTAAATGTTGTATTGACTACAACATAATTCTCCTATGCCATATATTTAGAGAAAGTTAGACTTAATTGTTATCATCATACAAAACTATTGAACCTATGAATGGGTTGGTGCTTCCATAATACCTAACTTTACCTTATATGAATAGCATATTGAACTTGCAAATTTTTGTTCCTTGTATTTTGAAGATGGATGCCATAAGCCTCTTTCAATACTAGTTAATGCAAGCCTTTCAATGGCCAGTGGACTAAAGTTTCATGAACTTGTTTTTTATATTCTTTCCAACATGATTTCATAGATGAAATAAGACCAGGCCATTGAGCCATTCTGAATTCTATCAAAATTGCATCTTTATCTTATATAGTGTTAGCATTCTTATTCAATCTGATTTCAGTATCTCGAATTTGTCATCTAGTTGGGTGAATGTCTTTCGCAATGAAACCATGAAGTTATATGTAGCTCACATTAGTCTGCTGGTTGAGAGCTTTGGCTACTAGCAAAAAATTCATGGATTTGAAGCTTGCGTATTTGATTTGTGTGTGAATTTACCTTAATGGTTCAAATATCCAAAAAAAAAATCATAAAGTTATTTCAGTAATTAATAAAAATTTTAACATCAGCATCTTTGAGTAACTCTTCGTGAAATTTAAAAAAAAAAACAAAAAAGTTTAATTTAGAGGTGTCAAAAAAGATTAATAGGTTTACTTTGAGATCAATTAGAAACCAATCAACTGGAACATAACTCGTTTATTAAGCGAATTCACTAGCAATCCGAATGATCCAAATCTGACTGATAACCATTTTGATTAAAAAGGTTGAGGGGGTTTACATACGTACTACTTTATTTCATATTATTTGCATATCTAACACTTAAAACTTTAATATTACATGCCTACCATCCACAGAACAAATATGAGCGCATGAAATGAAATATTAAAATTAATAGGATGATATTAGTGATAAAATAAAATATAAGGGTGATCGGAATATAATATTAAAATGTTAGTTGTTAAATATGTTAATAGCATGAAATAAAGTTATATGTATATAAATCCCTAAAAAATTTATAACTTTTTAAACAAATATTTTAGATTAATTGTTAAAAAAAAAATCATACCATTAAATAAAAAAAAAATTAAGTTGATAAGTCAATCTAAATTCAACTTATTTAATAAACAGATCAGAATTAGAATTAGATAAAATGGGTTTCTGTATCATATTTTATGTTATCTCATACCAAGTGTAGTCTCTTGATTTTTGGCTAAAATGTCTACACAATTCTCAGGTCCTTCTTAAATTGAAACTGAAACATATTTGATTACATTGATTATCTTCTTATCATATTTAAAAGTTTTATGATAGTGAGAAGCGCATGACCACTCAACAGTGATTCGAATATTAGAAATATCATATCAATACAATTCTTATTGGATTTTTATGATTAAATTTCATTATTGTTTGAATTTTTTTATTATTTTATTTAGATCAACTCTACTCATTCAAAATGATTTGTAGCTGAATTGAGAGTATAACTAATGCTTCATTTGGGGCGGTTTTTTTATCGTTTTTTAAAACAACTTTTTACTTCAAAAATTAAAATTTGTATACTAAGAAGCTGCTTTAAGAAACAATAAAAAAGATGTCCCAAACGTAACCTAAGCTACCAGGCAACCATTGAGAAAACAAGAGAAGCCCCACTGGCCTTATGAAGCAGGTGTGTCTAAAAAACTTTGCATAGTGATTACCAAATCTAGTTATTGAGGCTTCGATTGGAATTTTTGTAATAAAAAGCCGTAAGACAACCATCCCAAACGAAGCCCGAATTGCAACTTGGAATGTGGGTGGTTGAAATTTCTTCTGTGGGTTTGCTCCACTTGGCTGGAGGAATGTGAACCAAGTTTGAATTAAGAAACCTCTCGAAACTTCCATGGTGGGATTTCATCATATACTTCATAATACCCTCAATTTATACTAATGAAATTGTCTTAAAAAGCTCAATCATTTTCATATTTTGGGCTATTTTTTGTTAAAATTGACTATACTGGGCAACCATTTAGCAAGTGAATGTAAACTAAGTAGAGTATCATGTTCTACAATCACAAGATGGTTATTACTATCCAGATTTCAGATAAACAAGTGATATATAATTTTTGCAATTGCATTAGTTTCAAGGTCCTACCTATCTATTATCAATCCATGTTGTATTAGTCCTGTGAAGTCCCAGTTGCACAATTACATAAAATTTGTGACCTGCAAGAAAGAGTCAAGTGATTGTGAGAAGACAACAGCAGAAAATAAAGAGTGATTTCAAGTAGAAATGGAATTCCAGCTCCAAAAAAAAAGGAAAATGTCAGATTTCAATAGGTCATATCAGCATTTTAATCCTATAAACTTAACAGAATTCTCATTTCAGATCCTTTTCATATCACAATTAAGTGATTTGATTGTCAGGGCATTTTTTACAAGCAATTATATTTGTTGTCGTAATGATTTTAATTTCTAAGTGCTTTGACATCATAAGTCAACGAAAATAGTTCTTCAATATTCTCTCATAAATAATTAGGAGAACAATCATTCATAATACTTAAAGGGAAACTATGAATTGAATTCCTATTTATTGTAAGTAGGCATAAAGTCAAATGGAGTAAAAGGAATATAAACAACGGGAAGACGGGAATAGGCATAAGAATTTAAGATTTCGTTTGGGACGACTTTCTTATTGCTTCTTAAAGCAATTTTTTAGTATAAAAATTTTAACTTTTGTACTAAAAAATTGCTTTAAGAAGTAACAAAAAAGCAATCCCAAACGAAGCCTAAATCATCGCACACATACCAGCTCGATAAGTAAAATCACTGCAGAAGACAACCTTCC
Source organism: Dendrobium huoshanense (assembly GCA_016618105.1). NCBI lineage: Eukaryota > Viridiplantae > Streptophyta > Magnoliopsida > Asparagales > Orchidaceae > Dendrobium > Dendrobium huoshanense. The sequence goes on along the minus strand of CM028358.1, from coordinate 6,546,705 downwards.
ACCCTTATTTCAGAGGTGCGAGTATTGTTTCAATTTTGCAAATCTTGGTCACACAACGTTTTTTTCCCTGAAAAAGATCAATACATTACGGTATAGTGATTAAACAAGCAATGGACAAAATGGAAACTGAACCTGATATGCCCGCAGCTGGAAGACAATTTATTGCTGATGGCCACTGACCAGTATTGCTGGGTTGTGATATACGGCCAAGTTTGGACTTTCTCATCACTGCACTTTTATTCACTATAATGATGCATTTCTGTCAGAGAATAGCCATAACTTGCTATTATACAGATTAAGTAAAACATAGCCAGTAATTATATTGAGAAAATTTTTGCTTTATTTGGGGGTGCAATGAACAACAGGCATTTTGAGATACAATAGCGGGTAAAGCGTCTATTTTTTTAGGATTGCACAAACTATTCAAGTTAAATAAATGTGGCAATTTTATTTATAACATCAAAAACATTACCATTTACAATATTAGTATTCAACTTACTTTATTTACAAAATTATCACTCAAATCTTAAAATAAAACTACAAACTTTCATTCTTATGTTTTGGCCACAACACGAGCTAATAGACGGTTTTGCTAATTCATTTTTTGAGGCTTATGTGGATTTTTTAAATTAGAAAAAATTATAGGGAAAGAGGGCCGAGATGGCTGAGATGAAAAATTTGTGAGGGAATTATAACTTGAGGTAGAGCAATAACAAATCTTGAAATTCTTAAAAGCAAAGTAAAAAAAAACAAAAAAAAATCAGAATGCCTAGAGAACAACCAACCAAAAGAATGCAAAAATAGAACATTTGGTTGGGCAAGGGACAAACCTAAGCATTTGATTCAAGCACCACAAAGGCATGGGAAACTATATGTCAATTATTAACTTATTATACATTTGTGATTGATTTTACATAAGGAGATGAACCGAATTCCTATAAAGAAGTCATATTAAGAGAAAAAAGAAATAAATGACATCAGCAATGAAAGAAGAGAACTATAGCATTTGATTGTAAAAGAAATAAGAAGAATAGCACTCGGAAATTTGTAGAAAAGTCAAGAAATAAGAAGATTGTTAACAGCAAATGGTTGTACAAGAAAAAAGGATGAAATTTCTAGAGTATAAAAGCCAAGATTCAACGCTAAACTTATAGCAAAAAGGTTTAGACAAAAAAGGTATACGCTATACAACAATTTTTCTCTCTAGTAATAAGACATACATCTGTATGTGCTCTTCTTGCTACGGTTGTACAATTTGATGAGCATCTTGAGCAAATGAATGTTAAAGCAACATTCTTGTATAGAAAATTAGAGGAGACTATCTGTATGAATCCATCTGAAGGATTTGCCAAAATTGAAACTAAAAATCAAATATGTTCGCTGAAAATATCCTTAAATTCGTTGAAGAAATTTCCAATAATGTGCTATAAAATATTTGACGGGTTATGCTTGATATTGACTTTACTCATAGGATCTATGATTCTTATGATGTGTGTTATCTAAGGTGGTCAGTAGCACTATCTAAATTTAGCTTTTTGCTGATGATACTTGCAATTGATAGCTAAGAAAAACTCACAAGATCAAAGGCTTTGCTCAGTGTGCAATTTGAGGTTAAGGATCTCCGTTCTGCCAAGAAAAGAAAGGCAAGAATTGCTCTTGCCTTGAGGTACATACATCATCAAAAAGACTGAACAAGTATGAGATAACAGCGTCTAGACATATTTCTACATCTTTAGCATAATCTTTTAAGTTGAGCAAGGACAAAGCACCTGATTATGAAATTGAAAGATCATATATACAGAAATTTCCCTATTAAAAAGTTGTGGGTACTGCCATGTATGCTATGATTTATTGTAGGTCAGATTTAGCTTATTCACTAAAAAGTTATAACCAGGCTCATGGCTGATCCATGGAGAGTCGGAGAAATCACTCAAAATTTGCAAAATTGGCGTTAATGACTTAAACGCAACCATGACCTTGGAATTGATGTATAAAAAATCATATTTTCTATACAAAGTGATTATATAGTATTTAGAATCAAATTTTGTAGGATATTTTAACACTCAAAAATCACTTATAGGTTGTGTTTAAAGCATTTGTAAACAGTGCTAGCCTACAAGGCTAATTTGAAACAAATTGTATCCTTACCTACAACTGAGTTAAATATATTGCTATATCTGAAGCCATACAAGTTGTATGATTGAAAGGGATTTAATTCAACCAGTGCTCTGTAATATTTATCTACAAGAATCTTATGTATAATGAAATAACTAAACATGTAGTTATGAAGTTCCATTTCATTAAGGAGACAGTTGCTAATGGGATTATAGAGACTGTAAGAAATTCCAGCATATGACAATGCCCGGATATATTGACAAAAGCTCTACTTCCACAAAATTTTAGTATGGCTTAGCATTGTTGAGAATGTTTACAGAGTAGTCTTGATATTGTTTTCTGGGATATTGATAAATTAAAGAACCGTGGTGGAGATAGTTGACTGGTCCTTCAATTCCTTCCTTTCTTTGTATTGGAGACTCATGGTGCACTTTCCAAATTACACAACTTATTTTGAGGTGTGGCCATAAGTACACCATCACCTTTTATTATAAAGGCACTTCAATTCATTTTTTTCTAGTAAATATCCTCTCCTCTTATTTTCCTCTTCTAATCTTTCTTCATTTGCTCTATTTTTCTTTTCTTTAACTGGCTGCAAAAGTAACAGTTCTTCTAAAGAACCAAAACAAGGAGGCAGCTGAAGATGCTAGACAGCTAACGGGAAGGGTTCAAGATCCAGTTGTGGTCACCAAGGGGCTGAGGAGTGTTACGGCTGGAGAGCAACAGCAAAGGGAGCCATGACTGTGAAGCGTTGTTCCAGGTAAAGACCTTCTAAAGTCTATATTGCTGAAGCCAGGGAATCTCGTAGGGATTTCTTCTCCAAGATAGGATGTTCTGCCTTTGGAGGCTGACTACTGGAGGCTACAGGAAATCAACAATTGAAGGGCTGTTGGATATCAATTGCTGCAGGTGGAGAGAATACAAGCGCAAGATCACGTGATAATGCAATATTCATTTGACAGAAAAATTGTTAAAGCATAGGCATGTATTCTTGTTGAATTTCTTGAGGGTTTATCAAGAACTAGAAGCAGCTTCTCCATAGAATACTTGGCGGTTGGGAAGTACAATTTAATGAGATGGTTTCTAGGTGATAGGAGATGTTTGAGAAGAACAATTAATTTCTACCGAATACTTCATTGCCCGTTAGCTTTAAGCTTTTGATTTTAGGAATGACCATCTACTCCTGTACTCGACTCAGCCCAGCGATTATGTTCCGATCTTCTAGTATAGTCCAAGGATAATTTCATTTACGCAACCTTGCCAGCATCATAGAGATTTTTTTCGTGGTTCAAATCCATATCTTAGTGGAGGAAACCGAATTACTGACCCAAGACATAATGGATGTTTGGTTTTGAACCTCTTTGAATTAAACAAGCATGGCTAAGTGTATGAAACTTCCATAAATACAAGATATGAGGAGGGTAAAATGGCAAACTTAAAAACAGCATTAAAGATTAGTAGAACACCAAAAAAGTAAGGTGCTTTAAATTTTAAATTTAACTATCAGAATCCAAAGCACAATGAACAACTGAAAGTTGGCAAAATGGCATCGACCAAATCTTCTATTATAAAAAAATATGAATGTAAGATAGAAATATTGTAGTTAACTCGCCCATTTTTTAATCTGATGTTATTGGCAGAAACCTGAATCTCTTTGCTGATAATTTACCAAAAGCTTGTGTGGATGCAATTATCCGTGGCCTAACACACAAAGCTTCCAGAACTACTGAAAATATAAAAAGAAATACCAAAATTTAATGTCCACTGTTCAGAAAGAACTTTTAAGCAAGATAAATAGAGATGGAATTTTAATTCTCAGATTCTCACCTGCATGATGGGGGTTTTCCTTCAAGACTGGAACTGAACTTGATAATAATTCAAGAAATGATAGAAGTCGCATACCATTAGTTACTCATTTCATTTGAGATTCCTTATTAGAATCATGTCCGACTGACAAAACCTGTAATGTGGTGCCTTTAGCAAGCCATGCAGTAAGTTCTGGCTTATCTTCAAAGTGGTTAAGTGGTTGCAAGATCCCATCATCTTTTCGAATGCCATAAATAAATGGGAGCCTGAGTGTAATGAAGCTCTCAGGTGGTAGGATGACCCAACAACCAAAGCTGAAATGTGATTGCTGTTTACGTTCAGGAATTGTTGGTGGCAAACATGATTCCTAGAAAAATTGCATAAACAACAAAAAATATCTTAATAGAAATCACAGCACTGTTTGATAAAAGGAAATGCTTTACCAAAAATTCATATTAAAAATCAAATGTGTTGCTCAATTTCCACCTCTAACCTAGAAATTAAAACAGCCCAACGCAGGTCAAGTAAACTGGAAAGGTACCGTTTGCCTTTCAAGAGAATAAAATTCAGCAAACTAAGTTCGCATTGTTGATTAAGTACTTGCCTCAAACTGTATGACAGGGCAAGTCGCTAAAACTGTGGGAAATGGTGGGGTCACCTGCATAGATGAATAATTGTTAAAAAGTGCAGCTCAATATTCACAATTCTTGGGGAAAATTGAAGGAAAAATATCCATTTTAAGAATTGATACAAAATATAGATTCTAGTAATGCAAGCAGGTGTAATAAAAGAAAAAATAGCATACTAAAATGATCATCAAGAATTGGAGTTGATTTATGTTAAAAGCTAACAGCTATAGAGATGCAGGATCTAATTTAAAATCAACAAAAAAGATGAGCCCACGTTCAAGATTGCACCAAACTTATGAGTTATGCTTATTGAGTAAGTGAAGAAAGCCGGCCATGAGCCATTGTTACAAATATGCTGTAGTTTTCAATTTGCGAGAAGCCAATGGTCAATTTGCGAGAAGACAGTGGCACCTAACCGCAGCCAATCTTTGACTTTCGGTAGTTTTCTATCGTAGTAATAGAGATCATCAATTAGATATGCATATGCTAATGAAAATCAGCTGGATAGTTCTCAAGTAAAAGCAGATAAACTGACAGTAATACTTATGCACTATTTAGCTTAAAAATTTTATTATTAGCATTATGAACTCTCCAGAGCACTTCTTTTGAAATTTTATCAAGTCATTATGGATTTATATATGTAGAAACTATTACTTGCATACAAACACAAGGTGGTTTGAACAAATATTTTCCTATTTCAATTCGATTACATCAAGGATCATCTCTAAGCCCATATCTTTTTGCTTTAGTCATGGAAGTTTTTACTATACATTTTCAAGAAGATGTACCCTAGTGTACGCTTTTAGCTAATGATATTCTTTTTCTTAATAAGACTAGAGAGAGAGTTGAAAGAAAACTAGAATTATGAAGATCAACCTTGAGTATGAAGGTTTTGATTTGAATAGATCTAAAACCAAATATATTGAGTGTAATTTTAGTAGTAAAAGATCTAATGGAGGGATTGCGACTATGGGAAATCAAGTCATTAAAAAAGAGTACACGTTTTAGATATCTCGGGTCTATTGTTCAAAGTGATGGTGAAATAGATGGGAATATTATTAGTAGAATTCAAGTTGGTTGCTTGAAGTGGAGGAATGCATCAAGCATGTTGTGTGATAGAAAAATACCCCTCAAACTTAAGGGAAAATTCTATAAGTTGGTGGTGAGACTTGCAATGCTTTATGGTGCAGAATGTTGGCCATTAAAAGAGAAGTATAAAATTACGTTAAGTGTTGCAGAGATGAGGATGCTCTAGTGGAGGAGTGGCTTTACTCATAAAGACATAACGCAAAATGAGTGCATATGTGAAAAGGTTCGAGTATCTCCAGTGGCACATAAGATTAATGAGAGTCATCTTAGATGGTTTTGGTCACATTAAACGTCGGCTTTTCGATAACCCAATTAGGAGAGTAGATGTATTAGATATGGCCTATGTTAAGACAGATAGAGGTAGATTGATAGGAAACACTTGGATCCCCAAGTGTTTCTCACCGAAACTGAAGTAGATCCAATGAAATACTGCTGTCCACAGCAGAAAAACAGCAAAAACACCAAGAAAACTGAGAGAAAACGTAGGGAAATTTAAAGACAAATGATGCAAACACTTTTATTTCAATAGAGGATTAAAAGCACTTGCAAGATACAACTTTCCTTCAATTCGAGAGAAAGGAAAAACTCTCCAACGATCTCCGGCAAAGCCAAGAGCCCAAGAACACCAAACCCTAGATCTCAAAAATAATTCAAATGCAAGATGCCTCCAAAACTCCCCCTCATCCTAATTAAAGCAAAAGGATTAAAGCAAAATACCTAATTAGCCCCTAATTCAAATAATTTCCCTCCCAAACATTAAAACAACCCATAGAGGGCCCCACCTAAGCTCCGCCCCCTCCCCTGGCTTGCTTCCGCCGAACATAGACCCAGACGGTTGGACCGGTCCAGCCGGCCCCTCCTGGGCCGGCATAACATTACCGCCCTCCCAAAGAATCACCTTGTCCTCAAGGTGAAAATCCGGAAACTGATGTTTTGTCCTCTCGAATGGTTCCCACGTAGCCTCGTAGTCAGGAAGGTTCTTCCACTATATCAACACTTCCTTAGTTTCATCTTCTTTCTGACGAACACCACTTAGCTCCAAAGGCTCCATGATCACTTCCAAATCCTCTGTAAGTGTCGCCGGTAGCTCGGGAATGGTGATGTGATCACCAATGGCCTTTCTTAATTGTGAGACATGGAAAACCGGGTGTATGGTCGCCGATGGGGGTAATTTCAGTCGATATGCTACTGCCCCAATCTTTTCCATCACTTCATAAGGATCAAAGTACCTTGGGGCTAACTTTTCATTCCTCATGTTGGCGACTGTCTTTTGCCTGTATGGACGGAGCTTCAAGAACACCTTCTCCCCTGCCTCAAACTGGATATCTTTTCTATGCCCATCTGCTTGCTTCTTCATGATCTGTTGCGCCCTCAGCAAATGCCTCTTTAACTCCTCTAGCACTCGGTCCCTCTCCTCTAAGTACTCTTCTACAGAAGAAACAGGAGTACTACTGCTTCCAAAGTGTACCAAGTGTGGGGGATCCCGTCCGTACAACACCTTGAATGGGGTCATCTGTGAGGCTGAATGAAATGACGTGTTGTACCAGTATTCAGCCCAGGATAGCCACTTTGCCAAAAGCTTTGGCGTCTCTGACACAAAGCATCTTAGGTATGTCTCCAAGCTCCTGTTGACTACCTCCGTCTGGCCATCCGTCTATGGATGGTAAGCTGTGCTTCTCTTGAGAACTGTCCCCTGCAATCTGAATAACTCTCTCCAAAAATGGCTGAGGAACACCTTGTCCCTATCTGATACAATCGCCTCTGACACTCCGTGTAACCTGATCACTTCTCTGATGAAGGCTGATGCGACTGTGACTGCGGTGTAAGGATGTCGGAGGGGAATAAAATGGGCATACTTGCTCAACATGTCCACCACCACTAAGATCACCGTGAACCCTTCTGAACGAGGCAACCCATCTATGAAATTCATAGATATATCCTCCCATACTCTACCTGGCAAAGCTAGCGGCTGTAGTAATCCTCCTGGTGACATAGCTAGATACTTACTCCTTTGGCAGACCTCACATCTGGTTACCATCTCCTCTACATCTTTATGCATCCCTTTCCAGTACAGCTCTCCGGCTAGCCTCCTATAAGTCTTCTGCACGCCTGAATGGCCCCCCACGGCACTCCTATGGAACTCCTGGAGTAGGTTTGGGATGTGAATTGATGTCCGGGGCATCACAAATCTTCCTTGGTACAGCATTTTGTCTCCCTCCAGTGAGTACCCAAGGTGGCTACCTGGTTCCTTCAGTAACTCAGTCCTGATCCTTCCCAAAGTTTCATCTCTAGCACTTTCTTCTCTGATGGCCTCCCAATCAAGCATCAAAGGGACAAACAGGGCCACTGTCTGCAACTCCCCCATGCACCTGGACAAGGCATCTACGGCCTTGTTCTCCACCCCCGGCCGATACTGAATCTCAAAGTCGTACCCAAGAAACTTGGACAGCCATCTCTGATGCTCTTCCGTCACCATGCGTTGTTCCAACAAGTACTTCAGGCTTCTTTGATCTGTCCTGACAATGAAATGCCTCCCCAGGAGGTAGGGTCGCCACTTCTGGATTGCCAAGACGATGGCCATTAATTCTCTTTCATATACTGATTTCAGTCTGGCTCTGGCAGTCAACACCTGGCTGAAATAGGCGATGGGCCTACGACTCTGCATAAGAACTGCTCCCAGCCCATAGCCTGATGCATCTGTCTCCACAATGAAGCTCTGAGTGAAGTCTGGCAAAGCTAAGACTAGCACCGTCGTCATTGCCTTCTTCAAGTTCTCAAATGCTGATGTGGCCATTTCCCCCAATAAAAAACCATCCTTCTTCAGCTGTTCCATGAGTGGTCAGGCTATAGTGTTGTATCCTTTCACAAACCTACTGTAGTAACCTATTAGTCCTAGGAATCCCCTCAACTCCTTCAGGTTCTTTGGCACTGGCCACTTGAGCATCGCCTCAATTTTGGATTGATCTGCTGCTACCCCGTCTTTTGATAACACGTGGCCCAAGTAGTCTACACTGGTTTGTGCAAAGCTACATTTCTTTAAATTAGCCCTTAGCTGATGCTCTTGTAGTACCTCTAAAATTCTCTTCAAATGCTCCTAGTGTTCTTCCTCTGTCTTGCTATAGACCAGGATGTCGTCAAAAAATACCAGCACAAATCGCCTGAGAAAAGGTTTGAAAACCTCATTCATCAGGGCCAGAAATGTAGCGGGGACATTGGTGAGACCAAATGGCATCACTAGGAACTCATAATGTCCTTCATGAGTTCTAAAAGCCGTCTTGAGTATATCTTCCTTCCTCATCCGGATCTGATGGTAGCCCGACTTCAAGTCTATTTTGTTGAAGATCACTGTCCCACTCAATTCGACCAACAGCTCGTCGATAACGGGTATAGGAAACTTGTCAGGTACCGTCTCCTTGTTGAGTGTTCTGTAATCTACACAAAATCGTCAGCTACCGTCCTTCTTTTTCACCAACAGAACGGGACTAGAGAAAGGGCTGATGCTGGGTCTAATGATCTCTGCGTCCAGCATCTCTCTAATCAACCGTTCAATTTCATCTTTTTGGAACTGAGGGTAGCGGTAAGGACGTACACTGATGGGTGAAACTTCGTCCCTCAACACAATAGCATGCTCTCGCTCCCTCTGCGGTGGTAATCCCTGAGGCGGCTGAAACACCTCCTGGAACTGCTGGATCAACGGTTGAACAGAGAGGGGTATATCTCCCCCCTCCTCCACTCTTGCTCCCTCCAAACTGTGCAATTCCACCAAATAGCCTCCTCCCTCCTGCTGAATGGTCCGAATTAGAGATTTGAGCGAAACCCCAACCTTGGTCAGACCGACGTCACCCTGAATCATCTTCCTTCTCCCTCCTATCACCAATTCCATCTTCAGTGTCCCCCAATTGATCTTAGTCTCCCCCAATGTAAGCAGCCACTTCATCCCTAGGATGACGTCAGTACTCCCAAAGTCCAAGGAAAGGAAGTCCTCCTTCACCTGGATCCCATGAATCTTCAGCACCACCCCTCTACAAACTCCTCTACCCATTTCCACCTTTCCCGTGCCCATCATCACCCCATAGCCTCCTGTATCCACTAGCTCCATCCCAAGCGACACCACGATCTGGGTGGAAATGAAATTATGGGTTGCCCCACTATCGATCAACACCACCACCTCACGGTCAGCTATCTCTCCTCTCACTTTCATAGTGTGACTCGGAGTAAATCCCACTACAGAGTTCTGTTTTGATTAAAAAAAAAATTTCTTTATCTATATATAGTTTTAAAAAATATTTAATTATCTTTGGGATTATTAAATTTAAAATTCTGATTTTATAATAGAACTCAGGATTAGAAATGATATATCACCTCAAAAAGGGTTAAGATATCATTCACTAATTGATTCATATTATAGGACTTTAACGTCGTCCTTATTATCGTAGTCAAATCCAAGAGGAATCGTATTTAACCTCGAAAGATCAAAATAGGATTTAATCTCGTATTTGACTAAGCTAATATGGATTGAAGATCATTAATTTCATAATTAGAATTACGATAATAACTGATATATCTCTCCGAAGAAAGAAAATATCAATTATTATCGACCGTCTAAAAATGACGATAACGATCATTGGATTTTCCCAAAAATAATTAATTAGAGATTTTGAAATATTTCAATTTTGAAAATTAGATATGGGTTACTAAATCTCCTACGAGCGCAAGCCCTCGTAGTTAATTACATCGTAGGAAAATTAGAGATTTTCCTACGAAAACTCTCGATTAAAATAGCGATATGAATTTTATTTAGAATTCGAAGTAAATATCAAAGGAAGTTAAGGTTTGAATTTCAAGGGGGATTAGTTCAAGATTGAACACTTATTTTCGGAGCCAAAGGAAGAGGAGTAGGGAATGTTTTGAGATTCTGAAATAATTCAGAAAACATCCCAACCTATCCTAAATGTTAGGCTTATATTTGATTGAAAGAAAATTTTAATTTGAGTGGTCGATTTTATTAGAAATTTGGGATTCAATTCCCGAAAATTGAGGTCTTATGGCCCAAACCGGCCTCAGAACCTAAGTCTAAACTGGGTACTAAAAAGTGACCCGAAACCTAGCTAGTGCAATGCGAATCTGGTCTTACCCCGGCCTGGATTGGGGAGCCAGCTAAACCACCTAAACGATTTCAAAATATGAGTCCGGTCTTTTTATGTAGAGTGATAGGGACGTTATTTAAGATATGTTTTTGAGAACGGGGCCGACATCTAGAGCGGATCCTAATTGGCCCCTTAGACTCATGTTGGGTATTCGATGTCTAAGTAATGCAATTAAATATTAGACTCTTTTAAATTTGTTGCTAATGCGATGCATGCTAATTGACTCGATTGAATGCAAAATTTGTATGTAGCAGTTTAAAAATTTTGGCTTAGAAAATAGGTTTTTCCCTAGAGATTGCATAACATCCCCTTGACAGATCGGCACCCTCATAGGCCAGGTGGTCTGCCAGAACCCGCAGGCGGGGAGATGCCTAACAAGGTTGAGAAAGTACAATATGTATGCATGAAAAACCCTCGGCGAGTCCGAGCTTACTTCTTAGGACCGTTTAGAGTTTCTATCTTATCTTAAAATTTTTATTTAATTAAAATAGAAGAATTTTTTGACAGACCCCTAAGAGCCTAAATTCGTATTCCAGACTAAATCAAAGACGGCATGCATATAAAAAGACTAGAAAAGACAGGAATTCTAATGCACAATCAATTAAATAAATTAACTACATTAAATATATCAAATTGAATGTCCATATGGCAAGTGCCACTAATTATTACATCTCAAAAGTTACAATAAATTAAAGTGGCCGGGCACCACTGACTACAACCCGGATTTCTAATCCTAAATCAAATGGTTTTGAGACTTGGGATTCTTCTCGTTGTCCAATCCTTCATCTTCTCACAAACATCTTGATTCGTCGGTTCAGGATATCCAAATGGAAAGAAACTCCCCCTTGATCGAGGTGTTATCTTTCCTCTTTGGATATTTGCAAAGTATCCTAATTTGAATTCCAAATGGAAGAAGACTCTCCCCTTTAGGGATGTCTTCACCTCTTTGGAATTCAAATTGGATATCTATATCCCAATCTCAAACCATTTTAAATAAATACAACCTTAATCAAATTTACATCTCAAATTTAAAACAAAAATCTAGACTCGATCCTACAAGGTTATCCTAATAATCAACAGTTATATCTATAGTCCCAAGCAATTAATATTCAATCTCAAGCAGTTAATATTCAATCTCAAGCAGTTAATATTCAAAATCTAAATGCTCAATCAACTGCAACATAAAATGCAATAAATAAATAAACAATCATATCAATCCTAGGCTAGCAAACAGCATGCAGTGAAAACCACGAAAAACTCGGCACACAGCAGAAAAAGTAAAACACCGGCCTATCCTAAAACTAGAGTCGGTTATCCTAGCACAACATCTAAAGTGTGTGAGGTAGGTCGTGTGGTTTTGATGTGTCCTAAATAGGATTATTAATTAGAGTTGTTTCAAGTTCGATTGGTTGAAAGGCTTAAGGGATTTTTAATTAGAATTTAAATATTAATATTTTAAATCTTTTAAAATCAATTATTTAATTATTTGTTGGAAACCACCTTTGTTTCACACCGAGGCTGTGAAGTTTATTTCACCTTCCTTGGGGCTGAGTGAACAGCCTCGTAGGCCTGGGTTACCCAGTGGTACCCGATATGATTAAGTGTTTTAATAATTGATTAAAGATTGAGAGTTAATAAGCTTTATTAAAAGTGTTTGGTTGCTGATTTTTAAAGATTTTGATTAATTTAAGTTTGCCATTAATCGATTCGTGGCGTTGTGCCACCAGGCTCGAGGAACCAGCCTCCTTAGGACACGTAGCCCCGCAGCCCGGAGTAGTCCAGCCGATAAACCAAATTAATGTAGTTAAATTAGAAGTTTTAAAAGGTTAGATTATTAATAATTAATTTATTTTTAAGGTTTAACACCCCTTGGAATCCATTCGTGGCGTTGTGCCACCAGGCTCGAGGAACCAGCCTCCTTAGGACACGTAGCCCCGCAGCCCGGAGTAGTCCAGCCAATAAACTTCATCTTTAGGATGGTTGTTGTGTTTTAAAATGTTTGTTGAATGTTTTAAACATTAAGTTAACATTTTCTGGAGTTTCAAAGTAATTTTGAGTTTTATGAATTTTTGAATATTTTAATCATTTAATTAAGGGGTTGAAAATTGACTTTTTGATTAAGCTCAAATTCTGGAAAGTTTGTATTTTATTAAAATACTAGACCTTACTACGATCAGTTAGAAGGTAAGTACGTTGAAATCGGATTTTTCTACATTTTATTACGAAGGTTTGAAGTTTTGAACTAGATTTGAACTATGGTTGACCGATTTGTTGACTTTTTGAAATATTACAGATTTATGAAGTTTAACATTTTTAATAAATACTAGAGCTTATTAGGAGTTGAATGCAAGTGAGTTTGTTCAATTTGGATTTTTCTGGAATTAATTATGAAGGTTTGAAGTTTAGGTATTTAATGAATTTTGAAAATTACTTAATTAAAGGGTCATTTGTGATTTTCCTCCAAATGAATCCCAAACTCCTTGAAATCAACTCCAAAGGTCAGAACTGACCTAAGGAGAGATTCCAAGTGTTTGGGAATTTTGGAATTTTTAATAATTATTAATTAATTATTTAATTAAATATTGATTTTCACTTAAAATTAGATTAAGGTTTAAATTGCTGTCAAATAATTTTGGTTTTAATTTTCATTGGTTAAGGGTTTAATTATGGTCAGTTAGAGGGCTTAAACTTAATTTTTGGATTTAAAATGGATTTATTACATTTTCTGGAAGTTTTATGGCTTAATTAGGGTTTAATCTTAATTAAGTTAATTAAGAGGATTAATGAATTCAAAAATCAGTAAGAAATTCCCTAAGGCTGAGAATGTCACTAAGTTTAAGTGTTCAAAGTTTTGAGTCAAAAGAGTATGTATCCTAATGATTGAAAGCTCTAAGTTTTCTAGCAAGAGTCCTTAATTATTGTCCTTAATGATGTCATTAAGTTAATTAGGTTCAAATCAAAGTCTTGCTAACCCTTGACTTAACATATAAAGAATGCATGAACACATAAACACATTCAACACCTAAATCTAGGAGATCCTTAAGTGTGTGTGTGCTCCTACACATACAAAAGCTAAGAGTAATTACCATGAATATTAAATTGATTAGTGGATAATTGAAAATTAATTACCCACTAATCCTCCCCCACAATTACTATTCACGTAAGCTTAACCTATGCTTAAAATTTCAAGGGGCCTCTTAACACCTAAAGATTTAAATAATATAAATTTAAACTAGTTTTGAATATATACATATATAAACTTTAAAGTAGAAAATATTTTAAAATATATATATATATATATATATATATATATATATATATATAATATATATATATATATATATATATATATATATATATTTATTAAAAGAATTTTAAAATGGTTAAGAGGTCCACTGAATTTTAAAGTTATATGAAAATAAATTTTTAATTTTAAAATAAATAAGACAATATTAATTAAATATCAATTAAATCTTAAAGATAATTAAAATAATTTAAATTATTCAAAATAAGTTGATATTTTAAATCTTAGAATTAACTTTAAATTAAGGTTTTTTTAAAATTCAAGAATTTGATGTATTACTTAAATATTTCTGATTTAAATTAAATATATTTAAAATTTTTGAAGTTTTAAGTTAATTAAGTGAATTTAAAGTTACTTGAAAATGATTAATACTTAAAATAACTCCATTTTTTTTTAAATTACATTTAATTTAAGCATAGATACGTTTCTGAAATTTCAAAATATATTTTAAAATATAATTTTGAATTATTAAACATATATATTTAATCAAATTTTTTTGTTGATTATCAATTAAAAATATAAAATATTTAATAATCAAAATAGTTTAAAATATATATATATATATATATATATATATATGATATTTCAAATTGAATTTAATTTTAAATTAAAGATCACATTTTTCTGAAAAATTTGATAGGTTATATTAAAATTTTGGAATTATATTTAATTTTATATTAATTTTTAAAGTTTTCTGCCATGAAAATGATTTAAAAAATCATTTTCAATATAATGGCAGCGCCGGCGGCCACGTGGCACCTCCCAGTTCGTCCAGCGAAACACGGCGGCGCGGTCAAGTGGGTCCACGCGCTTTCCACTTAATCCAGTCAGCAGATGCCGCTGGCCGTCCGATCGGGTGCCTATGCCATTCAACGGTCTGGATGAGAACAGGCGGTCTGATCTCGCGGAGGAGGATCAGACGGCCAGATCTCGATCCCGCGGTTCGGATCAAGGGCCGAGATTGCGCCATACGGGGTTTCGATCCCGTGGAAGACTCCCGCGGTAGGACAATACACGGAATGCCGTGATCCCAACCGTTGATCACGAAATCAACGGTGCGGAACACGCAGGGTCCATGCACGAGCCGGACCGAGATCCTAAATTAGAAAACCACTTCGTTCTCTCAACACACTCGATCAAATTAAATAAAATTTTAAACTTGGATTGCTTGAGTGAACAGAAGTTCTGGGAGTTAATTTTAACGTTTAAAAAGAACGTATTAAAAATCTATTTAATGCTAAGTGTTTTAGACTAGGGTTAGGGATTTTCACCTTGATAATGGACGGATTAATCCGTTTAAAGGTTTGTTGCATTTGTTGGCTGTCCACGCTCCTTTTTGTAGAAGATCTCTCGAGCTTTCAACGCCTAGATCGACGGCAAAACGCCTTGGACGGAGTAGGCCTTCGTTTGGCCGAAACTCGCCGCCGGCAAGGTTTGGCCGGCTGGATTTTGGTCTGAAAGTGTGAAAGAGCCTCTTGGGAGCTTAAACGAAAAGAGTATTCATCTGGATAGCTTGAGTGTGGAGAGAGAGGCTCTAGGTTAGAATGGGGCTCATTAGGGTGTTTTTCCCCTATTCAAACGTCCCCAAGTTAAATCAATGGCTAGGATTGACTGGATGGACTCCTAGATTAATGCCAAGTGTCCTGAGAGTTGGTGAAAAGCTGGGAGTAAGGACAGGGAAGGACATCCTAGGTGGAAAGTCCATTTGGTCCCCATTTGGACACATGGATCAATAGGGGCCATTGGATTTAGATCCAAAGGCTTAGAATACTTCTAGGAATGTTCTAGAGGCTGTATTAACAGCTGGATTAGATGGGATTTGAGCTAATGAATTTTAATCAAGGTTTTGAACCATTTGGAGGCTACTTTGACCCCCCCATTGACTGTTTGACCAGTCAATGGGTCAAGGTAGCTGATGTGGCATGCAAGGTGGCAAGGAGGGACCTCTTGAGTGTTGGTTCAAAGAGGTTGAGGTGACTCACACTTGCTTGAACATTTAAGCCTCTTAAAGCCCTTAAGAGACTTGTTGACTGTGTTGACCAGTCAACTAACCCTCTTGATTGCTGAGGCGGCAGTCGAGGTGGTCCTACAGATTGATTAAAATGAATCAAAACCAAAGCCAAGTGAAAGGATGGAGGTTTAAATTTGATATGGGGTTTTGGAATAGATTTAACCCAACCTTAGAGTTGACTTGGTCAACTCTACTTGAATTTGATTGACCAACATCTCAAAACATGGCTAGGCCATAATTAGAAGTTGGTTTGAAACTTAAAAATGAATTCAATGGATTAAATGGGTTAAAATAACCATTAAGACCTTAAGGGAAATTTGAGTCAATCCTGGTTGACTTGGTCAACCAGGTGGGTCCAGAGTCTGAAAATAGGTTCGATCAATTTGAATTAATATTTGGAGACCATTGGAGGTGGTCCCAAGGTCTGAGGAGGTCAATTCAGTCAAAATGGCCGTTTTGACCCTTAAGGGCCCATTTGGTCAACCTAGGTTGACTTGGTCAACTAGGTTGACCCAGGGTCTGGGTTTGGGTCGAACAGGTTTCAAATGACATTTGAAACTTGCTGAAAGTGATTACATTCAATTCGGAGTTCGTTTGGTTTAAAATCACCGTTTGAGCCCCATAGGGGCATTTTGGTCATTTTGACCCCTGGTCAACTGGGGGTCAAAGTGGGTCTACCAAAATGCAGTTTAATGTTCAACATATCAAGATTAAAGGTCTGGAAGTGACTAGAGGCTTTGGTGAAGGCTCTAAGGTCAGAATCTTCAAAGTGACAGGTCCAGTGGCATAGGCTGTAAATATTTGAAGGTTTTACAGCCTTTGAGTTTCGATTAAGTTTTTGAGGTTAGAGACCTCGGAATGGGCTCAAATTTAGAGGGTTGCCTCCAGAGACATGTCCCATCAGTATGCAACTGACAGACTCTGAATCGGAGGTCATTTAACTGGGTTTCAAAGTGTTTGAAATTTCAACGGAAAAGGCCTTTAGGACAAAACCCTTGGACCTTGGATTTGGCTTAATTGACCTAAGATCTAGGTAGATCTTAAGGTTTGAATAGATCTTAAAATTAAGAATCTAGAAGAATCCTATAGGCTAAGAAATTCCTAGAACTTGGAATCCAGAAGAAGTTTAGGATCTAGAGTAGCTCCTAAGGTTTAAGCTCTAGAAGAATCCTAGCCTAGATCCTAGGGTCAAGATTCTAGAAGGATCCTAAAATTTAACTTAATTTAAAAATTAAATTAATTTAGGATCAAGAGTAGTCCAAGTGACCTCATACAAAAATGAGGTCAACAAATGGACCCCCAATATGTGTAAGAGAGCGAAGTTCTATTGCACATATTGGTGTTGACCGGGATTAAAGATCAAATGTGGAATTTCAATCCTAAGGGAATGGAAAGTGTAACCCTAAGGAATTGAGTTTGAAATTAATTCTAAGGGAAGGGAAGTCCTAACCCTAGATGATTAAATTCAAAATTTTGAACTTAAGGGAATGAAAAATTTATCGATAGGGAATCAAGATTTAAATTAGGGTAGTGCCACGGAGGGCATGTCTACCACTAACCATTTAACTCAAATGTTAGGGTGGTGCCACAGAGGGCATGCTCCACCACTAACGGATACGAATTAGGATGGCGCCACGAAGGGCACGCTCCACCACTAATCGTTTTAACTCAAATGTTAGGGTGGTGCCACAGAGGGCATGCTCCACCACTAACGGGTACGAATTAGGATGGCGCCACGAAGGGCACGCTCCACCACTAATCGTTTTTAACTCAAATGTTAGGGTGGTGCCACAGAGGGCATGCTCCACCACTAACGGGTACGAATTAGGATGGCGCCACGAAGGGCACGCTCCACCACTAATCGTTTTTAACTCAAATGTTAGGGTGGTGCCACAGAGGGCATGCTCCACCACTAACGGGCGGTCTTGTGGAGAGGAAACTTGCTCTACACAAAGAACCAGGTCTGGATGATCATATGTGGAGGAAACTTGCTCCACACAGAGGATCGGGCTTAAATTGATCGTATGTAGAGGAAACTTGCTCTACATAGAGGATCGGGTTTAAATTGATCGTATGTAGAGGAAACTTGCTCTACATAGAGGATCGGGTTTAAATTTAGAATTTGAGATTTGAATAGTTTTGAATTGATTTGATTTTTTGAATTTTGAAGTTTGAATTTGAAGTTTGATTTTGAATTAAGAAATTTCTTTAATCCAGAAAATTTGAAGACTTTTTATTAACTTTGAATTTGACACTCATCTGGCATGGTACTTCCTGAAGAGCCTCCCCAATATTTAAAAATATTAGGTGGCATTCTCCAGGGTTGATCAATTAATGTTTGAAATTTTCTCAAAGACCGTCTCAACGACAGGAGGACACTCTTAAGTTGGCTCAAGCTCCTCCACCGATTTCTCGGTAGGCTAAGATATGTATCCAAAGAACCTAGACCAAGTCTTCTCCTTGGAAGGTTCTAAGTTGCTCTATCTTATCACAAGCTTTAACCAACCAGGCTTCAGACGATTTTAAGTTTCATTGAGCCTTAAAGACAAAGCTTTGCAAGGCCTCGAACTTCTCAAGTTGGAGTCGGGCACTCTGCTCAGTTGTGGATTGATTTTGAACGGTAATTCCCAGCATTACAAAATACTCCTCTAGTAGGGTTGATCTTGGACCCAGTATAAAGTGTAATTTTGTTGAAAAGGCTTTAAAGGAAGAGATGCCTCTGTGCAAGGACTTACACATTTCTCAAGGATAGGATTTGAATTCTTTTCAGGAGTAGAAGATTCGATCTTTCTATTAAGAAATTTCCTCTGACTTTTTTGGACCCTGTCGGAACGACATGTGGGAACAAATTTAGAAGTGCAGTAAGAAGTAGTGTTGACTCCAACCAATCTTGAAAAGATTTAAGGATTTAGGTTTTGTTGACCCAGACCAAGTTTCGTAGAAACTAAACTGGGGTCTCCCTTATACGAAGTTTGAATTAAAATTGATTTCAAAATGTTTAAGTTGAAGAGAGAAATTCAAATCTTTTCAATTCTCTTGCATAAGGTTCTTCTATCTGATAGAAAATTCACGCATGATGAAAAATCTGAAATCAGGATTTTCAAAGTCAAGTATTTAAAATTGATCAGATATTTTGAAATTTAACGATTCAAAGAAAGGAAGCCATCTCACTCTTCTTCTCTTTTTCTGGTGGCACATATTGCGCATCTTTTGACTTTTTGTGCACTTCGTGCACTTCTTGATTTTGGCGCATTCGCGCATCTTTTAATTTTTTTAGAGCATTCGCTCATCTTTTGATTTCAATTGAATTCGAGAAGAGGCTCCACTTTCTTCAAATACCTTAAATTGATTGATATTTTTATTTTGAATGCTGGGATTATATCTCAAGTATTAGAGAAGAAATTCGTTCTCTTATACAAGGAAGAATAATCCTCAAAGCACACTCAATCTTTTTTGACAAGAATGTCGACTTGACTAGGGAAATCTTTGAATAGATTCAAAGCATGCCTGAATCTCCTATTAAGATAGAAGATTGCTAGAAGCTTGATAACATTTTCATTTCTAAATTCAACTTAAATTTGAGATAGATTTTAATTCAAAGGTTAAATCAACCCATAAAAGCGGTGGGAGGGAGGGATATTCAAATATTTGATGGAATCAACTACAACTCTCTTCAGCTTAAGACTTAAAATAGAGGTCAATTTCGATTAGAAAGGTTTAATCAACTATCTTGAAAATCAAGATTTAATACACTTGAGAAATTGGAAACTTTCCTTTAAAGGTTGCAAGTCTAGGTGGCAAGACCCTTGTCAATCATGGAATTGAATTCCTACAATCTCTTGGAAGGGAGAGACTGTTATAGGATCTGCAACATCCCTAGAAAGCACGACATTACTGTAATCAAAAGATTTATCGTGATAGGACCCCGACGAAATTTAAATTTTGGCGGTATCACTATCTGATATAATCTTAGATTACTTCTCATCTCAAATTACTACTAGGCAAGTAGTTAAGAGAGTGGCACCCCGAGTGGTTTCTACTCCTCCTCCTCTGTAGATGATGTAGTGGGACACGTGTAGTAACGTGCCTTAACATCTTCTAGTAGAGTGGACGGATCATAACCTTCAGTTGGGGGCCTATAGCCTAATGTTGATGATTGCTCAATTCTTTCTTGCTCGAGTCTTTCTGTGTAGTAGTCAAGCAGGTGTATTGAAGATCGCACTCTCGTATCTACAACCTCCCTCCTTTGTGCAAGGAGAGGGTACGTAGAAGGAGCAACGAACTCTCGATTGGCCTCGAAGTCGGTCTTCTCTAAGGCTTCTAATTCAACAGTCTTTCTAGCCTTAAGATTCCTTTTTCTGGCTCTTCGAAGGTAATTCTTCAACTTGTTCCTACCGACGACAAGTGTGCTAGAATTTGATCTGATCTCAGATTGAGATGGTAACTCTCTTGTCATTATTGACTTCTGGTTTGATCCTCCTGAGTAGAGAGTACAGTGGGTACAGAGGCGACAACAACCTCCATCTTGGCGATGGGGGAGTCAACTCTTGACCCTAAAGTAATCTCAACTAAAGGAGACTTTCCTAGTATCGCGGAAGACAGATCAAAGATTCTTTCTCCATTAACTGAAATCTCGAGGTTCTGAAATTTCATTTCGTATTGAATTAAATTGCCATTAAGAATTTCTTCTACAGGCACATCTCTATTCAATGAGAAGACGAGTTTCCCAGCCATTTGAGTGTTTGATTTCCTGGAATTAAGAAATTAACTTAAATTAGTGATTTGAAATTGAATTTGAATTTTAAGTTTGATTAACTTCATTCAAAATTTTATAACTCAATCATATTCAGTTTACACTGAACACGTGGGTTCATAAAATTGACGAATGAAAATCAAGACTTGAATTTGACTCTTTCGCTACACCAATTGATTTGGGGCAAAATGTCAAAATTTTGATTTGGATTTGCAATCAAATTAAGATTGAATTTAAAGTTGAAATCAAACTTGATTTTAAGGTTGATATTGAATTTGGCTTAAAATCGAATTTGCAATTAAAGTCGAGTGGATCTTCTTCGAATTTTGTAACTCAACACACTGAGTTTCACTCAGTCACGTAGGTTCACAAAATTAACATGAAAAATCCAAAAGTCAGGCTTGACTCCTTCATTTCACCAATCGACTTGGGATGAAATGTCAAAGCCTAGATTTTGACTTTAAAAATCAAGATTATAGTTGATTTCAAGGTTGAAGTTAAACGATTCTAGAAAGAATTTAAGAGTTTGAAAATCTGGCATCATCCCTCTTTATTTTGAAATTCAATATATTGAACTTGCGTTCAACATAAAGGTTAACAAAAATTTAGAGAGGGGAAGATTCTTAAAAGTCGACCCGACTCTTTCACCCCGATGAACTGTTCGAGAGTGAAATGTCAAAGCTTGACTTTGCCAAAAAGATTCAAACTCTAGAATCAAATTTGGACTAGAAATTTGTATTCTATCACACATACCAAATTATAGGAATTATAATTTCATATGTAATGATAGAATACATTGATTGATTGAGATTTGAAAGTGATTGAATTTTGCTTAAAGGATTGAAATTTTGATTTTGAAATTGAAGGGTCTTCTGTAAATTGTGAAACTTAGCATGCTAATTATTTATTCGCATGCAAGTTTGCAACATTTACAAAAGGATTCGGCTTGACTCTTTCGCACTACCAAATAACTTGGAGGCAAAATGTCAAAGCCCGATTTAAAGGGAGGTTTCCTACACTCACCTCTCGTTTGACATGTCTTAATTGAGTTGGCCACACTCACCCAAGAGAGAAATGGGAGAGGGACCAACGGAGAGAAAGGTAGTTAAGACTACCGATTCAATAAAATTCAAACCGCTATTAAAGATGGAAAGAGAGATTATCCCAGCCGCGCCATTTTTTGTTTGGGGTATTAAAAAAAAGTTTCTTTTCTCATATATGTTTTTTAAAAATATTTTAATTACTCTTTTGCGATTATTAAATTTAAAATTCTGATTTTATAATAGAACTCAGGATTAGAAATGATATATCACCTCAAAAAGGGTTAAGATATCATTCACTAATTGATTCATATTATAGGACTTTAACGTCGTCCTTATTATCGTAGTCAAATCCAAGAGGAATCGTATTTAACCTCGAAAGATCAAAATAGGATTTAATCTCGTATTTGACTAAGCTAATATGGATTGAAGATCATTAATTTCATAATTAGAATTACGATAATAACTGATATATCTCTCCGAAGAAAGAAAATATCAATTATTATCGACCGTCTAAAAATGACGATAACGATCATTGGATTTTCCAAAAATAATTAATTAGAGATTTTGAAATATTTCAATTTTGAAAATTAGATATGGGTTACTAAATCTCCTACGAGCGCAAGCCCTCGTAGTTAATTACATCGTAGGAAAATTAGAGATTTTCCTACGAAAACTCTCGATTAAAATAGCGATATGAATTTTATTTAGAATTCGAAGTAAATATCAAAGGAAGTTAAGGTTTGAATTTCAAGGGGGATTAGTTCAAGATTGAACACTTATTTTCGGAGCCAAAGGAAGAGGAGTAGGGAATGTTTTGAGATTCTGAAATAATTCAGAAAACATCCCAACCTATCCTAAGTGTTAGGCTTATATTTGATTGAAAGAAAATTTTAATTTGAGTGGTCGATTTTATTAGAAATTTGGGATTCAATTCCCGAAAATTGAGGTCTTATGGCCCAAACCGGCCTCAGAACCTAAGTCTAAACTGGGTACTAAAAAGTGACCCGAAACCTAGCTAGTGCAATGCGAATCTGGTCTTACCCCGGCCTGGATTGGGGAGCCAGCTAAACCACCTAAACGATTTCAAAATATGAGTCCGGTCTTTTTATGTAGAGTGATAGGGACGTTATTTAAGATATGTTTTTGAGAACGGGGCCGACATCTAGAGCGGATCCTAATTGGCCCCTTAGACTCATGTTGGGTATTCGATGTCTAAGTAATGCAATTAAATATTAGACTCTTTTAAATTTGTTGCTAATGCGATGCATGCTAATTGACTCGATTGAATGCAAAATTTGTATGTAGCAGTTTAAAAATTTTGGCTTAGAAAAATAGGTTTTTCCCTAGAGATTGCATAACATCCCCTTGACAGATCGGCACCCTCATAGGCCAGGTGGTCTGCCAGAACCCGCAGGCGGGGAGATGCCTAACAAGGTTGAGAAAGTACAATATGTATGCATGAAAAACCCTCGCGGCGAGTCCGAGCTTACTTCTTAGGACCGTTTAGAGTTTCTATCTTATCTTAAAATTTTTATTTAATTAAAATAGAAGAATTTTTTGACAGACCCCTAAGAGCCTAATTCGTATTCCAGACTAAATCAAAGACGGCATGCATATAAAAAGACTAGAAAAGACAGGAATTCTAATGCACAATCAATTAAATAAATTAACTACATTAAATATATCAAATTGAATGTCCATATGGCAAGTGCCACTAATTATTACATCTCAAAAGTTACAATAAATTAAAGTGGCGGGCACCACTGACTACAACCCGGATTTCTAATCCTAAATCAAATGGTTTTGAGACTTGGGATTCTTCTCGTTGTCCAATCCTTCATCTTCTCACAAACATCTTGATTCGTCGGTTCAGGATATCCAAATGGAAAGAAACTCCCCCTTGATCGAGGTGTTATCTTTCCTCTTTGGATATTTGCAAAGTATCCTAATTTGAATTCCAAATGGAAGAAGACTCTCCCCTTTAGGGATGTCTTCACCTCTTTGGAATTCAAATTGGATATCTATATCCCAATCTCAAACCATTTAAATAAATACAACCTTAATCAAATTTACATCTCAAATTTAAAACAAAAATCTAGACTCGATCCTGCAAGGTTATCCTAATAATCAACAGTTATATCTATAGTCCCAAGCAATTAATATTCAATCTCAAGCAGTTAATATTCAATCTCAAGCAGTTAATATTCAAAATCTAAATGCTCAATCAATTGCAACATAAAATGCAATAAATAAATAAACAATCATATCAATCCTAGGCTAGCAAACAGCATGCAGTGAAAACCACGAAAAACTCGGCACACAGCAGAAAAAGTAAAACACCGGCCTATCCTAAAACTAGAGTCGGTTATCCTAGCACAACATCTAAAGTGTGTGAGGTAGGTCGTGTGGTTTTGATGTGTCCTAAATAGGATTATTAATTAGAGTTGTTTCAAGTTCGATTGGTTGAAAGGCTTAAGGGATTTTTAATTAGAATTTAAATATTAATATTTTAAATCTTTTAAAATCAATTATTTAATTATTTGTTGGAAACCACCTTTGTTTCACACCGAGGCCGTGAAGTTTATTTCACCTTCCTTGGGGCTGAGTGAACAGCCTCGTAGGCCTGGGTTACCCAGTGGTACCCGATATGATTAAGTGTTTTAATAATTGATTAAAGATTGAGAGTTAATAAGCTTTATTAAAAGTGTTTGGTTGCTGATTTTTAAAGATTTTGATTAATTTAAGTTTGCCATTAATCGATTCGTGGCGTTGTGCCACCAGGCTCGAGGAACCAGCCTCTTAGGACACGTAGCCCCGCAGCCCGGAGTAGTCCAGCCGATAAACCAAATTAATGTAGTTAAATTAGAAGTTTTAAAGGTTAGATTATTAATAATTAATTTATTTTTAAGGTTTAACACCCCTTGGAATCCATTCGTGGCGTTGTGCCACCAGGCTCGAGGAACCAGCCTCCTTAGGACACGTAGCCCCGCAGCCCGGAGTAGTCCAGCCAATAAACTTCATCTTTAGGATGGTTGTTGTGTTTTAAAATGTTTGTTGAATGTTTTAAACATTAAGTTAACATTTTCTGGAGTTTCAAAGTAATTTTGAGTTTTATGAATTTTTGAATATTTTAATCATTTAATTAAGGGGTTGAAAATTGACTTTTTGATTAAGCTCAAATTCTGGAAAGTTTGTATTTTATTAAAATACTAGACCTTACTACGATCAGTTAGAAGGTAAGTACGTTGAAATCGGATTTTTCTACATTTTATTACGAAGGTTTGAAGTTTTGAACTAGATTTGAACTATGGTTGACCGATTTGTTGACTTTTTGAAATATTACAGATTTATGAAGTTTAACATTTTTAATAAATACTAGAGCTTATTAGGAGTTGAATGCAAGTGAGTTTGTTCAATTTGGATTTTTCTGGAATTAATTATGAAGGTTTGAAGTTTAGGTATTTAATGAATTTTGAAAATTACTTAATTAAAGGGTCATTTGTGATTTTCCTCCAAATGAATCCCAAACTCCTTGAAATCAACTCCAAAGGTCAGAACTGACCTAAGGAGAGATTCCCAAGTGTTTGGGAAATTTTGGAATTTTTAATAATTATTAATTAATTATTTTAATTAAATATTGATTTTCACTTAAAATTAGATTAAGGTTTAAATTGCTGTCAAATAATTTTGGTTTTAATTTTCATTGGTTAAGGGTTTAATTATGGTCAGTTAGAGGGCTTAAACTTAATTTTTGGATTTAAAATGGATTTATTACATTTTCTGGAAGTTTTATGGCTTAATTAGGGTTTAATCTTAATTAAGTTAATTAAGAGGATTAATGAATTCAAAAATCAGTAAGAAAATTCCCTAAGGCTGAGAATGTCACTAAGTTTAAGTGTTCAAAGTTTTGAGTCAAAAGAGTATGTATCCTAATGATTGAAAGCTCTAAGTTTTCTAGCAAGAGTCCTTAATTATTGTCCTTAATGATGTCATTAAGTTAATTAGGTTCAAATCAAAGTCTTGCTAACCCTTGACTTAACATATAAAGAATGCATGAACACATAAACACATTCAACACCTAAATCTAGGAGATCCTTAAGTGTGTGTGTGCTCCTACACATACAAAAGCTAAGAGTAATTACCATGAATATTAAATTGATTAGTGGATAATTGAAAATTAATTACCCACTAATCCTCCCCCACAATTACTATTCACGTAAGCTTAACCTATGCTTAAAATTTCAAGGGGCCTCTTAACACCTAAAGATTTAAATAAATATAAATTTAAACTAGTTTTGAAAATATATACATATATAAACTTTAAAGTAGAAAATATTTTAATATATATATATATATATATATATATATATATATATATATATATATATATATATATATATATATATATATATATATATATATATTATATATATATATATATATATATTATTAAAAGAATTTTAAAATGGTTAAGAGGTCCACTGAATTTTAAAGTTATATGAAAATAAATTTTTAATTTTAAAATAAATAAGACAATATTTAATTAAATATCAATTAAATATTAAAGATAATTAAAATAATTTAAATTATTCAAAATAAGTTGATATTTAAATCTTAGAATTAACTTTAAATTAAGGTTTTTTTAAAAATTCAAGAATTTTGATGTATTACTTAAATATTTCTGATTTAAATTAAATATATTTAAAATTTTTGAAGTTTTAAGTTAATTAAGTGAATTTAAAGTTACTTGAAAATGATTAATACTTAAAATAACTCCATTTTTTTTTTAAATTACATTTAATTTAAGCATAGATACGTTTCTGAAATTTCAAAATATATTTTAAAATATAATTTTGAATTATTAAACATATATATTTAATCAAATTTTTTTGTTGATTATCAATTAAAAATATAAAATATTTAATAATCAAAATAGTTTAAAAATATATATATATATATATATATATATATATATGATATTTCAAATTGAATTTAATTTTAAATTAAAGATCACATTTTTCTGAAAAATTTGATAGGTTATATTAAAATTTTGGAATTATATTTAATTTTATATTAATTTTTAAAGTTTTCTGCCATGAAAATGATTTAAAAAATCATTTTCAATATAATGGCAGCGCCGGCGGCCACGTGGCACCTCCCAGTTCGTCCAGCGAAACACGGCGGCGGCGGTCAAGTGGGTCCACGCGCTTTCCACTTAATCCAGTCAGCAGATGCCGCTGGCCGTCCGATCGGGTGCCTATGCCATTCAACGGTCTGGATGAGAACAGGCGGTCTGATCTCGCGGAGGAGGATCAGACGGCCAGATCTCGATCCCGCGGTTCGGATCAAGGGCCGAGATTGCGCCATACGGGGTTTCGATCCCGTGGAAGACTCCCGCGGTAGGACAATACACGGAATGCCGTGATCCCAACCGTTGATCACGAAATCAACGGTGCGGAACACGCAGGGTCCATGCACGAGCCGGACCGAGATCCTAAATTAGAAAACCACTTCGTTCTCTCAACACACTCGATCAAATTAAATAAAATTTTAAACTTGGATTGCTTGAGTGAACAGAAGTTCTGGGGAGTTAATTTTAACGTTTAAAAAGAACGTATTAAAAATCTATTTAATGCTAAGTGTTTTAGACTAGGGTAAGGGATTTTCACCTTGATAATGGACGGATTAATCCGTTTAAAGGTTTGTTGCATTTGTTGGCTGTCCACGCTCCTTTTTGTAGAAGATCTCTCGAGCTTTCAACGCCTAGATCGACGGCAAAACGCCTTGGACGGAGTAGGCCTTCGGTTTGGCCGGAAACTCGCCGCCGGCAAGGTTTGGCCGGCTGGATTTTGGTCTGAAAGTGTGAAAGAGCCTCTTGGGAGCTTAAACGAAAAGAGTATTCATCTGGATAGCTTGAGTGTGGAGAGAGAGGCTCTAGGTTAGAATGGGGGCTCATTAGGGTGTTTTTCCCCTATTCAAACGTCCCCAAGTTAAATCAATGGCTAGGATTGACTGGATGGACTCCTAGATTAATGCCAAGTGTCCTGAGAGTTGGTGAAAAGCTGGGAGTAAGGACAGGGAAGGACATCCTAGGTGGAAAGTCCATTTGGTCCCCATTTGGACACATGGATCAATAGGGGCCATTGGATTTAGATCCAAAGGCTTAGAATACTTCTAGGAATGTTCTAGAGGCTGTATTAACAGCTGGATTAGATGGGATTTGAGCTAATGAATTTTAATCAAGGTTTTGAACCATTTGGAGGCTACTTTGACCCCCCCATTGACTGTTTGACCAGTCAATGGGTCAAGGTAGCTGATGTGGCATGCAAGGTGGCAAGGAGGGACCTCTTGAGTGTTGGGTTCAAAGAGGTTGAGGTGACTCACACTTGCTTGAACATTTAAGCCTCTTAAAGCCCTTAAGAGACTTGTTGACTGTGTTGACCAGTCAACTAACCCTCTTGACTGCTGAGGCGGCAGTCGAGGTGGTCCTACAGATTGATTAAAATGAATCAAAACCAAAGCCAAGTGAAAGGATGGAGGTTTAAATTTGATATGGGGTTTTGGAATAGATTTAACCCAACCTTAGAGTTGACTTGGTCAACTCTACTTGAATTTGATTGACCAACATCTCAAAACATGGCTAGGCCATAATTAGAAGTTGGTTTGAAACTTAAAAATGAATTCAATGGATTAAATGGGTTAAAATAACCCATTAAGACCTTAAGGGAAATTTGAGTCAATCCTGGTTGACTTGGTCAACCAGGTGGGTCCAGAGTCTGAAAATAGGTTCGATCAATTTGAATTAATATTTGGAGACCATTGGAGGTGGTCCCAAGGTCTGAGGAGGTCAATTCAGTCAAAATGGCCGTTTTGACCCTTAAGGGCCCATTTGGTCAACCTAGGTTGACTTGGTCAACTAGGTTGACCCAGGGTCTGGGTTTGGGTCGAACAGGTTTCAAATGACATTTGAAACTTGCTGAAAGTGATTACATTCAATTCGGAGTTCGTTTGGTTTAAAATCACCGTTTGAGCCCCATAGGGGCATTTTGGTCATTTTGACCCCTGGTCAACTGGGGGTCAAAGTGGGTCTACCAAAATGCAGTTTAATGTTCAACATATCAAGATTAAAGGTCTGGAAGTGACTAGAGGCTTTGGTGAAGGCTCTAAGGTCAGAATCTTCAAAGTGACAGGTCCAGTGGCATAGGCTGTAAATATTTGAAGGTTTTACAGCCTTTGAGTTTCGATTAAGTTTTTGAGGTTAGAGACCTCGGAATGGGCTCAAATTTAGAGGGTTGCCTCCAGAGACATGTCCCATCAGTATGCAACTGACAGACTCTGAATCGGAGGTCATTTAACTGGGTTTCAAAGTGTTTGAAATTTCAACGGAAAAGGCCTTTAGGACAAAACCCTTGGACCTTGGATTTGGCTTAATTGACCTAAGATCTAGGTAGATCTTAAGGTTTGAATAGATCTTAAAATTAAGAATCTAGAAGAATCCTATAGGCTAAGAAATTCCTAGAACTTGGAATCCAGAAGAAGTTTAGGATCTAGAGTAGCTCCTAAGGTTTAAGCTCTAGAAGAATCCTAGCCTAGATCCTAGGGTCAAGATTCTAGAAGGATCCTAAAATTTAACTTAATTTAAAAATTAAATTAATTTAGGATCAAGAGTAGTCCAAGTGACCTCATACAAAAATGAGGTCAACAAGTTCAGAGAGACTTCTGCCACATCCAAGTGCAACTTCTCTTCCCCCTCCACTCCAGAACTGCTCCCACCTTCCTCCTCGTCTTCCTCGTTATCACAAACAAGGAGAACCTGAAGAGTTCGGTCTCTACACTTATGCCCTGGCATATACTTCTCATCACATCGGAAGCATAACCCCTTTGCTCTCTTTTCATGTACTTCCTTCTCAGTCAGCCTTTTGAACTGTCCCCCAGTTCCTCCACCAGATCTCTCCTTGGGCACCTCCCTCTGGGTCCCTGGGGCTACCCCTTTGGAGGGTAATACAACGGTAGTCATCTTGTACGATCCCCCTGAGTAGTTGCCTCGAGCTCCTCTTTCTGATATCTTCTGATCTTCCACAAATTGTGCAAGCTCCATAGCCTTGCCTAAGTTCCTTGGCTCCAGCACTCTGGCAGCTGTTCTTATCTCCGGTTTGAGCCCCTTCATGAAATTCCCCTCCAGGGCCGATTCGGAGATGTGATCCAGATGGCTAGCCAAGTACTCGAATCTGTCCCGGTAGTCGGCCACGGTCCCCTCCTGAGTCAGAGCAAAGAACTACTCATAGAAGTCTCCTCCCCCATCGGCTCGGAAACGCTCTAATAAACAATCCTTGAACTCTCGTCAATTCCTGATAGGCTCTCTCCTGTCTCGCCACTGATACCAGGCCAACGCCTTCCCTTCCAGACACAATCATACCTCCATCAGCTTCTCATCGTCTGTCAACCCGTTGACAGCAAAGTAACGCTCTACCTTGTATATCCATCCATGGCCATCTTCACCCTCAAAGATGGGCATCTTCAACTTTCTCACCTTCGGATCCCTTCCGTTACCCCGGTACTCTCCATAATCTCCCATTCCTCGCAGAGGAGGTGCTCCCCAAGTGTCCCGGTCCTCCCTCCGACGTTGGTATCCGAATCCGTCGTCATATTCCCCTCTTCCTCTTTCAAAATCAGCACATCGACACTGAAATTCAGCACCTCGACGCTGATATTCTTCTCTTCTTTCACCAAAATCTGCATTTCCCTCATATTCCCCTCTCCTGCCTTCAAAATCAGCTCCCTGACGCTGAAAATCAGCACCTCGACGCTGAAAATCAGCACCTCGACGATCATTTCCCATGCTCATCTCCTCTCTAGAAAGTGGCTCTAGAGGTGGCATGTCGTCATCTCCCTCAAGGATCTCTACATCCTGATTCCTCCTCCCCCTTCGCGGGTTCGGATTTCCTCCTACGCCGTGTCTCCGGTAGTCTCTCTTGCTTCCGACGTCGTCGGATTAGTCTTCATCTCCAATAATTTCTTCATCATTTCTTCTATCACTATGAACTTCCCATCCAACCATTCATTATTGGCGGTGATTTCAAGGAATTTTTCCTCCAAATCTGATTTTAATTGGCCAAATTCGCCTTTCAGGACTTCGATCTTCTTTCCGGCCATCTTTCTTTCTACGAGTCACAAGAAATCTTCCTCCGAATGCCAAAAATCCGCTGAAATTTTAGGATTTCAGCCGCCGATGGTCCCAAAAACGACGCTCTGATACCAATTTGATAGGAAACACTTGGATCCCCAAGTGTTTCTCATCGAAACTGAAGTAGATCCAATGAAATATTGCTGTCCACAGCATAAAAACAGCAAAAACACCAAGAAAACTGAGAGAAAACGTAGGGAAATTTATAGACAAACGATGCAAACACTTTTATTTCAATAGAGGATTAAAAGCACTTGCAAGATACAACTTTCCTTCAATTCGAGAGAAAGGAAAAACTCTCCAACGATCTCAGGCAAAGCCAAGAGCCCAAGAACACCAAACCCTATATCTCAAAAATAATTCAAATGCAAGATGCCTCCAAAACTCCCCCTCATCCCTAATTAAAGCAAAAGGATTAAAGCAAAATACCTAATTAGCCCCTAATTCAAATAATTTCCCTCCCAAACATTAAAACAGCCCATAGAGGGCCCCACCTAAGCTCCGCCCCCTCCCCTGACCTGATTCCACCGAACATAGACCCGGACTGGTCCAGGTTGGACCGGTCCAGCCGGCCCCTCCTGGGCCGGCATAACATAGACCTAAAAAGATTTGGTTCGAAAGTATTAGAAATGATTTTTTTATTAGATTTAAATTTGAATTTGACTCTTAATAGGACACAATGAAAAAAAATTTATGTAATCGGCCCCACATAGTGCGATAAAGCCTTGATGATGATGATGTTAGCTTTAGATTTTATGTGAATATTGTATAGTTCTTGATTTTTGCTAATTTTGTTGAAAATGTCTATATAATATAAAATATAAATGGTGCAACGATCATTAGCATTGTTCATCTCTCCATAATCCAGGGAAGAATTGTTTCAATGAGTGGAATATTCCAAATTTGGCCTTTTATCTTCCTGATCACCCCCAATTAGAAATATAGTAGAATTTTCAATTTTTTTTAAGAACAAGTACAGCTCCAACAATAACTTGAAGAAAAACTATGGAGCTGCAACATTTCGTGTCATTTTTGCTAATGACACATCGAAATATCCCAAAAGACTAATATTAATACATAATTTAGAACAGCTAAAATCAACATTGTTTTAGTTTAGAAATCAACATGGTATTGTTAGGCCTATTCAGGTTTACAAAAGGAGGATTGATGGGGTCCGCCCCCTTTAATGATGCCACCCATTTGGAGCAATAGGGAGAAGGGGCTTTGGGAGGCTAGTTTGAGAGGAAAATTTTGAATGTGAGATGTTTGAAATTAGGAAATGAATTGTATTAGTAAGGGGGCTGGTTGGAGGGTGGGGGCTCATGCTTGAATATTTGTGTTCTCTTGAGTTATTGGGTGTTTGGGCTCTATATTGCTTTTCTAGAGATTTGGGAGAGAACGATCCTCCTCTCGAATTGAGGATCACTTGTATCTTGCTTTGTCTTTGTTTGGCTTGATTTTCTCATTGCAATCCATCATTTGGGGGCTGTTGTTCCGCCCAGATTTTGCATTATTCTCATTGTTTTCACCAATTAGTGATAGGTTTGCTTGCGAACTCAAGTATTTTCATTGGGGATTCTTGCGAACTTAAGTATTTCCTATCAAATTGGTATCAGAGCATCATCTTGGGACCATTGACGATTGAATTTTTCAAACCTTTGCAGGTTTTTTGCATCCGGTAGAAGCTCTCTTGAGATCCTTGAGAAGAAAGATGGCCAGAAAGAAGGTTGAATTGTTGGAAGGTGAAATTGGGCAATTAAAATCGGATTTGGAGGGAAAATTCTTTGATTTTCAAAATCAAATATCCTCCAACAATGAAAAGTTGAAAGGGAAGTTCACTTTGATGGAAGAGGTGTTGAAGAAACTATTAGAGGTGAAGACCAATCCGACGACATCGGAAGCAAGGGAGACCACTGGCGGCCATGGTATAAGAGGAAATCCGAACCCGTTTGCGGGGAAAAAAAATCCTTAAGTGGAGATCCTAGAGGGGAGGACGACATGCCACCTCTACCACTTTCTAGAGAAGAAATGAGCATGGGTTACGAAAAGAGGTGTGCTGATTTTGTGGGAAGAAGGGGGGATTTCCACCACCGAGGTGCTGATTTTGAAATAAGGAGAGGGAAAGTTGATGAGGATTATGGTTATGATCGCCGGAGGGAAGATCGTGATAGCTGGGGAGCACCTCCAGTTCGTGGCATGGGAGGATGTGGAGGATCCAGGGGCAATTGGGGTGACCCGAGGGTCAGAAAGCTGAAGATGCCCATCTTAGAGGGCGATGATGGACATGGTTAGATCTACAAGGTGGAACGGTACTTTTCCATCAACGGGCTGATAGAGAAAGAGAAGCTGACAGCGGCAGGACTATGCTTAGAGGGAAAGGCACTGGCTTGGTACTAATGGAGGGACATGAGGCAACCCATCAGGAGCTGGAGAGAATTTAAGGCATGCTTATTGGAACGTTTCCGAACCGGAAGGGGAGGGGACTTCTATGAGCAATTCTTTGCCTTGACGCAGGAAGGGACAATAGCAGAGTACTGTGATAGGTTTGAGTACCTAGCTAGCCTACTGGACCGTCAATCTAAGACTGTGCTTGAGGGAAACTTCATGAAATGTCTCAAACCGGAGCTCAAAGCAGCTGTTACAGTGATGTGACCGTGCGACTTGGGGTTGGCCATGGAGTTCGCCCAACTGGTTGAGGACCAGAAGCATCTGAAGAGGGGGGCTCATGGCAGTAGTTCCGAGGGATCCTACAAGATGACTACAACTTTTCTAGCTCCCAAAGGAGTTGTACTAGGAGGATCACGGGAAGTACCAAGCGAGAAGTTTTGAGGAGGAAGACCTGGAGGGCATTTTAAGAAGCTGACAGAGAAGATCCAAGAGAAGCGGGCTAAGGGATTATGTTTCAGGTGCGATAAGAAGTACATGCCAGGGCATAGGTATAAGGACCGAACTCTTCAGGTTCTCACCATCTGTGATGACGAGGAAGCTGAAGAGGGAGGTGGAAGTGGGTTAGAGATGGAAGAGGAGGAGAAGTTGCATTTGGATGTGATAGAAGTCTCCCTAAACTCAATAGTGGGATTCACTCCAAATCACACTATGAAGGTGAAGGGAGATATAGATGATAGGGATGTGGTAGTGTTGATAGATAGTAGGGCAACCCACAATTTCATCTCCACCCAAATTATTGATCAATTGGGGTGAAACTAGTGGACACAGGAGGGTACGGGGTGATGATGGGCACCGAAAAGGTAGAAATGGGCAGAGGAGTTTGTAGGGGAGTGGTGTTGAACTGTTGACCATTCAGGGGATACATGTGAGGGAGGATTTTCTTCCCTTGGAATTAGGGAGTACGAATATCATCTTAGGGATGAAATGACTACAAACCTTGGGGGAGACCAAGGTGAATTGTGGAGCACTGAGAATGGAATTGGTGGTGGGGGGAAGGAGAATGGTGATACAGGGAGATGTCGGGTTGTCTAGAGGGGAGTGTCTCTCAAGTCCATGATCAGAACCATATAGGAGGTTGGAGGTGGATATTTGGTAGAACTGCAACGATTTGAGAGGGCCAGTGTGGGGGAAGAGGAGGACATTCCTCTTGTAGTGCAACTAGTCATACAGCAGTTCAGTGAGGTGTTCCAGCCACCTCAAGGATTACCACCACTCAGAGAACAGAAGCATGCAATTCTTCTAAAGGAAGGAGTGTCACCGATTAGTGTACTACCCTACCGCTACCCCCAGATTCAGAAGGATGAAATTGAGAAGCTAATTAGGGAGATGTTGGAGCCTGGGATCATCAGACCAAGTGTAAGTCATTTCTCTAGCCCGGTGTTACTAATCAAAAAGAAGGATGGGAGCTGAAGGTTCTGTGTGGATTACAGGGCATTAAATAAGGAGACTGTACCGGATAAATTTCTCATTCCGGTGATTGATGAGCTTTTGAATGAACTATATGGAGCAGTGATGTTCTCCAAACTGGATTTGAAGACGGGATACCATCAGATTCGGATGAGGGAGGAAGACATATCAAAGACAGCATTCCGGACACACGAGGGGCATTATGAGTTTCTGGTTATGCCATTTGGGCTGACCAACGCCCCTACTACTTTCCAGTCATTGATGAACATGATGTTCATACATTATCTCCAGAAGTTTGTGCTGGTGTTCTTTGATGACATCTTGGTGTATAGCAGAATTGAGGAGCATCTGAAGCATTTAAAGTTGGTATTGGGAGTTCTACAGGAGCATCAGCTGAGGGTCAAATTGAAGAAGTGTTGTTTTGCCCAAACCAGTGTGGAGTACTTGGGTCATATCGTGTCCAAGGAAGGGGTGGCAGTTGATCAGTCAAAGGTGGAGGCTATGTTGAGATGGCCCTTACCTAAGAATCTGAAGGAGTTAAGAGGATTCTTAGGGCTGACAGGATACTACAGGAGATTCGTTAAGGGGTACAGTACTATAGCATGATCACTGATAGAGCAGTTGAAGAAAGATGAATTCC
The DNA here is from genome assembly GCA_016618105.1 of Dendrobium huoshanense. Classification (NCBI taxonomy): domain Eukaryota; kingdom Viridiplantae; phylum Streptophyta; class Magnoliopsida; order Asparagales; family Orchidaceae; genus Dendrobium; species Dendrobium huoshanense. The sequence continues at coordinate 6,511,129 of CM028358.1, read as the reverse complement.
TATGGGGAGAGGCAGTCACAGCAGCATTTGAGAAACTAAAGAAGACTATGACCACAGTACCCATCTTGGCTCTACAAACTTTACTCAGACCTTCATAGTGGAGACATATGCTTCAAGATACGGATTAGGGGCAGTACTCGTGCAGGATAGGCGACCCATTGCCTACTTCAACCAAGTGTTGGCAGCCAGAGCAAGGCTGAAATCAATCTATGAGACGGAGTTGATGGCTACATTTTAGCCATCCAGAAGTGGCGACCCTACCTGTTAGGTAGGCATTTCATTGTCAGAACAGATCAGATGAGCCTAAAATACTTGTTGGAACAGTGAATGGTGACTGAAGAGCATCAGAGATGGTTGTCAAAGTTGTTGGAGTATAATTTTGAAATCCAGTACAGACCAGGAAGGGAAAACAAGGCGGCAGATGCGTTGTCTAGATGTATGGGAGAGCTACAGAAAGTGGCAGTGTCTGTTCCTTTAATGCTGGATTGGGAGGACATTAAGGAGGAGAGCTCTAGTGATGAGAAGTTGGGGAAGATCAAGATGGCATTATTGAGGGAATGTGGTAGCCACCCAGGGTACTCATTAGAAGGGGACAGACTGCTGTATCAAGGGAGGTTCATGATGCCCAGGAGGCCAGGACCTCCATCCACATCCCAAACTTACTCCAGAAATTTCATGAAAGTGAGGTTGGGGGTCATTCAGGGGTGCAGAAGATCTACAGTAGATTAACGGCCGAGCTTTACTATAAGGGAATGCATAGAGATGTGGAGGAGATGGTGGCAAGGTGTGAGATCTGTCAGAGGAACAAATATCAGGCTATGTCACCAGGGGGACTACTACAACCATTGGCGTTACCAGGGCAGGTATGGGAGGATATATCTATGGACTTCATAGATAGGCTGCCCTGTTCAGAAGGCTTCACGGTGATTCTGGTGGTGGTGGATAGATTGAGCAAGTATGCTCATTTTATTCCCCTCTGACATCCTTACACCACGGTGACAGTGGCTTCAACTTTCATCAGAGAGGTGGTCATATTGCATGTGGTACCAGAGGCAATCGTGTCAGATAGAGATAAGGTGTTCCTCAGTCATTTTGGAGAGAATTGTTCAGGTTGCAGGGGACAGTCCTGGAGAGGAGCACCGCTTACCACCCATAGACAGATGGCCAAACAGAAGTGGTCAATAGAGGCTTGGAGACCTACTTGAGATGTTTTGTGTCAAAGACACCCAAGTTGTGGGCCAAGTGGCTATCATGGGCGGAGTACTGGTACAACACCTCATTTCACTCGGCTTCACATATGACTCCATTCAAGGTGCTCTACAGAAGAGACCCTTCTCACTTGGTGCACTTTGGGAGTAGCAGTACTCCAGTTTCTTCAGTGGAGGAGTACTTGGAGAAGAGAGATCGAGTGTTAGAGGAATTGAAGAAGCATCTACTGAGAGCTCAACAAATTATGAAGAAACAAGCTGATGGGCATAGGAAGGACATCCAGCTCGAAGTAGGAGAGAGGGTGTTCTTAAAGCTCCAACCATATCGACAAAAAGCAATTGTCAACAGGAGAAATGAAAAGCTCGCTCCAAGATACTTTGGGCCCTATGTAATATTGGACAAAATTGAAGTGGTAGCATATCGACTGCAACTACCACCCACGGCGACTATTCATCCGATTTTCCATGTGTCGCAGCTGAGAAGAGTCATTGGAGATTACACAGCCAGCTCGGAGTTACCGGCAACACTTACTGAGGACTTGGAGGTGATTCTAGACCTTAGAATTGATGGGGGTTCACCAGAAAGAAGATGGAACTAAAGAAGTGTTAATCAAGTGGAAGAATCTGTCTGACTATGATGCCACGTGGGAACCATTCGAGAGGGTGAAACACCAGTTTCCTAGTTTTCACCTTGAGGACAAGGTGATTCTTTGGGAGGGCAGTATTGTTAGGCCTATTCAGATTTACAAAAGGAGGATTGGTGGGGTCTGCCCCCTTTAATTTTGCCGCTCATTTGGAGCAATAGGGAGAAGGGCTTTGGGAGGCTAGTTTGAGGAAAAATTTGAATGTGAGATGTTTGAAATTAGGAAATGAATTGTATTAGTAATGGAGCTGGTTGGAGGGTGGGGGCTAATGTTTGAATATTTGTGTTCTCTTGAGTTCTTGAGTGTTTGTGCTCTAGATTGCTTTTCTAGAGATTTGGAAGAGAACGATCCTCCTCTCGAATTGAGGATCACTTGTATCTTACTTTGTCTTTGTTTGGCTTGACTTTCTCATTGCAATTGATCGTTTAGGGGCTGTTTTCCCGCCCATATTTTGCATTATTCTCGTTGTTTTCACCAATTAGTGATAGATTTGCTTGCGAACTCAAGTATTTCCCTTGGGGATTCTTGCGAACTCAAGTATTTCCTATCAGGTATCAAAGGAGAACTATAACTGATGTAAACCAAACTTCAAACAACAACAACAAGCATTTATCCCACTATGGGATAGGCTACATGAATCCTTTTTCTTCATTGTGTCCTGTTAAGAGTCAAATTCTAATCTAAATCTAATAAAGAATGTCATTCCTAATATTTTCTAACCAAGACTTCTTAGGTCTACCTCTACCTTTCTTAACATAACTCCAATATAATACACTACTTTCATAACCAGCTCATCGGAAGGTCGCCGTTTTATGTGACCAAACCATCTAAGAAACGCTAAGGCAACTCTCTCTAATCTTATCTTCCACGGGAGCTACTCCAATCTTTTCACGTATATGCTCAAAAAATATTAAAGTCGCAAACTCATATGAGTAGCTTTCAAAGATATCTTGCTAACTGATTCAAAAACTTCACCCATCAATCAAGGGTACACACTTATTAATCAAAAGAGTTTGTTGCTAAGATAATTCGTATAATAGAATTTAATAATAAAAAATTCGCCTTAAACATAGAAAAAAATTCACCTTAAACATAGAAATTGGTGAAAGTATCAAAATCTTGGGCAACTGTCAACTAACCATATTTGTTTCATTAAAGTTATTTTATGTAAAGTTTGTTGTATTTTCCAATAATAGTCAGTACAATACATTGAACCTTGCCCAACCCTACAAATAAGGTGCTCGAGAATGAGTTTAAAACATGTTCATATCACATCAACCACATAGTTTTTGACATCGAAATATAAAAAGACTATAAACTTCTCTCCATAAATATCTTTTTTCTCTCTTTTCTTTCTTTTAGGATCAAATCAAGAGTGAAAGTAAGGTATTGATAATTGATATCACCAGAAACAGATCTAGATCCAACATCCTAAAAAGAGCAATGAGCATGAAAGATGTCGTAAACAGGAAATTCAACTATGGAATGCCGCAATAAAAGAAAGAGAGCACCACAAATTGAGCAACAAGATTAGATAACTATTGGAGTGAACAAAGGAAACCCATCTTCCTAATAAGGCTGAGAGAGAGTCAAAGAGTTCAAATGAGATGAAAGATTGGAGAAATACCAAATTGTAGTCACTCTACGAGGAGGATAAAGCACACAGTGGTGAGACCAAGAGTTTTAGTGGTTCAGTTTGAAGACTAGCATCCACTTTCAAAGTAGTTGAGAGGTAATACACACATCTCAGTGAACCTAAAAGTATAAATGACACGTGTCCAAGGTTGAAGTGGGCCCTCCTAAGAAGACAGAGGTAAATGGAGCATGGAGATTTATATTCAAGGAAAAATGTAGAGAAGAGAAATCACATTAGATTGGAAGAAAGATAAAAAATAATAGTCTATGACCTCAATGAGTTCAGTGAGAACAGTGAATATATTTGATTAACTTTAAAATAGCTTTAAGCTCAACCACCAACCTCGGAAAGATTCGTAAATGCCTATCTGCATAAGTGAATGTTCGCCTTTATAAATGTATAACTCTCTTTAGTGAACGACTGATGAGATATTTATAATGGGCTAGAATGGCAGCAACCTAGAAATATTAATGATAGACCGATGGACTTGATATACGACGAAGCTAGGTTTGCTGAATTATCAAGTGAAAAGCATCAACTGATAGGGGTGATCATGAGATAGTGCCTTAACATGCGTTTGGTGGTATTGTTGAGTACGGCGAACCTAAAAAAAGAAGCAAATTCCTGATATATTGGTTTAATTTCTAAGTATTGGTGAACTTAGGAAGCTAAAATTATCTAATTGGAGCAATGAATTAAATTTATTAATTGATTGGAGATGATGATTTCATAAATTTGGTAATCAGTATGATCATTAATTAAATATAAGATCAATTGGATTTAGTGAGATTTTGCATTTAATGACCTTGAATGAGATGTTGGAGGCTTGCCTAAAAATATGTAAAACTTTAAAGCTACAAATGGGTGCTGTGAAATAATCTTTTTCTTGCAAGAGAATAGTCTCAAGAGGCAGTCCTGAGGATTAAATGCTTGCGGTTGCCCAAGACAAACTCTATTTGAGATCAACCAGTTGGCCGACTGGAAAGACCCTTATCAACTTATTTTGTAGTTGGCCAGCATACCATCGTGTTAGCTGTGAGGGGAGTAAACTAACAAAGTAGCAAGTAAACCCAACTAGGTAAGATGTGGGCCGAGGTAGTTAGAATTCATTCATGTGTGATGAGTGATGCTGTTTAGGTGGGTTGTGCCATCTGGGCAAACAATTGGCCTGCTATGTTGCAGCTATTAGCTAATCAACTGGGTTAATATAACCGACCAAACAAGCTATGCAGTGACTAGGGTATCAGGTCATTTGAGTGTGCATGAGGTGAGTCAAACAAGTCATTGATGACTTTTGTTGAAAGAAGAGTATTTTCAGAGTAACAAAAAAAATACCACTCATTTTGATTTAACTTCCAAACAACAAGGATACTTATTACATAGTTAACATGGTAAGAATGTTCAAAAAAAATGTACACGTAAGCTCTAAAGAATGGATTCATATCACAAAAATAAGTTAATCAAAATTCAAGAATAAATTCAGTAAGCACAGTTATACCATGGATTTATAATAGTCCTACATAAAAATAAATAATGATAAATACTAATAGACTGTTACGCCGGCCCAGGAGGGGCCGGCTGGACCGGTCCAACCTGGACCGGTCCGAGTCTTCTCGCGACGGAACCGAAGCAAACAGGCGGAACCGAGCAGAGGGAGCAAAGCCGACGGGGGTCAGGGAAGAATTTTGGGAGGGAAATTTTGAATGCGAGGGGCTGTTTAGACATTTTGTAAAACTCCTTTATGGTTAATTAGGAGTTTAGGAGGAAAAGGGGGGGATTATCTTAATTTTGAATTTCTTGAGAGATCTAGGTTTGTTCTTGGGCTCTTGGCTTTGCCGGAGATCGTGGAGAGTGCTTCCTTCCTCTCGAATTGAAGGAAGATTGTATCTTGCAAGTGCTTTTATCTACTATTGAAATAAAAGTGTTTGCTTTGTTTTTCCTACGAATTTCCATTGAGTTTTCTCCCCGTTTTCCACTGTTTGGGCTGTGTTTTTGCTGCGGACAGCAGTTTCTTTGCTTAGGTACTTGATTTGGGTTAGGTTTACTTGTGCAAACGAGTATTTCCTATCAAATTGGTATCAGAGCGAGATCCGGACGGTGGAGGACTGTTTTTTTTTTTTCCACTGTTTCGCTGCAGATTTTTGCAGATTTAGGGTGTTCGGAGGTTGTTTTCCCCTGAAAACAGCAGTTTTCAGGGTTTTTGAGAGCAGCAGTTGGGTAAAACAGCAGATTTTGACTGTTTGAAGGGAAATTCTTGCTGTCCGGAAGTTTTTCTTTGCAGATCCGGAGACATCTCGTTGGTTCTCATGGCATCTAAGCGGGTAGAAGTCTTGGAGACCGAGATGGGTCAACTTAAGTCGGATCTGGAAGAGAAGATGGCCACATTTAGCGAGAATGTGGAAGGGAAATTCATGGCCCTGGAGGAGATGATGAAGAAGTTGTTGGAGGGGCAAGCACGGGCGATGCCAGCGGAGGAGAGAGGAGAAGGTAGTGGGAACAGGGGTAAGGAGAAGGTGACTCCAGAAGAGGAAGAGGAGGTAGAGCTGCTTGACAGCAACGGGAGGATGCCCCCTCGGGAGTCCATTAGGCGAGAGGAACAGGATAGAAGGAGAGACTTCCGGGAAGGAAGAGAAGATGATTGGCGACGTCGGAGGCCCGACCCATTGGACCGGCCGTGGGGGATCTATAACCACCATGGCGGGGCACGAGGGGAAGATGGCTACCGGCGGCCAAGGAGGGAGGATGAGCCCCGATATGGAGAAAGAGGAACTTGGGAAGACCCCATAGCTTGGGACAGAGGAGGCCATGGGGGGAATAGGGCATACGGGGTGGACACGAGGGCCAGGAAGCTGAAAATGTCAGTGTTCGAGGAGGGAAATGTGGATGAGTGGATCCACAAGGTGGAGAGGTATTTTGCAGTGAACGGCCTGATGGAGGAGGAGAGATTGATGGCTTCTAGTATGTGCTTGGAAGGGGCGGCATTTGCCTGGTTCAAGTACATGGATAAGTGGGAACCGGTGAGGTCCTGGAGGGACTTCAAGGAGGCTATCAGGGAGAGATTCAGGGGGAGCAGCCCATGGGAGATTTCAGAACAGTTCTACGCCCTCACTCAAGAGGGAACAGTGGAGGAATACAGGAAGAAATTTGAGAGTTTAGTGGGAGATATGGAGGGCCTCTCAAACAGTACTTTGGGGAGAAATTTTATGAAGGGCCTCAAACCAGAAATTAGAGATGCTGTGAAGGTCATGAGACTAAGAGACCTGAGGGAGGCGATGGAATTGGCTCAGTTGGTGGAGAATCAGAAGACCAATGCCTGAAATTGGAGAAACAACCACTTAGGAGGTCCCACCATGACAACTACCACTTACTTGGCTCCAAAAAGGCCAAGCCCAAGCGTCGCTAAGGAGAGTGGAAAGGAGAAGAGCGAGGTGACCAGATCTGCTGGAAGCTTCAAAAAATTGATTGAGGAAGAGATGCAAGAGAAGAGGGCCAAAGGCCTTTGTTTCAGATGTGAGGAGAAGTTTGTTCCAGGGCACAGGTGCAAAGATCGCGCCCTTCGGGCTCTCACCGTCTATATAGACGAGGCGCCTGAAGAGTGTGATGATTCTGAGGAGGAACAGATTGATCCCTAGTTGGAGGTAGCCGAGGTCTCCCTCAATTCTGTGTTGGGATTTACTCCTAGCCATACGATGAAGGTGAAGGGGAAGATCCTTGGGAGGGAGGTAGTGGTCCTGATTGACAGTGGGGCAACCCACAATTTCATATCCACCCAGGTGGCGGAGGAGCTAGGGATAGAGCCTACTGAGACAGACAGTTATGGGGTGATGATGGGGACAGGAAAGATTGAGTCCAGCACTGGGATTTGCAAAGGGGTAGAGATGAGTCTACAGGAGATCAGGGTGGTAGAGGACTTCCTACCCCTAAAGATGAGTAGCACAGATGTCATTCTGGGCATGAAGTGGCTGCAGACCTTGGGTGAAACCAAGGTGAACTGGGGGACCATGGTGATGGAGCTGATTGTAGAGGGGAAGAGGGTAAAGCTAAAAGGGGAACCAGGATTGTCCAGAGCTGGAGTGTCACTCAGATCAATGGCGAAAATCATCCATGAGGAAGAAGGAGGATTCCTTGTGGAGCTGCAGAGCCTGGAGGAGCACGAGGAGGGGGAGGAAAAGCTCATTCGCACGTTGGTTCAGCCTCTTCTGCAGGAATTTGAGGATGTGTTCCAACCTCCGGTGGGACTACCACCTGACAGAGAGCAGGAGCAGCAGATTATCCTGAAAGTGGGAGTATCTCCTATCAGTGTGAGGCCTTACAGATACCCTCAAGTGCAGAAAGATGAGATTGAGAAGCTGGTGGAAGAAATGCTAGAAGGAGGGATCATTCAGCCCAGTGTGAGCCCTTTCTCTAGTCCAGTTCTGCTTGTGAAAAAGAAGGATGGGAGTTGGAGGTTCTGTGTATACTATAGAGCTCTCAACAAGGAGACTGTGCCTGATAAGTTTCCTATCCCTTTGATTGACGAGTTGATGGATGAGCTACATGGAGCAGCCTTGTTCACCAAGGTCGATCTGAAGTCAGGCTATCACCAGATTCGGATGAGAAAGGAAGATGTGTAGAAGACGGCCTTCAGGACTCATGAGGGCCACTACGAATTTCTGGTGATGCCTTTTGGCCTCACCAACGCACCTGCCACATTCCAGGCCTTGATGAACCGGATCTTCAAGCCACACCTCCGCAGGTTTGTGTTGGTATTTTTTGATGACATACTAATCTATAGCGGGACTGAGGAGGAACACCTAGAGCACTTGAGAGTGGTGTTGGGTGTGCTGAGGGAGCATCAGCTGAAGGACAACTTCAAGTGTGACTTCGCTCAGGCAAGGGTGGAGTACCTGGGGCATGTGATATCCCATGAGGGAGTGGTTGCAGATCAGTCCAAGATAGAGGCAATGCTGACATGGCCTCAACCCAAGACCTTGAAGGGGCTTAGAGGATTCTTGGGATTGACATGCTACTACAGGAGGTTCGTGAGGGGATACAGCACCATAGCGTGGCCACTGACAGAGCAGTTGAAGAATGACAACTTTTTATGGGGAGAAGCAGCTTCAGAGGCTTTTGAGAAGCTGAAGAAGGTCATGACGACAGTGCCAGTGCTTGCTCTGCCGGACTTCAACCAGGTGTTTGTGGTGGAGACAGATGCTTCAAGATATGGATTGGGAGCAGTGTTGATGCAGAACCATAGACCCATAGCTTACTTCAGTCAAGTACTGTCGTCCCGGGCTAGGCTGAAGTCTGTCTACGAGAGAGAGCTGATGGCTATTGTACTGGCCATCCAGAAGTGGAGACCTTACTTATTGGGCAGACACTTTATTGTCAGGACTGATCAGATGAGCCTGAAGTACTTGTTAGAGCAACGGATGGTGACTGAAGAGCATCAGCGGTGGCTTTCAAAATTGCTGGGGTATGACTTTGAAATTCAGTACAGACCAGGCGGGGAAAACAAAGCTGCTAATGCCTTGTCCAGATGTTTGAGTGAACTACAGACAGTGGGTGTGTCTGCTCCTTTGATGTTAGATTGGGCGGCAATCAAAGTAGATAGCTCGAAAGATGAGGGGTTGGAAAACATCAGGGCTGATTTATTAAGGGAAGGTGATAGCCACCCAGGGTACTCAGTAGAGGGGGACAGATTGCTGTATCAAGGGAGGTTAGTGATGCTCAGGACTTCTATCCACATCCCAAACATACTCCAAGAATTTCATGGGAGCGCGGTTGGGGGTCATTCTGGGGTGCAGAAGACCTATAGGAGGATTGCTGCTGAGCTTTATTGGAAGGGAATGCATAGAGATGTAGAGGAGATGGTGGCCAGATGTGAGATTTGTCAGAGGAACAAATACATGGCTATGTCACCAGGGGGGCTACTACAGCCGTTGGCGTTACCAGGACGAGTGTGGGAGGAAATATCCATGGACTTCATAGATGGGCTACCCCGTTCAGAAGGCTTCATAGTGATCCTGGTGGTGGTGGATAGACTGAGCAAGTATGCTCATTTTATTCCCCTCCGACATCCTTACACCACAGTAACAGTGGCTTCAGCTTTCATCAGAGAGGTTGTCAGGTTGCATGGGGTACCAGAGGCAATAGTGTCCAATAGAGACAAGGTGTTCCTCAGTCACTTTTGGAGGGAGTTGTTCAGGTTACAAGGAACAGTTTTGAAAAGGAGCACCGCTTATCACCCACAGACAGATGGCCAAACGGAGATGGTTAACAGGAGCTTGGAAACCTACTTGAGATGTTTTGTGTCGGAGACACCTAAGCTTTGGGTCAAATGGCTATCCTGGGCAGAATACTGTTACAACACCTCTTTTCACTCAGCTTCACAGATGACGCCATTCAAGGTACTGTACGGAAGGGATCCTCCACACTTGGTGCATTTTGGGAATAGCAGCACTCCTGTGTCGTCAGTAGAAGAGTATTTAGAGGAGAGAGATCGAGTACTTGAAGAGCGAAAGAGGCGTCTACTGAGAGCACAGCAAATTATGAAGAAGCAAGCGAATGGGCATAGGAAGGACATACAGTTTGCAGCAGGGGAGTGGGTGTTTCTGACCGACCATATAGACAGAAGACAGTTGCCAACAGGAGGAATGAAAAGCTGGCTCCCAGGTACTTTGGGCCATATGAAGTGCTGGAGAAGATTGGGTCAATAGCATACAGATTGAAACTACCTCCATCGGCAACTATACATCCAGTTTTTCACGTGTCACAATTGAGAAAGGCCATTGGGGAGTACACCGCCAATTCTGAGCTACCAGCAACCCTGACTGAGGACTTAGAGGTGATTTTAGAACCTATGGAGCTAAAAGGGATGTGCCAGAAAGAAGATAAAACTAAGGAAGTGTTGATCCAGTGGAAGAACCTTCCTGACTACGAGGCCACGTGGGAACCATATGAGAGAACGAAACAGCAGTTTCCTGATTTTCACCTTGAGGATAAGGTGATTCTTTGGGAGGGCGGTAATGTTACGCCGGCCCAGGAGGGGCCGGCTGGACCGGTCCAACCTGGACCGGTCCGGGTCTTCTCGCGACGGAACCGAAGCAAACAGGCGGAACCGAGCGGAGGGAGCAAAGCCGACGGGGGCCAGGGAAGAATTTTGGGAGGGAAATTTTGAATGCGATGGGCTGTTTAGACATTTTGTAAAACTCCTTTATGGTTAATTAGGAGTTTAGGAGGAAAATGGGGGGATTATCTTGATTTTGAATTTCTTGAGAGATCTAGGTTTGTTCTTGGGCTCTTGGCTTTGCCGGAGATCGTGGAGAGTGCTTCCTTCCTCTCGAATTGAAGGAAGATTGTATCTTGCAAGTGCTTTTATCTAATATTGAAATAAAAGTGTTTGCTTTGTTTTTTCTACGAATTTCCATTGAGTTTTCTCCCCGTTTTCCACTGTTTGGGCTGTGTTTTTGCTGCGGACAGCAGTTTCTTTGCTTAGGTACTTGATTTGGGTTAGGTTTACTTGTGCAAACGAGTATTTCCTATCATAGACTAGAATAGAATCTTTAGAATGCAGCTTACCAGAAAGATCCGATGAAGTTGTGATATCTTACTCGGAAATTTGACCTTCTGCTGTGCCTGTATAGCAGAGTTATTGCAATGAGGGCAGTTCATGTAAACAGGCAAGTCTCTTGTTAAAAGAGAAAATGCAGAACTGCCATCATCCAGTGAAAGCTTTCCTTCAAGTTGATGAACAGACTCAGATAGCAAGGAGAGCCTGTGGACAGACTGGGTATTTTCCATGCCCTCTCTAGAATACACTGTAAAGCTTTCATGATTCTGACCGCCATTAGCTGCCACAGACTGATTGAGCTTGTTATTTTTCTGCAAATTAGTCACAGAAGCAGCTTTTCCAGATGAATAATGAAACAGCATCTCATGCACTCCAGTCTTAGTCTCAGTGCATTTTCCTTCAGAAACATTGGTAGAAGAATGCTGTTTAGAGGACAATGAATATGAAGAATCAAGATTCTTAAGATGCTCTAGAGATAATAGAAAGCGATGACCATAAGGGCACTCATGCTCAAATCCAACATATACAATAGATTGCTTTGAAGAACTGGTTCTGTTTATCTCCCCACTGTTAAACATGTCCACAGGAACTATATTTGTTCCAATTTGTAAATATGAGTTAGCATTGGTTTGGCAATTGGTTTCTGGTTTTATTGAGCTTTCTATCGCAGAAATATGTTCAGGTCCTTGGGAGGACTGTTGATCATCAATTGCATTTTTTCTACCATCATTTTGATTGGTTAAATTGGCCTGCCTGATGCCTTTATCTGTAATATCTTTTATATGTTTTCTCTGCTTAAGGGGTGTCGAATCAGCAGTTGCTATACCTGCAACAACCTCAGCAAAAGGCTTCTTCATGGTGAATGATGGAAGACCTTTACCAAAACTGATGCTTGTCGCATTTGATGGCACAAGCTCTGATGTTTTTCTCTGGATTTCTGACGTGAACTGAACTTCACTAGGATTTTTGGTTTCAGCTGACTTCTTTTTCCTTTCATCCCTGGTGGGCATGACTTTAGGCCCAGGGTTTAAACTTACAATAGAACTTTTTCCAGTCGCTCCAAGCGAAAAGCTATCTGTTTCATTTTGTTGATCAATTGAAATTGTCCACTTCATCAAAAACTTCTGGGAAGAACAAAAACCTGTTTGAAGTAAACCTTTGGATGGTTCATAATAACTTGCTCCTCCAACACGCCTTAAACTCCAAGAAGCAGGAGGAAGTGGTCCTCCAATGCCAAAATTTGAGATAAATAGACTAGGAAGAAGATTTTCACAATTGGTAAAATGATTGAAGGTTATATTTGCACTTTCAAAATCAAAAGGATCGTCACGCAAACGCCTTGAGCGGCCGCAGGCACAAGCATGAAGAAAAACATATCCACTAGAATGTTGAATGATGGCATCATCCTTAGAAGAATTATTGTTATTGATGTCATGCCGGCGGTGCATGCAAGGATTTCTGGTCAGGCTGACAGCATCGCAAAGTTGCCTCCCTGCTTCCCAGATTGATGTGCATTCATCTGCAAGTTTATTCTTAAACATTTTCACGGCTGGTCCTTTGACCATTGAATTAAAAGCAAGCAAAGCATTCCCCAAGTGTGCATTGTGCATTGAAGTTGGATAGTAAGCAGGAAGATCTTTTAGATAAAGCTCCTTAGCAGCTGGAAGAGCCCTTTTGCACCAAGATACTGAAAACTTCATGTTCAGACCTTTACAGCTCTCCAGGCAAGAGATGGAATCTTCAACAGCATGTCTATCTTGTGTCTCTGTTGTACTTCTTTGGAGAGGCAACCTTGCCGTGCTTCTTATTTCATCTGTCAAGCCATGACCTAAGGAGAGCAAAGCCTCAAGGATATGATTAGTAGCTTTTAACCAGCTTTCCAGACTTGGGAGCTCAGGAGCACTTGCTAATTTACCAGCAGCTGCTGATGCTGCAGCAGCTGCAGCAGCAGCAACTACACCTACACCAGCAACCGAACCACTATTCACATTACTTGGCAACCCTCCTCTGCCTCTTAGCATATCAGCCTGTCTCAAGATGAAATCCTTTACTGATTGAATATCCTCATTATGTAGATTCTCAGAATGATTTTCAAGCATAAGCACATCAACTCTGTTCTTGGAATTCAAAGCCTCTTCTATTAGACTAGTAACAAAGTTCAAGGGTTCTCCTCTCTGATTCACTGAGCGGTCTAAGAGTGCAACAACCCTTGATGCATCAAGTAAAAACAAAGGGTGGGAATTAGCACTCCCAACTCCCCTTGATCCACTATGACTGTGGTCGGTTCCAGAAAGTACTCTAAATTTCTTAATCAAAAATCTAATCTGTGCCTCCAGAGATGACTGCAGCCTCTTCCTGAAACTACCTTCAGCTTTACTAGCAGGGCGTGCCAGCATTACCACAGAACCTGATCCTTTGACTGCCAAGTTTTGCCTATAGGCATCAGTCATCTCATCCACATTGGTCATGGCACTCGAACCATCAGTGAAATCATCTTCAAAAACAAAAAGAACAACAGGAATACACAGGCCAGGAAGAATAGATGGGTGCGAACCGCTGCCTGACATGAGAGAAATTGCTGAACCAGATCGGCTTGAAGAACCTCCCCTTCTAGTAGGGGCTGAAACCGAAGAGGCTCCCACATCATTAGGCTGGGGAATGGCCAAAGATTGTTTAGGTGATACTAAGGGTGCAATTTGGGATCTCAAGAATGGGGCAAGAGCATGCTTTGCAGCTTGCAGCATTCGAAACTTCTTTAAGATTTGTATGTCAAATCGAAAACCCTCGTGTACGAACACAATCACATGGCAGACCTGGTTAGGTTGAAGAAAAATGTTTATATTGATGGACAAAAAGAGAAAAGAGATGAGGAAACAACTCACGGAGAACATGAGGAGCATATATCGGAGATCTTCGGCCTCGCATTCCTCTAAAACGGAAGTAGCGCCCTCGTCCCGCTCATCCGACGTCGACGATGAAAGCAGAAGCAACCTCGAAGGGGACGAAGGGGAGTATTGAAGAAAGACCATTCCTGTCTCCGGCTCGTAGTGGTATCCGATCCTCTGGCAATCGAACCAGTCCGTCGCATCGGGAATCAAAGAGGTGAGAATATTCTTCTCCAGGTTGGCGGAGCCAAAGACGTTGTCATCAAGGAGGCGGTTGATGAGATGAGTAAGGTCGGTAGATGGTTTGCTGCCAATAAAACCAACCACGACAACGCCGATAGGAGAAGGCGAAACGGAGGTAGTTAAAGGGGCGGAAGAAGAGGAGGAGGAGGAGGAGGGTGCAGGGGTAGGGTTGAGATTTGGGGGAGGAGGGTTTGAGGAAGAGATGTAGTGCAGTGGGGTAGGGGTGGTGGCGATAGGTGCGGCGGCTGGTGAGGTCGTCGCTGGAGGAGGAGGACGGATTAGGAAGCGGAGGGGAGAGGAGCTGGGATGCTCCATGGTTGCGGTGGAAAGCCCTGGCCTTGTGAACGAACAATTATTAAGTCCTCTGACCGGACGTAGAGCTACCTTCGGCCGTCAATAACATGTCGCCACGTGTTCTTATTCTTTACCATGCGGCCCGACGACTTGACCCGTAGCGGAACCCGAAAGTTCGCGATTTTCTCGGTATTGATCAGTATTTGGTAGGTATTGCTTTGCAAAAATGAAAAATACCGCTCTGTGGAGACCAAAATCATGCAAATACCTAGTTGTACCGAGTTTTTCTACAACTCGGTATTTGCTCAGGATTTGCTCGGTATTGCTAGAAAAAACTCGGTACTCGGTACTCGGTACTCGGTACTCGGTACAACTCAGTATTTGTTCAGGATTTGCTCGGTATTGCTAGAAAAAACTCGGTACTCGGTACAACTCAGTATTTGTTCAGGATTTGCTCGGTATTGCTAGAAAAAACTCGGTACTCGGTATTGCTAGAAAAACTCGGTACTCGGTATTGCAAGAAAAAACTCGGTACTCGGTACTCGGTACAACTCAGTATTTGGTTAGCGGCTCGTAAAGGATTTAAAAAAATGCGCGTGCGAGAACCCAAAAAACAGCGGGTCGGGTCGACGACTTTTCTTGATGCTACGTGGCGCTAAAACATTGGTGGCCGAACGTAGAGGAGCGTACGTTCACCGGACCAAATAAAAGTTCCTTGTGAACAGCGAGTTTTCACTTTTCAGTAAGGCCGTAGAATCTTTATAATAAATAACATTTTATAACATCTTATTTATATATCTAATATTTAAAATTTTAATATTACATGTATATCACCCTATATTATTTTAATATCAAATATACCATTTATATTTCTTTCTACCACTCATATATTTTATTTATATCATTCATATTTGATATAAAAATGAACTATGAGTGGTATGTATGTAATATTAAAGTTTTAAGTGTTAAATATGTAATTAGAGTGTATGAGATTGTATGTATGTAAATCTCCAAAAAAAAAAAAAAACTAAAACCTCGTGAGGACGAGTAATTATTGTGCGTGTAATTCAAATGCATTCGTATTTCAGTCATTATATTATTTATATCTCATGTCACTATATGTACTGGGCCCCGAGTGCATCTGATGACGTGGCATGGGGTAATTGGAATTCAAATGCATTCGGATTCCGCACATAATAATTTCTCTGTGAGGACGCTTGGGCCAGTTTGTAAGAAGGAAATTTACCTTACGGTCACTCATTTCAAGGAGAAGCAATTATTAGCTGCGGAGTGTGGACGATAGAATCGTCCGCACAAGCAATAGGTACTTAGCGGTACCCAGTGGTACCAGCGGTATCGAGTGCGGGTATCGAGTTGTGTACCACCAATGAGGTGATGTGGCACATTTTTATTAATCTTCGGACGCACTCCGCACTCTGCACCTAATAATTTCTGGGTACCCATAAATAATTGATCCATTTCAAGGTGCTTGCGAAAATATCCTGTAACATAGAGTAAAAGACTACTAAATCTTAAAAATAATTTTATATATCATATATATATATAATCTGAGAAATTTACAAAAGCGCTTAGCAGCATAAAACATAATAAAATAAAAGTCATGCTGCAAAAATTTAAATTAATAAAATAAAAGTCATGCATACAACATATCTACGTCACAGATTAATGTCTGCTGCCCAAAACTACTCATGTCTCTCTTTACCCTTTTCTCAAGCATGAAAATGATAGTACAAGTACAAGTGAGCTAACACGGTTAAGTAGTCTAAAACAAAAACCAATATCTGAAATCAAAAGAAAATTAAAAATACAGCATTTTCAAATTATTGTATAGGAAACTGAAATTGAAATCAAATGAATTATAAGCATAAATTCATTTTACTATAAAATATTTCAGCCCAATTTTATATATATTACTTTGTTAAAAGAATCCCACATCAATAACCCGCAAGGCCAGCATAACAAAATCTCACCTCGATAACCAACAAACCCCCACATAATAGATCCCACCTTGATAGCCCGCAGGCCCCGGCATGATAGAATCTCATCTTGTTCGCCCACTGGAGCCGACATAGTAGAATATGAGCTCGTCCACCCACTAACACTGGCATAAAGCATCCCACCTCGATCTCCCACTAGCGCCAGCAAAATAGAATATCACCTCAGTCGTCCACTGGTGTCGGCATAACATCATATCACCTCACATCACATCATATTTCTTTTGTCATTATACACATATTTTGATGTATTTTATTAAATAAATTATAATTAGTTTTAATTCAAAAATTATCAAAATGTCTTAACAATAGATAACAAAAATACTACTAAGTAAAAATTCACAATTTTAAAATGTAATCAAATTATCATAGATTATGTAAAACATAATTATGAAGTTTTAATTGAACTAAAGCACTATTTTTAATATTAAAATAAGTGTTTGAATAATAAAAAATTGATGCTTTTTCAAAATCACCCTGGCATAAATTTTTAAAAATTGTTATTTTTTAGAATCCCACATCAATAGCCCGCAAGACCAGCATAACAGAATCTCACCTCGTTAACCAGCAAACCCCCACATAATATATCCCACTTACGTAGCCCGTAAGCCCTGGCATGATAGAATCCTATCTCGATCGCCCACTGGAGCCGGCATAGCAGAATCTGACCTCGACCACCCATAAACGTGCATAAAGCATCCCACGTCGATCTCTTACTAACGCCAGCAAAATAGAATATCACCACAGTTGTCTAATGGCGCCGGCATAACATTATATCACCTCGCATCACATCATATTTCTTTTATCATTATACACATAGTTTGATGCATTTTATTAAATAAATTATAATTAGTTTTAATTCAAAAATTATCAAAATGCGTTAAGGGTATGTAACATAAATACTACTAAGTAAGAATTCACAAATTTAAAACATAATCAAATTATCATAGATTATGTAAAACATTATTTTGAAGTTTTAATTGAACTAAAATACTATTTTAAATATCAAATAAGTGTTTGAATAAGCAAAAATTGCTATTTTTTCAAAATCACCCTGCAAAATTTTTTTAAAAATCATTGCACCCACATCAATAGCCCGCAAGGCCAGCATAACAGAATCTCACATCGATAACCAGCAAACCCCCACATAATAGATATTAGATCCCACTTTGGTAGCCCGTAGGCCCCGATATAATAGAATCCCATCTCAATCACCCACTGGAGCCGACATAGCAGAATCTGACCTCGGCCACCCACTAACACTGGCATAAAAGCATCACACCTCGGTCTCCCACTAGCGTCAGCAGAATAGAATATCACCTCAGTCGTCCACTACAATATATATATATATATATATATATATATATATATATATATATATATATATATATATATATATATATATATATATATATATATATATATATATATATATATATATATATATATATATATATATATATATATAATTTTTGAGTTATAACAGGTAAGCTCGTTGGCAAGACTGAAGAGGATCCCCCATATCCTTTAAGAAGAGGTGGTCATACTTAGGAGAGTTTCAATTGATAACAACAGCTCCAAATTACTTTATTTGTATATTTGAAAGTGAAGACGTTCGAGACACAATGTATATGGGTGGTCCTTGGATCATTACAGGAAATGTTATAGGAATGGATCGATGGTTAGCGGGGCTCTCACCCAGCTCACTACAAATACTTCATTTGCCAGTTTTGAAATGAACTGTCACAACTCCCCCTCATATATTTGGATACCTCAAATATCACATAGATTGATATGGGAATTGTTAGGGATGGACTCATAAAATAACTAGTGATGCACCAACTTTTATGCAAGAGAGTGTTGGGATTGATTTTGCATGAAAGTTACAACCTAGAGTTTGGAATATGGGATTGAAAGGAAGATTCTTCCAAATGATTGAATATGAAGGCCTCTCTTATCACGCCTCAATATCTAAATGAAATAATTATCTATTTAACTTTTAATTTATTAAGCAGAGCTTCCACAAATTTTTAAATCACTCTTGTAGCTACTAAGGGTGTCAAAATAGGTTAATGGGTCGTGTTCGGATCCTACTAAAAATTGACCCGTCTAGAATTGAGGCAGTTCAAACCTAACATGTTTAATAAATGGGTCAAAAAGATCAGCTCGAACTTGACCAGCTAGTAACCTAAATAACTCGAATCAAATCCGTTAACCCATTTTTGGCTGTTTTTTTTTTTTTTTTAAGTCTAACCTAAATCAAACCGTTTTATTAAACATGTCAATTTAAATCTGAATTTATCATATCAGATTCAAATCAAATTGACAGAGATGATAATTTATTTGACACCCTAAGTCTAGAAGAGTCATAGCATTATAATTAATTCATAGGCTAAGCGTCGGTGGAATAGCATCGACTGGCCCAATAGCCAACTCCTTTTCTTGCGGAATCGTATGAAGACTTTGGTACAATGTTGGCCGTCCTCTGGATACTATTCTGGGCCGTCCTTCTCCATGCCATGGCCCCACTCAGTTGGCCCGTAGAGTAAGCCCACTATTTCAAAAAAAAGCCTTTTCATTTTTGTAGCAAATCAAATCCTATTCATGTTATTCTTCTTCTTCTCTATTCATATACATTAACATATGGAGTATGGTATGTTCATCATGGCACCAATCATGTAAATGTACTATGCTTCGTAGCATCTTTTGCCAACAAACAACAACTACTCAATAGATCAATCAATTGATATTGATATTTCTTTAAACAATGACCATTCATCCTTCAAAATAAGTGACTCCATTATTCCTCATTCTCAAATTCTCGATGTCTAACATAGGTGTGAAAACGAGTCGAGTCAAGCCTAACTCGAGCATGACTCGTGAGCCAAATTCCGAGCTCGAACTCGAGCTCAAACACGAGTCTAGATCAAAAGATGAGCTCGAGCTCGACTCATGACACTAAAAATGAGCTCGTCGCTCGATTCTACATCCGAGCCTGCTCGTTCCTCGTCGGTGCCGGCTTCCGCGTACGCTCTAGATTTCACGTCCAAGCCCGCATTCTGCATCCAAGAGGCAAGCCCGCATCCTCGTTCGTCTTGCCATTCCGCCCAGTGATCCCACATCCGTGTTCGAGTCCGAGCCCGCCCCACGATCCTACGTCCGCATCCGAGCCCGCCCTTCGAGCCACTCAATGAGTAATTGAGCTAAGCTTCCTCAAGATCGAACTCGAGCTCGACAATCTAATGAGCTCAAATTTCTCCTCATGCTCGAAACTCGATAAGCTCGTCTTGCATGCTCATTAACGAGCTCGAGCTCAAGCCGGCTTAACTCTGTTGCACCCCTATCCTAACATCAAATATATAATTTATACGAAGTTATTAATGATAATTATCCAATGCAATGATCTCCACTCCTAAAGATATTCAGATGAAACTGCCAAGGAACAAGCCTTGGGAGACCGTTACATTGCTTTATACATAATTGGCTGGCTCATCGTTTTAGCATAATAAGGGAGTAAGTTCCTCTAGCTATCTCTTACCAAATCTATATATATATATATATAAAACCCTTGCTAGTTAGCCTTACATATTGATGGCAATAGCTCAATGCTTAATACACTCAACCAATTATTTGTCTACTCCAAAGGCAATCAGTATTACATAAATCATCCTCCTCGAATTAACATCTTTATTCCAAAGTTATGTCCCATATTGTAATAGCTTGATAATTATTAAAATAAATTTAAAATGATAATATGAATTTTGATCTAAATTGGAGCACCGCGGCGCTGTACTTTAGAGCGCAACGGCGCCATAAATTGTTGTCACGTCATTGAAGATTTTGTTCTACAATAATTCGGGATTAAGCATGCATCACAACAGCGCTGTGTTGGAGTGTAGCGGCGTTGTGTTGGAGTGCTGCAGTGCTATGCATTAAAATTAATTTTTATATTTATTTTACTCTCCACTTAGTTTTTCTCTCTCTCATTTTTGGCTTGCCGTGGAAGGAAGGAGGAAGGGAGAAGGAAAATAGGAGAGGAAAGAAAAATTTAGATTTTAGTAGTCGATTAATTTCATCGCTTTTACAAAAATTGCTCAGATCATTGTAGACGACTTCTATCATATTTTTATTTTCAAATATTTTGATTTCGATTATTTTATTTCTCCCAAATGATTTTATTGCATTTTTTTTTGGGATTTAGTAAACTTATATTAAGTAAACTTTTATATGTTATAATACTATTATTTTAGACATTTTGGCAGGTTGTTTTTTTAATTTCATGGGGTAAAATGATAATTATTGCATTTTATACTATTTTCACCAAATATCAAATTTGGTATTTTATTGCAAGCATAATATTAATATAAGCATTATAAATAAATATGGGCAGATAATTGGGTAATAGTTAGTGTTATTACTTTTGTAATAATATGTATGCAAACAAGTAAGGTGTTATGGCTTTTGTAGTGTTTTTACAGTAATTAGTAAATCAGTAACCGTTGTCTCAGTAACAGAGTCGTTACTCTTTACCCGTCGGCATAATATTTATCTCCTCATAATTCTCAATCAGTAGAGGATATCACCAATCACAATATTTAAAAGAAAGCCCGTTAGCTCACCATCATGTACAAATCAATTAATCTCATCCAACATCAACAGATAACTAGCATTTGCTTTTTTTTACACATATTATTACAACCACCTAAACTTAAACTTTAATCACCTCTATAAAGCTATTTGCATATCACAATTTAGATCAATTATGAGTTAGCAACTATAATTTACTTTCCATATCACACACCGAGCAAGGCATTCTTTCCGCACCGACATACAACGTAAACTTATTCACATACAAAATCTCTCATAATTGCTCTATTTCTTTTGATACATCTAGCTATCAAATTAAGGAACCCCACTTATAAATTTCGCCTAAAATTGTATCTAATCTCTTAAGTATGCAAAAACTCTCAAAATAAATAAAAAATATAAGTATCAATAATTTTGGACCCCTTTCTTTAAAATAAATATGATAAATTCAGCTCATCAAATCTTATAACCATAAATTTTGGTCATTTATGTAGAAAATGTCCAAAAATCATGTATCTCTGTCTCCCATCAAATCATATTTTTTTTTCTTTTTTCAGAAATTAACCTAATTGTCTGAGCCCAGCCGTTAAAAAACACTAGAAATGGATGGACAAATTTTGGAATAGTAACTAGCCGTTGCAGATGACCGTTGCCATGAAATCAAATTTAAATCGTTTGATGTGAGAATTGCAACAATACCGTTATTAGCTATAAACATTTTGGGAATATGAATTAACTATAGAATTCATGGACATGATCTGTCTCGTTTGCTTCTTGAGTTTATAGAATGAAAAAACAAATAAATATGGATCCCATCATGCAAGAAGGTAGTTTACATCATAGCCAACTAGCCAAGCTAGAAATTATTTCTAATAGAGACACAAATTAAAAATTTAAATATTTTCTTAATATTTTTTATAGACCAACAATTAAAAAAAAAAATTCTTTTTGATCTTAATATTTGAAAAATATATAATATACAACAACAACAACAACAAAATCAAGTCTTTGTCCTACTACGTGGGGTCGGCTACATGAATCCTGTTCTCCATTGTGTTCTATTAAAAGTCAAATTCTCGTTTAAATCTAATAAGGAAAGATCATTTTTAATATTCTCTAACAAAGTCTTTTTAGGCCTACCTCTACTTTATAATTTATAATTTATAAAATATAAGATGATAAAAAATTTATAATTTATATTGTCTATTATTTAAATTGTAAAAAAATTGAATAATTATTTCATTATCAATACAGTCAAATATTTCTTTCTAAATACAAATGGTTAAAATATTATTGATTCATTGATATTCAATTCTATTTTGTAGACAGTTTTTATAATAGTTATATAGCAGGGAAAGTTTTTCAACTCATCATGTATTAATTTTAAAATAAAATAAGAACCACAAATAAAAGAAGAGAGAGAGAGAGAGAAAAAAAAAAAAAAGAAAAGAAATATATGTATTACCTAAATTTTAGCATAACAAATAAATTTTTTTTATTAAATTTCAAAAAATATCTAAGAACCACAAATTTTTTTAATAAAAATGATAGGTGTAAATAGCTTAGTTCATAAATATTTTAAAAGGTATTATCAACATCGCTCCTTTATTTGAGTACTCCACATTTCAACAAAAAATATCAGAAATGGAGAAAATCCAAATCCACAAGCCACCAACTAATGATTGGGGCAAAAATTAAAGTTGAATTGAATAGAAAGGAAACACACCACCAAAATCCATACCTACTTGACAGATATCATAACTGATAGAAATAAATCCTTCTCAAAATCTACCCTTTTTATCCCGACAGATTCATATAAAGTTCCATTAGAGAAATCTTACAGGAATTCTTTGCAAAAGCGACAGTGTACTTCTAAAGAAAAGTGATCTAAGAACAAGCATTTATCTTTGGTTAAGATTGCTTACTGTAAATATACAAAGCTTGATGTAAAAAATATAGATTATTTTGAATTCACAATCAAAAGCACATTTACATCTTTGATAGCAAATACAGTACATTTACATAGTTTTATGAACCTATCGTCGTAAAGTTTCTACAAAAAATCCCTCGAAGGAAGGAAGCAACATCAATGGCCAATCTCAGATAAAAAAGCAATCAACTTCAGCGCTTACCACTACAAAAGATGCCTTCTTCCTGCTTTGTCTGCTTCCCAACAGCTGTGTTACCCAGCAATCAATCTCTTCTATTTGGTGGGACCTTCAGCACACCTACGCATACCCCTTTCTCTACTCCATTTCTCTGCATTTAAGCACACCCGTGACCATTCTTGCATCATCAATTCCACTTGTCATGACTCTCTTCCTCCTGTTCTGCATCTCTTTTCTTCTTGCCCTGCCTTGTTGCAGCAATGCTCAGCCCTCTCCAGGATACTATCCAAGCTTGAGGTTAAGACCAGTGGGGTTCTATCATGGCTTCACTAATCTCTGGGGGCCTCAGCACCAATGGGTCTCCAGCGACCAATCTTCACTAACCATCTGGCTTGATAGGAACTCAGGTGCTACACACTTCACACTGCCATTGCAAACCATTTACTTCATCATTGATTCTGCATTAGTTTTCAATCTGCAAACAATCATCAGGAAGCGGGTTCAAGTCGATTCGAGCATTTCGAAATGGGTATTTTGCTGCTTCAATCCAGCTTCAGAGGGGCTACACTGCAGGAGTTATCACAGCATTCTATGTGAGTGAGATGCCAAAGCCTTTCACAATTTGCAAGCTTTGAAATGATTTATATTGACTCTAGATTGAATGGATATTTCCTTTGCTTAGCTTTCTAACAATGAAGCACATCCTGGGTTCCATGATGAGGTGGACATGGAGTTCCTGGGGACTAAACCAGGGGAGCCATATACGCTGCAGACGAATGTGTATGTGCGAGGGAGCGGCGATGGGAGGATCATAGGAAGGGAGATGAAGTTTCATCTATGGTTTGATCCAACGGCTGACTTCCATAACTATGCCATTCTATGGAACCAGAGAGAGATCATGTAAGTATTACCTTAATTCAATGATGTATTGATTTAGAATAAAATATGTACTTGTCCTTTAATGAGAGTATGTTCTGGATTAATTAGATGGGGCAGACAAAATAAACAGGATGGTAGGTTAGAAGCAACCACCTCTCTTTGATGAAAACTAATGATTCAATAACATTTAAACTCCACCCCACCCCCCCAAAAAAAAAAAATCAACATAAAAACTTTACACTCTCCTAAATATAATAAGTCCACCCATAAATAAAAGGTTCAAATAAGTTTTTATGTACATTTTTTGTTTTTTGAGATGATAGCAACACACTTTAGGAAATGGCAAAGAAAGTGGGCACATATTACAGTCAGCAACAGTAAAAAGGCCAGTCCACAGTTAGCAGGTTGAATGAAGGGCTTCAACTCCTCAGCCTGCACCCTCATTTCAGACCAACATATATTTTTTTATATCTCTGCTTAATATATTTCTAGGCTCATAATCCTTGAAAAAAAAAGTAGAAGTGAAGAGTGAAAATAAAGATTTAGGCTTCGTTTGGGACGACTTTCTTACTGCTTCTTAAAATAATTTTTTAGTACAAAATATTTAATTTTTTACTAAAAAATAGCTTTAAGAAGTAGAAAAAAAGCCGTCCCAAACAAACAAAGCCTTAGAGTGATCCTGCTGTTTGTTGCTCTACTAAGCATTTTTTTCCTGCAAAGCTCGTTTTCCTCCCAAATTCTGTTGCTCTTCATTACTTACAGCAAGAGGTACACGAGGCAGATATGTGCAATAAATTGTGTCAGGTTTTCCCATCAAGTAGTCCTGGGTGTAAAGCTTGGGCTTTGCACCCTTTCTTTGAGGAAAGCTTAAAAGCTAAGATCTCTGGTTTGGGTCAATCAGGTGAAATAACATGTCTGAATTGCTTCGAGTTAGATTTTCTTCAAAAAAAAATTTTGAGAGTGATTTTAAGAGAATTTAATCAAAAACTCAGATAAATACACATGTAATATATATTGGAAGTCTAATCAAACGCTGAATTTATGAAAATTCAGTCTTAAAAAACTTGAAAAAATGATGAATTTATCTTTAAATCATGCAACCTAACAACCCCTTTTGTTTTAGATCAGTCTCGAAGTGCACTGACAAGCATAATATTTTGTTTCAAACCCCAAAAAAAGTCTTATCTTTTGATAGGTTTCTGCATTGGATCAGAATATCCTGCTTGTAAATTTTTTATCAGAATAATTTTATATTCATTTGATTTACTTACCAAAAGCATAATATAGAACTAATCAATCAACTATGTCATTACCTCATCTCAACCACGTACGAAATGTCTATTTTTCAAAGAGGCATTTTAACAAACACGTTGCGTGCATACTCGGTATCCAATGCGCAGATTCTTTGTGGACGACGTGCCGATCCGACGATACGCGGAGTGGAGCGCGTGGACGTTCCCGCGGAGGCCAATGTGGGTGTACGGTTCGATCTGGGACGCTTCTTCATGGGCAACGGACGACGGCAAGTACAGGGCCGACTACCGCTTCCAGCCCTTTGTTGCCCGCTTCACCCGCTTCATCGCTCGCGGCTGCACCGCCGCCTCGCCACCGTCTTGCCGGCCGCCGCCCTCTTCTCCGGCGGGATTCGGGCTCAGCCGGCTTCAGCGCGCGGCCATGGAGTGGGCTCAGCGCCGCTCACTTGTCTATGACTATTGCCGTGACCCCAAGCGTGATCATTCTCTCACGCCGGAATGCCGTCGCTTTTGATGATGAAGATATATTTGATATTGGTAAAAACGGGAGATTGGAGATAGCTAACTTCTCTCTCTCTCTCTCTCTCATTTAATTTAATTTTATTTTTATCTCTCTATCTTTCTCTCTCTCTCCTTTTTAACTTCTAATGTGAGTGAAGTTAGGGTTAGGGTTTGCTTGTTGAGGTTGTTAAAATGTGGAACCATAGTTTTGTGAATTAATTCTATTTTTAAGTGTTAAATTATCTTTAAATAAGTATATAATATTGATAAAAATTGTGTTATGATTGGCTTTAAAATCATAGGATCTTCTTTGAGATTTGCGTAATATATTTATGTGTTGTACTTATCTCGATTCATACATTTTAATGTTTGTTCTAATTAAGATTTGACAACCTTAATTAATTTTTTTCCCTCAAATTTATAATTTTTTTTAGATATTTCTTTCTATGTAGATAATATTTGATTGAAAAAAATAATGAGCTTCTCATAATGTATTATTTTTATTATTATTATCATTAATTTTTGAAATAATGAGTAGCAAAATAAAATTAGCACCCAAATATATATATTAATTCTTCATAACATGCAGATATTACACATTTACTTAGACTTAGGCTTTGTTTGGGACGACTTTTTTACTGCTTTCTAAAACGGAGTTTTAGTACAAAAATAAAAAAATTTATACTAAAATTCCGTTTTAGAAAGCAGTAAAAAAGCCGTCCCAAACGAAGCCTTAGGCAAGACATTTGAACTATTTCAAAATATAAGACTTCGTTTGATACAGTTTCTTATTGCTTCTTAAATTAGTTTTTGATTTTTAGTACAAATTTTTTTACTAAAAGCTTATTTAAGAAACAATAAAAACATCATCTCAAACGAAACCTAAATTCTTGTAATAAAAAATTATTTTAGAAAGTAGTAAAAAAACTGTCCCAAATGAAGTCTTAGGCTTCGTTTGGGACAACTTTCTTTCTACTTCTTAAAGCAGCTTTTTAGTACAAAAATTTTAATTTTTGTATTAGAAAGCTGCTTCATGAAGCAGTAAGAAAGCCATCCCAAGACTTCGTTTGGAACATCTTTCTTAGTACTTTTTAAAATAAAATTTTTATATTAAAAAGTTACTTTCATAAATGATAAAAAATTCATCTCAAACAAAGTATTAGTAATATTTCAAATTCATTATAAAAAAATTAATATTGTCAAGAAAAAAAAGAGACAATAAAGGCCAAAAAGAAAGGTGTATTTATTGTGAGCTCTTGGCTATCAACTAAGAGTTGTTGGGATTGGATTCTGAGGAATGATCTCAACCTTCCATCAACGCCCGTTCCATAGTAGAAAGCGGCTCATGGAGTATCGGCCTCAATTTCCCAATCCGGACATCGCAACGAAGGCCGGTGCTTCCTTGCCATGGCCTCCATGGTGGGAGGGCTCGTAGCTCGTCATTCGCAGCGTCTGCCTTCTCTTCTTCCCATCGGAGTTCGTCTCCTTTCGATTTGGTCTTCCTTTTGGAACGAGGTCGATCCCTCGTCTAACGCGGCGACCACCGCGTCGGATTCGACGTCTTCCTCTACGCAGACTCAGCACAAGAAGCTCGCTTACCGCTTATCAGCGGTAGTCGATACCATCAATGAAAGGAAACTTCCCCCGGAATTGCGCGGTCGAGGCAACGCCATCAGGTTTCATTTCCCTTTTTCTGTATATCTTAAATTCGCCATTATTCTTTGGTGCGCTGCTTGTTCCTATTGTTTCTTAATTTTTTTTTTAGTTATTGAGATTTTGAATTGATTAAGATGCGGGTATATTAGAAAGAAAGAAAAATAAAACATGTAAATTACATAAAGCGATCACATTGTCGTAATAAAGGGACAGTGATGCCAGGCGGGGAATTTCTAATTGGGCAATTGGGGAACCAGTTCTTCAATTTTGAAAATTGAATAGCTTTAGATCTCCTGTTGTCCGTCTGTATTGATTCGATTAATATTCCTGTATTGAGGTCAGCACAAACTATCTAATTTGTGGGGTTGATCAGATCAATACGTGTGACGGCGTTCGTTTGCATGAACAGTAGTCAGCAAAACACTTATTCTTTTGAAAAGTTTCTTTTGAGAAAAGCAGCATAAAGGTTATAGCTGGGAAAGTATTTTTAAAATTTTTGGCAACATAATCAGAATGTCATAAGCTGCTTCAAATGAAGCTTAAGTGCAGAGTCTGTCACACTACATTGCCAAATTCAAGATAGAAGTTTGGAAATTCGAGAAGCTGGCCATTAAGCATATTCCTTGTAGGGAAATCAACTAGGTTATCTAATGCAACCCAAGGATCGGCAGCAGCTCCGGGAACTCCGGCTAGACCTGAAACCAAAGAAAAGCAGGAAAAGAACAAGAGGAACAGGGAAAGTCTCCCGGAACCTGTATCTGTATTGTATTTCTATATGATGAAAAAAACTATCTCCCTGTCTTCCAGTACAAGTATATGTAATTTCCTCCTCCTCAGGTAACGTTACCTGCTATACTATAAGTGTAATAACCAGCAAAAAGTAGAGAAAAAGAGCTAATAACTGAAATAGTACTAAGGGAGTGGAGGCTAAAAGGCATAACCGTAAACAATACTATAGTATTAAGTAAAGGTGCTGGTAGACACGACTCGTCCAAGTGGACGCTGCATCAGTCTTCCCCGGCGGAAGAAGAGCTCGACTCCGACGAGCTGAGTAGAATGGGAGCATCATCGGCGGAATGATATGGCCAAATGTCGGTCACATTGAAGGTACTAGAAGTCTGAGTGTCGGTCGGTAAATCTACGACGTATGCATTGTCATTTATCTTGGCGACGATTGGTACAGGGCCAATATTTCGGCGGTGTAATTTGGAGTAAGTGCCTGGAGGAAAACGTTCTCGCCGCAATCGTACCATAACTAAGTCGCCAATATTGAACAATTTCTGTCGACGACGTGTGTCAGCTGCCGCCTTATATGTGTTATTGGATTTGACGAGCTGCTTACGAACTTCATCCAACATCTCGGCATAATTACTAGTGAAGTTTGAAGCAGGCTCAGACTTGAATTTTGGAAGGACAACAATATCTAGTGCAAGGTTAGGGACCTTGGTATAGACAATGCTGAATGGTGATTTGCCCGTCGACCGATTAATCATAGAATTGTATGCGAACTCGGCGGAGCTTAACATTTCTTCCCATTGCTTAGGGTTATCTTGGACTAAACACCGGAGCATATTTCCCAAGGTTCGATTCACGACCTCTGTTTGTCCATCTGATTGGGGGTGATAAGCCGAACTGAGACACAGCTTGGTACCTAACCTTTTCCACAGTTCCCGCCAGAAATGGCTTATGAATTTGACGTCCCTGTCGGACGTGAGGCTCCGGGGAACACCATGAAGCTGAACGACTTGATGGAAAAACAGATGGGCAATATGCATTGCATTGGAAGTTTTCTTGCAAGACACAAAGTGACTCATTTTAGAAAAACGATTGACAACTACCATTATAGAGTCGTTACCTCGCTGCGTTCGTGGTAGCCTAAGGACGAAGTCCAAGCTAAGGTCCTCCCATATAGACTCGGGTACTGGCAATGGTAGATACAGTCCTGTATTCTGAGAACCGCCTTTGTAAGTCTGACAAACGTAGCAACGATCGACGAACCGATAAACATCTCGCCGGAGGCGGGGCCAATAGAAACGGGATTGAACTGCAGCCAACGACTTGTCTCTGCCCGCGTGGGCTGCCAAACCGCCTGAATGTGCCTCTTGAATGATGTGAGTCCTCCATGAAGATATTGGAACGCACAGAAGATTGTGCCGAAACAAGTATCCCAAGCGAAGGCTGAAGCCAGCATTACTTCCCTGCGGAGGACATTGTTTCCAAATCTCTGCAAAGTCAGGGTCAGTTGCGTATAAATCTTTAATACAAGCCAATCCAGAAAAATCAGTTTGTAATTATGTGACAAGAGCCATTTTCCTGCTAAGTGCATCAGCTACCACGTTACTTTTACCCGCTTGGTGCTTCAAAGTAAAGGAGAATTTCTGAAGGAACGTCACCCAGCGTGCATGCATCCGGTTGACGTGTTTCTGACTATTAATGAATTGGAGAGCTTTATTATCGGTGCATATAATAAACTCTTGATGCAACAGGTAGGATTCCCATTGTTTCAACGCACGAATCACCGAGTACAATTCTTGCTCATACGCCGACCATTTCTGTCGAGACGGGCACAATTTCTCACTGAAATACGCCACTGGTCGGCCTTCCTGTGAAAGCACCGCTCCAATGCCCAGTGACGAAGCATCCGTTGACACCATAAACAACTTTTCAAAATCTGGAATTGCTAACACCGGCGCCGTCGTCAAGGCAAGTTTTATGGCTTCAAAACTGCTTTGCCGACATTCTCCCCATTTGAATGACTTGGATTTTAAGCACTCGGTGAGAGGACTCATTATAAGGCTAAATCCCTTTATAAATTTCCGGTAAAAATTCGCTAAACCATGGAAACTGCGAATTTCGGTGAAAGACGTCGGGGTGGGCCAATTTTTGATGGCTGCTACTTTGTCCGGGTTCATTTTAAGGCCTTCAGGAGACACCACGAACCCAAGAAAATTTACCTGAGATGTAGCAAACTGACATTTACCAAGATTGAGGAACAATTGATGCTTCTGCAGGATATCAAACAACTGTCTGAGATGTTCTCGGTGGCGGCACAAATTGTCACTGTAGACTAAAATGTCATCAAAGTAGGCTATACAGAACTTTCCCCATATGGGTTTTAGTATATCTTGCATAAGTCTCATGAAGGTGGATGGGGCATTACACAAGCCAAATGGCATAACTTGCCACTCATACAAACCGAAAGGCGTTTTAAACGCTGTTTTCCATTCATCACCAGGACGAATACGGATCTGGTGATAACCACTGCGAAGATCCAATTTGGAAAATATAGAAGCTCCCACTAATTTGTCCAACAGCTCCTCAATCCTGGGAACGGGGAACTGGTATTTAACGGTGATTTTGTTTATAGCTCTGCTGTCAACACAAAGCCGCCATTCATTATTCTTCTTGGGAACTAGCAGAGCAGGGACTGCACATGGACTTATGCTGGTCTGTATCAGTTGTTTTTCCAATAATTCATCTATAATGGACTGCAAAATTTGCTGCTCTTTGGGATTGAGACGGTAATGGGAGAGATTCGGTAGAGTGGCATTTGGTACGAGATCAATTTGATGTTGAATATGTCTCACTGGAGGTAGAGCAGCAGGCAGCTCATGCGGGCAGATTTCTTTGAACTCCTCCAGTAAATTGTGAATCTCCTCAGGGATGTCTCCTTGGTGTGAATTAACTCCATCTGTGACAACTAGCGCCCAGATTGGATCAGCCTCCAATCTACTGAGTAACAGTGTAGGACCCGACACGATCTGCATTACTGTAGAGGATGTGGCCGGTGCTCTGGTGTCACGAAGTCCAGGTAACAACTTCAGACGTTTTCCTTTCCAGTCGAGGGAATACATGTTCGCCCTGCCATCATAGGTTACCCCGGCATCGAATTGCCACGGCCGGCCTAAAATTAAGTGGCAAATGTCCATGTCCAATACGTCGCATAGTACCTCGCATACGTATTGCCGCCCGATTGAGAACGTTATCTGGCACATATCCGTCACCGGAATATCAATTCCCTTCTTGACCCAACTAATCTTGTAGGGTTGTGGATTTCTTGTGGTTTTGAGCTGAAGGGCTTGCACCACAGCTCGAGAAACAATATTCTCTGTACACCCACTGTCTATCAGGAGATCGCACACTTTTCCGTTAATGGTGCACCGTGTCCGAAATATCGCATTACGTTGGGAGGGAGTGGTTTGCCGAGGGGCAACTAACAGCTTCTCTAGCATACAGACGACGACATCTCCGTCGTCAGCCTCTAGTTCTTTGACCTCAAGTCCTTCCTCTTCACCTTGCTGATTGATGGAATCACCCTCCTCATTTTCCACCAATTGTAATAACTGTCGCTGCGGGCACTCATTGGATTTGTGTCCCGGTTGGAAACAACGGAAACACTTCATTGTGGACGGCCGAGTATACGGGTTGCTGGACGCAGGGGCTTTCACTTTCTGTTGGAACTTGCTCTCAGGAATTGATCCAGAAGGCTTCTGGAATGCAGGGGATTGTGAAGGCGGGCCGGTATTAGGCAGAGATTTCGTAGATGACGAACTCCCTTTTGCATGGTCGCTGGACGGCTCCTGAAATGAGCGTCTTGTATAGGTAAATTTGGGAGGTCGATTCTGTTGCGTCTCAGCTCTCAACGCAAAATTAGTAGCCTGGGCTAATGACCACACTGCATTCAATTGTAATTTATCTTGAATACTATCCTTGATGCCACCGACATACCGTGCGACCAACTGGTTCATCGATTCATGCAGGTTGTTTCGTGCACTCAAGCGCTGGAATTCTTCGGTATACTCACTGACGGACCTGTTGCCCTGCACACAATGCAGGTAGCGCATGTATAAGATCTGTTCGTAATCAGTCGGGAGAAATTGCGCGCGCATCAGTTGCTTCATTCGCGTCCAGCTACGCACAGGCCCCTTGCCTTCTCGTTGTCGCATTTGGAGTATCTGCGACCACCACGCACTTGCTCCGCTGCGGAGACGACAGACCACATACTTCACGTGCTTTGTTGGTTCGACATCCATATAATCAAAGAAGTTTTCTACCGCCTTCTCCCAATCCAGGTAATCTTCTATGTGCAGATGCCCATCGAAATAAGGTATATCTACCTTAGCTTTGAATTCTGTGTGAGTCCTCGGTGGGGGAAATGGCCGTCGATGCCGTCTGTAATGATCTGCGTTTTCCTCGCTGTAATCTTCCTCCTCAGAGTTCCCCGCATTAAATCCACCGTGCCAATGCACTTCATCTTCTGACTCTGAGCCCTCTTGAATCGATAAAGGATTGCGACGCCATGGCCGACCAAGGTCCATCCCATGTCGTGCTCTCGGACTCACAGCCGGTGCTTGAGCTCGACGATGATGATGGGGCGTTGTCCTTGTCCGGTTGAGATTGAACTCGCGGCGTACTTCGACGGAGAGGCGTTGAACATCGGCGGACAGCACCTCCAGCTGCCGCATTATGTTCGCCTGGTTTGCCCACAGCGATTCCAGGCTTCGACTGTCTTCAACCACCGGTTCCTTGCCCTTATCTGTCATCCCGCTGCTTCGGCTCTGATACCACCTGATGCAACCCAAGGATCGGCAGCAGCTCCGGGAACTCCGGCTAGACCTGAAACCAAAGAAAAGCAGGAAAAGAACAAGAGGAACAGGGAAAGTCTCCCGGAACCTGTATCTGTATTGTATTTCTATATGATGAAAAAAACTATCTCCCTGTCTTCCAGTACAAGTATATGTAATTTCCTCCTCCTCAGGTAACGTTACCTGCTATACTATAAGTGTAATAACCAGCAAAAAGTAGAGAAAAAGAGCTAATAACTGAAATAGTACTAAGGGAGTGGAGGCTAAAAGGCCTAACCGTAAACAATACTATAGTATTAAGTAAAGGTGCTTGTAGACACGACTCGTCCAAGTGGACGCTGCATCATTATCTCTTGGCTAAATATGATAAACTATATGGGCCTCATCTCTTGATGAACCCAACTCATGCAAGTGGAGCATGAAAGATACTTGTTAACCTCAATCTTTGACTTCCTAGAAATAAGCAAAGTACAAGTCATCACTACAAAGCAAGGAGAGATTGATAAAAGCGAGCAAATTTCTTTTTTTAAGGAGGCCTCTTTCTCAAATTTTACTCTAGAGTCTGCCAAAAGTGCCATCAATCGGATCAGTGCAACAACGTTCTTGAAGAAGTCCATAAAGGTGAGTGTGAGAGTCACTCGGGTATTCATGTTGGATAAAATGATACTTTGGTGAGGCTATTATAGGCCAACCCTTCGTTGCTCTCTAGAAGTGTAGACATTATTGAATTGTTAGCCAACTCAATAGATGAACAACATCATTAGCCTTAGTCTTGTTTTTTTAAATTTTGGGGAGGACTTTGCTAATTCACTCCTGAGGGCAACATAAAGATAAAGGTTTATGTTAGTCTGAGCAAACTATGTCGCCTTGTAGATTGAAACCATATTGATGGATAAAGTGGCTACCTTAGGAGCCATCAAATTTTTAGGGACTAATATTTTCACTTGCTTTGATTTTTTTTTTTTTTTTCATATCATAATGGATAATGTCTCATCATTCTCTAAATCAAGACTAATCCAATTCTTTGAAGAGAATACAATCAATCTGAAGTTTGCTTCAGTCAACCATTCACAGTTGAATGGGCAAGGTGAAGTTGCAAACAAAGCTATACATAATTTACTGAAGAAAATGCTCGACTGATGAGAAGTCTTATAGTTCGTTGAATTACTAGCAATCCTTTGGTCCTACTGAATAACTACATTTATAATATGCAATATACCTTTTTCGCTAGTTTATACTGTTTAGTCACTTATTCTAGATGAAATTTACCATCCTATGTCCATAGTAAATGATGCAACACTAATATAAATGGAAGAATTAGACCAATGTATATCTCATAATAATTTAAATAAAATATATTTTAAAAATAAGAAATTATATATAAAAATTTTCTTATAATAAAATATTTAGGATATGGGTGTTTGATTATCTTTAAATTTTATTTTAATTTAACATGTCTTTGTCATTTGTGACACGTGTTGGAATTGTGTCGGACGCATGTCCGTGTTCAACATGTGTTGGATACTGTATATCTCATTAGGGAAGTAGTGTCGGTGCATCATAGATTGATCCTTAGAACAACTTTTGGCTGCCCACACTCAAGCAGATAAACCCAATCGATCATCCCAGGGAATAATATGAACACATTCTGAGGAGCACTTCAAGTAAATCGATGAAGGAAGTTTGGATGAAGTATTTATATATGAAAATCTGCACAAAGCTGTGTAATAGTGACTGATACACACTGTCAATGCTATAAGATGGACTATATGAGAGACTACTTCCATGCCAGCCGAGTTGTTGGATGCTGTCATAACTAAGTGGCCTCGTTTGACTAGCGAGTATTAGTAAATTGAGTACCGATGGCTGAGTACTAGTCATCAAATATTGGTGATCTGGTACTAGTTAGTGATTTTCCTTAGATGTGTCAGCCTCTTTGACTTTGATGTTGCTTCTTAAGTGATTTGTAGCGGACAACTCCCCTTGAACCAATTGGCTTTGTTGAACTTGACAATTAGTCCCAAATCAATAGTGGCTTAGGTCATATTGCAAAGATAGACTTGGTCAATCATGCTTGTGTTGATGTGAGTATAAAAAATGACCCTTGCCATTGTTCAAATGATGGAAGGGGGGATAGCATGAAAGCTAAACAAGGTAAGGATTGGTAGAGGACATGTGTCGCTCTCGCAAGACAATCAATGAAACTTCCGTTGCACTAAAAAATTACATGTGTCCTACATGCAGAAATGAATTCCACGTGTAGCTCTTAAATCTTCAGTTCATATTGTGCTGAAGATTAACGGTTCAATTCATAGACCCTGTTCATGCTTGAGAGGATGTTCTTCTGTGACTGTCAATTATGCATGTCAAGTGAAATGCAACTTCAAGCTCCCAATGGGGTATTCTACAAGTGTTTTTTTTTTTTTTTTGGCATAGGAGACCATCTTAGGAGAATTATAAAATCATATATTTCTTATGGGTGACTTATGATAAAGATTAATCCCAACTTTGGATGCATAGGTAGCAACGAGGTTGTGCAATTCCAAACAAAATAAATCCATATCTCTAATTTTTTAGTCTCCTTTTTCATTTCATCTCTTCTTGAATGTGTGATAGTGTACCCCCAAAATCATGGTAGTTAATTGCATTAAAGTTAAATTTGGACCTTAACATTTGTAAAGTTTACATGGGATTTGTTGTCTGATAATTCACTTTTTATTTGCCCATGTTTAAAATTTTTTATTCGCTCTTAGAGTATGCAAGGTTATGAAGTGGATGTTGGAGGTCCCTTCATAACAAGCTTGCACATTTATTTCATCTTCCTTGTAAGTTGATGTTCAAGGCATGGTTTTAAGGAGAGAAAAAATTGAGACTGAATAAGAATCACTTTATTATAATCTAATGGGAATGACTCCAAATAAATACTTAAAGAGGATGAGACTTATGAAGAGTAATTGGAATGTTACGGTAGGATCAAACCTAGAAGGAAAGAGGAAAGACCATCAGAACTTCTATCTAGAGCATTAGGAAGAATTTTAGCGAATAGACCAAAACTAACAAGATTGGACTGAGTCTACATTAGCCAACACCTCAACAACCCTAACCAACAAAGAATCATTCTCATCCACCAAGACAAGCTTAGTGGATAGAGGAGGAATAATATTAGAAGTGGCAGTATCAACTTCATTGCATGTGTTAAAAGCTGAACTATTCGCAGCGTGAGGATTGAGTTCAGTTTAGGGAGGAGGAAGCCGGGAGTCTGTGGCAAGTCTGACAAGATTATAAGAATTAGTTTCGTGGAATGAATTTGAATTTTCAAGGCTGGATTGATCTAGGTTATTCTCCTTATAAAATCTTTGAGGAAAAAAGAGCCAGATTCAGACAAAGTACAGGTGTTAGGACTTTTTGAGATGAGTATGGTAATAGATAATCCTTTGGAAGGATAATGGGACTTTTTGACATTCTTTGCTATGTGTGGGCTCTGAAATTTGCACCCCGGCCTCTCTGCAGCCCCTTATTTCTTTTTCGGTTGTTGAGGAGAGTTTTAACGAATATGTTCCGAGGAAAATTTTTAGAAGGTAGATTGAGTTTTAAATAAGAAACTATCCAGAGATTTCATTCTCATTTTGTGAGGACTTTATGATTTGAGTTCAGATTTTTTATAAGTGCAAACCCTTATAGTTAATTATCCCTCACGATAACGAGAGAGAACTTTTGCTTATGGCTAGTTGTCAAATATATATGAAGTATCTGGCATATAGTAGTAACATAATTTGATATTTAAAATTGAAAATTTCACCACTTTGTACTTAAAGAGGATGGTGGGTGTGGGCTCCAAAAATTTGGCCCCGACCTCCGCTCGCTTTTCTTTATTCGGCGAGGGAGTTTTAACGAACTAAGTTCCGGGGTAAATTTTGGAAGGCAGATGGGTTTGTAGATAAGACACTACCCAGAGATTTCGCCCTCATTTTGTGAGGACTTTATGATCTGAGTTCTGGTTTCCTATAGGCGCAAGCCCCTATAGTTAATTACCCCTCCCGATAACGAGAGAGAACTTTCGATTAAGGCTAGTCGTCAATCAGATACGTATAGAGATACGTGTTATCTGGCATATAGTAGCAGCAATAGGTTTGGATATTTGAGATTGGAGAACTAGATTTGGATTTTTGGAAAGGTTTGGAAAGTTTGGAAATAATTGGGAATTTGGAGATTTTGATATTCAAAATAGAAATTGCACCATCTTGTACTTAAAGCGGATGGTGGGGGAATGAATGATGGACCCGATCAAGATCCCATGGTTCCGTCGTCCCGGGCCATCGTGGTCCCTGGTCTACTTAGTCAGAGGAGGTAGTCGACCCAACCTGACAGAAGGATCCTTGTTGGCAGCCATGGGTTGCTTCGTCCAAGGGGACCTTGTAGACCGGGGTTGGATGTTTGTCTAAGGGGACAAATTTGAATCCACCTTAGCTAACAGAGGGCTTTGTGCCCTATCGATCATATCCTATTGATTCATATCTCAAGGATTTAACGCCATTAAGGAGCGGATTGGCTCTGGCCATAACCGCTATCTGTGGTGCCATTTGGCGGCAAAACCACTCGGTTCAGAGGGCCCCGGGTCATAACCGTTTACCTGCAGTGCCATTTGGTGGCGAAACTGCCGGTTAGAGGACACGTACCATGTCCTTACTAGCAAGAGATTGTTTGAGAATGGATCCTAGTGATATTTTCGACTAGGCATTTGGCTCTTTATGAGCTAAAGTAAATTTTAATTTATCCGCCTCGGCAAACTGTTGCGGAGGGTGGATGGATTTTTGCTTTAAGTTTTTGATGGATTTATTTCAATTTTAAATATTTTTTGGATTTTGAATATTTTGGGATTTTTTGGAGTTTTCTGGGATTTTTGGATTTTTGGAACGGCTTTGGAAATTATTTGGGAACCCCTCCGGTTGAGATCTGCATTCAACACGGCCATCATCAGGGTGTTTGGGGGTCATTTCTTTTTATGTATTGAACCTTGTCAACTCTGTCGGGTTGTCGACAGAAGATCGAGTTTCGTAGGCTTTATGCCCTTTGATAGTGAATTCTCATTGTTATAGATCTTGAAGGCCTAATATGAATGTATTATGACAAATATGACGGTCGCCACAACCATATATTTGTTTGTTGGTTCGAACCCTGTCGACTTCTATTGACTCGTATAGAAGGATCGGGTTCGAACTTGAATTCACTTGTCAACCCGCACAACATCCCTAGACGTCACGTGTGTACCAATAACACGCTCGCCGAGGCCCATGCGGGTGTTTCGGGGCATTTTATAATTGAACCCTGTCCACTCCTTTTGTCTTCTTAGGAGGATCGGGTTCAAATTTGATAAACCGCGCAGCATCCCTAGACGTCACGTGTATTTTTATAGCACGCTCGCCGGGGCCCATGCGGGTGTTTGGGGGCATTTTATAATTGAACCCTGTCCACTCCTTTTATCTTCTTAGGAGGATCGGGTTCAAATTTGATAACCCGCGCAGCATCCCTAGACGTCACTTGTATTTTTATAGCACGCTCGCCGGGGCCCATGCGGGTGTTTGGGGGCATTTTATAATTGAACCCTGTCCACTCCTTTTATCTTCTTAGGAGGATCGGGTTCAAATTTGATTACCCGCGCAGCATCCCTAGACGTTACGTGTATTTTTATAGCACGCTCGCCGGGGCCCATGCGGGTTTTATAATTATTTTTATCCCTTTTAGTGTACATATGTGTATACAATTTATAGTGCACGTGCATGGGTACTTTGAAAGTACTTGTAGACGCCTTCTATCTGCTTATACGAATATTGCAGATCCGGTGGCGTCGTAGCAGCTTCTGAATAGAGTTGTTCGCTGCTTCGTACAGGTAGACTGTCGTGCACTACTTATTGATTTTGGTAGGCGGATCATAGTGCACTAACTAATCTCCTGCCTTGGTTCGTAGATGCTTGTATTTGTTGTAGTTGTTTGGCTCATGTAGTACATCCGTCATTGTTATGAGTGGCCAGGTAGATGTATTCATTCACAGACTGAAATTGACTTCAGGATACTGCATTTACTGAAGTCTTTCTGCATCTACCCAAAGTGGCATTTGACACATACATTTGTCTTCGTAGAGAGCTGATATGTGTTGCAGATCTTTCACTATTATCCATGTATAGATTGTTACATGTACCACGGATTTCTCATCCTTGATAATGACTTTGAAGAGTTTCCTATAATCATTATCCTTTTTGACATTTATATCTCATTTGTCAAGAAAGCTTTGAAGCATGTATAGGAAACTAAGTAGTATTGAATTAATGTATTGGTCCATTCGTCGATTGCTATTGATGGTAATCGGAATCGTCCTTAAGAAATTCTCTTCACTTTACTTATGGATATAGTGTACTCTTCATACATGTGTTGATTGTATATCTCTTATTGCCAATTCCAAGCGCTCATCAGTATGCAATATATCTTTCTAGTACATCATCATTTGACCCATGATGAGAGTAAGAACATTAGTGCTATTGTCGATTGGAAGTTTGCACTTTAGCTAGTACGGATATCATGAATCATTCATAATATCTATTGAAGGTCTTGTATTGTAGCTTGTACATAAATTGTCATACTCTTTGTTAGCTCTATTGATCATTGCTTGATGGTGCATTATTCTATCTACCACAAGTCTTCAACATATGTTTTGCATGTGAATGGTCAAGATCATTGCATATTCTTTATATATGACTATTGGTAAATCATCAATTTCGTTGAGAAATGCTATGTCATTGAATGATGTTCTTTACAATCTTGTAAATGAATGATGCTCAGATTCCTTTGATTCGCAAGCTTTCTTCTATTTCATTTGTATTTAGAGCTCATTGCTTTGCAACTTATGATTCAATTCTAAGCATGATCATGCCTTCTTGCACAAGTTCAAACTCAATTCAAATCCATTGTTGTTCAAACTCAAATTCTTTGTATTTGTTCATTTGAGTTCAAGTTATGCATAGTCCTTAACATTCCATTTGAAGTTTTGATATCATTTTCAAGTCAAGCTCTTTTCACTTGGTTCAAACCAAGTCCACAAATCTCAAGTGACTTTGTTCTATTCAAGTTCAACTGCATGTCTACAAGTCTCCTGCAGTTCACTTGAGTTCAAGCCTTGTTGGCTTAATGTTCAAATCAAGTTCTTGTTTTAGATCAAGTCAAGTCCACAATTGATCCAAGTTTGGTTTTGAGTTTGAATTAGGCATTTTATTAATGTCTTTTGAGTTCAAATGAGTCCAGGTACAAGCCATTCGTCGTTCTTGCATGTCATCCGAGTGCAATCAAGTCCAAGTGTAGCATCACTTTCACCCGAAATTTCGGCAGCCTTCCGGCGTCTCCCCCATTTTAGGGGAAAACTACGGAAAACTTGGCCTTTCCCACCACGCTAAGAAAAGCATGCATGATAGATGCCCTCTTTCGAGGACACCGCGGCCGTGTAATTTTTCGATCCCCCACCACGCTAAGAAAAGCGTGCATGGGTATTTTTGTTTGTAAAAAAGTATTTTTTTTTTATTTTTTTTGGAAATATTTTGCAAGAACAGTTATTTCCCCGCAAGCGGGTACTTATGGGTATCCCCGCATCGTCGTGCGCATCGCATCGGGATCCCTTCCCACCACGCTAAGAAAAGCGTGCATAGGCGGGGTTTCCAAGGCGATACGAACTTCGAAGAAGGAATTTGGGTGATTACCCGCTTCGTCGCAAGCGTCGGGACGCACTCCCTCCCACCACGCTAAGAAAAGCGTGCATAGGTGGTCGTTTTGTCTCGACGAATGCGTTGAAACGGGTTCTCGGAGTTTTAAGGTTTAGAAAGTTATACCTTGGCGGCCGTCGGCGTTGGCTCGAAGATCGAGGGAAAGAGGCATCATCAATGTTTTGAAAACTGGACCGGACCGGCCGGTTCAACCGGTTCAACCGGTTCAACCGTGAACCGGTCTGGTAGCCGATCCGACCAAGCTCCAGAACCGGCTCTGCATCGAACCGGATCAAACCGGATTGAACCGGCGGTTCAACCGGTGAACCGTTGAACCGGCCCGGTTTGGAAAGAACCGGCCGGTTCATAAAAAAAATTTATTTTTGTTTTAATTAAAATTTTAAAAATATATTTTAGTTAATTAAAACTTTTTAAAATATTTTTATTAAGTGTGATGATTAATATCATCATAATACATGCAAGTTATCTTAAATATCTCACATAATTTGTTTGACAAAAAGAGCACTTCTCACTTTATAAAGGGTTCAAGGAAGCATCCTCAAACTCTCCCTATGATGTGGGACTAAAAAAGTTGCATGAATAGCTTAGAATGTGAATTTGGGCTTATTTGGGCTTCAAATTTTTGCTTAGTTGGGCTTAATAATTTTGCTTAGTTGGGCTATTTGGATAATATATATTATAAATTTGCTATAATATATATTATAAAATATTAATATTATAAATTTATATATTATTTTAAATATTATTTTTATAAATATATTTAATTATAAAAATATAAATATATTATTTTTAAATGATATTTATATTTATAATTTTATATTATTCTTAAATGATATTTATATGTATAAAATTTTATTATATATTTTAAAATTTTATAAATATTATTAAATACTCATATGCTTATATTATATGAATTTTATTTTATTAATTTTTACTAATTTTATTATTTATTACATCATACGGTTCGACCCCGGTTCAACCGGTCGAACCGGTCAAACCTTGAACCTCTCTCTCTTCCGGTTCGTTGTCCGGTCCGGTTTTCACAGCCTTGGGCATCATTGCAACTTATTATTATTTTTCTTTATTATAATTTACATTAATTATAATAATAATTAAATAATTATTATTAATAATTAACCACTAATTACCAAATAATTATAATCAATAAATTAATTATAATTATAATTAATCATTGATTAATTATAATTAATTATTAATTAATAATTATAAATTAATCATAATTAGATAATTAATTATTATATAATTAAATAATTATTAAACATAATTAATAAAAATTATAATAAATAACATAATATATAAAATAATAATAAAAAAAAATCTCTCACCCTCTCTTCCTCTCTGGATCGGCCAAAGACCGGCCAAAGGAGCGCGCAAAGGGGAGAATAGCGAGCTCCCGTTGCTGGTTTCCGATCCAACAGAAAGGGAATGTCGTTGGGGAGCAAAGTCGGACAGCAAGGATGGAGGTAGGGGGCTCTCGGGTAGAAGGATTTGGCCGAAGAAGCTTCATAGTGTGCGGGCTCCCATTCTTGCACCTGCTCAGAATGCCACAACTTCCGATCCAACAGTAGGGGAAGTCGTCGGGGGAGAAGGGGAAGAAGCGCACGAAAGGGAGAAAGTTAACTTCGCAGAGAGCGGCTCCCGTTCTCGCCTTCGTTCAAAATGTCGTGACCTCCGACCGAACAGGAAGGGTACGTCATCGAAGGTGCGAAGTCGGGTAGCCACGCAGGAGCAGAAGAAGCGACGCCTGCGATCTCTACACCTCCTGTGAAGCACCGAAGCCGAACAACAACGAAGGGGAGAGGGAGAGGAGTTCGGGAGAGCTTCATGTGAGCAGCCGAGCGTGAAAGAGTAGGAGGATCGTGGAATGGAATGCTTTGAACGAAGTTTTCATCTTCGTTTTATAGCCGTGAGAAGGCGTCGAAGCTCGAGATTTCTGCACAGGATTAATGCGAAATGACGCAAACAGCGCCGAATGAACAGTAATTTTTCGATACTTAGGCGCCGAATTTTGCTTTAATTTGATGATTTATTTTAATTTTAAATATTTTAAATTTTGGCATATTTGAAAATTTGAATTTTTATAGGCATTCAGGAGTTTTAGGGGTATTTTTTATGTTTGTCTTCCACTCCGGTTGAAATTTTCTATCAACACGGTTTTCATGAGCAATTTTATTTTATTAGTTGAACCCATACCTGCTAACGGCGAATGGCGCACTATGGCGCAAAGGTCTCTTTGGAGCCATGACGCAAGCTATATAAAAATTATAAATAATAAGTATGAATATAAAATATTATTAAAAATGAAAGACAAGCTATCATAATAATAAAAGACAACCATAACATATATAAGTTCAACTAAGTAACATCTAAATATCTCATAATTCAAATATTACAATTTTTTTTAAAAGATCAAATAAGAATTTAATCTACTCTTCTTGGGAATCATCATCATCGGCAAATGTTAAAAAAGCTTCATTATCTTCTTCAACATTGTCTCCTACTTCATAATTCTCTTCATCACCCTCCTCATCATTCTCAATAGCAACATCATGCCTAATTGAAGATTCTTTCTCTTTCCCTTTATATCTTTCCCGAATATTATAACTTTTATCATAAACACCAGTAGCTTTAGC
The DNA here is from genome assembly GCA_016618105.1 of Dendrobium huoshanense. Lineage (NCBI taxonomy): Eukaryota > Viridiplantae > Streptophyta > Magnoliopsida > Asparagales > Orchidaceae > Dendrobium > Dendrobium huoshanense. The sequence continues at coordinate 6,467,663 of CM028358.1, read as the reverse complement.
AACACTTGTCCAAGTTAAATCTTCCTCTCCAGCAATAAAGTCATTTTCTTTATCAGACTTATCATCTAATTTTCCTGTTAGCCATTCATTTGCATCATCTATCTCAGTCAAAGAAATAGGATCAATGACATCACGATGATTGAATATCCAAATCAGTGCTCTATTATATTTCACATAAATTAAATCCTTTAAGCGACCATTATCTAATTTGCTTCTTCGTTTGCTATGAAGCTGCAATTAAAATATTATTACATTACTATATTATGAACATATATAAAAAATCAACACATATATTGTAAAATACTAACATAGCGGTACTGAGCGGTATCATGCATGTACTTAGCAAAACCGAGCGTGTACCGAGTTGTACCGAGCTGTACCGAGCGGTATCATGCATGTACTTAGCGATACCGAGTGTGTACCTAGCGGTACCAAGCGTGTATCTAGTTGTGCCGAGCTGTACCGAGCGGTACATAGCATGTAACTAGCAGTACCGAGCGATATCCAGCATATACATAGCGGTACTGAGCATTTACTTAGCGGTACCGAGCATACCTGTTAAGTTGTAAATTCTTGTAAGAAATAGTTGTGCAAAACAACAGAGCTGTGCGGAACAGACGGAGGTTGCAAATCGGAGTCAGCTGGTAAGATTTTTTATTGGAACAGACGAAGGAGGGGGCGGATTTGGCAGAAGCACTGCTTTGCGGGACGATTCGGCGGAAACAACGACTTCAACTTTGGGACAGATTTGGTTGGATTCGGCGGAAGCAGCGAATGCAGCAAATAGAAAACAGAAAACCTTCGACTTCGGGATAGATTTAGCGACCTCGACTTAGGGACTACGGGATGTGTTCGGCGGATGCAGCAAACAGAAAATCTTTCGTGAAATTAGGGCAATAAATAGTCGTTTATCTTAAATCATAGATATATTTTTAAATATAAAAAATATTCATAAGTATACCGAAATTTAAAAATAATTTGGCACGCTATTTTGCGCCGTGCGCAATGCGCCATAGCTCACATGTGGCGCAAATAGCACATGCTATTTTAAACACATGCGCCTCGCCATGAACATGGCGCCTCGCCATGAACATGGCGCCACGCCATGAACATGGCGCCGTAGGTTCGTCGTCATGGCGCGCGCTATTTTGCGGTATTGACAGCTATGGTTGAACCTTTGTTGACTCTGTTTACTTGTCAATAGAGGATTGAGTTCGTTGTAATTTTTGTGTCTCAATTAGTGATTTTCTTTACTATAGACCTTGAAGGCTTAATATAAATGTATAAAATAAATATCTACATTGACATTGTGCTCATATATTTATTTGATAGTTCGATCTGTATCGACCTAGTCGCATAGAAGGAATCGAGCTCGAACATGAGTTTATTTCTTTGACTTGCGCATCCTCAGACATCATGTATGTGTCTGTAACATGCTTGCCGGGGCCCATGCGGGTATGCGTCGCATAATGATTATATGTATGTAATTATAGTGGACATATGCAACATTTTTGCATTTTGGTCACAGATTTAATGCAATAGCGTACGATATGCAAGTATAATATGTCGGCATGTAAATACGTTATACTATTATAGCATAATTTATTTTGTGATACCGAATGACATGTTTGAATAAATTATTATGCATGTTGCAAGGTATGTATGGGGGCATTTTAAAATATTTTACACTAATCAATTGTGCGAGCAACCATTATTTGAATGTGCGCAACATTCTATTTAGAAGCTTGTAGACACATTCTATTTGCTTGTACGAGTGTTGCAGATCCGGTGACATTATTTAGCATAGTGGGAATTCAGGAGCTGGGCGCTATTCTGGGCGTCAGGCTATGATGCACAGACACAAACACGGCGCACGACATGGACACGAGACACGTCAATTATTGAAAATATAGGACATAGACACGGATTGGATACGATATTAAAGTTTTTATATTTTAAAAACAAGATATAAAAATTGAATAAGTATAATATTAAAATAATTTATAAATAATAAGTCATTTAACTAGAATTTATGCTTAAACTGATTAATATTAGGATGTCGAGAATCAAACATTGATGTCATTTATCAATCTTCGAGAGAGGAGATGACAATGCTGTCGAGAGTCGGGCATTGATGTTATGCAGTAAATAATGAGCGTCAATGTTAAGAGGGCGTTTATCATCGACGTTGAGAGGGCTTTGGTCGTTGATATTGAGAAGGCATTGGATAAAAGATGAGATGTCAAGTTGTGGGTGTAAAAATTGCTAGCATCGAACATCAATATAAAGATAGCATCAATCTTTGATATGTAGATCGTTTTAAAATGTTGATGTTGTACCCATGGTCGGATCTACAGTGGGGGCCCTGGGGGCATGGGCCCCCACTGGCCCAATAATTAAAAACAACCCATTTGAAATTATATTAATTAAAAACTTAGCATATATAAGATTATTAATACATTAAATTCAATCTCTAAAGCAATTTACTCCCTCCGCCTCCGCTGATAATTTATTTCTTTTTGCTCATCACATGGGCAGACTCTCCTCTTTCTCTCTTTCTCTCTCTCTCTCTCTCTCTCTCTCTCTCTCTCTCTCTCCCTTCTTTATCTCCCCCCTCTCTCTCTTCTTTATTTCTCTATTCCATCCTCTTTGTTTCTTTCTATTTATTTCACTACTCTTTTTTAGATTTTTTTTTGGGGAAAAAGATAAGCATTGATATGTTGTAGGAAAAGGTAAAGTTAGATTATTTTGCAATAACTTTATTAATCAATAAAATTTTAAATAAATTTTATAAAGTAAATAAATTAATTAAATAATATTAACTTCATAATTTTGTATTATTTATATATTTTTTAATTAAATGTGAACCATTATATCAAATAAATTTAATATATAATTAATTTAAAATTAGTTAGAAAAGTATCTTAAACTAATTTAAATTCAATTACTATAATATAGTTCAAAAATTAAGACTCAATTTAATTAATTCAAACAAAATAATCTTAACTATAAAAGTAATTTATTTGAACTCAATTCATTAACATAATTTTATGCGAAAAATATTAATTTATCAATAAATAATAAGATAGAGAGAGTTATACCTATACTTTTCTAATGGGAACAACTATAATTTTGAATGTATTTTTTTATAATTTTTTATTAAAATCTTATCTAAAGATCTATGATTACACTAAAGAAAAATATTATTTAAGAGTTATTTATTGACTAGTATTAATTTGTGCCCCTATTAAAAAAAAATTCTGGCTCCGCCCCTAGTTGTAACGATGTTAAAAGTCAATGTTGAGGTGATATCGGATATGATTGTGAAATCAAAGTTGTAACCCTTCAAAGAGAAATGAAAATGATAATACTCGATGAATGGGGTATTAAGCGGGCAATTAATATTTTGTTGTAGATAGAAAAAAAAAATAGTTTTTTATATTTTAAATAAATAAAAATTTTAAATGCAAGAAATTATATTTAAAAAAATTCATAAAATATTTAAGATAAGTGTGTCGGCACGCGTGTCCAATTTATATTTAATATTTTTTATACGGACACGTTTTCGGCGTGTCCGACATGCGTCGGATACGTGTCAGACATTGCCGCCTCTTTGAGGAGTGTCGGTGCATCATAGGCATCGGGTTACGCAGGTTGGTGAGTTCAAGTGGAGCAGATTGGAGCTTATGAGCGAAACAGTGGTTTTGACAGATCTGGGCTGTTCGACGGGTTGAAGGAAGGAAATCGGCCTTGGCTTGCAAACGGGCCAAAGGATCAATCGAAAGGGTAGAGGGATCGTGGGTTGTGCGGCTTGTTGAATTGGAGGTTGTGTGAGATAATTGGATTGAAGGTCTAGGTGTTGGCCGACCGTGTGGAGCTGAAAAGGAGGATCTGGGTCGTTGGCTACAGGCTGTGTGGTCGAGTTCGACTTAGGTTCAACTGGCCTTCTAAAATCGAACGGAGAAGTGTGGGATTGGAGGAAGCTTGAGGAATCAGGATAGTGAAGTGCTGCGGATACGATATCATGAGTAGAAGATCGAGGAGAAGAACCACGAAGCATCATTTTTTTTCGTTTGAACGATGAGGTCTCCTTTATTTGAGATGAGGGCAGCGGGATCCACGGGAGGTGATCGCATTGTCGCAATCCAAGGTATTCAGCAGGATATCCGGGATTTGTTGAGGACTTGATGTAGATACGAGGTAAGAGTTTAATCGAGTTGATTTAAATATTTTTATTAACTAAATTGATAATAATAATAATAATAATAATAATAATAATAATAATAATAATAATAATTTATTATTTTTATATTGGGAGATGACAGAAACAAGTCAATCACTCAAAATCGCCTCGATTTACACGTCGTATCTCAAAATTCATGCGCTGTTGTTTTGAAACTCACGCCGATTTCATCGGACAAATTCCATTGGGCAAGATTTTGCTTACTTTGGGTATTGTCAACATTCTAATCGCAACAACGCAGTCCGTTTCGCGATCAGATGTCATTTGGGCAACTTCGCACATCAATTTCGGGTGTTGGTTGTCAGTTTTGACCGATCTAGTTTGATTTGACTGCGAGAGGTTTCCTTTTAGGTGAATTCGACGCTCTGATCACAACGTCGCAGTCCGTTTGGCGATCGGATGTCGTTTGACCATTCAAGTGATTCGCCACGCTGATGTGCCCATCACTTAATTCGTCGATTTTGCCTCTTTTTGTGCATATTTTGATTTAGGGGTCGACCCTATGCCAAGAGCAATTTGAGTATGCTTTTGAAGAGGGGGAAAGGCAACATTAACTTCAATATTAGTATCTAGAGGTTCAGTACTTAAATTGTTGAGCTCTTAATATTTTGACCTAACCAGTTCATTCTTCTCGTTAGAAGGGTTTCTGAGCTCACTGTTAGTGTTGGGTAAAGCAATTTCAATAGAATGACCATGTATAGACTATAGAGCAAAGATAGCAAGAGGTAGGCAGGTTCTCAATAACTACTTTTTTAAGATTCAAACACTATTTAAAATTTTATTATCTTTTTTTAAGGGGGCTAATATCGATTTGAATCAGGACCCTAGCAACAAAAGTTTAGCAAGTTTAACAATTGTAGGGTCCTGCCATATTAGGATGTCCTGAAGAAATTTACTCACCAACGAAAGATCAAATTGCTTGAGAAGATTATTAATTTCTGATTTTAAAAATGAGAAGTTAGGCACATCCTTTTGAATATACACTTCTTTAACATTAATTATTGAAGAAGATTTGATACTCGTGAATGCTTTTAAGAAGATTTGGGGAAATCTTGAAGAGCAGAGAGACCAGGGCTATCCCGATCATACCATCACAACTTTAGCATTCAATTTTTGTATACCCTAAGAGAAATCATCATATTTGAATAAAAGCTTCCGAAATAACAAAATAGGTGAAATGAAGGTGACATCATGAAGGAAGAAAAAGAGACAAGAATCAAACAATAAATGGGTAAGAAATTTAGGTTTTAGGTTTTGTTTCGGACGACTTTCTTATTGCTTCTTAAAACAACTTTCTAGTTCAAAAGTTTTGATTTTGGTACTAAAAAACTGCTTTAAGAAGCAGTAAGAAAGCCGTCCCAAACGAAGCCTTAGTCAGATTGGCTTGTTGTTGATCTACAATGTTACTAACATCTTAAAATATAAGATCATCAGATAGCAGTGTGAAATTTGTATAAGCTTTCATCTGAATATGTAAGTGATTCTATTTAATGCTATATTTCATCCTTTTGTGGTGTTAAAAATCCAATACGAGAAGTATTTGATCATCTTTCTGTTGACCCTAACTTTTTTAACGTCTCTGGAGCTAGTGATACTCTTGAAAATTTGGAGTTTACCATATGCTGTATATTTGCAGGTCAGAGACTGATATAGTTAATGTTGTGGAACAAAGAATATGGCACTCCATGGAGGAAGGGCACTTTGAAAACCTTCCAGGAAAGGGAAAACCTCTGAACCTGAATACCAATCCTCATGCAGATCCAGCAGAAGATACTCTTTATAGAATCCTTTCAAGAAATGGATGTGCTCCTGAGTGGGTTGAACTGAACAAGGAAATCAGGTCTAACATTGCAGAATGGAGAGTAGCGTTGAAGAAGGCCTGGACCGAAAAATCAGACCAAAATGGTTTTCAATGGCTACAAAATACAGAGATTCTTAAGGCACGGATGAAGGACATCAATAGTAAGGTGATCAATCACTCTGAAAGCAAAATAAGTTCGAAAGCTATAATTTGCTTAGTAACTTGTTCTAATTGTGCAAAGCTACAGGTTTTGCGGTACAATCTCATGGTACCTTTTGGCCGGCAAATGTTTGGACTCAAATGGGAGAAAGAGATGGGTAAGCTCAATGTGAAAGAAGGGCTTGTTTGACCTTCTGTTCTTTTATAATTACCATATTTTTTGTGAATTAGGTACTCAGCATGCAATATATGTTGTTTTTTATTAAGTGTAGTGGATCATACATCTTTAGGATCCCATTTAAGTAGTTATAATAATCAGTAAAAGTAAGTAACTGTAAAATTCTTATTAGAAAAATATAGTTTTTAAAATTGTTTGGATATTATAGATTTCTCTTATGAAAAATTCTAACATTAAATTTTTTATTGCTACTATACTTTAGGCTTTAGCAAACATAGTTGTGAAAAACTCTTTATCATAGAAAATTCGTTGAGTCTGTCTGGGATAGCTATAACTTTTTATAAAGTTGGTTGAAAAATTATTTGGAGAAAATAATTTTTTTAAAACTGTTGTAGAAAGCAACTTCCTAAGGACAAAAAACCTTGAAAGCACTAAGAAAATAATAGTCAAATAAACATTTTGGCTGCATCTGAAAAACAAAACAAGAAGAAGGTTATTCCAAAGAAAATCTTAACAGTGCAACTTTCACATTGTTTGGAGGTGATTTTTGTAATAAAAGTACACATTTAATGTAACAATTGTAGTTAAAAATAATAATAACTATATATTGATGTGAAACAATGTAACAGTTGTAGGATTTGCAGGAAAATTTATAAAATATTGATAAGCTTTGTAATTACAACTTATTGTTTCACTAGATTAGATTCTAGGAATCCTTAGTTATTGTTTTGCTTTGACATGTGGTCAAAAAGTAGATTAGAAGGAAACTTAAAATAGCATCAAAATAGCATTAAAGCTTAATCTGCAACAACAAAAACAACAACTTCAAGCCTTTGTCCCACTACGTGGGGTCGACTACATGAATCATTTTTCACCATTGTGTCCGGTTAAAAGTCAAATTCTCATTTAAATCTAATAAAGAAAAATCATTTCTAATATTTTCTAACCAAGTCTTTTTAGGTCTACCTCTACCTTTCTTAACATAAGTCAAATCTAATACCTCAACTTTCCTAACCGGGTCATCGAAAGACCTCCGTTTAATGTGACCAAACCATCTAAGACGACTCTCTCTAATCTTATCTTCCACTGGAGCTACTCCAACCTTTTCACGTATATGCTCATTTCGTATCCTATCTCTAAGGGTCAAGCCACTCATCCACCTAAGCATCCTCATCTCTGCAACACTTAACTTAGTATTATGCTTCTCTTTTAATGGTCAACATTCGGCACCATAAAACATTGCAGGTCTCACCACCATCTTATAGAATTTTCCCTTAAGTTTGAGGGGGGACTTTTCTATCACACAATAAGCCCGATGCATTCCTACACTTCAACCATCCAACTTGAATTCTGCTGATAATATCCCCATCAATTTCACCATCACTCTGAACAATAGATCCAAGATATCTAAAACATGTACTCTTATTAATGACTTGATCGCCCAAAGTCACAATCCCATCACTAGGTCTATTGCTACTAAAATTACACTCCATATATTCAATTTTAGATCTACTCAAGCGAAAACCTTTAGACTCTAAAGTTGACCTCCATAATTCGAGTTTACCTTCAATTCCCTCTCTAGTTTTATCAACAAGAAGAATATCATCAGCAAAAAGCATACACCAAGGTATATCCTCTTGCAAATGTCTAGTGAGAACATCCATGAATAAAGCAAAAAGATATGGACTTAAGGCTTATCCTTGATGTAATCCAATCGAAATAGGAAAATACTTGGTCAAACTACCTTGTGTTTGAACACAAGTAATAGCTCCTGCATACATATCTTTAATTATTTGAATATAAACATTATTAACTCCTTTCTTTTCAAGAACTTCCATAGCACTTCTCAAGGAACTTTATCATATGCTTTCTCTAAATCAATAAATATCATATGTAGATCCTCCTTATTCTTTTTATATTTCTCCATCAAACCTCTCAATAAATGTATGGCTTCCATAGTAGACCTACCCGGCATGAATCCAAATTGATTTTGAGAAACATTAGTATCACGTCGCAACCTACGCTTCATAACTCGCTTCCATAGTTTTAAAGTATGACACATTAACTTAATTCCTCTATAATTTGCACACTCCTATGCATCGCCCTTATTCTTAAAAATATGAATTAACCCACTCATTCTCCACTGATCTGGCATCTTTTTAGTCTTCAAAATAGTATTAAAAAGTTTAGTAAGCCAAGAAATTCCTTCATCTCCTAAGCATTTCCACATCTCTATTGGAATATCATCAGGTCCAACAGCTTTTCCACACTTCATTTTTTTTAAAGCCTCCCTAACTTCGGTTTTACTTATACGCCGATAAAAAAAAAAAATTATTTTCATTTAGGGTAATAAAGTCACTAAAGTCAATCGTATTTTCACATTCTTTATTAAAAAGTTTAGTTAAATACCTCATCCACCTTTGTTGAATATTATCTTCTAAGAAAGTACTTTTTGATCTTCATCCTTAATACACTTCACTTGAACTAAATCCTTAGTACTCCTATCTCTTTGTTTGGCAAACTTATACATATATCTTTCTCTCTCCTTAGTATCTAATCTATTATATAAATCATTAAAAGCTAAGCTCTTTGCATCACAAATAGCTTTCTTAGAATCCTTACGAGCCTCTTTATAGATTTCCCAATTATTAGAATTTTTACATTTAAACCAATTTTTATAACAAATTTTCTTATTTTTTTTATCTTTTCTTACACATTTGGATTCCACCACCAACTGTTTCTACTATTAGGAGTTTTTTCCTTCGAAATTTCAAGCACATCTTTTACAATATTCTTAATATCACAAGTCACTTTTTCCCACATAATATTGACATCCTCATGCACAGACTGAATCTTAAGATCTAAAATCTTACTCTCAAAAATACTTTTGTTAATATTCTTTAAATGCCCCATTTAATCCTATAAAATCGTTTTACTTTATTTTTTATTTTTTGGCCCTTTACCTTAAAGTTCAAAACTAATAATCGATGTTGAGTACATAAATTTTCACTCGGAATAACTTTACAATCTTTGCAATGTAAACGATCTAATTTTCTTATAAGAAAATAATCAATCTGTATTTTACTATATCCATTTTTATAATTGATAAGTTACTCATCTCTTTTCTTAAATAAGATATTAACTATTAAGAAGTCATAAGCTAAAGAAAAATCTAATATAGTTTTGCCACCTTCATTAAAGCTTAATCTGCAACTAACATAAATCCACCGGTTAACAATTAGAATGTTCACCTTGAGTTTCCCTCACTCATACTCTTGAGAGCTCTTAGCGGAAGAATAATTTCAACAACATTAATGACGCCACCATAAGACAGGAAAGGTAGGGGAGGGGAAACCGAGAACCCGGACAATTCCTGCGGCTGGCGGGAGTTGCTTTTGCCCTCACCTAGGGACTCTCTCTAGAGCTCTCAACACTCAAGGGAACTAGAATGCATAAATTTTTCATTAATCATTATCATCCAATACAATTGTGAGTGCCCTCATATATAGGCCTCAAAGCAACAAAAGACACAAAGACTAAAATGCCCTCTAGGCTACATCACAAACTAACAATGGTAAAGACTAAAACATAAACAAGAATAATACATAAAATGCATCATAAATAAATACTCGTAATCGTAGCCGTCGATCTATGATTGCTCCGGTGATAGACGCGCCGAAATCTCCTACTGATGTCCTGATCATATATGTTTCTTCATCATGTAACTTGTACAAGGCTTTAACAATCTCTTAAGATGAAGCCTTTGCTGGTGACCGGGTAATTTCACCTATCATCTTTAATGCCACACATGTTTGCTCCACTAGAACCTGCAATCCAAAAAAAAAAAAAATATATATATATATATATATATTTTTTCACTAAAATAAATAATTTATTATTATAAAATTTAGAAAAATTAGTATATATATAATTAATTATTGATAATTAGAAGAATAGATAAACTTACAAAATGGCCTGCACCTAATATCCAATAGAAATGGAAGTTCTTATAAGACTTCTTGAAAGCAGCTGTAAGACCATCATTTCCACAATACAAAGGGCTTCGCTCAGCATTATTGAATTTTTGTAGATCTTCCCATCTGAGAAATATAAAATCAGTAGGAAATCATTTTTATTTATTTATTTATTTATTTATTTATTTGTTGCTTTAATATCTTAATTACAATTTAATCCTTACTTAAGCTTTTGGACCCAAGCCTCCACACCTTTTGTTGCACAAATCAAATCATCCTGCAAATAATATAAGCTGGAACTATTAAATAAATTCCAAAAATGGCTACTTGAATATGAAAAATTCAAAAATATTAACATTCAAATAAAAATAGAATAAATGTAGCGTTCAAGTTAAATTAATTAATGATAATGCGATGGCTAGGGGTGTAAGCGAGTCAAGCTGATTTTTGAGCTAGCTCAAGCTCAGCTCATAAATGGCTCATAAGCTGAGTTTGATGAGTTAATAAGTCAATCTTGAGTCAACATCAACTCGACTCGTTAGCTTGCCTCCCTTTGATTATAAACATGCATGCTTGTAAGTCGGCTCGAACTAGTAGAATTAAGCTGGAGCTTAAGCCTGAACTTGATAGTTTAATCGTGATCAAGCTCAAACGAGAAGTGACTCGAACTCAACTCGACTCATTTACACTCTTAGTGATGACCTAAGGCAATCTTCTAAAATAATGAAAAAAATTATATTAAAACCTGTCCATTGTATATGGTGACATCAACTCCCATGGACAATAGCTCATCAACCTACAAGAAATTTTTATATCATCAAAACCTCTTTTAATTTAATATAAACTAAATAAATAAGCAATATGCAAATAAATATTTTATACCTCATTGATCCTTGGTTTCATGAAGTCTAAAATATGAAAACTGGATTAGAAAAACAGACATGACATTCTTGGGAATTATCTTTAGCTTATCCCTAACGGCTCCATTCATAAGATCCTCAATACTTACAGCAGAAGAAGGCTTAGAACTGATTAGATTCATTGCATATTTCTCTATGGTTTTTCTTACTGAAGTTTCAGTAGTTGAAGCAACGATTTCTTCAGAATCATCTAATAAGAAGTTATAGAAGTTTACAGAATTGCTGTTCTTGATAATCATGCCTTCCAGATCTCCCCAAGTTCTAGTAGCATTAGAGTACTGCCCATTTGCAATTTGCTCCTGGATTTTCTTTGCAAGACTGTATTTGTAGTGTGTTATTAAATAATGTTGATATAAATCATAGAATTGAAATTATAATCTAAAGTTAATGGTAATCAAGGTTTCGTTTGGGGTTGCTTTTTTATTGATTTGTAAAGCTGCTTTTCAGCACAAAAATCTCTTAAAACCAGAAAAAAAAACAATGGTCTAAAGTTGTTCGAAACGAAGCTTAAATTTGTTTACTTGTTAGACTGTGCTTCTCCATTAATATCAAGCCTGGAGAGATCTCTTAGTAAAGGTCCCCATGATAACTGCATAATTACATCAAACAAATGAAACAAACATCTTATAAAGTTCAGAATCATTAAGGCAACAGTCAAACATACCGCAAAATCTTCAGGAGAAATCCAGCTATCTCCTAAAGCAATTCCTAATCAAAACAAAAAAAAATCAAAATATAATTAAGGAGTTGAAGTATAATAAATGGCAAAAATAAACATGGAAGGAGATGGAAATTAAGAAGAATCACCAGAAAAGTTGAGCTTTAATTCTCCTGCTTTGATAGCTTTGGAAACAGATAAGGCGAGAGTGACAGCAAATTTTCCTCCATAAGACTCTCCTACTGCATACAAAGGGCTTTTCTGAAGCATCTGATTGTTATTATAGAGGTTTTTCAGAAGAGCTGTTAAGTCTGTAGCTGCTTCTTCATCAGTAGTGACATAAGAGTTGGAATCCTCCACATAACTATACCCTGTTCCTACTGGATTATCCTACAAAAACCATTTGATGGAAACACATTAACTACCATAAAAAAGAATCATTATTAATGGACTACCATTTCATATTTCTAAGTTCAAATTTTTAATATAATTATGTGATAATAGACTAATATAATGAAAAAAACTACATATAAGATTGATTATTATTTATGAAATATGATTGATATTAAATTATATTTATGTATTTATATTTAGGATTTTAGGAATTAGGATGATGAAATTTTTAACATAATATATAATATTAGGTGATTTACTTCAAATATAGAGATGGTGTCTCCCTTGGCTGCCTCTAGTTTCACCAATGAGCGGTATCATATTTAGATTTCATTAGGGACGGCTTTTTACTATTTAAAGAAGTTTTTTAGTACAAAAATATTTAAACTAAAACTTTGTACTAGAAAGCTGCTTCAAAAAATAGTAAGAAAGCCGTCTCAAATGAAACCATAGTCTCTAATATTAATTATTATGTGCGGATGCCGAACGCCATCTGGAGACCAACCAGAATAAGTCACGTCACCATTGTGCTCGGTACCGTGGTTCTGTAATGGTCGGTACCGCGGATATGACACTTTTTAGTTAGTCTTCGGACAACATTCTACGTCCAGTCTCCGCACATAATAATTTCTCTTAATATAGATGCTTAGATATCAATTTCAGTAGACGTAATGATCTTAAGGGCCCACCTAATAAACCTTTAGGACAAATTTAAAGAATTTTAAAACTTAAGCCTATTATTATTGGAAAACTATTATGTATTTCTAAATTAACATATTTTTCAAAGAGAAAATTAGAATACTCACATTTCCTTAAAAAACCAGAGAAAAGAACAAATCTTACCACAAACAGAAGATTGGCTTTCTGCAACCATGTGGAGTTTCTAGGGTTGAGATTGGTGTCCAACGGCCCAATCTCTCCGAAGTTTCCGACACCAACACCTGAAACTCCCTTCACATCAACAAGTAAAACTTATTTAGTTGTCAAAATCAATGGAGAGATTATTACGTTCGGAGTCCTGATCAGCGAACTATCCAGTTTTTATGAGTGTGCATAGTAAAAGCGTAATGCACACTTACAAAAATAGAACGCTGCTTCAATCCAGACTCCGCACATAATAATCTCTCATATCAATGAGAGAAAAAAAAAACTTAAAATATCTTGACATCAAGTGCTTGATTAGGACGAGCTTCAAAACTCTGGAATTTTCTCTATGATTAGTGTAGCATATAAGATTCTGAACTGCGCTAACCTCAACACAAATTCAAAAGCTTTGAAGTTCGTTGAGATGTGTTTTACATCAGAATATCCTAACAAAAAAAAATTCAAAAAATTATATCACAATAAAATTTAAATGAGAATTTGACTCTTAATAAGTTAATTTGACACAATGGAGGAAAAGGATTATTGCGGTCAACCCCACATAGTGGAATAAAAGCTTGATGATGTTGTTGTACAATAAAGTTTTGATCATAATAGGCCTCATAATCGTTAAACTCGCTTTGACATGAATGTTTTACATAAAAATCAATTAATTTTATATCATACTCATGTCGACATAAATTTAACAATTTTAGGGACTATTTGGTAGCACACAGGATGTTATTTAAGTAGGATTTCGTAAATCCACAAAATCCGGATTTACGAATCCTGAGAGAGTTAAATCTTGTGTGACTGTTTGGCTATATATAGAGCTTTAAATCCTAAAATGAGCGGACTCTTCTTCCCTCTGGCGCCAATAGAGCATTAAATCTGCCGAATTATAGGATTTCGGAAATCCGGGATTTACCACGAAAAGGGGTAATTTCCCGTCTACTGCGGTTTTCATTTACCGTGCGATTTGGTTTTGCATTTTAGGCTGTTTGGCTGGATTTCGCTCAAATCTGCCTTAAATTCGGCCTAAATCTTGCTACCAAACACCCCCTAAGATCCATCATAATAAAAATTTAGCGAGCCAAAACATTTCAAAAAAAAATAATTTTATAGTTAAAAAAACTCACAGGTCCTCCTTGCAACCATAGAACTGTTGGCCATGGAGTAGGGCCATTCTCAACTCTATTGGGACTCAGATATAGCCACCAGAACATATGTGCTCCTTCATAATAAAACAAAATCAATAAAAAAACTTCATTAAAAACTAATTAATCTTTCATAAATCTAATTAATTATGCATTAAAGAAGCAATTAATTAATTAAAGAGCTAATTACTTGGTCTAACTTCAACATATCCCCACTGTTCAGAGCCATCTTTGGTACCTCCAGAGTTGAGTAAGGACCTCAGAGATCTTCCATGGAGCAAAGGAAAACAAAGGAGGAGGGAGACAAAGCAAAGATCAAATTTTCCCATTGCAAGCTCAAATCGCTATGGCTTAGTAATGGAAGATAGGAGTCCTCTTATAGGAAACCCATCATATGGGAAAATTATTACGTCCGGTGTCCAGATTCGTTCGGACACCAATCCAGACACGTCACGTCACCCAGATACATCTGGGGCCTAGTGTATCCGGGTGATGTGGCGCGTCTGGATTGGTGTCCGGACGGTCCGGTCACCAGACTAATAATTCGCCCATCAGATCGGAGAGCCAAAAAATGGACGTAGCAAATACTCTCAAAGAATTACCAACGTCCAAAAGGGGAAAATAGTTAATTAAGGCTTAGTTTGAGACGGCTTTCTTATTACTTCTTAAAGCAATTTTTTTAATTCAACATTAAAATTTTATACTAAAAAGCTTTAGGGAATGAATTTTTGTATAACAAGTCGAACCAGCTTTCTAGTCTTTCCTGTCCTCCTTTGTGCTAATAAGGTCAACGCCTCCTATTCAATTCTTGAGCCGTTTCCTTTGTCCGATTCATGAGCAGGAGCCATGAATCCAACATCCAAATGCCCTCAGTTGACTATTTTATTTGACATAGTAATGATATCACTATTATTGATACATCATAAAAAAATTATCTTGATCGGGCATGAATCTCAAGGATAAATGATGCTGGAAACTTTCAAAATTAAATTTGGGATCATCTGAATTCCAATTTAAGCAAACTTATAATCAAACAGAGCATCTCAAAGAGACCGTGGTCGGACCACGACCCGGCTGCCGATCGCCATCGGACTTCCACTCGGTCGTTGACCGTCGCCGGACTTCATCCTGACCGTGGTTGGACCACCGCACAGTTGCCGACCACCGCCAAACTTCATCTAAACCGTCGTCGGACCACCGCTCGGCCGTCGATTGCCGTCAGACCACCGCTCTGTCGCCAGACTTCAACCTAACCGTGGTCGGACCACGGCCCGGCTGCCGACCATCGCCGGATTTCCACTCAGCCTCTGACTGCCACCAGACTTCATCCCGACCATGGTTGGACCATCATCCATCCATCGACCTCCGTCGGGCTTCAGCCCAACCGTCATCGGACCACCGCCTGGCCACCGGCCACAGCCGGACATCAGTCCGACTGTCGTTGGTCCACCGCTCGGCCGCTGATTACTGTCGGACTACAGCCCGACTGCTATCGGACCACCGATTAGCCGCCGACTGCCGTCGGACTTCAACCCGACTATCGTTGGACCACCGTCGGAATTCAGACCAGTCGTCGACCAAGCCGTTCTTTAGTTAGATCATCCTCGAACCACCGCTCGGTCGCAGACCGCCATTGGACTTCCATCCAGCCGTTGATAGTCTCCGGACTTCAACTTGATCATCCTCGGACCATCGCTTGGCCGCAGACCACCGCTCAATTTCTACCCGACGCCGGAGTTATGACGGATCACCGTCTGACGCCGAAGTTCTGCTAGACTACCACCTGACGTCGGAGTTCAACCGGACCACCGTTAGACTTCAAAGTTTTGATGGACCACCGCCCGACGCCGAACTTCCACTTGACCACCGCCAAATGCCGGAGTTCAGTCGGACAAGGGACGACATCGAACTTCCTTCTGACCACTGCCTAATGCCTGAGTTTCGCCGGACCACTGCTGGACGCCGGAGTTCTGTCGGACCACCATCCGAAGCCGCACTTTTACCGGACCACCGCCCAAAGCTGGAGTTCTGTTGGACCACTGTCCGACACTGGAGTTCCGTCGGACCACCGCATGATGCCAGAGTTCTGCCAAACCATCATCTAGTACCGTAGTTTTGTCGGACCCCCGCCCAATGTCGGAGTTTCGTCGGACCACCGCTCGACGCTAGAGTTCCGTCGAACCGCCGCCTGATGCCAGAGTTTCGTCGAACTATTGCCCGACGTCAGAGTTCCGTCGGTCCACTGCCCAGTGCTACCGGTCCACCGCATGATGTCGTAGTTCTGCTGGATCACCGTTTGACGTCGGAGTTTTGCCAAACCACCGGCAAACCACTGACTGAGGCCTGAAATTTTGTCAGACCACCGACAAATGTCAGAGTTTCGTCAGATCACCAAATAATGCCCGAACTTTCGTCGGACCACGTACTTACGACTATGACCTTTATAACCCTTGTCTCTTGCTGGCTATGGTCCTTCCAACCTCCATCGCCAGACAAAGATCTTTCTAACCCCTATCTCCTTCCGGCTATGGTCTGTCCTACCTCCATCACCTACTACGATCCTTCCGGCCTTCGTCGCCTACAACGATCCTTCCAACCTCCATTGCCAGATAACGATCTTTCTAAACATTGTCTCCCGCCGACTAAGGTCCTTCCGAACTCTATCATCAGATAATGGTTTTTCTGACCCCTGTCTCCTGCCGACTACAGTCCGTCAGACCTCTGTCATCTACTATGGTCCTTCTGACATTCATCACCTTTTATGGTCCTTCCGACCTTCATCACCAAACAAAAGTCTTTCTGACCACTATCTCCTGTCGACTACGGTCCTTCTGACCTCCCTCACCAGATAATGGTCTTTCTGACCTCTATCTTCTAATGACTACGGTCATTATGAACTCCATCGTCAGACAATGGTCTTTCTAACCCATGCATCATGCCGACTACGTCCTTTCGAACTTTGTCACCTACTACGGTCCTTCTAACCTCAGTTGCCTACTACGGTCCTTCCAACCTCCATCTCCATACTTGCAAGTGTCACCGCTTTGATATGTAAGTTGGTTGTTGTAAGAATAACAAGTCCTTTACCTTTGCATGTATAAAATGTATGCACTCTTTGCAGTTAAATGGCATCATTTGCAAATGAGTATATTTGTAGAATGACCTGCATGATCAAATTGTCATCGTTGTCTTTTGGCATTTGTACTTCAACGGATGTGGCCATTGAAAATGAGCTGCAAGATTTACCGAAGTTTTCACATTGTTGCTTGTGAGCAGGTCACCACATTTCCTACAACTTTTGTTGGTTATTATTTGGGGATGATTCATGTTGACTATTATAGGTCTTTTATTGCCCTTGAAAGTAGCTTGTTGTTTGCATGGTGAATTTGCTCATCAACATTTGTTTGCCATCGCTCAAGTGCTCTAGGTTGCTCGTCATTCGTGCGCAATGAAAGTGTATTTGCATTGAGTCCCATATATGTTTGTTGATATTCATTTGATTTATCAAAGTCATCAATTGGCTTTAGCATTTTCATTTTGATCGTATATTTATAGTTTTTAAAGTCCAGTACCCTGTATAGTGGCTTGTGTCATGTTCCCTATTATTTATTTAAGTTATATTCAATGTTCCAATTGCTGAAGTCCCCTGTGCTTTTGTTCAAATCAGGTCCTCTATTTCATTGAATATTTTGGCAGCCTCTCAACATCTCCCAAGTTTAAGATAAATCTTAGGATTTCAACCTTCCCACCACACTAGAGAAGAGCGTGTACGATAGTTGTAGGATGACATCATAGCCATAGTCATTAATCCCACTACGTAAGAGAAAGGAGTGTATGGGTGTTCGGGATACTTGTTTGAAATGTGCATTTCTTTCCCCACAGATGTTGAAGCACATGTGCGAGTACTTAAAGTTGTCCCGCCATGCTTGAAAAAAAAATGTATACTAGGCCTACCTACCTCGTCTTAAGCGCTGCACCGGATTCTCTGGAGTGATTTTTCGGTGCACCGCGAGCCCCGAGAATGAGATTTTGATAGTTTTGAGTTTAGGGATCATTTATACCTTAGATAGGAGATTTCAACGATGATGTTGAGGTCAATGACGAGAAATAAAATCACACAAATCACTTTTCTTTTTCTCCTTTCATTTTTTTTTTTTGAATTCCCCTTTTCTCTTTTTTTTGTAAACCCTTTTTTTTTTACTTCTCTCTCTCTTTTTAATAATAATAATAATAGTTAATGATATTAACTACTAATATTAATTAACAGTGATAATTAATAACAATAATTAAAAATAATAGAAAAATAAGTTGTGGGCTTTTCCGAGGCTGGCTGTGAGGTTTGCTTTGCTAGTGGAGGAAGCCCGATTGGCTACAAGTTTGTGAAATTGATGGTTTGTGTGAAGTTTGAGTGCAAGGAAGATTTGTGTGTAGTGAGCTATTTGAATTTGTTCGAGTTGGATTTGAGGTCGTGTGAGATGACTGGATTGAAGGTCTAGGTGTTGGTCGGCCATATGCAACTGAGAATGAGGATCTGGTCGTTGGTCTGTTTTACGATCGGATGTCATTTGGGCAATTTCACACATTAATTTCAGGTGTTGGTTTTCCATTTTAACCGATCTCGTCCGATTTGAATGTGAGGGATTTCCTCTTATATCTTTATGATCCCATTTGAGTAGCTATAATTATCAATAAAAATAAGTAACGTAAAACTCTTATTAGAAATATATAGTCTTTCAATTGTTTGGATATTATAGATTTCTCTTCTGAAAAATTCTAGCATTCAATTTGTTATTGCTACTATACTTTAGCAGACATAGTTGTGAATAACTCTTTATCATAGAAATTTCGTTGAATCCATTTGGGACAGCTGTAACTTTTTATGAACTTGATTGCAAAGTTATTATGGAGAAAATAATTTTCTTAAAAGCTGTTGTAGAAAGCAGTGAAAAAGTAACGGTCAGATAAATATTTGTTTTGCTGCGATCTGAAAAACAAAACAATGAGAAGGTTATCCCAAAGAAAATCGTAGATTACAACTTTCACATTTGCTTGGAGGTGATTTTTGTAATAAAAATACACATTTAATGTAACAATTGTAGTTAAAAAACAGTAATAACTAAATATGCTTCTTCATAATCTAACTTGTACAAGGCTTTAACAATCTCTTAAGATGAAGCCTTTGCTGGTGACTGGGTAATTTCACCTATCATCTTTAATGCCACACATGGTTGCTCCACTGGAACCTGCAATCCAAAATATATATATATATATATATATTTCACTAAAATTAGAAAAATTAGTATATATATAATTAATTATTGATAATTAGAAGAATAAATAAACTTACAAAATGGCCTGCACCTAATATCCAATAGAAATGGAAGTTCTTATAAGACTTCTTGAAAGCAGCTGTAAGACCATCAATTCCACAATACAAAGGGCTTCGCTCAGCATTATTGAATTTTTGTAGATCTTCCCATCTGAGAAATATAAAATCAGTAGGAAGCCATTTTTATTTATTTATTTGTTGCTTTAATATGTTAATTACAATTTAATCCTTACTTGAGCTTTTGGACCCAAGCCTCCACACCCTTTGTTGCACAAATCAAATCAACCTGCAAAAATATAAACTGGAACTATTAAGTAAATTGCAAAAATGGCTATTTGAATATGAAAAATTCAAAAATATACACATTAAAATAAAAATAGAGTAAATGTAGCATTCAAGTTAAATTAATTAATGATATTGTGATGACTAGGGGTGTACGTGAGTCGAGCAGATTTCTGAGCTAGCTCAAGCTCAACTCATAAATGGCTAGAGGTGTTAATATTTGACATGACCTGAAAATTTTGGGTTAGGGACAACCTGGACCTGAAACGGGTCTTGTTTGGGTTTAGCAAATCTACCCATTTCAAAAATCAGGTAGGTTCGGGTTGACTTAGTAACTTGAAATTGATCTAATTTTGACCCGTTTTCAACCCAGAAATCCGAGATTGACCTAATTTTGACCCAAAAATTAGCGTTTGACTCATTTTTTTACCCAAAAACTTGCATTTTTTGGTCGGTCCCGGGTCATTCAGGTTGTGTCAGGTTGACCCAGACCCGAAGCGGGTTGGGTTCGGGTTCGAAATACCTGCTTGTAATAATTATTTAAATCGTAATTTTTTTCTCTCTTTGATTATAAACATGCCTGCTTGTAAGTCGGCTCGAACTAGTCGAATTAAGTTGGACAATAGCTTGACTCATTTACACCCCTAGTAATTGATGACCTAAGGCAATCTTCTCAAATAATAAAAACAAATTATATTAAAACCTGTCCATTGTATATAGTGACATCAACTCCCATGGACAATAGCTCATCAACCTATAGAAAATTTATATATCAGCAAAACCTCTTTTAAGCTGATATAAACTAAATAAACAAGCAATATGTAAATAAAAAATTTTATACCTCATTGATCCTTGGTTTCATGAAGTCATTTTGCAAAGAACTGAAGACATAGCCAGATTCTTCTTCCCAACTGCAACAAACAAACTATGTAAGTGAACAGTGCAGATCATGGAAAAATTTCTGTATGAAATATGAAAATTGGATTAGGAAAACCCACTTGACATTCTTGGGAATTATCTTTAGCTTATCCCTAACGGCTCCATTCATAAGATCCTCAATACTTTCAGCAGAAGAAGGCTTAGAACTGATGAGATTCATTGAATATTTCTCTTTGGTTTTTCTTACTGAAGTTTCAGTAGTTGAAGCAACGATTGCTTCAGAATCATCTAGTAAGAAGTTATAGAAGTTTACATTATTGCTGTTCTCGCTAATCACGCTTTCCAGTTCTCTCCAAGTTCCAGTAGCATCAGAGTATTGCCCATTTGCAATTTGCTCCTGGATTTTCTTTGCAAGGCTGTATTTGTAGTATAGTATTATTAAATAATGGTAATTAAGGTTTCGTTTGGGTTGACTTTTTTACTGCTTTGTAAATTTGCTTTTCAGTACAAAAATATCTTAAAATCTGAGAAAAAATAGTTATCTAAAGTTGTTTCAAACGAAACCTAAATTTGTTTACTTGTTAGACTGTGCTTCTCCATTAATATCAAGCCTGGAGAGATCTCTTAGTAAAGGTCCCCATGATAACTGCATAATTACATCAAACAAATGAAACAAACATACATATAAAGTTAAGAATCATAAAGGCAACAGTCAAGCATACCACAAAATCTTCAGGAGAAATCCAGCTATCTCCTAAAGCAATTCCTAATCAAAACAAAAAATCAAAAGATAATTAAGGAGTTGAAGTATAAGGCTTCGTTTGGGGCGGTTTTTTTCTTGCTTTTCAAAACAACTTTCTAGTACAAAAATTTCTCGAATTTGAAATTTTTGTACTAGAAAACCATTTTAAAAAACAGCATGAAAGCTGTCTCAAACGAAGCCTAAATGGCAAAAATAAACATGAAAGGAGAAGGAAACTAAGCAGAATCACCAGAAAAGTTGAGCTTTAATTCTCCTGCTTTGATAGCTTTGGAAACAGATAAGGCGAGAGTAACAGCAAATTTTCCTCCATAAGACTCTGCTACTGCATACAAAGGGCTTTTCTGAAGCATCTGATTGTTATTATAGAGGTTTTTCAGAAGAGCTGTTAAGTCTGTAGCTGCTTCCTCATCAGTAGTGACATAAGAGTTGGAATCCTCCACATAACTATATCCAGTTCCTACTGGATTATCCTGCAAAAACCATTTGATGGAAAGACATTAAGTACCATAAAAAAGAATCATTATTAATGGACAACCGATTCATATTTCTAAGTTAAAAATTTTAATATAATGAAAAAAAAAACTATATATAAGATTGATTATTATTTAAGAAATATGATTGATATTAAATTATATTTATGTATTTATATTTGGAATAATGATATTTTTAATGTAATATATAATATTAAGTGATTTACTTCAAATATAGAGATGGTGAGTGTCTTTAGGGGTGTCAAAACTGGGTTTCAGGTTGAACCCGGAATTGATCCGGGTTCAAACGGGTTGACCCTAACTCGAACCGATTATGTAAACGGGTCGGAAATTCGGACCCGAACCAAACCCGTCGGGTTTCCGGGTTGACCTGACCAGACACGTTTGACCCGAGGATGGTGATCGCGGTACACCGGATGGCGACCGTGGTACACCGGACGGCGGGACGACGGGCGGGGGCGAACACGAGTGGCGTGCTCGAGCGGGGGTTGGCCCACGCGGGCAGGAGCAGGCAGCCTAGAGCAACCATGGGCAGCTTCAGGTGGTCGTGCAGGGGGGCGCTGACAGGTGCGGGCAGCCTCTAGCAGCTCGGGCGGACGCACTATCAGCTCATTTCAAACTAGTTTTTGGGTCAACCCGAACCCGTTTGTCAAACAGATCGAATATGGGAACCCGAACCCGACCCGTTTTGAAGTCGGGTCGGTTTCGAGTCGGGTTTTCGTGTCGTGTCAAATATTGACACCATAAGTGTCTCCCTTGGCTACCTCTAGTTTGACCAATGAGCAGTATCATATTTAGGTTTCGTTTGAGATTGAATGCCGTCCGGAGACCAACCAGAATACGCCACGTCACCCATGTGCTCGATATCACTGCTCGGTACAGTTGACGTGGCACATTTTGATTGGTCTTCGTACAGCATTCTGCGTTTGGTCTCCGCACAGAATAATTTTTCCTAATATATATGTCTTAGATATCAATTTCAGTAGACATAATTATGATGAATCTCTCCATATTAGTATTTGTTTTTGGCCTTATGTTCGTTGTATTTCTTAAATATCTTTGTGCTAATGATCTTAGGGCCCATCTAATAAAACTTTAGGACAAATTTAAAAAAATTTTAAACTTAAGCCTATTATTAATGGAAAACTATAAGGTATTCTAAATTACCATATTTTTCAAAGAGAAAATTAGAACACTCACATTTCCTTAAAAAATCAGAGAAAACAACAAATCTTACCACAAACAGAAGATTGGCTTTCTGCAACCATGTGGAGTTTCTAGGGTTGAGATTGGCGTCCAACGGCCCAATCTCTTTGAAGTTTCCGAGACCAACACCTGAAGCTCCCTTCACATCAACAGGTAAACTTATTTAGTTGCCAAAATGAATAGAGAGATTATTACATGCAGAGTTCAGATCAGATATTTGTCCGTTTTTTGTGAGTGTGCGCAATAAAAACGCAATAGAAGTGCAATTATTGTTCGCCACTATATTTTTATTGCGCACACTCACAGAAACCGAACGTAGCTTCAGTCCGTACTTCGCACGTAATAATCTCTCAAAAAATGAGAGAGACAAAAAAAATAAAAAAATTAGAAAAAAATTTCAAGATATCTTGACATCAAGTGCTTGATTAGGATGAGCTTCAAAATTCTTGAATTTGCTTTGAGATTAGTGTAGCATATGATATTCTAAATTGCACTAACCTCATTACAAATTCAAGAGCTTTGAAATTCCTCATGATGTGAGATAGAATTTAAATGAGAATATCCTAATAATTTTTTTTCCCAAAAAATTGTATCACAATAGAATTTAAATGAGAATTTGGCTCTTAATATGAAGAAATTATTCAGTGCGGTCACCGAACGGTCTAGAGGCAAATTAGAACGTTCCACGTCACCCGGTACCGAGCAGTACACAGTAACAATATACACCCAAAAAATGATGTGGCGCGTTCTCATTCGCCTCTAGAGGCCGTTGGATGACCGCACAAAATAATTTCTCCTTAATATGACACAATGAAGAAAGCGGATTCTTTCAGTCGACCCCACATAGTGGAATAAAAGTTCGATGATGATGTTATTGTTGTACAAATAAAATTTTGATTAATAATAGGCCTCATAATCGTTAAACTCAACTTTGACATGAATTCTTTACGTACAAAAATCAATTAAAATTTATATCGTACTCATCTAAACATAAATCTAACAACTTTAAGATCCAATCATAATAAAAAATTTAGCGAGCAAAAACTTAAAAAAATAATAATAATAATCTTGTAGTTAAAAAACTCACAGGTCCTCCTTGCAACCATAGCACTGTTGGCCATGGAGTAGAGCCATTCTCAACTCTATTAGGACTCAGATACAGCCACCAAAACATATGTGCTTCTTCATAATAAAACAAAATCAATAAAAAAAAAACTTGATTAAAAACTAATTAATCTTTCATAAATCTAATTAATAATGCATTAAAGAAGCAATTAATTATGCATTAAAGAGCTAATTACTTGGTCTAACTTCAACATATCCCCACTGTTCAGAGCCATCTTTGGTGCCTCCAGAGTTGAGTAAGGACCTCAGAGATCTTCCATGGAGGAAAGGAAAACAGAGGAGGAGGAAGACAAAGCAAAGATCAAATTTTCCCATTGCAAGCTCAAATCGCTATGGCTTAGTAATGGAAGATAGGAGTCCTCTTATAGCAAACCCATCAGATGGAAGAGCCAAAAAATGGACGTAGCAAATACTCTCAAAGAATTCCCAACGTCCAAAAGGGTAAAAAATTAATTAAATGGGATGAATTTTTGTATAACTAGAGAGTTTTTAAAGATAAAAAATTATTTTTAGCTGCAAAATAAATAAAAAATGCAAGTAAAATATCTTAGATATGCTTTAAAATTAGTGCAAATTTATTTATTTATTTATTTCTTTTATTAATTTACAGACTTGGACCTGGCAAAGAAATAATGGGCAGGCAAAAATACAAAGAAAGATATCTAATTACGTACGAAAGAACAAATAAAAGGTCTAACAATATATAACTGATCAGAAATGGCGCCTTAAAAATGGTTAATAAATTCATAATCCGTAGATTATAAATGATTTCCATTCTGTTAATCCATGCTTTAAATACGTTTAGTAATCTGAGTATTTAGATAATAGTGGAATTTTAATTTAATAGATATCTATTATGTAGAGCTTATTCTAATGGTTCAAAGTTGAATTCTTCTTATTATATTCAAATTAATATTAATAATGTTTTATAAATAACCAAATTTTGATTCGGATTGTAATGATATAGTATTTAATATATTGTTAATTAATGAATTATTGTCTGTCAGTTAAGAAAGATTGGGAGATCATAATCCTTCTTGCCTCCATTTTTTTTTTCTTATCTTCTTTTTACGTTAGAGGTATTCCATTATATTGAATAAGTAATATTCCCTATATATCTCCAATATATATATTTTTTTCTTCTTGCATTTGAGAAATGTCATTGTTTTGAATAAGCAGTATCCTCTATTAAGTTTAAGTGATTTTTTATTTATTTTCTTCTTCATATAATAGAGGTTTCATTATCTTGGATAGACAATATCTCGTATCAAGTAGGGGTGTCAATTTCGGGTCACGGGTCGAATTTGGGTCGAATCCGAAACTGACCAGGCACTATTTGGGTCAACTCGAACCCTAAACCCTAGTTTTTGAAAACGGTTCAGTTTTCTTGACCCGAAACCGACCCGCTAGGTCAACCCGGCATGACCCGAATGACCCGTTTCCAACAAAAAATTGCTAGTTTTCGGGTAAAAAATGGGTCTATCTCTTTTTCTGGCCAAAATGGGTCAAATTGGGTTGCTGGGTTAACCCGACACGACCCGTTTCGGGTTCGGGTTGACCCTAACCTAAAATTTTTGGATCAGATTCGAGTCAGATTTTCGGGTCGTGTCAAATATTGACACCCCTAGTATCAAGTGTGATTTGATTAAAAGGGCATTCCCTTTCTAAGAAATTGTACCAATTATCTTTAGAAATTCCTAAGAAATAAAAAATTATTTTTTATCTTAAAATTATCATTTTTTTATTGCGAAAGTATTTTTCATTTTGTGATCGATATGGTGATTGATTGATTGATTATTGGTATCAGTAAAAAATGAATCATTTTAGCGACTGATTATTTATCGAACAAAATTGGTCAAGTAATTTTGTATAGCAATTGATTTGTGACTGCATCGATTACAATCACAACATGATTGGCAAATTTAAACTGCTCATCGTCCGATCAAAACCTCCAATTTTTTTTATTTTTTCAATCCAACGATGACATATTGTGACTTAATTTCCTTCTATTATCCCTCATTCTTGCAAGGATGTTAGGGGCTTCGAACGTGAGCCACCGAGAGGAATTTCTTTGCGTCTATCAATGAGCTGCACATGCGAGCTCAACTTAGAACTAATCCTGATGTTTTTGTATGACAACATAAGATCTCTTTCGCAATTAATATATACTATATTATATTAACATATTTTTTACTTACAAGGAATGCCGCTCTTTAATTATAACTCTCAGCTCAAACCAATGTATTTATTTATTTATTTTTTCAATATTTTTACATAAGAAGCATCGTATCTCCAAAGTGACGCTCTCAACATATCTATATTTTTTGCAAAATTTTCTACAATGTTAGTACAATAAACTCTTCATCTAGCAGGCAAAGTCAGTGGTAGCCTCCAATATTAGATCTGAGCCGCAGCAGCAGCAACAACAACAACAATCCTTTATCTAGCTATATGGGGTATGCGCGCTACTTGAATCTTTTTCTCCAATGTATCGTATCAAGAATTAAATTCTCATTTAAGGCTTAGTTTGTGACATCTTTTTTATTGTTTCTTAAAGTGGCTTTCTAGTACAAAAATTAAAATTTTTATACTAGAAATCCTCTTTTAGAAACAGTAAAAAAGCCGTCCCAAACGAACCATAATCTAATAAAACCGGTCATTTAATTTCTAATATTTTGTTAACCAATTGTTTAAAAAAAATTTATCTAAACCGTTCTTATCATAAACCAGATCTTTTTTTTTTTAATGATAGTTTTGGGATTCAAGCACGAGTGAGATAGGAATAATTTCTTTCATCGACCACTCGGCCATAAACCCTGTTGCGTCCAGGAGTATTCGCGGCGGTAGAGAAATATAAGATTTAACGTCTTAGCGTTGTACGAAAATCCGGCACGCAATCAGATAAGGAGAGAGGGTCTAGCATTTATGAGACACCAAGATTTTTACGTGGAAAACCCCTGTAAAAGGGGAAAAAACCACGGGGCCTAGCCCAGTTTGAATGAATCCACTAGTATTGCAGTCGATTACAAATGAGGCCCTTCCCTGGGAGAAGGCCTTAGCTTGATGTACATCTTATAGAGTACATTACATGATGTAAATACAAAGAATCACTATTATCGACGTATTCTCTTTGATAGTAGGATTGCAGTCGGCGGGCGACGTAGGTCAGGAGGACCGTAGTCAGCTGGCGACGGAGGACTGTAGTCGGCGGGCGACATAAGTCAGGAGGACCGTAGTCGGCGGGCGACGGAGGTCAGAAAGAGTGTAGTCGGCGGGTGACATAAGTCAGGAGGACCGTATTCAACAGGCGACGGATATCGGGAAGACTGTAGTCGGCGGGCGACATAAGTCAGGAGGACCGTATTCAACGGGCGACGGATATCGGGAAGACTGTAGTCGACGGGCGATGTAAGTCAGGAGGACTGTAGTCGACTGGCGACGGAGGTCGGAAGGACTGTAGTCTAATGACGAAGATCAGAATAACAGCGTCAGGTAGAAGTCCAGCAATGGAAAGAAGTGCATCTTCGCATAGACGTCCAGCGAAGTCCGATATCGGTAGAAGTCTGGCGTCGGGTAGAAACTTGGCGAAGAGTGAAGGTCCGACGTCGGGTAGAAGTCTGATGTCTTTGGTGGCAGAGGAGAACTCCGGCTTCACTTGGGTGGAGTTTCGGCGTCAGGAGGGAACCCTCTTATAAATTGGGAAGAATTTCAACATTCCATGCAAGTTGGGAAGTATTCTGGCGTTCTCCTGAATATCCGGCAGAGTTCCGGCGTCTTCAGGCGGCAGGAAGAGCTCCGGCGGTGGTCGAGGAGGTGAGGAATCTCCTTTTCCCCTTTCTCCTCTTCTTCTTCTCTCTCTTCCCCCCTCCCTTTGGTGTAGAATGAGGGCTCTATTTATAGTTTTTCTGGAGTGACATAGCTCGTAAATAGGCGTGAGATCAAGGGCGAATAAGGAGTGGTTTGAATGGACGGCCGATATCGAATCCTTTGATCATGTACCATTCGTTGGACATTTGAAGGCCTTAATGATGTCGGAATTTGATGATCTTGGGCTTGTTGGATTTGTCTCGTCGAGCCGTTCGATTCGAGTATAAACTCGTCAAAATCGAAGACCGTTTGGTAACTCAAATTGCGGTTTGAACCTTCCAACAGCGCTTCGAACCTTTGATTCGGACTCATTTGGGCTCGGATTGGGTTGATCTTGGTGTCGTTGGGTTCGTATTTCCGAGACGCTCAGTTTGACTGTAAGCTCGCTGAAATCAGAGTTCATATGCTCCCGAAATTAATTTTTGAAGTTTCCAACTATGTTTGCCTCGAGATTCGTGCTCAATCAAGATTATTTTGTGATGACGTATCAAACCCGATCTCACATAAGCCAGATCTAATCCATCTATTGCCAAATAACAGCTCTGAGCATCACAGTAAATAAACTTGAGAGAGGATCATCCTTCATTCCTTCTGTTAGGTAGCCTCTTGGCTTCTCTTTGATGAATACCTGCAAGAAATAATTGAGAGAATGAATAGCCGCCAGCTACTCAACCTAGCACGACAAAAGTTTGAGCGTGCATAATAATTAGTGCAATAAATTTTATTAACAACTTTTATATTTTACTTAGTTTGATGGACCATAGCTTCTGAATCTGCAATAATTGATGGTCCAGATTTAACCAAATAAAGAGCAGCATTAGTCAACCAATAAGCAAGCACATAGTACACAGCACCATGAATTCTTATTATTATCATCATCTTCATCATCATTAATCCTATTCGCACTACTTTGGAGTATATTTTATAAATATTTATTTAGAACTGTGGAAGACTCAACTTGATTACTTGTTGAGTGGCTTGGAGCCTTGGACGCAAGGGATGGGCTCGGATACAGAACTATCATTACAGGAAAAACGTCGAAATCCGGCAGTCAGCCTATATTAACCGGCGGTTTTTTTGTCTACCGGCGGCTTTATGGCGGTTTTTGCGCCGCCGGAAAAAATCGCGTAGGAAACTATTACCGGCGGTTTATGTAGCCGGCGGTTTTCCGGCGGCTACGACCGCCGGTTTCAACCGGATTTAATGCCGGCGGTTTTCCGGCTGTGACGCCGCCGGTTATTTGACCGACGGCCTACCGGCGGTCTTTTTACCGACGATGCTCCGGCGGTTTAGTTAGCCGTCGTATGTTTTTAAAATTGCCGGCCTTCGCCGGTAGACCGCTGGTTACTTAACCGGCGAACGCCGGCGGTCTAACCGTCGGTATTTCCGGCGGTCGAAACCGCCGGATGTCCACCGTATAACCGCCGGTGGCCGTCGGTAACCGCCGGTAATAAACCGACGGTGTGATGCCATTACCGGCGGCTGGCTATTGGTCGTCCGGTATCGTAGTTTCCGGCGGCCAAACCGCCGGTTAGCCGCCGGAAACCTGTAGCACCTGCAAAAAAAAATTGACAGCATCCCCTCTATTTGAGGGAGGTTCACCCTAAAGTCTAAATCTGCAGAAAGAGCAATATATGTTGGGCAACACGCCGCTATATTCATCACAATCATATGTTGGGCAACACGCCGCTATATTCATCACAACCATAAATTATAAATACAATCACAAGCTCATCATAACATTATAATCACAGTTCACAAGTAAGTTCATGATAATGTTACAATCACAAGTTCTGAAGTTCACAAGTTCTAATTAATACAATCATCAAATATAAAATAGATCTAATCATCATCTGTATCCTCACTGTCTGCAGATGGCTGCTCCTGTTGGTCCTTCTTCCTCTGTTTTCCAGCTCTGTAGGATTGCAACTCTGCTTGCATTTCATTTTGAACCATTCTCATTTCTTCAATCTCTCTAGATTGAATCATTTTCATCTCTTCAATCTCTCTAGTAAGCGCTGCAACCCTCTCGCTTACAGATTCTTTAGCTCCACTTGGATCATGAAATGCAGAGGTGTATGAACTGCCCTCAATAGCAAAAGCCTGTGAACCCATGCCATATACCCTCCCCCTCTGTCTTCCACCAACAACTTCTGACAATGTATGATACTCAGAAATGTGGGCCGATCCAGAAGATGATCCCTCGCCAGTGGACTGCCGACTTTCTCTAGCTCGTACGAAATCATCCTGTGAGTTACAATTAGTTTTATTAAAATAAATTTTTATTCTAAAACTCCAATAAATTTTACTCATATGAGCCTTCTTAGACTTCTCATCAACCCACTGATGGTCAGCTTGATGTTGATGAGTTCTTGTATGCAACTCCAATGGTGTTGGCTCCCGACCAAGGTGCTCTTTCTAAAAATTTGATGCTTAGTTATAATAACATAAATATATGTAATAAACCAATTCAAAACACTTACCAGTCGCCGCCTATGTTCCGTATGAGGTACAGATCCACCAGTATGAAGAGAGCTTCCTAAACCGCCGCAGTCAGAGGCTCTGTTCTGTTTATTCTGCTCTCTCATTTTTATAAACTCCGGGGTAGCCCAAGCACTACTCAAATCTGCCCAAACGCCCTCTCCAATCCAATTAGGACGCTGCCCGAACTTTCTAATATCCGTGAACATGTCTCTGAGACGGGTCGCTCCTCTCCTCTCAAAATTTGATTTGATCCTCGTGCTGTAAATAAGGAGTAAAACCATCAGTACATAATCTCAATCTTATGTTGCGGGGTTCAACAGCAAATGAAGGATACACTCGATCAAAATGTTTCCACGCTTCAGCATCTGATGGATGAGAAAGAATATCACTTTTTGTTATTTTCTCCTTATGTCATCTCATATGGCCTGCTGAACTCATTGATGCATAGAGCCGCTGAAGTCTTGGAATGATTGATAAATAAAACAAACGGGAATATGGCACATCTTTCTTTGGAAGACGTTGTTTTCCCGAGTTTTGCTTAAACCGAGGAGCATTGCAGGTGCAACAAACAACTTATGTTGCATCATTCTTATAGTATAACATACATCCATTGATACAACAATCAATCTTTGTAGCAGTGAGACCCAGCTTGGATACTAATTTCTTTGTTCGGTACAAGTCTGAGGGAATTAAATTGCCAGCTGGATTAGTTTCCTTCATAAGATCAATAACGTCATTAAAACACTCACGGGAAATATTATACTCAGTTTTAATACTTAGCATCCTCACTGCAATGGATAATTCCGAATTTGTACTGCAACCTTCACAAATTGGCTTTTGAGCTGAATGTAATAACTCAAAGAATTTTTGTGTCTCTGTATTTGGTGGCTCTTCCACATTTGACCTTAAATTATGACCTGCTACATCAAAAATAAGGTCTTCATAGGGTCTACTCATTTGATCTTCAATAAATGTTTCATAAGCTGTAGATGAACCGACATGAGCATCTCTATGTGGCTCGTACTCACCATGTTATGTCCAAATCCAACAGTTTGGAAGAAATCCCCTACGATATAAATCAAGCTTCACATCATCGGGCTTGAGGAATGCTAGATTTTTATGCTTCGAGCATGAACATCTAAACATTTTATCAAATTGAAAGGAAGGTGTTGGTGGAATTTTGGAAAAAACATATTTTGAAAAATATTAGTTTTCTTTGGGGATTTTAAGATTAAGGTTGAGTTCCAATTCTAAGGTCGAATCAACTCGTTAGAAAGAGTATATCACCCCGAAGGACGAAAATAAACTTTCATAACGGTGTTCAGACTTAGAATTATGTAAACTCATCTTGAATACTATGATCGGGTTCTAAGAAGAACTTTATATGGCCCCAAGGGGACAAAGTATAGTTCAACTGAGTGCCCAATTACAATATTCAAGAAACATGATCATCGCATTCACATCCAAAGCCTTATCGAAGAAGGATGTATCTCCCCAAAGGGAAATGACACCATTCTACGATAATTCTTCTAATACGGGCATGATGATCATTACTTAACTTTCCCAAAGAAATCTAATGAGGTTTTAGAAATTGAGTTTTCTTTAAAATCAGGTGTGTGTGGGGTCCAAATCTCCTACGAGCGCAAGCCCTCGTAGTTAATTACATCGTAGGGAGATAAAATCTCCTACGAAAACTCTCGATTAAAATAGTGGCAAAATTTTGTTTAGAGTTTCTAGGAGTGATATCAAAGTATGAATAGAATTATTGGAAAATCCAAAAGGGAATGGATCAAAATTGAGCAGTTATTAACGGAGTTAAAGGATGAGAGGTAGGGGACACTTTGAGATTCCAGAACCATCCGGAAGTATCCCAACTTAATCTAAATGTTGGGCTTTATGTTTTGGATTGAAATGATATTTAATTAGAGTTAAGCATTTTATTAGAAATTTGGGATTAGATTCCCGAAATTTGGGGTCTTATAATCAAAGATCTGCCCCGGATCCTAAATCTATTTTGGACACTGGACCATAGTCATCCGATCCTAACTAATGCAGTGCAAGGTCTGGACTTACCCCGGCCTGGATTGGGGAGCCAGCTAACCACCTAATCGATTTAAAATACATGAATCCGGTCTTTTATGAGAGAGTGGTAGGGACATTTTGTTTAAGATTTTGGAGAGTTGGGGCCGACATCTAGAGATTCTCCTATTTGGCCCCTTTGACTTATGTTGGGTGCTAAAATGCTAAGGACTATGAAATTAAAATTTTGACTCTTTAATTTGTATCTAATGCAATGCGTGCTGGTTAACAACCTCAAATCAAATATGCTTGAAATTTTTTAAAAACAGGCTTATAAAATAATTTTTTAGAAGACTGGACTTCCCCAGGTCCGGCACCTCGTCCTCATAGGTCAGACTATCCGGACTCTACCCGCAGGCGGGGAAGGGTCTAAAGCAAGGAAAGAGTAGTGCAAAAATATGCATGCGACCCTGGGGTCGATCCCCGGCTGATTCCCTAGATTCGTTATCTTTCTATATTATTTAGACTCACTAAAATTTTAGACTTTTAAAATTATGAGTAGAAAAGTTTCACACCCTCACGAGTCTAACGTATCCAGGCGAAAACAAAGAGCGGCATGCAATCGCCAAAAAAAACTAGTAAAAACAAGTAATCCTAAAGGCAATCAAATCATCAAATCAAATACAAATTAATTAATAAATGTCCATAGGCAGAATTGCCTTGCTTATTACAAACCAGAATATTACAGAAAGTAAAGTGGCCGGGCACCACTGACAACAACCCGGATTCTAAACCTAGTAATGACGCAAGTTATTTTGAGTGGGATACTCTCAATCTTCAAATCTTCATATCTTTAATTTCATTCTTCTTTGGACTCCTTTTCTTCAATCTTCTTGGAACCTTCGTGGTGGATTACCCAAATGGACAAGAGGGCACTTCCCTCTAAGGGGAAGGCCACTCTTTCCTCTTTGGGTAAGGAAGAGGTATGATCCAAATTTGGATTTCCAAATGGAAAAGGAGTGTTCCCCAAAGGGGTATCCTTTCCTCTTTGGAATCCAAGCTTTGGATCTATGTATCCCAACTCAAAATAGACTTTCACAACACTTGACACTTACACAAATTACATTAATATCAAAATAAAAATCTAGACTCACCTGCAGGGTTATCCTAAGCAATTAATATATATAAAGCAGTTATTCCCAAGCAGTTGTATATGAGCAGAAAAGAAAGTAAACACACTGGCCACGCTCTTTTTATGATTTGGGGGCATTAGCAGCTGAAGCACCTGTGCAAAGAGTTTATAATATTTATGCATTTTTTGATTTGCCCCCTTTTTATATTGCCCTGTATGAGCGTGGCCACCTGCAGAAAACTATGTCAACATCCAGATCGTACCTAACCTAAGGGTAATCTAGTCGCCAAACACATCAATCCATCCACATAGTACAGAAAAAGTAAGCAGACACAGCAAAGCAATCTCATCCACAACATGCAGTGAAAACTACGAAAAATCCGGCACACAGCAGTAAAGTAAACACCGGCCTAACCTAAATCTAGAGTTGGTTGTCCTAGCACATCATCTAAAGTGTGTGTAAAAGGTTGTGTGGCTGAGGTAGGTCCTAAAGTGGGTAATTAGTTGAAGTTGTCTAAAAGTTTGGGTTTGTTAATACTTAAAAGGGGATTTAGATTAAAATTTAAATATTAATAAATTAAGAATTTTAATTAAACATATTTTAAAAGTTAATTGATTACTACCTTTGTTTCACACCGAGGCCATAAAGTTTATTTCACCTTCCTTGGGGCTAAGCTAATAGCCTCGTAGGCCTGGGTTACCCA
Organism: Dendrobium huoshanense; assembly: GCA_016618105.1. Lineage (NCBI taxonomy): Eukaryota > Viridiplantae > Streptophyta > Magnoliopsida > Asparagales > Orchidaceae > Dendrobium > Dendrobium huoshanense. The sequence goes on along the minus strand of CM028358.1, from coordinate 6,433,038 downwards.
GTAGCAATCGGGGTTGATTAAGTTGATTTAAATTGGTTGGAATTAAAGGAGTGGATTAATATTAAAGGGAGTTGGTTACTGATTTTAATGGGTTGGTTGAGAATTTTATTATCCTATTAAGAAAATTCTGAAATTTGAAAGGGTTAATAGGTTTTAAGAGATTACCCGGATGTGCTAACTAAGGGGTCAAAATTTGACTTTTAAAGTTAGAGTTAATATTAAAGGTTTAGGGTTTTTAATAAATAATAGATTCAATTATGAGTTGTTAGACAGTTGGTACATTCAATTTGGAGTTTTCTATCAAAAGTTATGATTTTTAGAAGTTTTGACCCGGTTTTGACCTAGAGTTGACCAAAATGTTGACTTTTTTACTTTGACCCGATTTTGGGGGTTTGAAATTTTTGAAAAATACTAGATTTTAGTTAGAGTCATTAGCCACTGAGTTTGATTGATTTTGAATGTTCTACAATTAGTTATGAATTTTGGAAGTTTGGATATTTAATGAAATTATTAAATTGTTTCAATTAAGGGTCATTTTAGTGATTTGATCCCAAATGAACCTCAAACTTCTTGAAATCAACTCCAAAGATCATAAATGATCTAAGGAGAGATCAGCAAGTGTTTAAAGATTTTTTGGGATTTTTAAATAATTTTTAATTAATTAAAATTGATTAAACATTGATTTTGATTAAAATTAAATTAAAGTGGATTTTAATGTCAAATTAATGTAATTTCAATTTTCAATGATCATGAGTTTAAATATGGTTGATTAGAGGTATTATGAGTATTTTTTGAAATTAATATAAATTTATGATGATTTATTGAATTTTCTAAGTCCTTAAAGGGGCTGAAATTTGACATGCTCGATTTTCTAACCTAATGACCTCCAAACTCAGTAAAATTTAAACCTATGGTTTAAAATGTCACTAAGTTTAATGTGTTTGAGTTTAACCCCTATTGGGTGTATGTATAGTTCCCTAGAAATTTTCTAAGTTTTCTAGACATTTCCTTAATTATTTTCCTTAAGTGTCCCTACTGTTCAAATGGGCATGAATTTTGGTGTGTCTAACCCTGGTACACATACATGCATATCACAGAAATTTGACATAAAACTATTAAGTATCTAGAGAGTTATAAATTTTCAAAGTTTAGGGTCCAAAATGGACCTTTTACCTTGAAAATTCATATCATAGAAAATTAAAGAGCATCTGATCCTAAAAAAATCACATAATATGCCTAAGATGCTCAAGAACATTCCACCAAAAGTTGGGATTAATTTGATCTCTGGATTGTAAGAAAATTAGGAAAATCTAAATTTAAATAAAATTAATTTTCTCATAATCCAGAAATCAAAATAAATTAAAATTACTTTTATTAAATACTACATAAAAATATCTTTCCAACGAGCCCAAGAACATCAAATTTGGTGGAGAATTCAATTTTCTATGAATTTTAGAAGATCTCGACATTTTTTTGAGTTATTTTTGACCAAATCTGGTCAAATTGGCCATTGCATAGATGGACGATCAGGATTTCGCCACGTCACGCACCTGGACTTTGGGATGACCCGCGTTCAACCCTTGAGGGAGGATTCACGCGGTATGCCCAGATCTGGGCCGTCCGTCTTTGATCGGATGGTCCAAATCCGCCGCAGTTCATTTTGAATAGGAAACTTTAAATGTCCATATCTCCCAAAATACTCAACGAAATTTAACGAAATTTGAAACGTAGCATTAGGGCAATATAATCTTCCAACACCTGAAGTTTAGAGGCTTCATGTGTTGTAGATTTGCTACAGTTTCAAGTCAAAGTTTTAGAGAAAAGTTGCGATATCTTACAATTCTGTGGACGGATTTTGATGTACTTAGGCTCGTTGGAAAGCTCTTGATATCCTCTACAACTTTGCTGAAGGACCCAAGAACGTTTAACGGCTAGATCAAAAACTGCTATAGAAATCTAGTTTTCTCTCTCTTTCCCTCTCTCTCTTCTTAGTTTTAGCTCTCAATACTTCAAAAAAACTCAAGAAAAGCTTGGGTGAACTTCTCTTACAGATGGAGAGGATAAATCTTCAGTTTGATAGATTTTTGAGCTGATGGAATTAGAAATTTTGGAAGATAGTGAATGATGCCAAAACTTTGAGTTGAGTCAACCATCATTGCTACCCCCTAATGATAGCCTAGGCATAATGAGAGAGAGAGGGAAGTGTTATGGTATTGCCAAGTGTTTCATTCAGCCATAAAAATGCATGGATAAGTTTGAATTAGAGAGGCTTAAGCTTAAAATGGGTTTTGACTATTATTTAACCCTCCTAATGCCTTAGTTTGACTATTTGACTAGTCAAATTAGTCAATGGAATGATGTGGCATGGGGGAAGATTTGATGAATTGATTTTATTAAATTAAATATGGTTTGAGATTAAGGATTCAAGAATTGAATGCATATTTATGTATGGAAAGAGGTTTTGACAAAGTTTAACTTAGTGACTTAATCAAGCTAAGTAACGTTTAAGCCAAAATAAAAAGTTGGAAATATTTAAACCATGATTGGGATATCTTTTGATATGGATTTGAGAGTTTAATTAATTTGATTTAATCATATGAGTTGATTTGACCCATTTAACCCTTCATGGATTATTTGGTCAACATAGGTTGACTTGGTCAACCAAGTTGATCTAAGGTTGGAATTGAGTCAAAATGATTTCAAAAATCATTTGAAAGCATTAGAGATAAATCTCAAAAGTTGGTGGTCACACCACATCAAGTTTAGGCCAAGCCAAAAGTCCAAAAATCCCCTTAAAGGACATTTTGGTCATTTTGGCTTTGAGTCAATTCTCGATCGAGTTGAGTCTGAAAAGATGCAGATTATTGTTCAACAGATCAATATCAAGGTATTAGAGGTGATCAAAGGGTTTGGAGAGGGCTCAAAGGTCAAATTCCACTAGGTGGAAGGTTTAGTGACATTGGCTGTAAATATTTAAAGGTTTTGTAGCCTTTGAGTCTGGATTAAGTTTTTGAGGTTAAAGTTCTCCAAATAAGCTCAACTTTGGAGGGTTGAATATGAAATTTGTAGACCCTGAATCGGATGCCAGTTGACAGGATTTTAAGGTGATGGAAAAATCACCTAGAAGGGGCTTTAGGACCTAAGTCTTTAGCCTAAGGATTCTGGGTTTGGATAGAATTTAAGATTTGGATTGGGCCTAAGGGCTAGGAGCTTGGAAGATCCTAGGATCTAGGACTCAGAAAGGAATCAAGAGTGACCTCATACAAAAATGAGGTCAACAAATGGACCCCCAATGTGTGTAGTAGAAGGAACTTCTGCTGCACACATTGGCGTTGACCGAATGGAATTTTTAAAAGAATCTTGAGAGTGTAAAGAAGGGCATCACCCAACCGTATGTCTATAGGATGCTGATAGAAGGCTTACACATGATAGACAAATTAACTGGGAATCCAAGGTAGGCATCACCTAACCTTGGGTCTAAGGAAGGGCATCACCCAACCTTAGGTCTACAGGATGCTGATAGAATGCTTACTCCTAATAGGCTAATTAACTGGGAAACCAAGGTAGGGAATACCTAGCCTTGGGTCTAAGGAAGGGCATCACCCAACCTTAGGTCTACAGGATGCTGATAGAAGGCTTACTCCTAATAGGCTAATTAACTGGGAAACCAAGGTAGGGAATACCTAGCCTTGGGTCTAAGGAAGGGCATCACCCAACCTTAGGTCTACAGGATGCTGATAGAAGGCTTACTCCTGATAGACAAATTAACTGGGAAACCAAGGTAGGCATCACCTAACCTTGGGTCTAAGGAAGGGCATCACCCAACCTTAGGTCTACAGGATGCTGATAGAAGGCTTACTCCTAATAGGCTAATTAACTGGGAAACCAAGGTAGGGAATACCTAGCCTTGGGTCTAAGGAAGGGCATCACCCAACCTTAGGTCTACAGGATGCTGATAGAAGGCTTACTCCTGATAGACAAATTAACTGGGATGATCATGTGGGGAGGAAACTTGCTCCACACAGCGGATCGAAACTGGCAAACTAAGGTGGTGCCACGAAGGGCGTACTCCACCACTAGCGAGTGTGAATTAGGATGGTGCCACGAAGGGCATACTCCACCACTAATCCCCAAGTCAAATGCCAGGGTGGTGCCATAGAGGGCGTACTCCACCACTAGCGAGTGTAATCCTAAGGGAAGAAATGATCCAACCTTAAGGAGAAGATAAAAAAATATGAAGAAGTAGGAGAACGTAAAAAAAAAAAAAAAAAAAAAAAAAAAAAATAATAACAAAGTTGTAAGTCAAAAAGGAAAATTTTATTGATTGATAAAACGAGCTACATCAAGCATAGTATTTTTTAAGGAAACGCCCGTTGACAGGTAACATTGGGTGATTTCCTTTACAATCCACTAGCTGATACGAGCCCCCTTCGTAGACAGTCTCTATAATGAAGGGTCCCTCCCATGTCGGTTCAAATTTGCCACCCAACTTTCGATGGGCTAAGATAAGCCTCCGAAGGACCAATACCAAGTCTCCAACTTGGAAAGTCCTAGGTCGCACTAGCTTATCATGAGCTTGAACCATACGAGATTTATACAGCTCTAGACTTTGTTGAGCTTGGAGACGTCGCTCTTCAAGGCCTTCGAGCTCTTCTAATCGCAGTTTTGCATTTTGTTCATTCGTAATTTGATTCCGAATTGCAATTCTGAGCGAAGGGATTTGTATTTCTAAGGGTAGAACGGCCTCGGATCCATACACTAGTGCAAACGGGGTGGATTGGGTCGGAGTTCTATAAGTAGTACGATAAGCCCACAAAGCTTCCACCAACCTCTCATCCCACTGTCGTTTGTTATCATCAAGGGTCTTTTTAATGATTTGTACCAAGATTTTGTTGAAGGCCTCAGCCAATCCATTTGCCCGGGGGTAATAGATTGTTGAGTATCTCCAGTCAATGTTATGGCGTCTTACAAAACTATTAATTTTTGTAGACTTAAATGCGGACCCATTATCGGATATGATTCTATGAGGTACACCGAATCGATATACAATATGGTCACGAAAGAATTTTAAGACATGGTGTGATGTTACGTTTCGTAGGGGAATTGCTTCCGCCCACTTTGAAAAGTAATCAGTCGCTGCTAATATGAAACGATGACCTCTCGCGGAGGGAGGGTCAATCGGCCCAATGATATCCGTGCCCCAACTTTCAAAGGGCCACGAGGCTATCGTAGGGTGTAACACATTAGGCGGCTGATGTAAAACCACACCATGGACCTGACATTGATGACAGTGCTTTGCAATATTCATGCAATCTTCAATCATTGTAGGCCAATAATACCCAAGTCTTTTGATTTTTAATTTCATTTTTGGACCCGATTGATGTGCACCGCATAGTCCTGAATGAACTTCATTAACAATCTTCAGGGCTTCTCGTTTGTCCAAACAACGTAGCCACATCTGATCGAATGATCGACGGTACAGTAAATTGTTAACTAGTGCATAAGATAGGGCACGTTTCTTAATCTGATTGGAAAGAGATTTATCCTGAGGAAGTTTCCCTTCTTGAAGGTAGTCAATTAAAGGTCGTCTCCAGTCGCCTTCCTCATTAGTTGTTGAAGAGGCAGATAGAACTTGGAAGGGCTTGTTATTGATATGTTCCAAATCTATAGAAGAAAGGGTTTTGCGGCCCTGAATCTCTATAGGGATAGAATCTTCTTCAGGACATGAAAATTCCTTTGCAAGCTTTGCTAAGGCATCCGCCGCAAAATTGCTTCCACGGGGAACCCTATACATAGTGACCATAGGAATTTGTTCAAGCAAGTGAAGTGTATACTGGTGGTATTTCAGGAGATTAGGATTTAATACCTTATAGGTTCCCGCAACTTGGTTGATTATCAATTGGGAGTCGCCAAAGATCTTAATCACTTTAATCTCCATCAAAATTGCAAGTTCCAAACCAGTTATCAGAGCTTCATATTCAGCCTCATTATTTGTACAAGGCTCCGACAAGTGGTAAGAAAAGTGCATCATCCCCTTCTCCGGCGTTATAAAAATTAAACCGATTCCGGCCTTTCCGGGGATTATAGATTGTTGGGTCGCATCGCGGCGAGAGGATGCTGCACCATCAAAATATAATTCCCAGATGGCTTCTCCAGATTCCCTCAAACTCATGATTTGTTCATCGGGTAGATCATCGTTCAAGGGAGAATCTGCCGGCAGCGGGTGCGCTGCTAGGAAGTCAGCAACGGCCTGACCTTTTACAGCACGGAGGGGAGTGAAAGTAATCTCAAATTGGAGTAGTATCATAGACCAGCGAGCTAAACGTCCTGATAACGTAGGTCGGGTCATAAGATACTGCAAAGGATTAACTCTTGAAATCAAACTGATTGAGTGGGAGAGCATGTAATGCCTTAGCTTCTGGGCCGCAAAAACTAAAGCAAGACAATGCTTTTCAATTGAAGGGTATCGAATTTCAGTAGGAAGAAGTCTTCGACTAAGGTAATAGAGAGCATTCTCTTTCCCTTCATCGTTGACTTGAGCTAGCAGGGCGCCTAAAGACTCGTCTAAAGCTGCAGTGTAAAGGATTAATGGCTTCCCCGGTATTGGGGCCGCCAGAACTGGCGGGTTGGAAAGGTATTGTTTAATATCATCAAAAGCATTCTGGCACTTCTCGTCCCATACGAATTTAGTATCTTTCTTCGCAAGGACAGAGAAGGGTTGACATCTCCCGGAAAGGTTAGAAATAAACCTCCTTATATATGCCAATCTACCCTGTAGAGACCTTAACTGAGTAAGGCTCTTAGGAGACGGCATATCTAAGATGGCTTCAATTTTAGCAGGGTCGATCTCAATTCCTCGATGCCTCACCACGAATCCTAAGAATTTCCCTGAAGTGACACCGAAGGCGCACTTCAAGGGATTCATTTTCAAATCGTAACGGCGCAATCGTTCAAAAACAATTCTTAAATCAAATAGGTGAGCCTCTTTGACCTTACTTTTGACAACTAAATCATCGATGTAGCACTCGACTTGATTGTGGATTAAGTCGTCAAAGATGTGAGTCATAGCCCGCTGGTAGGTTGCCCCAGCGTTCTTTAGGCCAAATGGCATTACCTTATAACAAAAGATTCCTATAGGAGTTCTGAATGCAGTGTTTCTCTCATCTTCTGGGGCCATCTTGATTTGATTATAACCGGATGAGCCATCCATAAAGGAGAAAATAACATGCGAAGAGGCAATGTCTACCATAAGTTCGGGTATAGGCAAAGGAAATTCATCCTTGGGACATGCCTTATTCAGATCCCTATAGTCGATGCAAATCCGAATTTGACCATTCTTCTTTCGAACTGGCACGACACTGGCCACCCAAGAGGGATATTGTTCCTCTCGAATGAATCCGACTTCTGCCAATTTCTTAACTTCAGAAACGACTTGTTGCTCAATCTCTAAGCGCATGCGTCGAGGAGCTTGTTTAACAGGGATGGCATCATGCCGAACTCCAAGTTTGTGAACTGCTACCTCAGCAGGCAAACCTGGCATTTCGTCGTATGTCCAGGCAAAGCAATCCCTAAACTCGAATAACAACTGGATTAAGTCTTGAGTTTCACCCTCGCTCAACAAAGTACTTATGAAAATCGGACGGGGGTCATCATCGTTTACCAGGTTAATTTCTCTTAACTCATCGACTGTCGACTTAATTTCCTCTTCAAATTCAGGGGGTGCATCCCGAACTTGAAGATCATCGGGATCGTCTAAAGTCTCCAAACAGAGTCCATCTAGAGGACAGGGAGGATCTGTAGGGACATTTGGAGAATCGAGATGGTAAGTTATCATTAGGCAATACTCATCATCATCAAATGAACTAACGGTCCCAAAGCCAATACCACTTGTTGGATTTTTATTTATTTTTGTTCGCCAAATATTCTCGTGGTATCTAGCTTGACCCTTAGTCCATCAGTATGGTATAGAACCTTTAGAAAAAGTATTTTTTACACAAACAGGGAAGTAGCCGAAAGGTAATTCCATTAATTCATTAAAATCTGCCTCCTCAAGGGTTACATCACCTTCGTCCCTTGCGGAGGAGGAGCCAGGAAAGAATTTCTGGACTTTCTTAACTTCACCATCCAAGTTGGGGGCCACTTTGACTTCCAACCCTACAACCCTGCCTGCCGACAGTGGGGTCAGAGAAAGGGCCTCAATCCTTCTAGTGAGCTTTTCATACATTGTTAATTCGGGCTCGTCACTTTTAACTTTTGAAATATCTACCTCAGGGTCACTGTCCTGGTCTAAGGTGAGATCAAACTTTGGAGGAGTATTTATGTTTTGATAATCGAGAGAGAGGGCAGCACTTTGACTTTCTAGCTCGTTATCGGAATCTGATTCCAAATCAATGTATACGGGTGCTGTTCTCCTGTCTAATGAAGCGCGGCCTCGACCTCGTGCCCTTAAAGCCATCCTCCCACCTCTTTGAGGTAATGTGCTTGGAGGTCTAAGGACAACAATATCAGAGTCGTCTTCACTACTCGATTGAATCATTTCTTGATTGATATTCTTATCTTTTTCTTTCTTTTGATTGAATTTTTGTTCAACCATTTTCTCCTCAAATTTGATCTCTAATTTAGAACGGGACGAGGACCCTTTTGGTACAAAATATGCAGCATCTTCGTAGATCCCAATTTCTTGAATCGAGAATGGTTGCAAATCACCCTTAATCACATGTTCAATGCCGTCTCGTTGATACTTAATGCATTGGTGCAGGGTAGATGGAACCATTCTATATTCGTGAATCCAAGGTCTACCTAGAAGTGCGTTAAAGGACGTAGTTGAATCAATTATATGAAATTTAGCTTCAGTTTTTAAACCTCCTATTTCTAGGAGTAGAGTGATGGAACCTAAAGCTCTCTCGCCCTTCTCATTGAACCCACGAAGCACCAACCTGTCGGTTGAAAGCTTGCTAGTATCAACTCTGAGGTAAGCAAGGGTCTTTATGTTCATCACGTTGACCGATGCACCCGGATCAACAAGGACTCTTGATAACTTGAAATTTCCCACATCTACAGTAATGTAGAGGGGACGGTTGTGGTCAGCAGTTCCCAAGAGTAAATCTTCATCGGAAAAGGTAACTCCAGGGATCTCTTTGAAGTAAAGTGCCTCATCTTTTGAAGTTGAAGCCAATTGGGTTAAGCAAATCTCAGGGTCGAGAAGTGCTTTAATTAAAGACTCCCTCATTTCTTTGGAAAGTAGGAGGGCGTCATAAATGCTTAATTTGGCTGGCAACTTCCTAAGATGGGCCAAAACATTATAATCAACCTTGGGGATGACGGATTCAAAACCCGGAGGAATTAAAGGAAATTCAGATTGCTGAGGGGAATTTGGATTTAAATCTTCGAAGGGGGATTTCTTGCCTTTGTCCTGAGGGGGAAGCCTAGGGGGTAAGATTTTACCGTCGCGGAGTTGCACCTGCTCGATATCCTCAGGCGGGCAAACTAGAGCGGTGTCTACACTCACTGTAGGCATTGGATCATCGTTTCCCGAAAGAGAGTCAGAATCTGAAAGCTCTATCACAATAGGATTTTCTTGAAAATTGATTTGGGGAAAATCACTTTCTGATAAGGCTTCATATTCGACATCTTCTTGAGTAGTCGACTCGGGAAGGTCAATTTGTTTGACATTGGGATTTGCTTCACCAAAATTTTGATTTAAAATAAGAGGATCATCAATTTGTATTTCAGACTTATGGCCAATCATCAAGACAGAAGTAGAAGGATATTTTTTATTTATCTTTTGACCCTTCGCCTTTGATGGGGCAAAGTAAAAGTCAGATAACAAAAGAGGGGATAGGGTTTTAACACCCCCATCCGCCATTCTAATACATCTCTCATCAACACACTTCCCCTTTACAAAATCATCTCTCTTTTCTTTTACAGTAGTTTCTACGACTACTGGACAGGGAAGTGGCTCAACATCTTCCTGCGAAGCGTCCAGGTCAACTTTCCACACCGGGCCCTGGGCTATCGTAGTCAGCTGTTGAGAAAGACGGAAAGACTTGTTAATCGACTTTTTAAATGCCCGGGACAAAGCAATGTCCCAACCATCTTCAACAGAAAAAGAAGAGTTAAGAATGTTACCTGAGATAGTTTTAATTGAAGCTTTTTCTGGATCGACCAAGTACTCTTTAGGAATTACAATGTTACCTTGAATGTAGTTTCTCTCAAGCCAATCTTTGAACACAACACAGTCTTCAAGGGGGTGACTAAGCATCCGGTGGTATGGGCAATACTTGGGATCCTCTTTCTTATTTTCATCCTCGGGTCGCCTAGCCTCTGGCAACTGAAAATCTGGCTTCTTTAATAGATTCTTAAAGATCTTCCTTACTGACTCCCTCTTAAATGGATATGGTTTTGCCAATCTCTCTCTAAAAGGGACAAAGTTAGGATCTCTAGCATACTGAGGAGTAATCGGAAACGGCTGCCTCTGAGGTGGCTGTGGTGGTGGAACACTAGGCTGACTAACAACTGGCCTCTTCCCCTTATCAACTGCTGAAACCAATACTTTCTTCTCAAAAGTTTTCACCAATCTATGACCCTTCTTATCCTCAGACTGCTCTCGTAAAAAGGGCATCTTAGGAGCCTCTTCCTGCAAATTGCTAGCCTTATTAAGAAGTTTCTCAAAGGTTTTAATAGTGAAACCTTTCAGGAGAAAAGCAACAGGACCGTGGATATTCTTTAAAAGAATCTCTACAGCATGTTGCTCTTGCAACTGAGGTTCACACTTCATCGAGAGGTTTCGCCACCTCAAGATGTATTCAACCAGAGACTCTCCCGGCTTTTGCTTTTCAACCACAAGATCGCCCACAGTAGTACGTTGTTGTGCTCCAGAAAATCTCTTTAAAAAAAGGTTTTCTAGATCACTAAAGGTTCTTACTGAACCGTTGGGCAGATCGGCGTACCACTCGAAAGCAATACCGGATAGACTACTTACAAATTGGCGAAAGAGTAGAGCATCTGACCCTCCTGCATTACAACAGCTTGCTCGGAAGTGGGCCAGATGCTGCCTCGGGTTTTCAACTCCGGTGAAAATTTTAAAAGTTGGTGGCACAAAGCCCTTTGGGTAAAGAACTGAATCATATTCTTCGGGGTAAGGCCTACCCTTCGGAATAGATACGGTTCCTTGCGAAAAGGCTAAAGCCTCCCTTACCTGGTCATCAATCAATTGCTTAATATCTTTCTGGGGTAATGTTGAAGGAGTGGTGGAAACTATAGGCTGAACTGGAAGTACTTCTGGCAGATATGGAAGAACAACTGGCACCGACTCAGGGGATTTAGAGCTGGATTCTGTCTTGTTAGCCTTTTCCACAAGCTCTTGAGCTGATTGTTGGACTTTAAGGGACATTTCTTGTGACTTATCAAATCGCTCTTGCATTTCCTTGACTTTTGACATCATGCTTGCAAGCTGATTTTCTAGGTTTCTTATGTGTTCTTCATCTCTAACTTTTATGGACTCTTCTGAATCTGATTCGACAGTAGGTGAATCATTATCTTTAACAGGTCGACGCTTACTGGGTTCAGCTTCTTTAATGGATCCTCTGGTTTCAACCATACAAATTCTACCAGTATAATCATCCTCTTCCCCGAGGAGGTCATCTAGGTCTGGGTCAAAAGTGGCCATCCCTTCTTTATTTAACAGAATGTTTCTTATCTCTTGCACTACCTCCTCGATTGGTCTATCCCCGATTGACTCAGGATCGAGAGGTAAGTACCCTTTATATTGAGCCATATCAAAGAGTTCCTCAGTGTCTAACTTGGAGATTATTTATGTGAGCTTTGGATTAGGATCTGGTTGATGCTCTGAATCTGGTTCATCTATCATTTCTTGATCTTGGTCAATTTCCTCCTCTTCAACCATCCCAGAATTAGTAGTCAGAAGAGTGGCATCCTCTACAGGGAGAGGGGCACATACCTTAGGAGACGAAGTAGGAGCTTGTAGGGAAATAGCTCCTACATCGGGTAAGGTAAGGTCCTCAGACTCCTGGGTAGGGAGCCTAGGAATGACACATGGATCTGGGTTATCACCAACTGGAGCAACGATAGGGACAACAACTGGATCAGGAACTAAACTGGTCGTAGGAAGACTATCAACTACAACAACTGGAGAACTGGGCTGGGTATTCATCACATCAACCAAAGCTGGAGAAGGTTTAACTGCAACTCGTTGGAGTTGGAGAATGAACTTTGAAGTTTTAGGGGGTGGTGGCAAGATCTCTAACTTGGTTCTTTTAGGTGCAAATCTCTTTACAGGGGACTTGGGCCTCTTGCCCTTAACATCTATAAGTCTCTGAATCTCAGTCCCTTCTGGCTTAACAATCACTGAGGCCAGCTTTACAGGTCTAGGAGAGGGTACCGGGGGTCTACCAGTAGGATGGTGGCCTCTCTCGGACCCAGTCAATACAATACCCTCCGGTTTAGAGGACGGAGGGCGTGGCACCCAATGATATCCATCAACTAGTACTGAAGTGGCAGGCTGTCTAACATACTTCTTATTCTTTCTGACTGGTTGTGGAGTCAAGTTCTTCGCCTCAGATATTTCTTCTTTCAACACTTCTTTCTGGAAGCGATGTGAGATCACTCCCTTCAACTGTTTCACATATTCTTCCTTAGTATGCCCAGACTGTGCGGCACAGGTATAAATTATATTCCTTAATGTCCTTGTCTTCTGGAGGTGTTTTTCTCTTGAGGTCTTCTTAGTCGAGTAGTCAACTGGGCATGGTGGGGAACGGGCTATCCTAGCTGCCCTCTCCTCCCCTTGAGCAGAAGCAAGGGGGTAGAAGCGACTCCCCTTTAGGAGGGGAGAGGAAGCAGGAATAGGTAGCTCCTCAGCAGCCTCAGGCTCTACTTGAGCTAAAGTCTTGAAAGACACAACTTTCTTAGCCTTAGAAATCTTCTTCCTAAGTCTCCTCAGGTAATTCTTCTTTTGGTTCTTAGAGGCAAAGCTAAGTCCAGAACTAGACCCTTTCTCAAAAACAGATTTAACTTCAGTGGGGGTCTCAACAACTGGCTCAGACTGTTTCTGTGCATCACTCTCTACTGGTACAGTGGGTGCAGATCCCACAATCAACTCAATCACTGGGGTAGGTTCCTTACTGGCATTCAGATTGACTATCTCATGTCCATCCATGTAAAACTCAAGGGTATTGAATCCCATTCCAAAAATCACAGTGCTTCCTTGATCATTAACAGTTGAGGACAACTCTCGGTCGAAGGAGAAAATTAATTTGCCAGACATTTGAGTTTTCTGAAAATTAAAGAGAGGATTGAAATTAGGTTTCTTTTAAGAGAGATAGAAAAGAGTTTATTCTTTTGAAATTTAAGGCGTGTAAGATAATCTCAATCTTCCAACACATGTTGAGTGATAGAAAATATCACCCAACACATGTTAGGGAGGTGAAGAGACTAGGTTCATGCCAAAAGGAAGGTTTTCTTAAGCGATTTGACATATGCTAGCCCACAAAGAAATCATATGGGATAACATATGCTGATCTTGAAAAAGGAATTTGAATTTCGAAAGATTTAAGATGGGTTTTCTTACCAACTCCAAAACACAACGGACAGAGTTTCCCCTTGCCCGAAGGCTTATGAAACTGTGTGAAAACCCAGGTAAAGTGAATAGTCTAACCCTCCTCACCTCTTAAGGTCAAGGAGGAAGTGAGGGGGTTAAGATTTAAAGTACTTTCGAAATATTCAAAGTCAATAATTCTCAAATTCTTTTTAATCTTAAGAATTTATATATTGAATGAGATGTTTGTTAACTATAAATTCATAGGATTGAAAAGACATCTAAGAATCTGATTCGACACTATCGCCTCACTGGTTGGCCCAGGGGCAGAAGGTCAGAATCAGGACGAAAATTTAGCATACAATAAATTTTGGAGGTAAAACCTCTCTTCTCTTTTTTTTTTTTATGTTTATTTTATCTTAGATGTTGGCCACACTCACCCAAGGAACAAATGGGTAGAGGGACCAACGGAAGAAATGATAGTTAAAACTATCGATGTGGCAAAAATTTGTCACTATTAGAGATGGAGAGAGAGATTGGTCCCACCGGGCGTGCCATTTTTGTTGGTGGAATTTTGGAAAAAACATATTTTGAAAAATATTAGTTTTCTTTGGGGATTTTAAGATTAAGGTTGAGTTCCAATTCTAAGGTCGAATCAACTCGTTAGAAAGAGTATATCACCCCGAAGGACGAAAATAAACTTTCATAACGGTGTTCAGACTTAGAATTATGTAAACTCATCTTGAATACTATGATCGGGTTCTAAGAAGAACTTTATATGGCCCCAAGGGGACAAAGTATAGTTCAACTGAGTGCCCAATTACAATATTCAAGAAACATGATCATCGCATTCACATCCAAAGCCTTATCGAAGAAGGATGTATCTCCCCAAAGGGAAATGACACCATTCTACGATAATTCTTCTAATACGGGCATGATGATCATTACTTAACTTTCCCAAAGAAATTTAATGAGGTTTTAGAAATTGAGTTTTCTTTAAAATCAGGTGTGTGTGGGGTCCAAATCTCCTACGAGCGCAAGCCCTCGTAGTTAATTACATCGTAGGGAGATAAAATCTCCTACGAAAACTCTCGATTAAAATAGTGGCAAAATTTTGTTTAGAGTTTCTAGGAGTGATATCAAAGTATGAATAGAATTATTGGAAAATCCAAAAGGGAATGGATCAAAATTGAGCAGTTATTAACGGAGTTAAAGGATGAGAGGTAGGGGACACTTTGAGATTCCAGAACCATCCGGAAGTATCCCAACTTAATCTAAATGTTGGGCTTTATGTTTTGGATTGAAATGATATTTAATTAGAGTTAAGCATATTATTAGAAATTTGGGATTAGATTCCAGAAATTTGGGGTCTTATAATCAAAGATCTGCCCCGGATCCTAAATCTATTTTGGACACTGGACCATAGTCGTCCGATCCTAACTAATGCAGTGCAAGGTCTGGACTTACCCCGGCCTGGATTGGGGAGCCAGCTAACCACCTAATCGATTTAAAATACATGAATCCGGTCTTTTATGAGAGAGTGGTAGGGACATTTTGTTTAAGATTTTGGAGAGTTGGGGCCGACATCTAGAGATTCTCCTATTTGGCCCCTTTGACTTATGTTGGGTGCTAAAATGCTAAGGACTATGAAATTAAAATTTTGACTCTTTAATTTGTATCTAATGCAATGCGTGCTGGTTAACAACCTCAAATCAAATATGCTTGAAATTTTTTAAAAACAGGCTTATAAAATAATTTTTTAGAAGACTGGACTTCCCCAGGTCCGGCACCTCGTCCTCATAGGTCAGACTATCCGGACTCTACCCGCAGGCGGGGAAGGGTCTAAAGCAAGGAAAGAGTAGTGCAAAAATATGCATGCGACCCCGGGGTCGATCCCCGGCTGATTCCCTAGATTCGTTATCTTTCTATATTATTTAGACTCACTAAAATTTTAGACTTTTAAAATTATGAGTAGAAAAGTTTCACACCCTCACGAGTCTAACGTATCCAGGCGAAAACAAAGAGCGGCATGCAATCGCCAAAAAAAACTAGTAAAAACAAGTAATCCTAAAGGCAATCAAATCATCAAATCAAATACAAATTAATTAATAAATGTCCATAGGCAGAATTGCCTTGCTTATTACAAACCAGAATATTACAGAAAGTAAAGTGGCCGGGCACCACTGACAACAACCCGGATTCTAAACCTAGTAATGACGCAAGTTATTTTGAGTGGGATACTCTCAATCTTCAAATCTTCATATCTTTAATTTCATTCTTCTTTGGACTCCTTTTCTTCAATCTTCTTGGAACCTTCGTGGTGGATTACCCAAATGGACAAGAGGGCACTTCCCTCTAAGAGGAAGGCCACTCTTTCCTCTTTGGGTAAGGAAGAGGTATGATCCAAATTTGGATTTCCAAATGGAAAAGGAGTGTTCCCCAAAGGGGTATCCTTTCCTCTTTGGAATCCAAGCTTTGGATCTATGTATCCCAACTCAAAATAGACTTTCACAACACTTGACACTTACACAAATTACATTAATATCAAAATAAAAATCTAGACTCACCTGCAGGGTTATCCTAAGCAATTAATATATATAAAGCAGTTATTCCCAAGCAGTTGTATATGAGCAGAAAAGAAAGTAAACACACTGGCCACGCTCTTTTTATGATTTGGGGGCATTAGCAGCTGAAGCACCTGTGCAAAGAGTTTATAATATTTATGCATTTTTTGATTTGCCCCCTTTTTATATTGCCCTGCATGAGCGTGGCCACCTGCAGAAAACTATGTCAACATCCAGATCGTACCTAACCTAAGGGTAATCTAGTCGCCAAACACATCAATCCATCCACAGAGTACAGAAAAAGTAAGCAGACACAGCAAAGCAATCTCATCCACAACATGCAGTGAAAACTACGAAAAATCCGGCACACAGCAGTAAAGTAAACACCGGCCTAACCTAAATCTAGAGTTGGTTGTCCTAGCACATCATCTAAAGTGTGTGTAAAAGGTTGTGTGGCTGAGGTAGGTCCTAAAGTGGGTAATTAGTTGAAGTTGTCTAAAAGTTTGGGTTTGTTAATACTTAAAAGGGGATTTAGATTAAAATTTAAATATTAATAAATTAAGAATTTTAATTAAACATATTTTAAAAGTTAATTGATTACTACCTTTGTTTCACACCGAGGCCATAAAGTTTATTTCACCTTCCTTGGGGCTAAGCTAATAGCCTCGTAGGCCTGGGTTACCCAGTAGCAATCGGGGTTGATTAAGTTGATTTAAATTGGTTGGAATTAAAGGAGTGGATTAATATTAAAGGGAGTTGGTTACTGATTTTAATGGGTTGGTTGAGAATTTTATTATCCTATTAAGAAAATTCTGAAATTTGAAAGGGTTAATAGGTTTTAAGAGATTACCCGGATGTGCTAACTAAGGGGTCAAAATTTGACTTTTAAAGTTAGAGTTAATATTAAAGGTTTAGGATTTTTAATAAATAATAGATTCAATTATGAGTTGTTAGACAGTTGGTACATTCAATTTGGAGTTTTCTATCAAAAGTTATGATTTTTAGAAGTTTTGACCCGGTTTTGACCTAGAGTTGACCAAAATGTTGACTTTTTTACTTTGACCCGATTTTGGGGGTTTGAAATTTTTGAAAAATACTAGATTTTAGTTAGAGTCATTAGCCACTGAGTTTGATTGATTTTGAATGTTCTACAATTAGTTATGAATTTTGGAAGTTTGGATATTTAATGAAATTATTAAATTGTTTCAATTAAGGGTCATTTTAGTGATTTGATCCCAAATGAACCTCAAACTTCTTGAAATCAACTCCAAAGATCAGAAATGATCTAAGGAGAGATCAGCAAGTGTTTAAAGATTTTTTGGGATTTTTAAATAATTTTTAATTAATTAAAATTGATTAAACATTGATTTTGATTAAAATTAAATTAAAGTGGATTTTAATGTCAAATTAATGTAATTTCAATTTTCAATGATCATGAGTTTAAATATGGTTGATTAGAGGTATTATGAGTATTTTTTGAAATTAATATAAATTTATGATGATTTATTGAATTTTCTAAGTCCTTAAAGGGGCTGAAATTTGACATGCTCGATTTTCTAACCTAATGACCTCCAAACTCAGTAAAATTTAAACCTATGGTTTAAAATGTCACTAAGTTTAATGTGTTTGAGTTTAACCCCTATTGGGTGTATGTATAGTTCCCTAGAAATTTTCTAAGTTTTCTAGACATTTCCTTAATTATTTTCCTTAAGTGTCCCTACTGTTCAAATGGGCATGAATTTTGGTGTGTCTAACCCTGGTACACATACATGCATATCACAGAAATTTGACATAAAACTATTAAGTATCTAGAGAGTTATAAATTTTCAAAGTTTAGGGTCCAAAATGGACCTTTTACCTTGAAAATTCATATCATAGAAAATTAAAGAGCATCTGATCCTAAAAAAATCACATAATATGCCTAAGATGCTCAAGAACATTCCACCAAAAGTTGGGATTAATTTGATCTCTGGATTGTAAGAAAATTAGGAAAATCTAAATTTAAATAAAATTAATTTTCTCATAATCCAGAAATCAAAATAAATTAAAATTACTTTTATTAAATACTACATAAAAATATCTTTCCAACGAGCCCAAGAACATCAAATTTGGTGGAGAATTCAATTTTCTATGAATTTTAGAAGATCTCGACATTTTTTTGAGTTATTTTTGACCAAATCTGGTCAAATTGGCCATTGCATAGATGGACGATCAGGATTTCGCCACGTCACGCACCTGGACTTTGGGATGACCCGCGTTCAACCCTTGAGGGAGGATTCACGCGGTATGCCCAGATCTGGGCCGTCCGTCTTTGATCGGATGGTCCAAATCCGCCGCAGTTCATTTTGAATAGGAAACTTTAAATGTCCATATCTCCCAAAATACTCAACGAAATTTAACGAAATTTGAAACGTAGCATTAGGGCAATATAATCTTCCAACACCTGAAGTTTAGAGGCTTCATGTGTTGTAGATTTGCTACAGTTTCAAGTCAAAGTTTTAGAGAAAAGTTGCGATATCTTACAATTCTGTGGACGGATTTTGATGTACTTAGGCTCGTTGGAAAGCTCTTGATATCCTCTACAACTTTGCTGAAGGACCCAAGAACGTTTAACGGCTAGATCAAAAACTGCTATAGAAATCTAGTTTTCTCTCTCTTTCCCTCTCTCTCTTCTTAGTTTTAGCTCTCAATACTTCAAAAAAACTCAAGAAAAGCTTGGGTGAACTTCTCTTACAGATGGAGAGGATAAATCTTCAGTTTGATAGATTTTTGAGCTGATGGAATTAGAAATTTTGGAAGATAGTGAATGATGCCAAAACTTTGAGTTGAGTCAACCATCATTGCTACCCCCTAATGATAGCCTAGGCATAATGAGAGAGAGAGGGAAGTGTTATGGTATTGCCAAGTGTTTCATTCAGCCATAAAAATGCATGGATAAGTTTGAATTAGAGAGGCTTAAGCTTAAAATGGGTTTTGACTATTATTTAACCCTCCTAATGCCTTAGTTTGACTATTTGACTAGTCAAATTAGTCAATGGAATGATGTGGCATGGGGGAAGATTTGATGAATTGATTTTATTAAATTAAATATGGTTTGAGATTAAGGATTCAAGAATTGAATGCATATTTATGTATGGAAAGAGGTTTTGACAAAGTTTAACTTAGTGACTTAATCAAGCTAAGTAACGTTTAAGCCAAAATAAAAAGTTGGAAATATTTAAACCATGATTGGGATATCTTTTGATATGGATTTGAGAGTTTAATTAATTTGATTTAATCATATGAGTTGATTTGACCCATTTAACCCTTCATGGATTATTTGGTCAACATAGGTTGACTTGGTCAACCAAGTTGATCTAAGGTTGGAATTGAGTCAAAATGATTTCAAAAATCATTTGAAAGCATTAGAGATAAATCTCAAAAGTTGGTGGTCACACCACATCAAGTTTAGGCCAAGCCAAAAGTCCAAAAATCCCCTTAAAGGACATTTTGGTCATTTTGGCTTTGAGTCAATTCTCGATCGAGTTGAGTCTGAAAAGATGCAGATTATTGTTCAACAGATCAATATCAAGGTATTAGAGGTGATCAAAGGGTTTGGAGAGGGCTCAAAGGTCAAATTCCACTAGGTGGAAGGTTTAGTGACATTGGCTGTAAATATTTAAAGGTTTTGTAGCCTTTGAGTCTGGATTAAGTTTTTGAGGTTAAAGTTCTCCAAATAAGCTCAACTTTGGAGGGTTGAATATGAAATTTGTAGACCCTGAATCGGATGCCAGTTGATAGGATTTTAAGGTGATGGAAAAATCACCTAGAAGGGGCTTTAGGACCTAAGTCTTTAGCCTAAGGATTCTGGGTTTGGATAGAATTTAAGATTTGGATTGGGCCTAAGGGCTAGGAGCTTGGAAGATCCTAGGATCTAGGACTCAGAAAGGAATCAAGAGTGACCTCATACAAAAATGAGGTCAACAAATGGACCCCCAATGTGTGTAGTAGAAGGAACTTCTGCTGCACACATTGGCGTTGACCGAATGGAATTTTTAAAAGAATCTTGAGAGTGTAAAGAAGGGCATCACCCAACCGTATGTCTATAGGATGCTGATAGAAGGCTTACACATGATAGACAAATTAACTGGGAATCCAAGGTAGGCATCACCTAACCTTGGGTCTAAGGAAGGGCATCACCCAACCTTAGGTCTACAGGATGCTGATAGAATGCTTACTCCTAATAGGCTAATTAACTGGGAAACCAAGGTAGGGAATACCTAGCCTTGGGTCTAAGGAAGGGCATCACCCAACCTTAGGTCTACAGGATGCTGATAGAAGGCTTACTCCTAATAGGCTAATTAACTGGGAAACCAAGGTAGGGAATACCTAGCCTTGGGTCTAAGGAAGGGCATCACCCAACCTTAGGTCTACAGGATGCTGATAGAAGGCTTACTCCTGATAGACAAATTAACTGGGAAACCAAGGTAGGCATCACCTAACCTTGGGTCTAAGGAAGGGCATCACCCAACCTTAGGTCTACAGGATGCTGATAGAAGGCTTACTCCTAATAGGCTAATTAACTGGGAAACCAAGGTAGGGAATACCTAGCCTTGGGTCTAAGGAAGGGCATCACCCAACCTTAGGTCTACAGGATGCTGATAGAAGGCTTACTCCTGATAGACAAATTAACTGGGATGATCATGTGGGGAGGAAACTTGCTCCACACAGCGGATCGAAACTGGCAAACTAAGGTGGTGCCACGAAGGGCGTACTCCACCACTAGCGAGTGTGAATTAGGATGGTGCCACGAAGGGCATACTCCACCACTAATCCCCAAGTCAAATGCCAGGGTGGTGCCATAGAGGGCGTACTCCACCACTAGCGAGTGTAATCCTAAGGGAAGAAATGATCCAAACGTCACCCTATATAGTTATGAAAACATTTATTAGAATATATGCATGTGCAAACGTGTTATAATTTAGGCAAAGCTGGGCATTAACCCCATAAAATTGCTATATTATATCTCTTCATCTAAGGATTGACATATCAAAAAAACTAATGACTGGGGTATTGGACATCCATGGATCTTATGGGTGCTTTACTAGGTTATATTGGACATCCAAGGATCTTATGTTTTCTGGTTTTGAGGATGGTAGTCATACATTTGAGGTAAATTAGCTTAACTTCTTAGTTCGGAAAAGCATTCTTTGTTGAGTTCAGCTTCTATAAAAGTCTTATTGTTTTACAACATCAATTGAAAATACCTCGGTTTCTCAAACAATTGGGTTGTTGATTGGAGTGAAAGAAATTTCCTCAGAAAAGCAGTCAGAATACCTGGCAGCACTACTTAAACCTCTTTATGGACAAAGTAAGATAGCTGTGTTAGTTTTTTCTTGAATTTCCATCTTTGTGGCAACTTACCTAAGTGAATTAAATGAGCTATGTGGTAATTACTTGTATCGAGGTTGAGATGCTACTCATAGATGCAAAGGCTCAAGGGCTCGAGGAAAGTTCACCTAAAGTTATGAGCTCATAACAGATTATTGCCACTTTAAATGCACTTAGCAATGTCAGTTTCTATCTACTGTAAAATACATCTTATCATGAGTTTACTCTACAAAATGTTCTAAATTTGTTTCTTAGAGATGGAATTCTCTCATGTATACTGCGTCGGTGTAGATGATGTTAGTATTTGATTGCTGGCTGAAGAATTTGACTCTATCTGATAAATAGTTTTGTTCTTATTCCTCCCCATTTATATTCCACCATCTCATAAAGTAGTACAAACAAATTAGTACTTACCATTGCCAGCTTATGGTCTAGGGCTTCAGTGAGCGGACAGTGACAGCTAGTCGTCCTTCAATTGGTTTGATGTTCAAGCATGCAAGTGACTGTGTTTTTTATTTTTATTTTATGAATGTTCACTTAATATTACTATCTAAATCATCCAAAATATTTCTAATCCTTGCAAATGTGTAGTAAGAAACAATAATCAAAGAAAAACCATTAAAAATAACATTAAAATAGAAATCAGACTGTTTGGGGTCGGACGAGCGGAGGCGATTCCGATTGGGGGCGGCGGTCAGATTTGGGGTGGACAAACGTCGTCGGCGGCGTCGGATTGGGGGCGGCGGCCGAAGGAGATTCTTAGCCGGCGGTCGAACGAGCGGAGGCGACCCTAGGAAAGAGCGAGCGACGGGAGAGCGAGCGACCGAGAGAGAAAAGGAAAGAGTTAAAATGAAATGCCAGACGCGGGGCTCGATGTATTAGGGCTTAAACCGGCGGTTTTCCGACGGTTTTGACCGCCGGTAAAAAGTCACTTATAAATGGCGGTCTAAACCGCCGGTAAACCGCCAGTTATTGTTGACGTCCGGCGGTTTACCGTCGGTTTATGGACCGCCGCCCTTACCGATGGCTTATATTTGCAAAATCACCGGTGTAGCCGTCGTTAAACTCCGACGGCCAAACCGCCGGTTGTGCCATCGGTACTACCGGCGGTCCTAAAACCTCCGGTTAGAACCGCAGGTTTAGGGCATTTTTCCTGTAGTGTATGAAGGCGGAGTGACAGAATGGCAAGGGCGGGCTTGGAGCCTTGAACGCGGAAGGCTGAAGGCGAAATGGCGAAGGGTGAGCTAGAAGCGGAAGCGCGTGCCGCATGCGAACCGTGGGAGCACATGTGAACTGCGTGTGAACAACGGAATGTTGAAGCACGTGCAAAAAATAGACAAGGAGACATTTGCATGCAAATCGTGGAATTGAGCTACTTTTCAAGCTCGTTTTCACTAGCAAGTTTAGCTCGAGCTAAACTCGAGTTTGAGCTTGGAATTTGACTTGCGAGTCGAGCTATGCTCGAATTAGGCCTAACTTAAGCTCGACTCAACTGACTCATTTGCACCCATATTTAATGCTAGCATATATATGAGTACAAGTGTGATTTATCTCCAATTGGCCTAAGCTCCTCATTTCTTGAATTAATTCATAAAATTATTCTTCAATTTAATTTTTTTTATTTTTACCATTTATTAAATATTCTTATTTTTTATATTTAAGTTGGCAATCTCTAATTTTTTTTATTATTAAACAGAAAAAACAATACAATAAAATTGATATTTTCCTATTTAATAATTATTATAAGACTTCTTTTTCACAACTTTGATAAAATCTTAAATTTAATTTTATAATTACTAACAAATAATAAAATAATATACATATTTAATATTTTGGTCAATGTACATTTAAAACAAATTTATTACTTACAATGCCCAAAAATATGATAGAAAATATTTATATTGTTTTCCATGCTTTTCTCTTTATTTTCATCCGTATAAAGTTCTTTCCAATCAGACAAAATAAATAAATTAATTAAGCAGTACAGATATAAATTTTTTGACTATTGCGACATCAATAATGAACATCCATTTCTTCTAAGGTGCTTCGTTTCCTTGTAAACCTTCTTTTTTGTAATTTTTTTTAAATAAATAAATAACAGTGGTGTGAAGCTATGCCAAACTGAGGGCGAATTATTGCGTCTGGTCACCGGATGTCAGGACATCCAATTCGGTGATGCCACGTCACTCAAATACACTGAGTTCCGATGTATTTTGATGATGTGGCGACACCGGATTGGTGTCCGAAAGAATCCGGACACCGGACGTAATAATTTGCCCTAAAACGAGGGCCTAAATTTACTGATCTTTGACAAATTACTACCAAAATAAACATAGAATAACAGCATCAAATAGCAGTTGTTTTTAAACTGCTCTTAAATATGACTTTTTAAGTTTTAACAACGATTAAAATCACTGTTAATTTAAAAAAAATCAATAATTTTTGGATGATTAAAACTATAATAAAATTTTTAATAATTAATTAATTTCTAAAAATAATGTTTTCTATTTTTAGAGGAGATTTACATATAAATATATAATTATAATTTAAATATATTTATTTTTATTTATATATTAAAAAACTTATTTTTTTCTAAATATTTTTAATCCCAACATTATTTTATAAAATTTGAATTAAAGAAACTATTTTATTTAAATGTAATTAAATTAAATCCCACAGGTCCCCCCACACTTTCGGCCCTTTTATTCGTATTAAGCACCGTTTTGCGTCTTTCCTAATGTCCACCATCCAAAGGCGACAAAGAAATCATAGCCCTACGCCAACAGGCTGGCAATCCAACGGTTCATAGCCTGTCATAGAAAATGTAGCCTATCCTGTGGCGACATGGGAAATAATGTCGCTTTCATGATGACGTAGCTCCACGCCGGGTCCCACTCCAAATGGTACGGGAAATTTTCGGCCTTGATCATGGCGAAATTTTTGTAGTAATTAACTATTTTAAATTTTATCTTAATTAAAAAAATAATTATCCCACCTATGCTTAGTTTGATTGATAGGTGTGAGATTGAGAACACTCCAACTCGTACTCGATTTCTTTCGAGCGACAATACCTCTTAAGTGGGGACCAATCAAATGCGAGCTATGGGATTTCTGGGGTGGATGCCTCTTCTACCAAGCACCATTTCGAAGGTGACAGCGAGTGAATAACCCATTTCAAAAAAAAAAAAAAAAGTTTTTTTTAAAATAATAAAATGAAATATTATAAAAATAAATATCTTTTAAAAAATGTATATTATTTAAAATTAGTAGAACATAAATTTTAATTAATTTATTAGAATTTAGAGATATCTTGGAACCAATTTTTAATTAAAATTTTTAATATAATTCTTTTATAAATTAATTATAAAATTTATTTATTTTTAATTTAAACATATTTAAATTTATTATTTATCTTAATTTTTTTACTATTTTATTTTATTAATCTAATAAAAATTAGAAGAAAATATTTAATAAAAAAAATTATTTCACCAGACAAATGGGATCCAATCACCTTCCTTTCTCTGCTCCGCCTTTAACTCCCTTTTTTTAGTACGTATCTGATCACTTTATATTGGATTTTTTTTGTAATTTAGATTCCTTTATGGACCTTATCCGAAATATATAATTTGATTCTCCTTTTATGTGACAGGAATTTCGATTACAGGTGTATGTGTAAAATGCCTCTTTCAAAATAAATGAAATGTTATAATAATGAAGGCTTATAAAAAAATATATGAATCTTATGATTAATAAAATTAAGCTTTTATGGTGGACGGGTTTGGTATTTTGACATGTTTGTATATATTAAAGGAGTCAAATTCAAGTTAATATGTGAACTCCGTTTTATCTCCGTTAGGATTTTGAGCCCTGTAGTAGCTGTAGCGGTGCAATGCTGGGGTGTCAGAATTCGACACGGTAGCGTCGATGCTTTATGCTCTACAATAACAATGGAATGAGCATGGAACGCTACGGTGCAAGTTTGGAGCATTGCGGAAGGCACTTAAAAGCTATTTTTTAATATAAATCATCTCTCCACTCAACCATTTTCATCTCTCTCTTGTTTAGCTTGTCGATAAAGGAAGAGAAGAAGGAAAGGAACGGAAGGAGAGATAGGAGAGAGGAAGCAAGCTTTTGGCCCCCACTTTATTTTGCAGCTTCTATGAAATTTTTGTAGATCATTGTAGATGCGTTTTAGCATACTCTTGTTTTCAAAGATTTGATTTCTACCGTTTGATTTTTTCCAATTTGATTTTTATTGCATATCTTTAATTTAAGGAAGTTGTCATCATATAAATTTTTGTATATTATAATACTGAGTATTCTGGTCAATCATTTTATATGATTTGTATAGAAATAATAATTTTGGCATGACAATAGGGTTGCTTGTGGGTTGGGCTTAGGTCCACATTGGTTGACCTGTTTATTAATGAGTTGGACTTGGGTCAGATCAATCTCATGTCTAATATGTACTCGACCCGTTAAAAACTATATCAATGTGGTGTTGGGAAAAAAATCACTAATATTGATATTGATTACTATAAAAAAGAATATTGATGTGTGATAATTAGAAGGATTTGTTTTGAATTATGAGAGAATATTTGAGAGAATACTAATTAATAGAGATAAAATAGTAAAAAATAATTTTAGATCCCATTTGGTTGCTAAAAATATGTTTTTATGGAGTAGTGAAATTTATTAGATTTATTATTCAAAAAGATTAATTTATTTATTATAAATTTAATTTAATTTCTAATTCAAAGCCCTCATGAAAACTCAAATAAAGTTACTGAGTTCATATATATATATATATATATATATAGAGGGAATAGTAAGGTTGTTTCTCAATTAAGTTAATAAAATGTGAGATCCTTACAATTTAATGTCAAAGATAAACTATTGCAAAAGAGACAAGAGCCACATATAATATAATTGATGTAAATAGCATGATCAAAACATCAAAAGGAAAACCTATATAACAAAATTGGATAAAAAATAACAATCAAAGCTCTATCAAGCTGAAAAAAAATAGTCTAATAGATCAATAGAGAGGAAGAAAGAAATCAGTTCCAATATCATACGTATAAAGTGCAATTGAAAAATCCATTAGCCAACTAAAATAAGTACGATATTGCAAGAAAAAGCGAAAATTTTTAAATAGCAAGAAAAGAGAAATCAAGAACCTTACATAAGAAAAGCATCACATAATCAAGCCTTTATCCCACTACATGAAGTTGGCTACATGAAACATTTTTCTCCATTGTGTCTTGTTAATAGTCAAATTCTTATTTAAATTTAATAAAGAAATGTCATTTCTAATATTATTTAACCAAGTCTTTTTTATGTCTACCTCTATCTATCTTAACATAGGCTAAATCTAATACATCTACTCTCCTAACAAGGTCATCGGAAGGCCGCACAGCGTTTTACATGACCAAACCATCTAAGGTGAATCTCTCTAGTCTTATCTGTCACCAGAGCTACTCCAACCTTTTCATGGATATGCTCGTTTCGTATCCTGACTATGAGAGTAAATTCACTCATCAACCTAAGCATCCTCCTCTAAGCAACACTTAACTTAATATCAATCTCATGAAGGGATTTTTTTTTTTTGTAACATAGGATTAAGAAAACCTTATTTAGGTGTTATCTCAGAGCGGAACCAATCTTAATTTACAGGGAGCAAACTTATAAGTAACTAATGATGTTTTCTTGAATTTGGCTCGATCCTTCACTCTAAGAAAATGTGTGAATAGTAACAGATAAAATAGCAGAGATATCATACAATACCTCAATCATCTCCGAATGATCTCCAACCATCCATTACAGTAATAGCTGACGCGTCACCTCCCATCATGTATGCATGTTTATCATTATCCATGTGAGAATGCAAAATATGTTAAATTGGCTATGGTCAATTTAATCAATCAAAGCCCCAAACATATTAAATTCCAGATAATTTTGATGTGACCAAGCACCCATTCAATTTGACACAAACCAAATCATAGCCCATACCTTCATGTATAAAATAGCCATAGAACATTGACGGCGGTGAGACACACCGGATAGTCTTAAGTACACAGCCGGTGCTGAAATCCACGCCGATCTTTTTGGCAGCACATCCCACGTGCAAAGGTTCTTCGAACCTCTGCATCCCCCCTTTCCCTTATTTTATGCCGCCGATTTATTTCTTTTTTTTTTAATATTTTTATTTTTTCTCATACGGCCGGACGAATTCGGTTTCCGCCGCATGTGTATTTATCACACCAAACGGCATCCAATGCCGCCCGTGGTCCCCACCCCCCTCCCCGTTTCGGGTCACCCGAAACCGCTACGATTCTCCCCCCCCCCCCTACTACAACATTCTCTCTCCTCATCCCCACCGTCCGATCAGCAAGGCCGGCCAATTATGGGAAAAAAGGTGGAAAGTAGGAAATCATCCTGGAAGAAAGCACAAGTATTGATAAAGGAAATACTTTCAGACTCCGTGAACATATTTTCCACACTTGCTACCTTCTCAAGCAAGCCTGCTTTTTTCCCATCGAAGCTCATGGCCATGTCGGCTTCGCCGGAGCCCAGGCGGTTATCGCTGGAGCTGCTCACGCCTCCGGCTGACTACCACGGCCGCTCTCCGCTTCCTTCCAAAGCGGCGAAAAATGAAGCCCTCGCCGCGGGCGAAGACGACGATCGATTCCGCACGCCGACAACGGAGGAGAGCAGACTGAATTCAACTCCGACGACCTGCCCGCCTCCGCCGGTGAAGATAAAGCGCGGCGTTGGATGCAAGAGGAAGCTATCGGAGCTGGAGTTCTTCAAGGTGGAGGCCGATGAGATCGAGCGGCTCTTTCGCCCAAGAGATCTGCAGTGCGTTAGAAGAAGAAGGGGAAATGTTTGTCATGAAGACAGGGATACCAGTTCCTCTTTGTCATCTGTCTGATTTATACCGATCTGATCATAGCTAAGTGTTGTTGATTTTGATCACTTCTTGTGAGATGTAATATTGTTAGTCAGATATGAATATATGTGATTGTTGATTTTCACTCTCGCTTTTAGATTTCACGATCGAATTGGTTGGACCAAGTCCTATCTGATTAATCGTGAGATCCGATCTGTTGCGCAGATTAATTATACTGCTATTACTTGTTACAATTTCCCATCTTTCAACATTTCTCGGCTCAATCTTTGAGAAATTTAGAACCTTGGTTGGTCGCTGCAACCAGAGAGAGAGAGAGCAGAGAGGAAGAAAGGAACATAACAGGTTTTTTTTTTCTTTCTTTCTGAATTCTTGCCCTCGCATCTTAAGTGTTTGATGGATTGACAGCTTAGCTCTGGAGAAAAAATTACAAAAAATAAGATTGAGCTCTTAATAAATGGCCGATGAACAATCCAAATTCATTTATGTATAAATATATTCATTTTGATCGATTTGTTGAGCTCAATCATGTTTCTTATGCCTTAAATTAAGGGAGAGTAATAATGCTCATTTATTCATGCCTAGGGATGAGACAAAGAGAACGGGGGATTAGGCCAAGTACTATGAAGATGACAAATTAAGAGGGGGACCTTGTTAGCATTGAATTTAGGCCAAGTTGGTTAGCATTGAATTTTGTGATAAAATGTCTATAAATAGTTTTATATATATTTTGTGATAATATATATTCAAATATTATATAGAGAAAAAATGTTAGATAATGATTTGTGAAGAAAATTATATCAAAGTATTGTAATTAGTCATGAGTATTTAATATTTGTTATCTTTAAATTTTATAATATATAACCTATTAGTAATCTATTATTTTGTATTTTGTGGGAGAAGATTTCATTGAAAATTTAGGATATGTAATTTCATGGATTTGTAATAACTTTGAATTTTTTTTTTTTTTTAATTTTGTTTTGATAGAGATATTTTTACTATAGTTACTCCAACATATTGAGAGGTTAAAAAGAGAATTTGAATAATGGGGTTTAGTTCAATTGTTGGATATGTTTAACAATATTGGTAAGTATAGGCAAAGAATTGTATGAATTGGAGAGGGAAAATGAATTATGCATTAAAAGAAAGACCCTAAACAAGTGAAATTGGGCTTCTAATTATTGAGGCATGGGTAGCTCACTCCATGCTGATTTCTCAATTTCATATGTTGAGTTTTAAAGAAAAATGAGAAGTGTAAGTATATATATCATGATCGTACTTTCAAAGAAGGCAATATCCAAAAAATTTAAGTGCTCTAGTTTTCAATGAATTTTTTGTGAGAATCTCAAAATCATGATCGTTGGCGAAACTTCCTTGAGCATTAATAGTGGCATTTCTTTTGAAATTATATCTCCAAATCACATCCTTCCACTTCACTATTTCACCCCACACTATAGTCGCTATCCTCTTTCAAATTAAGGACACATGACAATAACACTAAGCATAAATTAGAGAAAATATAAATTGATTTCTTATTCCTTCATTTTGTAACATATGGTAAAAGACATTGTGTTATTAAATTATGCATATTTTACACGTAGGCTTTGTTTGGGAAGGCCTTTTTACTATTTCTTATAGCAATTTTTTAAGTACAAATATTTGTACTAAAAAACTGTTTTAAGAAGCAACAAAAAAGTTGTCCCAAACGAAGCCTTAAAACCTATTTCACGATGGATTAGCCCAACCTTACATATAACATAGACATTTGATGTCACCACCATATGAAATATGAAGGTGAAGAAGAAATTCAATTTTGCTTCTTATTCCATTTTAAAGTTTTTTATATTACTATAGCTATCCTCATTTTATATCATATTGAGTGAGGGAAAAGAAAGAGAAGTGTTGGAGGAATATGGAAGAAGAAGAAGGGAAGATAGCTTAGGCAGCCTTTGACAGAACTTTGAAGGTCAATTTTCTTAGTGCTTTTAAGGTAGAACACCTCATATTTCTCATTGATTTCATGTTTTTCTTCTCTTGCTAATGAATTAATCTGTATTTTACTTACATTTTGATCCTACAGAGGACCCGTATATTAATTTTTATAAATCTTATGATCAAGAATCTTGCTTCTCAAGATGAAATTATAATATGATTTATTATTTCTCAATATGTTTTTCATGTAACTATATATGATCAATGAAAAAGACGGAATTTTATAGTATTTTTATGACATAATTCGTGATATAAATTTTACATATTATGTACAGTGTAATATATTCATTTTCATGATTTATATGGTACCTTATTAAGATTTTAATTGAATGCAAAGCATCATAAATAATTTAATGTCTTCGAATGATGCACATGTTATCATGCAATCAATAATATATAAGGTTATACTACATGTGCTTATGCTCATGATATATTTTTTTTTCACATGATGTTATGTTTTGCATTAAGTTATGCATAAGAAATAAATGTTTGATACTTTTCTACGAAATGAGATGTAGCCCTTGTTTGGGACAACTCTCTTACTGCTTTCTAAAGAAGCTTTATTGTTAAAAAATTACAAGTAAAAAAAAAGCACTTAAAAGCTGCTTTAGAAAATACTAAGAAAGTTGTCCCAAACGAAGCCATAGTTTAAGGAGTTTCAATCAAATTCATGGCCTCATGATCGAGAACTTGGATATAAACTGCTAGGCAATTGTCTAACTCAAGTTACACATAAGAAAGTTTATAATGACTATGTCATGAATAGTAAAATACGTATGTGCACGATAAAATAAATGACTATATATTCTTGTACATATGCCAATAGTCAAGGTAATGAGCTTCCCTTAATGATTGAAAGCTTAGCGAGCAACCAAAGATCTTTACAGAAGCATCAATAACTATATACTTGTTAGAAATATGCATATGTTCAATGATCATATGAAATAAAATGATGATGAGTGATAATGATCAAGAAAGCCAAGTAGCTACCTTTGATCCTTTGGCTATGAAATAAAATGATAGAAAAATTAGCTTATTTTTGAGAGTTGAAGGGTATTTGAGGGACACACATGAGGTTTTTAAGTGTACAAAGTTTGGAATTTTGTGGAACCAAGTAACATGCATGAATGTGGAATTTTATATGGTAAGGCCTTATCCATATGGAATTTCCCTTGTCCCTAAGAATATAAATTAATGTTGTTTTCATGAAGAAGCAATTGAGAGTATGTTTTGTGCTATTTCAGATCAGTCTTATTATAAATGAGAGAACTATCTGGTTGCACTTTTTTATCCTGGTAGAGGGAGTGTAAACTAAAGGAGGATGAAGCAAAATCATATGTATTATCAATCATATTTAATTTCAATTCAACAACCATAAGAGTTTGTTTGAGATCAATTTTTACTTTTATTTTAAATTTTTTTAAATATATGTTTGATTTTGATATGTCACCAAAAATCAACTTGATTAGTGATGAATCAAGATGCCTATTCAAATTGATAAATTTTCAAAATAAATTTGGGACCATCCAAGCTCCAATTATAACAAACTTATAATCAAATTGAATATCTCAAGGAGACGAACCCAACGACACCAAAATCGGTCCAATCCGAGTTGAAATTGATTCAAATCAAGGGACTGAAGTACATTTGGAAAGTTCAAAGCATAGATTGGATGAAGGTTCAATGCATAGATTGGATGACTTCAGATATAGCATGCTTACTATCGAATTGAGCGGCTCGACGAGACAGATCCAACAAACCCAATAACACTTGGTTCTAACATCATTAAGGCAATTACATATCGAATGAATGTTCTATGATCATGGGAATCATTATGGGTGTCCGATGAAGCACTCCAAACCTATCCTGGATCTTCTCCATATTTACGAAGCATGACACTAAAATTTATAAATAGTCCCATGCTCTCTTCATAGGAGGCGGCTTGGGCTGGAGATTGAAGAGACCTCTGAGACTTCAAGGATCCTAGAGTTCTACACATGCACCATAACTAGCAAACTTCCATCTATAGATTATTGCCGAACCTTTGCCTGTCCTCCTACCGCCGTTGGACCTCCACAATTTGTCGATCGCTGACCACCACAAGACCTATGCACAACCATAAACTATCGTTGGACCACCACCCGTTCGTCGATCACTGCCGAACCTCCATCGTCCACCGACTACAGTCCCCCTGACCATCGTCGCCTGCTGACTACGGTTCCTTCAACCTCCGTTGCTGTTGACTACGATCCTTCCGACCACCATTGCCCACTGACTACGACCCGTTCGACCACCATTGCCTTTTGATTAAGATCCCTTTGACCTCCGCCTCCCGTCAATTATGTTCGCTCTGACCACTGTTCGTCGCCCAACTACAGTCCTAACAACAGAATGAATAGGTTAACACTCTCTTGAGAACAACTCTAATATCACTAGATTCTTCCAACTTAATTTCACCATGTAACACACTCTATATGATGTATATTTGCTACATCGAGCCTAGGCCTTCTCCCTAAGGAATGTTCTAACTTGTAATCAACAATGAACACTAGTAGAATCATTTTAACTAGGCCTATACCTCATTTTTCCCCCTTTTTAGGGTTCTCCACATAAATAATCTTGGTGTCACTTGTAACTCTCGCACCACTCTCTATTTGTTTGTGTGCTAAATCTTTGTATTTCTATCACCATGAATGTTCCAGGGCGCAACATATTTGTATTTTAAACTATTTTAAATCAATTAAATTATTTTTAAGGATACTTAAAATAACTTTAAAAATGATAATCAATTGGTCAAACCCTCATCACCACCGATAGCCATCAACACCAATGGCATCACCACCATCATCAATTGTCGTTGTCATCATCATTCACCACCACACTGCCAACCCCATCAACGTGCTACCCCACCAATGCTACTAGCAGTCAGCACCACGACAACCATCAGATGCCTCATTACTAGTTTTCACCACCCCTTATGTGATATTCAATAATAACAACATATTTTTAAAGAAATAAAATATATTTTTATTTTACATTTAAACATAAACAAAATAATATATATATATATATTAAATGACCCTTAAGCTTATAGATGAAGGCCAACCACTAGATATTTCTACACCAACTTGTTTTTCATTTATCTGATTTGGACTAAATCCAAACTCTCTCATACCTTAAGAATCTCTCTCTAATTAGTGACATAATCATATGAATCATTTGATTCTTGTCAACACATTTGATATGACAACTTATTACTTTGTGTTAGAATCAAATGAGATCAAAATTAGGCAAAATGATATTATCAAAATAAATAAGGCTTTTAATAAGGCTATTAATCAAGCCATCAATAATCACTTTTTCAAAAAGAGTGATACAAGATCAAAAGAGAGACTAAAGACCTTAGCACAGATCTATTGTAGTGTACATGTGCTTAAAAAATACTCATTTAACGCATGCATTTTTATTTTGACTTCACTAATATATAAAGCTTCGTTTTAGACAACTTTTTTACTGCTTTTAAAAGCAACTTTTTAGTGCAAAATTTTTAATTTATGAAATTTTATAAAACAATAAAAAAGTTGTCTCAAACGAAGCCTAAATAATGATCATGAATCTATCTACATTATAAGAAATAAGGCTATTTTTTTACTTATTGAAATGATGCCCATATTTTTTATCAAATAACTTAAACTCTATAGTTGACGAGTTACAATTTTTTTTTATAATCAAAACATATTATCGGGTCAAGTTCGGGTCATTTAGGTTATCATCAGGTTGGCATTGAGTTCAACTTTTTCCCCCGGTTACTAAACGGGTCAGGTTCGAACTTGACGGATTTATGTTAGGTCAATTTCAAGCCAAACCTAAACCCAACTTTAACCCCATTTTTAATGAGAAGTTATTATGCGCATAGTCCAGACTCCAATGAAAGGCCAGCTACGTCCGAACTCCAATAAAACACCGCTACTTTTACCTTATGAGGTTCGAACGTCGTCCGGACTCCGTAATAATTTCTCCTCTTTGACACCGCTACTTTTACTTTTAGGGTAACCCTCCTACCAATATATATATAATGAATATTATAATTTGAACATTATGGAAGATTTGAATCATAAATTAGTTTATTTAAGCCATTAGTTTGTTGTTTCCAAAGTCCAACAAGCTTTCAGTACTGAATAATTGTGATAAAAAATTGGTTGAAGGAGATTAGGTGGGTTCTCTTACCAAAGCTGATGAGCAAACTTAGCACCATCAAAGGATGTGACAAATCTTCTATTACTTTATTATTTAAGCTCATCACTATCGTGCATGTTAGATGTTAAGTTATTTGTTTTACGTCCCATTTGTTGATAGCTTTCAACTTTCTTCACGTGTTGATCAGTCCTTCTCAATTATTTTATTTTATTTTATCTTGTTTTTTTTCATCAGATACAGAACAAATGACAGCCTTTGCTGTCTTAATTTGAGCTAAACCATTAAAAAGAAAAAGAATATTCTCACAAACCTTATCTCTATTCACCATTAATGTATGGTTCCTTTTTTTTCAAGAAAAAAAAAAGATAATTAAATTTAAAAAAAATGATAATAATAAGTTTCTAAAATTTAGGGTTTTTGGTTACCGTTCAAGTGATTTAGGCTTTGTTTGGACGGCTTTTTTATTGTTTTGTAAAGCTGCTGTAGAAAAAAGAATTTTTTATAACGGTTGTAAAAAGAAAGTTCGCATTTAATGTTTTTCTTAAAGGAACGAGAAAATAGTGGCAAAATAGATATTATGGTTTGAAAAGTAAAGCATTGAGATATCAGTCTCGGGCTTTATTTGGGATAACTTTTGACTACTGTTTTTTCGTTGTTTTAAGAAAATTTTATTCTAAGAAATAGCTTTAGAAAGCTTAAAAAAATATTCCAAACGAAGCCACGGCTTTCTTACTGCTTCTTAAAGTAGCTTTTTAATACAAAAATTTATTTTTTTTGCTAAAAAGTTGTTTTAAAAGCACTAAGAAAATTGTCCCAAACAAAATCTTAGTGTCTGATTTTTGAGTGTGTTAAACTGATGAGTCTTTTTTTTAATGTCTTAAGCTGATGAGCTTCTTAAAATATGAGATAGTATTTCCAATATTGAAAGGCTTCAACAATGGCTAAGTTATTATTAGGACAGTAGTTTATGGCTACATTACTCAACTGCTCCTTAAAATAAAGCTTATAGCATATATTTTTAAAATAATTAATGATTTTATTTATCAGTATTTTATGAGTGAAAAATAAATTAGTAAATTTAAGGGGATGGCAAAAACATTTTTTAGTTCTATTTAACAAATTAAATTCTTCAAAATTCATCATAAATTTGCATAAAAATTTATTAAACTAGAAATTCTGATATTAAAAAGCCGCTTTAGAAATCAATAACAAAGTTTAGCAGAACGAAGCCTTAGAGCTATGCCTAGTAAGTTTAAATATAATTGTTGATAGCCCATATGTACCCATTAAAATCAACCTATCTAGGGCTTCGTTTAGGAAAACTTTCTTACTCCTTCTTAATGCAGCTTTTTAGTACAAAAAATTAATTAATTTTTTTGTATTAAAAACTGATTTAAGAAGTAGTAAGAAAACCGTTCCATCATGTTATTTTCTCTCCCACAATGTCTCGTAAGTTCTTTAATGAAATATATAATGGTAATATAGTTATTTATAATCAAATAATATTTAGTTACAATACCTTCAAACATTACATAATATTCAAACATATCTTTATCATCCTATTTATAATGCGTAAATTGATTGTGCAATTGGTCCTTATAATTACAAATGACAACATTGAAGATATAGAGCAATTACTTCGAAGGCAACAATAAGGTAATTAATCAATGTGAGTGCATGAGGAGAAATGATTGTATGGGATATACTTCTCATGAGAGCAAAAACTTTTGTTTGGGACGATTTTTTTATCTTCTTAAAACAACTTTATAGTACAAAAGTAACATTTTTTTACTCGAAAGCTGCTTTACAAAGTCGTCCCAAATGAGACTTAAGAATAAAAGAGCAAAGGAAGTCGAGTATGAAACATAAGGTACTAGACATATGAGAGGCAATAAAGTGCCAAAGAATGATACTCTGTCTATTATGATGGGAAGGCTATGTGAGATAATCAACTTGATGAGGGAAGTGTTACTTGACTCTTAGAGCAGTAATATAAGCATTTTAATTTTTGTACTAGAAAGCAGTTTTAAAAAGCATCAAGAATGCCGTCCCAAACGCAGCCTTAAACATCACTTGTATGCCTATACCAAAAGTTGTTAGATTATTTTTTCTCTCTTTAGTCTCGAAATATAACATTCCATCAATTTAACCTTTTGAGAATATAAAATTGTTTCAAAATAGTAACTTTGAAACTAAATTGACATAAATTTTGTAAGATTGAAGGGTTTAACTGGGATCAATTTTATATTAAAATTATAACACTAGAGATTATTTTAGGTCAATTTATATAATTAAGGAATTAAATAAAATAATGTCATTTTTTGAAATTAAATTGATCATATGTTGAAAAAAATTTATAGACATAAAAGACAGCTTAACTAATTAGTTGGCTTCTCCATATATGAGCCAAATTCCAATCCAGTTTTCGAACTATATTCGAGCCTAATACACCGTGGCAAACTTGTCTGATCCTGCTTCAGGGACTGTTTGGTATTAGATTTACTCTCGGATTTATGCAGGATTTATGGTAAATCATTTCGAACGGTTTTCAAGCGCTTTGTAAATCCTAGTCCTCAGTAAATCCCGGATTTACGGCGTAAATCCGAGATTTAGTAAATCCCTCGATTTGGCGGATTTAATAATTTAAGGACAAAGGGATTTACGAGCTTGCAAGATCCCGTTGTGAAGGATGAGGCGAAGGTTACCTACACAATGAGCGAGCTCTCATTGTGAATTCCAATCCTAGACCTTCAAAGAAGGCGAAGCAACGAGTGAGGTCCCGTCATGCAAAACACACACAATTGAAGTAGTCACTAAGAGATGATGCGAGGAAAAGCCATGACAACGAAGGAGCATCAGAAGAAGATGAAAATCAAACACTAACATTTAATTAAAAAGTAATCAAAGTTAGTATTATTACTAAATAATAATTAGCTTTTTAGTTTAATATATATAAGTTAAAATAATTAAATAATTGATTAGTAATAGAATTGGTCATTTAAATATTAATAATTAACTAGATTATTTAAAGATTTAATAGTTTAATTGAGTAGTCTAATTTAGCCTAACTGATTAGTAGTATAATTAGTTATTAAATTAGTTCAATTTTTATAAATCAAAGTAAAAATAGTTAATTACATACTTAATATTATAAATAATAATTAAATAATTAAAAAGTAGTTGAATATTTAAGTGATCGAGTTATTAATTAATGGCGACTCTCTAACGGAACGGTGTCCATACGACGTGTGTCTGAAACCCCTGGGACTAGGAGTCGACCGTCGTAGGCTGTGGCCTGAAAGTGTCCGAACTGTCTGGCCACCTTGTTGGGCTGGTAGCCCTCCAAAGTCACAGTGTTACCCGAACGGTGGATATGTAAAATACAGGATTTCCAATCCTAGCAGGAAAAGGAGGGAAACATATACTCAATTGAAAGTGAAAGTGAGTAAACAGAATTCCATACTCGTGAGACTGAAAGGGGGTTCCCTGGAATGAAAGAACAAAAATCGATTCATGAGGGTTTCATTACTGAATCACTTCCCAACGGTATGTTCCGAGTTCGGTTAGATAATGAAGATATAATTCTAGGTTCTATTTAAGGGAGAATCCGACGCAGTTTTATACGTATACGTAGTGGGCGTCTTTGTCTTTTCCCCCAGTAATGAAATTCCACTAGCTGTGAGAAGAAAATCAATAGAGTGGTGCGCTTTCCCTTTGAATGAGTAGATCAGACCGACCCCGTGCTTTACTCAATGCTCCTGAAGTCCGAAAAAAAGGGGGGACTGGCGCTCTTTTACCTGGGCAATGATCAGCTACTGCAGTATGCTTTAGAATACTGACCCTATATCGATTTTTCATCACAACTAAAGTGGCTTGCGAACGATCCTGCAATCCGACTTCTCCTCCCCGGCTTACTGGCTGAGTTGCGTTCGGTATGGTAGGGATGAAATGGGTTGACATAAAAGTCTGTAGAGTAAGCTGGCAAACAATCGGCAGTAATCCTTACAAGTTAAAGATGCCAAGAATTTGTCCTACATAAGACAGAGAATAATGTATTGGAACAATTTCAATACAAAGATACCATAAGATATAAGACATACAATACTAATTGATTTAAATTTTAGATTCTTTTGCAATTACAAATGGATAGGTACATCTACCACCTGGAAACCTTGCTCGGGGTTGACTTAAACCCCAAGCCTTGATCCATAATAATGGGGTCAATTCTTTCTTTGCTACTTTATGTGCCTTTTTCTTATTTGTTGGTGCAGTTGCTAAATCCGCACAATTTCCCCTTCACGTATGGTTACCTGATGCCATGGAAGGCCCCACTCCTATTTCGGCTCTTATACACGCTGCTACTATGGTCGCAGCAGGAATTTTTAGCTGATGTCATTCTTTGGAGCCCGGTTATCTTTATCTTCGAGCTTTCATTCCGAGGGTTAGGGTCAAGGGTCGGTCGAGCCGCGTAGCGCCTCTCCTTTCAGTCGAGTGATTGCTCCGCACCTCAATCCACTTATTCGTTCTTTCATAGACCTCCCCACCAATAGATAGTGACAAATGGGAATAACCGAACCACGTCTACAAAATGCCAGTACCATGCAGCTGCTTCAAAGCCAACGTGATGCTCTTTGGTCATATGCTATTGCCAGCCAGTAATAGCAATGAATGGAGAGAAGGTAGTTGAAAAAGCAAGGCAAGGAACTTGGAGTAGGATTGAGGAGCGGAGTTGAAGAGTAGGAGGGTTGGGGAGATTTGAGTATACAATACAGCTAGCAGTATAAAAGACCCGTGGCCAGATCTGGCTCGATTATTGATAGAGTGAATAGATCCGCCATTTCTGGGAATCTCTCTTCCGATTCAAAAAAATCGTGGCGTAACCCGTATCCCCCTTTGTTCCGGTCATGGAATAGATGAAAGAAATCAAAAAATGGATTTTTGTTCAAGAATGAAATCTTATTGGAACTGTCCATATCCAGTTCATCCTGGAAAATATTTCATTCATGCATTTTTATTTTCATTGTGTTAACTAGATGGATTAATTTAATGAATTTTCAATGCAATTGAGTTTGAAAATGAAAACTAATTGCTCGGCTTGTTAAATGTATATTTGTTTTAAAATAATTATGTTAAAAGTGGATTTGCTCAATTTGTTAATTGAATTGTATATAAATATTGGTTGTATTATTTAATAATTAAAAATTATTAGATAATACCTAAATAATTTATTAAATCATTAATATGAGTATTAGTTAAAAAATTTCTAATTTGAACAATAATTAATAAATTAATTAGGGTTTAAAAATATGATTAGATAGCAAGTAATATAATAAGTAATTTGATAATTAACATCTAAATAATTAATTTGATATTTTGCAATATAAATTAGCTCATAATTATATTATTTATCATTATAACTTACTAGTAATTCATATTTAACACATAAATTAAATTAAAAAAAAATATTAAATTTAATTTATAAATCACCCAATTACCTTAAATTCTAGATAGATTGTCAAACATTTTTTCAAAATTTATCAGAATTTAATGTATATTATACCAAACAATTTTTAAGATTAAACATTGTCACGATTTATTAAGGAGCTGTTTGGCAACAAGTTGGATTTAACTTTAGTAGGATTTAGTAAATACTTTAAATCCAAATTTAGTAAATCCTGAAAACTATTTGGAATGCCAAATGATAAATCGTGTTAAATCCTGAGAAATTGTTTCGTAACATATTTTAGGATTTATTACAATTAGGGATTTAAATTTGAAGGAAATAATTATGAAACCAAGAAGAGCAAATGACAAACTAATAGTATTAGTTAATTATTTTTAAAAATATAAATTATTTCGCTAATAATCATACTAATGATTAATTAATTAGTTAAAGATTAAACTAATCTAATTACAATTATACTACTAATTAGATAAATTAATTTATGCACTAATTATAATATTAATTATATATTTAATAAAATATATTTTAAGTTAAGTATATTAATATTTAATTACTAATTATATTACTAATACTATTAATTATTTAATTATTAATATTTTAAATTATATTAATTAAGTTAACTTAGCTAGGGTTTGCCTTTCATCTTGCTGTTCGGCTTCTTTGCTTCGCCGGAGGTGTAGAGCTTGCACGCGTCGCTTCTTCGGCTCCTTAGTAGCTGTTCGACTTTGCTCCTTCGACGACTTTCCCTTCCTGTCGATTCGGAAGTTAAGACATTTTGATCGGAAGCAAGAACGGGAGCTCGCTGGCTGTGAAGGTGACTTTTATCCCTTTCGCGCGCTTCGTCGGCCAAATCCCAAAAATCCGCCGAACATAGGGATTTAGTAAATCCGGGATTTAAGACATAAATCCTTAAATCCGGGATTT
The DNA here is from genome assembly GCA_016618105.1 of Dendrobium huoshanense. Lineage (NCBI taxonomy): Eukaryota > Viridiplantae > Streptophyta > Magnoliopsida > Asparagales > Orchidaceae > Dendrobium > Dendrobium huoshanense. The sequence continues at coordinate 6,392,065 of CM028358.1, read as the reverse complement.
ACCCATCACCGGGATTTATTAACGAGTGCACAAAAACCATTTGGCTGGATTTAGCGTAAATCCGACTTAAATCCTACTGTAAATCCTACACCAAACAGCCCCAAATTCGGATTTATAGGATTTACTAAATCTCACAAAAGTTAAATCCTGCTTGTTGAGAAACAGCCCGTCAAGGTGGAGAGAGAACGGAGCCCGAAAGCCATTGGATCGCGTCATTGAGAGATGGCAAACCAAGGAGCAAAGAAGAGGAAGGAGGAGAACAGGCAGCACATGGCCAACCTGCAACGCCTCATTATCGCCTGTAACGTATGCAATCCCTAGCCCTAATGCTTATCATTTATGTATCCATGGAAGTTCATGACTTAAAAAAAATAGAAATTCACGACTTGTCTCCCATGTTACTCTTTTAGAATTTGTTTGTTCTGTTTCTTTTGTGTTAATTGCTTTAATATATGAGGATTAACGATTGTGATGCTTAAATTTTATGACTTGGAGAAATTTGAATGTTGGGGCCTTTTAGTTGCTATGCTTTAATAGATTGTGGGTTGCTAAGCCAACTTGGATTTTCTCAAGTGGAATCCTTGGGAAACGTTCTCTTTATGCACTGTTGTTTGCTATGCTCCACGAGCTACGGGAAGAAAGCAATATCCTCTGCAGCATTTGTGAGATAACTGAAGTTATGACGTTTGTTGATTGAAGCTCTTCAGTTACTTGACAAGCCGTACCCATGGATTTTTTTTAACAGTTATCAATGAAGCAATTTCGATGCGCTTCACTTTCTGATGTAGAGAAAAGTGATGCACTATGAGGGCTTGCTTGTTTTGGTTTGCAGCTTGGTATGACACAATTCTAAGCAATGGTTAGGATAGGGAAGTTGAAAGAAATGGACATGAAGCATATACATTCTTTCCTTTTTTTATTTGATTTCTTAGAAATTGCTTAAGGAGTTGCAAAATAATGGCACACTGATTTTTAGGTTAAATATCATATAGGCCCCTCAAGCTGAGGTTTGGACCACACTTCAATTTCGTACATATTTTTGAAAACTCTCCAGTTAGGTCTCCCATTCAAGAATTTTTCATCAAGGTCTTTTTATTAATAAAACAGTCAATTGGGAAAAAAATGGCAAATTTACCTACACATTTTCCTTCATTTCCTATCTTTGGTTCTGATACATTCATTGCCCCATCTCTTCCACTTTCTAATGGAGCAATATTTTGTGATGTCACTGATATCAACAACCCCTTTTAACGTTTTTGTCAAATACCCTTTCTCCTTCTCCTCTATATGTTGAGGGCACACCAAGAGGTAGAAAGGGGGGAGGGTTGTATTCGGTGTGTAATGTGCACATTGAACTTATTTTGAAATTCATCAATTCTAATCTCACTCAATGGATGTAATCTTGAACTAAACATTTTTAATTATAGAAACAATGCATGCGGATGTCAAATGTATATAAAGATAGAAAAATATCACACAAGATTATTTCAGTTGTATGATGTAAGATTAAGCAAGTAATTGAGATATGTAACTGAAGTACACTATGAAATGATTAACTAAGAGGTTGAGGGCACATCAAGAGGTGGAGAGGGTGGAGGGTTGTATTTGGTCTGTAATGTGCACATCAAACTTTTTTTTTGCAATTCATCAATTCTAATCCCCCACAATGGATGTAATCTAAAACTAAATATATTTAATTATAGAAGGAATGCATGTGTATGTCAAATGAATATAATTATATTAAATACCACTCAAGATTACGTTAGTTGTATGATGTAAGACAAAGCAAGTGATTGAGGATGTAACTGAAGTGCATACGAAATGATTAACTAAGCGGTTGAGGTCATACCAAGAGGTGGAGAGGGGGAGGGTTGTATTTGGCATGCAATGTGCACATTGAATTTCTTTGGAATTCATCAATTCAAATCCCACATAATTGATGTGATCTAAAACTATATATAATTAAGTATAGAAGCAATGCATGCCAAATTCAAATGTATGTAATGAAAGCAAAATGCCACACATGGTTACTTGAGTTGTATGATGTAAGACTAAGTTAGTGATTTGAGTTATGTAGCTGAAGTACTATGAAATGATTAACTAAAGTACACAATCTAGGTTATATTTTACTACGCCAAAGTTATCAAATCTAGGTTTAAAGAAATGATGTGGTCATGTATGTAATGTTTATAAGAACCAAAGAGTGATTTAGTATTTTGTCTCAACAATGTATATTTCCCTCTATAAGTTTAACGCATGATCACTTTATTATGTTCACCACAAGAAGGATTAATCTAAGCCATTCACTACAGGAAAACACGCTATTATCGGCGGACCATATCTGCCGGTAACACGTGAAATCCGACGGAATTCCTTGGTTTCCGGCCCATTTCCGTCGGATTTTTGTCCGCCGGTTTGGTGCGCGTCGATAAATGTCTTTCGACGTTTATAATGCGCTAGAAACCTTTCCGACGCACTCTCCGGCCCAAAATATGCTAGAAAAAATGGCGTTTCTCAATCGGTAATTCCGGCGACATATGCGTCGATAGTTTACATCGTATTTATACGACGGAAACTACCGGTGGATAAAAATGTCGTAGGTTCGCCGTAAGTAAGCTACGACTTATTTCCGGCGCAAAAACGGCGCCGAAAATTTCCGGCGCACACAAAAACGCCGGCATGATTGCTCCAATTCGTTGTATCGTCGTTTCCGTCATTATTCCGACGCAAAATCCGCCGGAAACTTGTAGCATTGACAAAAAAGTTTGCCTTCCCAGCCAACAATTAAATTTTCACGCCTGCAAACCTATACAAATATATATCCACAACAGTTTACAACAGTTCCACAACATAAAATTCTTCAACAGATGCACAAAAATATAAATACTCATTAAAAGAAATTGTTCAATAGCAACAACCAACTAAAAACATAACATAATGTTCAATATTACAGATTCAAAGAAATAAACAAGTTCATATGACTAAAGTAAACTACTCTGAATCCGTGGACTCCTCCTCAGCTTGAGCTACCTCTTTTCCACTCATATGGTCCCTCATTTTGCGCATTTCATCCAACAACTGATTTTGTTGCTCCTGCATATGCATCTGCATTTGAACCTGTGCTTGCAACTGAGCTTGTCAATTAGCTTGTGATTTTCTAACTTGTTCTAGCTTTGCTTGAAGTGCAGTTATTTGTTGAGCATGTAAGGACTCATGTGAACTGGATGCGAAGCTGGATGCAGTAGAGGAGGTCATCCCCTCGTATGCTGAGCTTGCGAACCTAAACCATAAACTCTGTCATGTTGCATTCCTCCAACGGCTTGCGACCACATGCGGTATTCAGAAAACTCCACATAGCCGCCAGAAGAGCCCTCACCTGATGCGGCATGACTCTCTCGAAGCCGTGTATATTCCTCCTGTGAAAGTAGAATATAAATATATATAATTAAACTAAAAATAGTAAATATTAAACTAAAAGTAGAATATAAAGCATCTCATCTCTTGAATTATGCTAATAACATCTCAATCTATTTCACCAATGTTTTGAACAATAGATCCAAGACATCTAAGACGCGTACTCTTATTAATGACTTGATCACCCAAAATCACAATCCCCCACTAAATCTATTACTACTAAAATTACACTTCATGTATTCGATTTTAGATCTACTTAAATGGAAGCCTTTAGACTCTAAGGTCGACCTCCATAATTCAACTTTTCTTTCAACTCCTACTTTAGTCTTATCAACAAGAAGAGTATTATTAGCAAAAAGCATAGACTAGGAAACATCCTCTTGTAAATTTCTACTAAGAACATTCATGACCAAAACAAAAAGATATACACTTAAAGATGATCCTTAATATAATCCAACTAAAATAAGAAAAATACTTAGGCCAAATCACCTTATTTTTTAACACAAGTAACAACTTCCACATATATATTTTTAACAACTTAAATATAAGTATAATCTTTTCTAGAATTCTCCAGAAAACTTCTCTTGAAAATTTATTATATGCTTTCTCTAAATCAATAAATATCATATATATATATATATATATATATATATATATATATATATATATATATATATATCATCTTTATTCTCTCTATACTTTTTCATCAAATCTCTTAATAAATGAATTCTTCCATAGTAGACCTACCTGATATGAATCCAAATTGATTTTGAGAAACTTTACGCCACCTTTCTTCTTGAAAATAGGCGTTATCAACTATTTTTTTTGGCAAGAACTCTCAATAGCACTCCTCTTGAAACTTTATCATATGCTTTCTTTAAATCTACAAATATAATATGTAGATCCTCCTTACTCTCTCTATATTTGTCCATCAAACCTCTCAAAAAATGTATGACTTCCCATAATAGATCTACCCGGCATGAATCCAAAGAAATTACATGAAAAAAAAAACTTACAATCGACGGGAGGCGGAATGCAGAAACTTGCGGTCGGAAATGGAGCTCTCGTCGGCGAGGAAGGCTATGACCGTCGGTGACGTCCGGTGACCGTCAAGAGACTTCGGCGACCTCGATCTACGACGAGCGATGGAGGGCGACGAGGGAAACAACGCATATGTGAGAGAAACGAACGAAAGAAATGAGCTGCCAGAGGGGTCGGATTTGGAAGTAGGGTTTTTGCTGGCGGATTTTCCGGCGTCCAAGATGCCAGAAACATTTCCGGCGCAGAGTGCGCCGGGTTTAAGTCGGTGAGTTTAAAAACGCTGGCGTATTGTTCGCCGGCAACTGCGCCGGCTATTTTCCGCCGTAAAGTGCGCCGAAACCATTAAAATGCTGGTATATTCCGACGTGTTTACCGGCGCAGTTGATGTCGGCACCTTTCCGGCGTCATATGCGCTGGAAAAAAAGCCGTAAAATTTCCTTCGCACTATGCACCGCTACAGGCGCCGTATGTACTAACGCAAATTTCGGTAATCACATGTTTTCCCGTAGTGATTACACATGTAAACAAGTGCAAGTAATGTCAAGCTATATAATTCTATGCACACAAAAGATTTTTGTGGTTCTGGCAACCCCATAGGCCATAGCCTACATACACACATAGAAAATTCCCGTAATAGGATTCCACTATCTCATGTTATAAATACAAAAATCTCATTTAGTGGAATGGAGAAATCTTACACCAGCACACTATCCTTATTGGCAAGTGTGTAACCCAAGTTACTCTCCTACACCGAAAGAGTACAACCTTGAGCACGTAATCCTTACATGGCTTAGACAGTCCACTCTTTAAAATAATAGAGTTTTTCCTATATCAAAGTTTTCTAAAACTTTGAAGGTGATTTAAAATGTACCTTCTACTGTGCTCACTATCTTTCACAATTCTAGATTATTTAATACAATGAGAATTCTGGTTCACACACAAAATACAATTTGGAAACAATGAAGCTAACATTTTATGAAGTATCCTAAAGTGTGAATGAATAATATTACCAAAATGTTTAAGCCGTCAATGGAAGTATGTAATAAGTTGTTTAGCATTTTGCTCAGTATTGCATTGCCTTTTTTTTGCAGACAATCTATTGTAAAAAAAAGAGGAATGTTTAACTTCAAATCTGATTTTCAAACAGCAAAAATAACATTTTGGATTTGTGCAATGTGTGCAAATTTTAGTTTGCAAAGCACTTACTAGAACTTCAAGCAAAATTTGCGAACAAATTCCTTATTTAATTAGTGAAATATGTGAATTAGAAAGATTATTGCAAACGTAGAGGTTTATACATGTTGCGTGTCAAAAATTTTGTAGAGGTGGAGTGAGAGAGTTGAATGTCTTTGCATCTAGTACACACACAAATAAGAACAGAGTTGTAAGAGACACTTGAGTTTTGATGTGAAAAATCCGAAAAAAGAGAAAGCTATAGGGTCTGGCCCAGCTGAAGTGATTTCACTAATGTTTGTAATCGGATACAATTGATATCATTTCTCGCGATTTGGATAAGTGTTGATACAATACAATAGACACATACTATAGGAGTTATCTTTAAGAGATTGTTTATTTGACCGTTATTCTTTGAGGAGGGGAGATCATAGACTAAGAAGCCCAACGTAAATCTTAATGCTGATATTGTGAGTCTTAGTTGGTGTCAAAAACATATATTGATCTTATAGGCAATGTTGTGCATTGACGTTATTGGCGATAACAGATGATGAAGTCAATTGATGTTGCTATAGCAAGGAAACAATGGTCAAAGGATAGTTGGTTATGATTGGAGAACTGTAGTAAAATGATGGTGCTTTTAGAGCCATAGGCGACGATGGTCGGAGCACCGTAGTTGAGGGATGATGGTCGGAGGACCATAATCGGGCAATTATGGTTGAGGGAATATAGTTGGGTGATGCTGGTCGATGAAATAAAGTCGGGTGACGGTGAGCAGAGGATCGTAATCAAGCAGCAGGGATCCTAGGATTAAAGTCAGGTGATGGTGGTCTGACGATATTGGTTGGGCGGTGGTTTGATGTCATAGTTGGGTGATGGCTTGATAGTGGTGGCCAGTCAATGGTTTGATGGTGGGCTCAGGTGGAACTTCAAAGTTATTTGAGCCTTTGATCTTTTTTGAATCTCAAGCTAAGGTCCTCCCTCCAAATTCCTCTTCCTGTAGAGAGTGGGGGCTTATATTTATAAATTTTTGAGCTCGTAAATATAGCCAAAATCAGGAACACTCCATTTGATTGCCCATGTTGATTCTCTTGATTATGAGTTGTTCTTTAAGTATTTATGTGCTTTAATGATGTTAGAATTAAATAATCCTAAGTTTGTTAGGCTCGTCTCATCGAGGCTCTTGATTTGACTATAACCATGTGAGATTTGGAGATCATTTAATTGTCTAATTAATATATCAAAGTATCTAATTATGCTTCAAATTCTTGATCTATGCTTATTTGGATTTGGATCGGTTCATTTTTTGGTTTCAATGGGTTTGTCTTGTCGAGACGTTCAATTTGAGTATAAGTTTGCTAAAATCAAAATTCGAATAGTTCTGAATTTGATTATGTAAGCTTCCCGTTTAAATATGCATCGAGATTCATGACCAAATTAGCTGATTTTTTATGACCTTTGTCACATAATCTTGAGTGTTGATCTTGATGGTATGCCCACTTGAAATCTTCATGGCATTGCACCTTTGACTCCATCTGTAAGTGGAAAATACTTCATGCCTGATTAGGGATCATTCTGATGATTGTTATGATTGATTCACTTATAAATGATAATGATAGTTACCATGGATCGATGAATTTAAAGGAAATACTACACCACACATGATTTATTATTATCATATCAAATAGTGTTTAAATGAGAATTTGACTTTTAACCGGACACAATGGTGAAAAAGGATTCATGTAGCTGACCCCACGTTGTGGGACAAAGGCTTGATGTTGTTGTTGTATATCAAATAGTGAATTACACATAAGTGTATATACTCAACACCCTCTCTATTGCCTCTGCCTCTTATGTTCTTCTTCTTCATCTCCAACACTAATGAACCTAGGGAGCAGGAGAAGAAGCTCTTCTTTTGTGGAGAGACAAGCTAAACTCAAGATATTAAGTTTGTGCAATGCAATTTTGAGGTCGTGAGAGCTCTTAGGAACTCCAATTGTGATTGTTCGAGCTCAAATAGATTGCAGAAGTAGAACCCTAATCCTATAATAGGACAAGATGCTAACAATGAGATATTTTCGCAATAAAATTTAATATCATTCAAATTTAAGTAATAATTTATGCCATGCAAGCTAAATTAGCAGAATATTTAATCTTGTTAACAAAAAAGTACATTTGCAGTGGTTGATAATCAACCTAGGAGACCACAGTCCAATCTCAAAAGATGCTAGGATCTTAGTGGAAGGGTTACAAAAACATGTACCATCACAAAGTATGGTAAAAAAAACTGCATTAAGGACCTAGTGATATTTACCCAATTTTTTATGATAAATTGGAGTCATGAGTAACATCTAAAGAATATGAAAAAAAATGCAATATTATTTTTCTAAAGAAACAAATCTAGTTCACGTGAGCTGCATTAAGGATGAAGATCAAAAATATTTTTTTAGAAGAGGATATTCAACATAGACGGATAAGATATTTCGATAAAATTTTCAATTATGATTGTGAGAATACAATTGACTTTAGCTACCTTAGCATCCTAAATGAAAATAAAGATTTATGTTTGTATCATTGTATTAGTAAAATTGAAGTTGAAAAGGCTTTAAATAAAATGAAGTGCGAAAAAGTTGTGGGCCTGAGGATATTCTAATAGAGGTTTGGAAAGACTTAGGCTTCGTTTGGGACGGCTTCAGCTGTCGGCAAAGCAGGTTGTGAAGTTGATGTACAAAAAATTGAGTTATGAAGTTACTGTATAGAAAACAATATATTTTGTTTGGGAAGTATAACTGTCGAGCTGCTGTGCTGCAGCTGTATGAGAACAAATTACGTTTATAACCTTACATATATTGTGATGAAATAAAATTGCTTAAATATCAAATATTTTTATAAATTTATATGATCAACTCCTACTCCGACGCACTTCACGCCTTCGCCGCCGCCTCTCTCCTCCCCCGGCACCTCCGCATCCTTCGCCGCTGCCCTGCCGTCTACACCTTCACCCTGACCCCTTGATTCGTCTCCACACCACTCGCACCCCTTTCTTCCTCTGTCTTTCTCCCTCTTCCCCTTCATCCCCTTTCCGTGCCGCCGATGCTGCTTCCGGCTCCGTCATCATCGGCGTCCTTGACACCGACGTTTGGCCCGAATCCCCTTCCTTTGACGATGCCTCGCTTTCTCCCATCCCCTCCAGATGGCGCGGCCACTGCGAATTTGGCGTCGATTTCTCCCCTTCTCTCTGTAATCGTAAACTCATCGGCGCCCGCGCTTTCTCTCGCTGTTTGCTCGCTGGCTTTGGCGCTCCGGGTAAGCCTCTTTTTCCGAAATTATTCTTTCCATCACCGATCGAGCGGTCTTGTGCGGAGAGATGGATGAAGTGCCGAACTTCGCGAGTAAGAAGAAGATACGGTGTATTTCACAAGGAATTTACGTCTTTCTCTTACCCTCAAACAGCGGAAAGCAAGAGTCTACTTTAGGACGGGAAAAGTAGTCGCGGGACGCAAAAAGTTTGAGAACGGAGCACGACCTCGTCTCCCCAAACCTTAACTCAGTTGCGTTTCCTGCCATACAACAACGAAAACAGCGTCCCAAATGCACCCTTAGGAGATTAAAGATTTTTTGGTTTACTAAACTTTTTAATATTATTTTAAGTACTAAAGAGATGCCAGATGAGTGGAGGAGTTATTGTTTTTAAGAATAAAGGTGATGCACATGAGTATGTGAATTATAGAGGAATTAATTAATGTGTCATACATTAAAATTATGGGAGAGAGTAATTGAACATAGGTTACAACATGGTACTAATGTTTCTTAAAATTAGTTTGGATTAATGTTGGGTTGGTCTACTATGGAAGTCATACATTTGTTGAGAAGTTTTATGGACAAGTATTGAGAGAGTAAGGAGGATCTACATATGATATTTATTGATTTAGAGAAAGCATATGATAAAGTTCTAAGAGAAGTGCTTCGAGGAGTTCTAGAAAAGAAATGAGTTAATAATGCTTATATTTAAGTCATTAAGGATATGCATACATGAGGTGTTACTTTTATATAAACACATGGTGGTTTGACTAAGTATTTTTCTATTTCAGCTAGATTACATCAAAGATCAACTTTAAGCCCATATCTTTTTGCTTTAGTCATGGTTCTTACTAGACATTTACAAGAGTACCCGGGTGCATGCTTTTTGTTGATGATATTTTTCTTGTTGATAATATTAGAGAGAGAGTGTGTTGAAGGAAAACTTGAATTATGTAGGTCAACTTTAAAGTCTAAAGGTTTTCGTTTGAGTGGATTTAAAACTGAGTACATAGTGTAATTTTAGTTATTATAGATCTAGTGGTGGGATTGTGACATTAGGTGGTCTAGTCAAGAGTGTATATTTTAGATATCTTGGATTTTTTTTTCAAAGCAATGGTGAAATAGATGGTGATATTATAAGTAGAATTCAATTTGGATGGTTGAAGTGGAGGAATGGATTAGGCCTGTTTTGTGATAGAAAAGTATCCCTCAAAGTTATTGGGAAAATTTTATAAGATGGCGGTAAAACTTGCAATGCTTTATGACGCAGAATTAAAAGATAAGCATAAAATTAAGTATTATAGAGATGAGGAGGCTTAGGTGGATGAGTGACTTTACACTTAGAGACAGAATGCGAAACAAGTATATATGTGGACAGGTTGGAGTAGCTCTAATGGTAGATAAGATTAGAGAGTCTCCTTTAATGTAGATGGTTTGGTCACATAAAATATTGGTCTTTCTATGACCTGATTAGGAGAGTAGATGTATCAGAAAGGTAAATGTAGACCTAAAAAGACTTGTTTAGAAAGTATTAGAAATGACTTTTTTATTAGATTTAAATGATAATTTGACTCTTAATAGGACACAATGGAGAAAAACTGACTCCACGTAGTGGGATAAATGCTTGATATTGATTTTCTTTGAAAAGAAACAAATCTAATTTCATTAAATAAAGAGGTGATTTTAACACCTGAGGACATGCCTAAAATGCCCAATTTAATCATAAACTTGAATCTTGATTGATTTGTAATTGAAGTCCTCTTTTTCTATTTACATTTTTGTTCTACTTTTTTACCATCAGAAGCTGTAAACCTAGACCCATAATTTCAATTTTGACTATGGTACAAGCACTTGTCCAGCTTTCCTCTCATTGCAAGTAGAAGGAACTTCTAGAAATTTATTATTTTAGTGCTACTCATATGTGTTTGCTGTGTTTGTGAGTTTTAATGATTGTTGATGGTTTGGGTTAGTTTCACATATTGCCAATAAAATATTTTGGAAGATGGTGTAATTCTCCTATTCCTCTTACACAGATAGAATCACTTTCATGCTTAGGTCTGGAATGGAACAGCATGCTCTGTTTCAAGGAAAAAAAAAAAAAAAAGAATGGCAGCCATTCTGCAGCTTCTTCCTTAACTTAGCGGTGGCTGAAATACCTGCATCTACCTAGGTTGCTTCCTTGAATTAAGTTAGTCATGTGAATTATTTATTTTCATTTGCAATTCATTTGTGTATTATAAGACTTGGTTAGAAAGTATTATAAAAGGCATTATTTTATTAGTTTTAAATGAGAATTTGACTCTTAATAGAACACAAAAGAGAAAAAAATTCATGTAGTTGACCTTACATAGTTGGATAAAAGTTTGTTGTTGTTGTTGAAATTCGTTGGTGTATTTTTTTTCATATATTGACTTTCCAGATTCGAGATGTTTACAGTTGAGTAGTTATTCTTTTCTGTTGGTGGATGTTTTTTATCCATTTCTTGTTGATTTTGTATCACATTATCCTGAATTATGACAATACAGGTCCTATACATCCTACTTAGATTGATCATTTTTCATTCAAGCTTTTCTTGGAAACATTGGGTTGGACTCATAGTGACATCTTTAGCATATTGGATTTCATATCAACAACTTGCCAAAATGGCAAAGCCTACATACTCGGATGATAGAGAACTGCTCGATGGTGGGTTTGACATGTCCACTGGTGGAATTTGTAGGTGAGTTTTATGTTATTGTAATGCCTCTTCATCTCCTGTCAAATTTATATCTTATCTATGTTAAGAATTTAGTATCATTGGCCACAAGAAGTTCATGTCCAATAATATTTTAATATGGAAAGCAATTATTTTTTTAATTGATCCCACATGGTGGGGATAGGGCTAACGATGATACTGTGATTTTCTTTGAAAATAGGTTTTGTTGCTGATTGGTATGGTGCTCTCTGTTAAGTGTAGTACTGTTGTTTTCTCTGTTTGTTCTTGCTTATTTGAATGCACCTGCACTCTTCATATTTATGAAGCACATACATGAACATTACGATGTGGACAAGACATTATACAAACATAGCAACCATGGACATATTGTTCTATTTTATAAATTAATATAAAATATATAATTAAAAAAAAATGATATTTGTATTTTCCCTGAAGGCACAACATAGTGAACTATGATATCATATGCATACATTTCACATAAAAAGATTAACAATAGCAAAAGAAAAGCAAACACTATTTGTTGCGTGTTAGAAAATACGCGGCGGTAGAGTTTGTAAATTCACGTCCGAGCGTTGCACGTAAGTTTAACACACAAACAGAAAAGAGAAGTAAACACCAAGAGTTTTTACGTGGAAAACCCAAAAATGAGAAAAACCACGGGGCCTTGCCCAGTTGCAAATTTCCACTAGTGTTTTCGTAGATTACAAATGGCGGATTTCGTCCCACAAGTCGGGATAATCCAAATACAATTTGTTTCTTCCACGAATTTTACAAAATCCTGCGAATTCTCTGCGTTTCCTGAAAATCCGGCAGAGTTCCGGCGTCTTCAGGCGGTAGGAAAAACTCTGGCGGTGGTGGTCGAGGAGGTGAGGAATCTCCTATTCCCCTTTCTCCTTCTCCTTCTCTTCTTCTTCTCTCTCTTCCCTTCCTCCCCTTGGTGTAGAATGAGGGCTCTATTTATAGTTTTTCTGAAGTGGCATAGCCCGTAAATAGGCGTGAGATCAAGGGCGAATTTGGAGTGGTTTGAATGGACGGCCGATATCGAATCCTTTGATCATGCACCGTTCGTTGGACGTTTGAAGGCCTTAATGATGTCGGAATTTTATGATCTTAGGCTCGTTGGATTCGTCTCGTCGAGCCGTTCGGTTCGAGTATAAGCTCGTCAAAATCGGAGACCGTTTGGTAACTCAGATTGCAGTTTGAACCTTCCAACAACGCTTTGAGCCCTTGATTCGGACTCATTTGGGCTCGGATTGGGTTGATCTTGGTGTCGTTGGGTTCGTATTTCCGAGATGCTCAGTTTGACTGTAAGCTCGCTGAAATCGGAGTTCATATGCTCCCGAAATTATTTTTTGAAGTTTCCGGCTAGCTTTTTGCCTCGAGATTCGTGCCCGATCAAGATAATTTTTGCATGACGTATCAGTTGCCTCCCTATTTTCGGACGTCGAAGCTTCAGGAGTCCGAAAAAATATGTGTAGACAATTTGCATTGGCCGAAATGCCAAAAATTGCGTTCCAAAAGTTAAATATTTGCACAAATTTGGTTATAGAGGTCCCGTCGAGCTCCGGAAGCGTCAAAATCGAGTCTGGAACGTCGAAAAACGTGTCCGGGGACCCAAAAATGTCCGATTTGGACTTGACTGGGCGGCCGAACCGGCCGGACCGGCCGGCCGGCCGTCGCTGCTCCGGCGGCGGCAGGAACCACGGCCATACGCGTTTACGCGCCTGGGCCGAACTGCGCTGGGCGCGCTTGGGTCTTCCGGCCTGAGCACTGGCCCGCGCCAGCTGGCTGGCGCTTTGACCCGCGCGTGGGGTTCCGCCAGTGGGATGCCGCCGCTGCGGCTGGCCGCAGACCGCGCGGGCTTCGCGTGCCGTGCAAGCTGCGAGCCGCGAGGCTCGATCCGCGCAGTTTGTCCACGGATTTGTGCGCTGTCGGCGCTGTTTCGAGGAGAGAGAAGGGTCGGTTCGGCCCACCGCCTTTGTGGGCCCCATATGCGCGAAAATAGCATTTTTTGCTATTTTTTAGTCCAAAAAATTCCGAAAAAATCCCAAAAAATTTCAAAAAATTTAGAAAAATAGGGAAATCCAAAAATTGTAGTAACTCCCATCTATTCTCTCCAAAACCTATAAATAGGCCCATAGGCCTTTAAAAAACTTGCATCTTCTCTTTTTTTGCTCCCTCCGGTACTCTGGCGGCTAAGGCTTCCGCTATTTGCGAGTTGGAATTTTTTTCTACTCGAATAGCGCCCCTCCTCGCGTGCAGAAACCTACGGGATTTCTTCCTCCCCCTCCGGCTTACTGACGGTTGAGGCTTCCGCTATTTGCGAGTTGGAATTTTTTCCTACTCGAATAGCGCCCCTCGCGTGCAGAAGCCTACGGGATTTCTTCCTCCCCCTCCGGCTTACTGACGGTTGAGGCTTCCGTTATTTGCGAGTTGGAATTTTTTCCTACTCGAATAGCGCCCCTCCTCGCGTGCAGAAGCCTACGGGATTTCTTCTTGGTGGATTCTCGCGAGGCAAAAATGGGTGATCGCACTTCTACCAAAGATGTTTCCGTCGTGGAAGATCGTCCAACTGCGCGTTCAGAGGGTTCGTTGCAAGTAGCATTCAAGCTAGAATCCGATGGCGAGTAGCAGTCTGCCGACGAGGAGAAGTCCGACGACAAGGAGAAGTCCGACATCAGGTAGAAGTACGGCCTTGAGCAGAAGACCGACGAAAGTTTGTCGACGGGCAGAAGTCTGACGACATGAAGAAGTCCGCTGACGAGCAGAAGTCCGACGATGCGTAGAAGTCCTCTAACGAGCAGAAGTCTGACGACATGAAGAAGTCCGCTGACGAGCAGAAGTCCGACGATGCGTAGGAGTCCTCTGACGAGCAGAAGTCTGACGACATGAAGAAGTCCGACGTCGGGTAGAAGTACGGTTTTGGGCAGAAGACCGACGAAAGTTCGTTGACGGGCAGAAGTCTGATGACGAGTAGAAGTCCGCTGACGAGTAGAAGTCCGACGTCGGGCAGAAGTCCGACGATGCGTAGGAGTCTGCTGACGAGCAGAAGTCCGACGTCGGGTAGAAGTTCAACATCGGGTGGAAGACCGACGAGAATTCATCGACGAGCAAGAGTTTGACGACGAGTAGGAGTCCGCTGACGAGCAGAAGTCCGACGTCGGGTAGAAGTTCAATGTCGGGTAGAAGACCGATGAAAATTCGTTGACGAGCAGGAGTCTTACGACGAGTAGGAGTCCGCTGACGAGCAGAAGTCCGACGTCGGGTAGAAGTTCAACGTCGGGTAGAAGACCGATGAGAATTCGTCGACGAGCAGGAGTCCGCTGACGAGCAGAAGTTCGCTGACGAGCAGAAGTCCAACGTCGGGTAGAAGTTCAATGTCGGGTAGAAGACCGACGAGAATTCGTCGACGAGCAGGAGTCTGGCGACGAGTAGAAGTCCGCTGACAAGCAGAAGTCCGACGTCGGGTAAAAGTTCAACGTCGGGTAGAAGACCGTTGAAAGTCCTGCAAGGCAAAAATTCAGCGACATGAGGAAATTCAACATCAGATAGAAATTTAACTTTGTGGAGAAGTTAAATGGAAGTCCCTTGACGGCATTCTGGCGACGTTAACCAAGGATGTAAGACCTATCCGAGGTTGTATGTTAGAGCCTTTGCTCAACGACGTTAACCTGTGTGGAAGAAGCCGGGAGAATCCACCAAGGATGCGAGACCTTTCCGAGGTTGTATGTCGGAGCCTTTGCTCGACGACGTTAACCTGTGTGGAAGAGGTCGAGAAAATCTTCCAAGGATATGAAACATTTCCGAGGTTGTATGTCGGAGCCCTGCTCGACGACGTTAACCTGTGTGGAAGAGGTCGGGAGAATCCACCAAGGATGTAGGACCTTTCCGAGGTTGTATATCGGAGCCTTTGCTCGACGACGTTAACCTGTGTGGAAGAGGCCGAGAGAATCCACCAAGGATGTAAGACCTTTCCAAGTTTGTATGTCAGAGCCCTGCTCGATGACGTTAACTTGTGTGGAAAAGGTCGGGAGAATCCACCAAGGATGTGAAACCTTTCCGAGGTTGTATGTCGGAGCCCTGCTCGACGACGTTAACCTGTGTGGAAGAGGTCGGGAGAATCCACTAAGGATGTAAGACCTTTCCGAGGTTGTATGTCAGAGCCTTTGCTCGACGACGTTAACCTGTGTGGATGAGGTCAGGAGAATCCACCAAGGATGTGAGACCTTTCCGAGGTTGTATGCCGGAGCCCTGCTCGACGACGTTAACCTGTGTGGAAGAGGTCGAGAGAATCCACCAAGGATGTAAGACCTATCCGAGGTTGTATGTCGGAGCCCTGCTCGACGACGTTAACATGTGTGGATGAGGTCAGGAGAATCCACCAAGGATGTGAGACCTTTCCGAGGTTGTATGTCGGAGCATTTGCTCGACGACGTTAACCTGTGTGGAAGAGGCCGAATCGAATCCCCCTGGGATTGATTTTGCTTTGATTGGGAGGGGGCGAACGCCGCGTATATCCCGAATCGAAAGTGAAGAAGGTCTATCTTTAGACCGTTACTGCCTTTTGGAGGTCGAGGTTAAGACCTTGCCCAAGGAGTAGAAATCCAATAAGGGACTGTATAAAGCTTGCAATTGATTTGAAGTATCCTTACATTTGCTCGGATATTCCTGAAATATCAACTTGATGTTGAAGGTATTGGAGGATCTATTTGACCATAGTTTGAGTCAAAGTTGCCCCCCCCCCAGTCCGCATCTGCTTCTTATGATATTGATGCTATGTGTGATCTTTTGATATTGGAGCAAAAGTTGCCCCCCAGTCAAGAGCCACGTTTCCCACAGACGGCGCCAAACTGTTGCGTGTTAGAAAATACGCGGCGGTAGAGTTTGTAAATTCACGTCCGAGCGTTGCACGTAAGTTTAACACACAAACAAAAAAGAGGAGTGAACACCAAGAGTTTTTACGTGGAAAACCCAAAAATGGGAAAAACCACGGGGCCTTGCCCAGTTGCAAATTTTCACTAGTGTTTTCGTAGATTACAAATGGCGGATTTCGTCCCACAAGTCGGGATAATCCAAATACAATTTGTTTCCACGAATTTTACAAAATCCTGTGAATTCTCTGCGTTTCCTGAAAATCCGGCAGAGTTCCGGCGTCTTCAGGCGGCAGGAAAAACTCTGACGGTGGTGGTCGAGGAGGTGAGGAATCTCCTATTCCCCTTTCTCCTTCTCCTTCTCTTCTTCTTCTCTCTCTTCTCTTCCTCCCCTTGGTGTAGAATGAGGGCTCTATTTATAGTTTTTCTGAAGTGGCATAGCCCGTAAATAGGCGTGAGATCAAGGGCGAATTTGGAGTGGTTTGAATGGACGGCCGATATCGAATCCTTTGATCATGCACCGTTCGTTGGACGTTTGAAGGCCTTAATGATGTCGGAATTTTATGATCTTAGGCTCGTTGGATTCGTCTCGTCGAGCCGTTCGATTCGAGTATAAGCTCGTCAAAATCGGAGACCGTTTGGTAACTCAGATTGCAGTTTGAACCTTCCAACAGCGCTTTGAGCCCTTGATTCGGACTCATTTGGGCTCGGATTGGGTTGATCTTGGTGTCGTTGGGTTCGTATTTCCGAGATGCTCAGTTTGACTGTAAGCTCGCTGAAATCGGAGTTCATATGCTCCCGAAATTATTTTTTGAAGTTTCCGGCTAGCTTTTTGCCTCGAGATTCGTGCCCGATCAAGATAATTTTTGCATGACGTATCACTATTAATAATAAAAGAGATGTTTTTCACATATAACAATTATCATTTGTCAACAACATACGAACATTAGCATTCATTAATCATATCAGTTGTCACATATTTTGCTAATACCTACATTTTCTGCAAAATCTAAAAAAATCATAAAAAAGAGTAACACCAATATTCTCTTTAACGTAATTAAGCAAAATATGATTATATGAGCATGTTGTTGATGCATATTTAGTTGGAGTTAGCACACTCGATATTGTAGTCATCATCAACACATGTCAGGATCATCGTCACACTAGCATTTGAGCCCTTTTCAATGGCATATTTACCAAAGTAATTTTCAAAATGTCAAGCATTCCAATGTCAATGTCATCTATTATAGTTAATGTATCCTCACAAGTGCTCCACAATTTAGCTTGTAATTGAGTTTATTCTTCATTTTTTCTTGATAAAAGGCAAAAATTGGTATGCGCAAATACCAAATCTTCATCATGTTGATTAGTGATTTTGTTCCTCTTGAGTGAATAGATAGATAAAAGAATGTGCATTCAATTTCTTTTGCAACAAAAATAGGAATATGATTATGCCAACAATTTAGAAGTCAAACTTTATAGTATCGTCATGTGGAACTAGCTCCATAAATTATGCACTAAGCCTTTTCCATCCATAGCGCCTCCAAAAGCTAGAAGAGTCATAATCAACAGAAGTATCACTAAGTCTAATGAATTTAGTATACTCTAAATTAATCATATTGCTCGTGCTCTTCGCTATTTGGAAATAGCCTATCCAAATGTGTTCCTCTTGTTGACCTGTTTTTTTTTCTCCAAAACCAGGTCAAAGAGTTGACCTGGTCAAATTTGACCAGGCTAGACCCCAGGACCCATCCCAATGGGTCCAGGGAGTCAAGCCAGGTCTGCTGAGCCCAGACTCAGGTCCTGGGTTCACTTGGTTGACCAGGTCAACCCAGGTTGACCCATTAGGCCCATTAAAGCCCAAATCAAATTCTAAAGCATTTAAACCCTTGCATGGCCCAACCCACCACTCTCTTGGCCTAATTGACTAGGTTGACCAAGTCAAACCTTGACTTGGTCAAACCAAGCCATAATTATGTCAATTTGACCTATTTAAATAAAATTTAAGCCTAATTAATGCATTAAATTCATTCCACTCAATCCCTAAAGCAAGACCACAGCTAATTCAAAATTTTCCCTCCTATTTGACTCCCCGTTGAATCCTAGCTGTAGATCTAAGGGTTTGGACCTTTAAATACAAAAATTAGGTCAACTTTTGATCTTTTTTTGCTTTTGCTCTCTCCCTAAGCCTCCATAACTCGAGATCTTTGAGGTGAGAGCTCCCAGGACCTGTACCCACACTTCCCAAGCCAAACCCGACGGTGACACCTCGCAGGCGACGAGGATTCCGGCCACCCGAGGGGATTTTTGTTCCAAGGCTTCTCCCCGTTGATCCATTGCGTTTCAAACGTGATTTCTTCTACAAAAGGATTCGTGGACAGTTTACAAGTGCAACAAGTTCAAGATCTCCCGAATCCACCGTATGGATTAGGTAAAAACTCAAACCCTAGCCTAGAACACATAGGGTCAAATAACTTTTTAATAAGTGCTTTTTGGATCGAACCAAGCGTCCCCCATGATTGCTCTTCACTTCTAGAGGCTAGGTTTCAAATTTCGTGTAATTTGGTTCACCCGATCGAGAGAACGAGGCAGAATATTGTTTAGGGATTTGGTTTTCACCCCCCGTTCCTTGCGGTCGATCCGAGCCGTTGATCGCTCGATCAATGGTTCGGATCTTGTCTTTTCGCGGTTCCCATCCGACCGTCTTCCCGATCTGTCGTTCGACCGCGCGGTCCAACTCGATCAGGGCCCTTGATCCCGCGCTGTGCGAGATCGACGGCGGCGATCGAGGCTGACGTGGATAAGTGGTTGCCACGTCAGCTCCAATCATTGCCGCGCCGCCGTAATCATGGGATGATGATTGGCGGCGACGCCAATGATTAGCCGCGGTCTCAGGATCCAATCCCTGAATCATTCCGCCACGTGTCACCCGCTCAGTCGTCGCCGCCTTTTCTTTTAAAAAAGTATTTAAATTATTTTGAAACCTATTTTAACTTTAAAAATTCATAGAAAATTCATTTTTGATCCGTTTTTCGCGCACAATATACCGAATCATTCGGAATTGAATCCTCTTTAATTTAAAATTATTTTTATTTAAAAACATTAAGTGCATTTTTAATTTTTTTGAAAACAGTAAAAATAGAACTATTTTAATTATTATTATAATTATGTTTAAACACCTTAATATTTATTGTTTTGTTGTCTTTTTATTATTACTATCATTATTATTATGATTTTTAAGTATTTTAACTATTTTTCTTATTACTTTAAATATAACTTTCTTTTTTTTAATATTGTAATTATGTTAAATAATTTTAATTATTTTATTATTATTATTATTATTATTATTATTATTATTATTCATTTTATTTTTATTATTATTATCATTATGTTAATCATAATTAAGTTAATTATAATTAGTTTGATTATTGATTTTATTTTATTATTATTTTAAAATTAAATGTATTTTTAATGTTTATTATTATTATTATTATTATTATTATTATTATATTTTATATTTGCCTTGAAATTTCAGAAAACTTTAATATTTTGACTTAATTTTATTTATTAATTATGTTTAATATTAAATATTTTAAAAGCTTTCTTTAAATTACCTTTAATTGTTTAAACTTCGATAAATCATAACTTTTTTATTTTAAAGCGGATTTCGGCATGCAACCCCTTGAATTTTTAAGAAAAATATGTATTTTTATTTAAAATTTTTTTTAGAGATTGGTTTTGACTGTATTGACAGATTGCTGTTTCACTATATTACATGATTATTTTAATATTATTTGATTATTATAATTATAATTATTTTAAAACTAAAAATTATTTTCAAATTATTTTGAAACCTCGATTGGGTGGTTAGTGGGTCTCCCATATATTTACTTACTACAAATTAATTTATTTTAAATTACCTTATTTTCTAATATATATATATATATATATATATATATATATATATATATATATATATATATATATATATATAAGTATTTTAAGTTATTTTAAAATTATTTATATATTAAATCTTAATTTTGGGAGATCCACTATGTATGAAATTTTAAACATAGATCACATGTGTGAAGAACAATCATGGGGAGTGGATTAGTGAGTGATTGAGTTTCAATCATTCAATAATCCCTTCATTAGACTTACTTTCTTCTTATTGTAGTTTGCATGCGTAGTATGCACCACCACTTAGTTTAGACTCTACTAGATCTAAGGACATGGTGTGTTTACTTCTTTTGTGTGTTACCATGCATTGTTACCTTGAGGGTTAGGCAAAACTTCATTTTAAACCCATATAACGTAGTGAGACCCTAAGGACAATAATTAAGAACCCGTCTAGTGAACTTAGAAATGATGAGGACATCGGAGATCAACGGCTACGATCTTGAGTCTATTTATTTATGTGTTTTATTTTATTTTGTTGTTTTTCCTTTTTACCCTTATGGGTGGTCATGTAGTATTGTAGCCCGAAGGGCATTTTTGTCTTTTATTTCTTTTCTTTTCATGAGGCCTATTTATAGGCTAGTTATTTTGTATTTTGGGATGATGAATATTTGAATGAAAATTGTTTTGTTTCTACTTCTTCTTGCATGAGAGCTTGAGAAGGGAGAGAGCTCAAGGGAAGCAAATCGCAAGGCCCACCAGTCGTTGGAAGAGTCTGCGGCTCGTGGTTAAGTTATTCTATCTTCTCGTTCGTATTTCACTCCATCTTCTTCTCCTCCACCACAAGAAAATCCCTCCACAACCCTAATTGCCGCCGCCCCTTGGAAGCCCGCCGCCGGCCTCTTCCACGGCTCCCGCCGGCCACCTTGCCGGCGACTTCCCCCCACCCATCCAACCCCTCCTTCCGCCTGTTTCAAATTTGAAATTTGAATTTCAAATTTCAAATTCTTTCCTAATTTGGAAATCCACTTTATGAAAGTTTTCATGATGGAATTCAATTTCAATTTGATTTAGATTGGAGTTATGAAACCTATTGCCACGTCATCATCCTAAATTGGAATCCTTTCTCCCTTGAATTCCCCTCTCTCCCCCTTAGCATGCCGCCGGCCTCATCTTTGGTGGAGCCCCATTAATGCCATCATTAAGGCATTGATGACGCTTGAATTTGAAATCAATTTCAAATAACTTTTCCCTCCTAATTCCCTCAAAACCTGAAATTAATTTCAGGTTTTAACATTACTCCATCCCTCCCTCTCTTGAAACCGCCGGCCCCATTAATGGGTATTACCCATTAAATGCCAATGAAACCTAAGCCTTAATTGGATTTGAATTCAAATTTTCAAATCCAATTCCCTCCAAATTCACTTAAATCTGAATTAATTTCAGATTTATTAACTTTCCCTCCTCTCCTTTTCATCTAACCTAATCCCCTCTCAATCAAGCACTTGTTGTCTTGCACTTTTGGAGATTACAATTTGCTGTCCAGAAGATTTCCAGCACCCTACAGTTGCTGTCCATGGAGTTTCTGCAAAGATCAGGGGCTGTCCTGCTGTCCTGATACTCCTGTTTGCTGTCCTGAAAGTTCATGGCTGCTGTCCTGAAAATTTCGGCTAGACGAGCTGCTGTCCTCCTCTCCTAGAACCTCCGGTTCACTATCCTGAAGCCCCACAGCTGCTGCCCAAAGGTTCCAGCAGGTTCCTAATGCTGTGTCGCCATCCGGAAGGCCTCTATTTGCTGTCCAGATTTTCTGGAAACTGCGGGGTGGCTGTCCAGAACTTTCCAACGTGCCAAGATTGCTGTCCAGAGGATCCTGAACCTCTCTGATGCTGTCTTTCCAACCGAACTGCTGTCCACTTTCATTTCAACCTTCCAAAGACTTACCCGGAACTCGCATCTCTCTTGTCTTTGGGTAAACTCTTCACCCGACTCTTTTATCTTCGATGTTGCTTCTCAACTGTGGTCTTAATAGATTAATGATGATCACATTAATGCTTCCCCGCTAAAGCCTAGTAATTAGAAGAGTTGAGTGAGGGATCTCTTGTAGTGACTAATCTTATTGTTAGCATAGAGATTTATTGTTGAAATCATCCATGTATGCAACGTTCGATTAAATTGACTGTTTTCTGATTTTAACTTTTATGCACGTGATTCGTCCTAAGCTTGTCTTACCGCTCTTAGTGTTTTATTGCGTCGTTAAATCCAACATCAAGATATAATTATTTGTTCTACGAATATTAAGTGTGCAAATTCCTTTTAAGTAATTCATCTTTGCATGTATGTTTCACATCAAGATAATTTTTAGGAGTTAGGGTAGATCACTGATTAACATGAAAACTTTCACATATAAACTTAGAGACTCTAAACTTTTCAGAATTTTTTAGAAATTTTTAGGAGCTTTTAGACCCCTTAATTAAACCCTAATTTATCCGTTAAATATGGCCCGAGACATTATAAAAATTACAAAATCTATTTTAGATCATAAAATTACCCATAATACCTCAAATTTCTTAGAATCCGATCCCCAACCTTAGATAAATAGGGCTCCTTTATATGACTTTAGCTTGACCCCTAATTTAATCTTAGGTGAAAATTACCTTTTTGTACCAAATAAATCATTAAAAATCCCAAATTTTTTTCAAACACTTGGGAACACCTTCTGTCATTTTTGACCTTTGGGGTTGATACCAATCAGTTTGAGGCTGATTTGGATCAAAACCTTAAAATCAGCCTTTAACTAGATAATTTCATAAATACCCTGAACTTAGAAAATTCATAACTAATTGTAGAAAATTACAAATTAGGCAAACTCACCTGCATTAGACTCCTATTAGGGTATAGTATTTATTAAAATTATTAGAATTTTAGAAACTAACATAAATTAGAAAGTCAACTTTTTGGTCAATCCCAACCTATAGCCTAGGGCCCGAAACTTGGAAAATTCATAACTTTGCATAGGAAACTCCAAATCCACCAAACTACATGTTTAATTACTCACCTTAAGGTTTAGTATTTACCTAAAATTTTAGGAGACCTAAACCTAAACCTAACCTACTTCTCATAGTGACTTTTTAGACCCCCTCAGCCTAGTAGCTAGGAGGATCCGAGACTTCCAAAATTGACTAATATCATTTAAACTTTAAATATCATTACTCCAAGTATTTAAAACTGATCAACAAATTAAACTAACTAAAATGTATCACAATCCATTAATATTTAAATTATAATAAAAATTTTCTCTTCTGGCCTATAACTAACCTGAACTTTAGGTAACTTTAACTAACTACCCAGATTAGGACATATCCAAGCCACACCAGCCGTACACACACGTAGAATTGTTTGCTAGGACACCACTTCTAGACTTAGGCTAGGCCGGTGTTTATTTCTTTCTGCATTGTGCCGGAGCTTTTCGTGATTTTCAATGCATGTTGTATGAAATTGATTGGTGTGCTTGCTTACTTTTCTTGCACTCTGGATATGATGTGATATACGTTAGATTTACCTCTAGGTTAGGAATGATGCATATATACTGTTCTTCTTGCAGGTGGCCATACTCATGTTATGTTAAAAGGGGGGCAACTGTCGTGATTTCTAATGATGTTTTATGCAGGTGCTTGTTCAGTCCCCCTAATAAAATGAGGGTTAAAATCATTAAATTATAACTGCTACATATGCTCCAGAAGCTGTATTAGCCCTCAATCATTAAGTGTATGGTCAAGTTTGGCTGTGATGCTCATTTTTATTTCTTATATAACTGCTTGAGATATCATAATTGCTTGAGATTTTTATTAGGATAACCATGTAGGAGAGTCTAGATTTACTGCTTTTCATTTATGCAAATATTTGTAATGAATTGTTAAGAGTTGTTAAATTGATATTTGAGTTGGGATATTCTTATCCAACTCGAATTCCAAAAGAAGAAGACATCCTCATAGCGGAGAGTCTTCTTTCATTTGGAAGATCGAGTTGGATGACTTTAGATATATAAAAAGAAAAGGAAATACCCCATATTAGGGGGAATTGTCTCTCCATTTGGATGTTCAAGCCACAACGAATCTAAGGAGTCTAAGGAAAAGAGATCCAAGGAGTCCAAGGAGGAGAGATCCAAGGAGTCCAAGGAGAAGAAGACTGAAGAGTTGAAGATTTGAAAACTCAATATCTCACTCAAAGTTATTTGTGTCTATCATAAGTTTAGAAATCCGGGTTGTTGGCAGTGCTGCCCGACCACTTTACTTTTTGCATACCCTGGGTTATAATTAAAGTGCAATTTGCCTATGGAAATTTAATTGATTGGTTTATTTATATTGATGTGTTTATTTTGATTGCGCAGTAGAAATTGCCTGCTTTTTTTAGGTTTCTTTATTGTATGTCGATTTTGTTTTAGCCTGGATTGCGTTAGGCTCTTTTAAGGACTATAAAATCTTTTTTCTACTCATAATTAAAATTTAATATTTAAGATTTAAATAATTTAAAAACTTAACGAATCTAGGGAATTGCCTGAACCGTCCGGGGTCGCATGCATAATGTTGCATCTTCTCTATCCTTCTTATAAGACACCTCCCTGCCTGCGGGTAGAGTCCGGATAATCTGACTTATGAGAATGAAGTGCCAGACCTAGGGAGGCCCAATCAAGATTCGTGCCCGATCAAGATAATTTTTAAAAATTATTTTACATTAAGCATGTTTTTAAAATCCAATGCATACTTGATTTAGACCTTTCAACTAGCATGGATTGTATTAGTAACTAACTAAATTAAATTTTAATTACATTAGTTAGGGGCATTTATCCTACATAAGTTCATGTCCAATTAGGAAACTCTCTAGATGTCGGTTATATTTTCAAAAATTATACCATCCACCCATCTTTCATAAATGATTAGACTACATGATTTTTAATCGATTTAGGTGGTTAGCTGGCTCCCCAATCCAGGCCGGGGTAAGTCCAGATCTTTGCATTGTATTAATTAGGACACGGGTGTTCGTGTATATAGAACACTAAGCCCAACTTAAATTTAGGGCTCGAGGCTACTACATTCGGTCTCGTAGTATGTCTAAATAGTGGGTAAGTCCTTTTTCTTCAGGGTCTATAAATCCTACTTATCTGCGTCACAGGATGACGCCACCTCCATACTTCTCTCACGCATGTGATTGAGTGTTTGACATTCTTTTCCCAAGTTTTCTTTTAGTACCATAGAGCCTCCAAATGCTGGTATGAATCATGCATTTTGACTCACACCTTTGGGACATTTATTTCTTTTGAGTAGGACTTCTTAATCTACACCCTTGTGCCAATTGCACCTTGGGAAGGATAATGTATGATCCTTAATCGAGAGTTTTTTCGGGCTCCGGCCTAGGATGTAATTAACCACGAGGGCTTGCGCCCGTGGGAAACTTGGCCCCACATATGCTAAATCCCATTCGAGCTGATGGATCGGGTGGGGGAAACCCGTAACTGTGATCAGGTCGTGTATATAATTATCCATCGGGGTGCGCTGGCGAGAGCCGCTATCTTCAATGGTTAGTCGCATACACGATCCAATCTGTCCCTTCCAATTGGCCCGTTTGCGCGGTGTTCTTTCAGAGGTCCACAGGTTTCTAACGACCATGGTGGGACCAATTTCTCTCTCCATCTTTGAATTATATATTATTCTTTCTTGTGTGTACTCCAGGATTGATACTCCTTAGATTATGTTTGTCGCACTCTTAGTTAGGGTCTTTCCTTAGTCAGGATTCCTTCCCCTTTAGCTAAGATTCTTCCCTATACTTTTTTTCAGCCTTGCAGGCTATTCCGTCCTTTATCAAATCTTATTCATGTCTTCTTTCATGATTTCAGTTCTAACCAATTTTTCAAATTTCTTTTCTTGGCCGCAGTTTCATGGCTCCTTTCGTTTATTCCGTGACTTTTAGCTTTGGCTCGGACGCGCGGGTGACTCTTCCTGAGTCCCTGCTCGCTAGTCCACCTGTTAGAGGGATCACTTTTGGTTCCTTCACGGACTCGGCCTTTGTCACTCTTGGCAGGCCGACCCCGGCTGAGGCTGCTGCATTCTCTCCTCCCCATAGGATAGGACGCGCAGCCATGCGCCCTTTCGGACGTCCAGTTGCTCGGCGGATAGCCCTGGCACCTGCTCGTCCTGTCCCTATACTTATGCAGCAAGTGCGCCATGTGGCTAGTCGACCAGTGCCTATGCCACTTCCAGTTCCCCTTGTTCGTCCTGCGGTTACTCGGCCAACGCTTACCACTCCTGTTGTATAGGTTGCTCCAACCCCTCAGCGTCGACAGCCTGTTGCTCTTGTTACTCCCACTGTTCTGGCAGAAGTATCTCGAGTTCGGGTTCCCCCTTCCACTTCCACTAGAAAGAGGGGTGCCCAGACCGAGGTGCCTTCGCCCTCTTTTGGTCGGGTTTCTGTTTTCGCTCGGCTCTTTCATCCTGAGAGCGCCGGATAGACCCGGACTCTTCCTGTTGTCCCTGTTCCCCCTGCCACCCAGGCAGTGGGTTTAGATGTTCCGTCTACCTCCACCTCCGGCCTTAGGAGAAAGGCTAGGAGGAATATGAATAGGAGGCTCCGTTTAGTTGCGTCAAAATCAGAGAGACAGCATATGACAGACGTGATAGCTCACCAGGAGCTAGTTCAGAGGACAGTGGCTCCCAGGCAGCAGAGACCACGACCAGTTATAGTTGTGCTCACCCCGGATGTCATAATAGCTCCTGAGATAGAGGCGATCTAGGAAGGACGCTTCTCTCCACTAACTCACAGTGGGGATGAGGAGGACGTTGCTCGCATTGCGGCTCCTCCTGTCACAACCACTTTACCACGGGCTAAGATCCCCAGGGATGCTGGTGTTCGAGCCCTCATTCAGAGGATTCAAAATATCGTCCGCTTAACGCAAGGTAGAGTGCCTGTCAGTCGGGAGAGGTTACTCCGACAGATCTCTCAGGCTACCTTCCAGTTGAGGAGACAGACTGCGAGGCGACTGTACAGTTGGCAGAGAGGACAGACACATCAGCAGCAGATGCAGCAGTTCCAGTCGTTAGACCGCCGGCAGTTAGTCTTGTTGTACCACGACACCCACGTCACCGAGGACGGAGACAGCAGCGGGAGTGCTCAGCCCTAGATCAGTTCAGTAGTGGTGGCTCATCAGCAGCCGGTTACCAGTACAGAGCCCCGTCGCAACATATAAGTTTGGAGACATCGACAGGTGGGCATCCCTGTCGATGCAGTTTAGTTAGTTGAGATAGTGCCTTTGTTAGAGGCAGAACAGCCAGATGATGCAGTTGATCAGATGAATGTTGTAGCTCCTTCCGGGTCTGAGGCAGTTCCGATGGTGTGTGATGTGATAACAGATGTGGATGATGTAGTCCCTCCTGATGGTTCACTAGTTCGGATAGAGACTCAGTTAGTTCCTGATCCTCATAGGATTACTTCTCCTATGAGTCCCTACATAGTGGCACTTCGACGATTCTTCTTAAAGGATGATGATACACTAGGGGATGAGTCCGATGAGGATGTACCTGTGCATCGGCTCTGTGTGATCACCCGTCGAGGTCACTCGGATAAGCAGAGAGAGCCCGAGGAGTAGGATGAGAAGGTAGAACCCGAGGTGAGTGGATGTCCCAAGTAGACCCTAACTGTAGCATTTGTATTTACTGACCTAGGAGATCCACCCACCTCGGGTTTTATCTGGTCATCCTGGTCCTCGGGCTCTCTCTGCTCATCCGAGTGACCTCGACGGGTGATTACACAGAGCCGGTGCATTGGTACATCTTCATCGGATCATCCCCTAGTGTTTCATCATCCTTTAAGAAGGATCGTCGAAGTGCCTCTATGTAGGGATTAATAACAGAAGTAATCCTATGAGGATCAGGAACTGACTGAGTGAACTGTCTCTATCCGAACTGGTGAATCATCAGGAGGACTACATCATCCACATCTGCTATCGCATCACACACCATCGGAATTGCCTCAGACCCGGAAGGAGCTATAACATCCATATGATCAACTACATCATCTGGCTGCTTTGCCTCTGACAAAGGCACTGTCTCAACTGACTGAACTGCATCGACAGGGGTGCCCGCCTGCCGACGTCTCCAAACCCATCTGCTGCGACGGGGCTCTGTACTGGTGGCTGCTGACGAGCCACCACTATTGAACAAATCTGGGGTCGAGCAGACTCCCGTTGCTGTCTTCGTCCTCGACGACGTGGGCATCGTCCTACAGCAGGAGTAACTGCTGGTGGACTAATGACTGGAACTGGCTGCGTCTGCTGCTGAGGTGTCTGTCATCTCTACCAACTGTACAGTCACCTCGCAGTCTGTCTCATCAACTGGAAGGTAGCCTGAGAGATCTGTCGGAGTAACCTCTCCCGACTAACAGGTCCTCTGCCTCGCGCTCGGTGGACGATGTTTCGAATCCTCTGAGTGAGGGCTCAAACACCAGCGTCCCTGGGGATCCTGGCCCTATGTAAAGTAGTAGTGACAGGAGGAGCCGCTGCAATGCGAGTAACGTCCTCCTCATCCCCACTGTGTGTCAGTGGAGAGAAGCGTCCTCCCTGGATCGCCTCTATCTCAGGAGCTACTATGACATCCGGGGTGGGCACAACTGTAACTGGTCGTGGTCTCTGCTGCCTGGGAGCCACCGTCCTCTGAATTAGCTTCTGGTGAGCTATCGCGTCTGCCATCTGCTGGCTCTCTGACTCTGACGCAACTAAACAGATCCTCCTATTCCTATTCCTACTAGCCCTTCTCCCAAGGCCAGAGGTGGAGATAGACGAAACATCTGAACCCACAGCCTGGGTGGCAGGGGGAACAGGGACAACTGGAAGAGTTGGGGTCTGCCCGGCGCTCTCAGGATGAGAGAGCCGAGCGAAAACAGAAATCCAACTAGAAGATGGCGAAGGCACCTCGGTCCGGGCACACCTCTTCCGAGTGGAAGTGAGAGGGGAAACCCGAACTCGAGGTACTTCCATTGGAAAAGCGGGAGTAACAACAACAACAGGCTGGCAGTGCTGAGGGGACGGAGCAACCAGTGCAAAAGGAGCGGCATGCGCTGGCCGCCTAACCGCAGGACGAACAGGGGGAACTGGAAGTGGCCTAGGCACTGGTCGCCTAGCCACATGGCGCACTGACTGAGCAAGTACAGGGAAAGGATGAGCAGGTGCCCGGGCTATCCGCCGAGCAGTTGGAAGTCCTAAAGGGCGCATGGCTGCGCGTCCTCTCCTCTGGGGAGGAGAGAATGCAGCAGCCTCAGCTAAGGTCGGCCCGCCAAGAGTGACGAAGGCCGAGTCCGTGAAGGAACCAAAAGTGATCCCTCCAGCGGGTGGACTAGCGAGCAGGGACTCAGTAAGAGTCACTCGAGCGTCCGAGCCAAAGCTAAAAGTTACGGAAGGAACGAAAGAGCCATGACACTGCTGCCAAGAAAAGAAATTTGAAAAATTAGTTAGAACTAAAATCATGAAAGAGGCAAGGAATAAGAATTGATAAAGGACAGAATAGCCTGCAAGGCTGGAAAAAAGGAGTAGAAAAGAATCCTAGCTAAAGGGGAAGGAACCCTGACTAAGGAAAGACCCTAACTAAGAGTGGGATGGACCTAATTTAAGGAGTACCAATTCCGGAGTACACATAAGAAAGAATAATATATGTTCCAAAGATGGAGAGAGAAATTGGTTCCACCGTAGTCACTAGAAACCTGTGGACCTTCGAAAGAGCACCGCGCAAACAGGCCAATTGGAAGGTACAGATTAGATTGTGCATACGACTAACCATTGAGGATAGCGGCTCTCACAAGCGCACCCCGATGGGTAGTAATATACACGACCTGATCACAGTCACGGGTTTCCCCCACCTGATCCATCAGCTCAGATGTGGTTTAGTAGATGTTGGGCCAAGTTTTCCACGGGCGCAAGCCCCCGTAGTTAATTACATCCCAGGCTGGAGCCCAAAAAAACTCTCGATTAATGATCATACATTATCCTTCCCAAGATGAGATTGGCACAAGGGTGTAGAATAAGAAGTCCTATTCAAAAGGAAGAAAGGTCCCAAAGGGGTGAGTCAACATGCATGGTTCATACCAGCATTCAGAGGCTCTAGGGTACTAAAAGAAAACTAGGGAAAAGAAGGTCAAGCACTCAATCACATGCGTGAGAGAAGTATGGAGGTGGCGTCATCTTGTGAAACAAATAAGTAGGAATTATAGTCCCTGAAGAAAATAAACCTACCCACTATTTATGCATACTACGAGACCGAATGTTGTAGCCTCGAGCCCTAAATCTAAGTTGGGCTTAATGTTCTACACACTAACACCCGTGTCCTAACTAATGTAGTGCAAAGATCTGAACTTACTACGACCTGGATTGGGGAGCCAACTAACCACCTAAATCGATTCAAAATCATATAGTCTAGTCATTTATGAAAGATGGGTGGATGGTACAATTTTTGGAAATAGAATTGACATCTAGAGAGTTTCTTAATTGCTTCTGGATTTATGTAGGATAAATGCTCCTAGCTAATGCAATTAAAATTTAATTTAGTTGGTTACTAATATAATTCATGCTAGTTGAAAGGTCTAAATCAAGTATGCATTGAATTTTAAAAATATGCTTAATATAAAATAATTTTTAGAAAAGATTGTGCCTCTCTAGGTCCGGCAGTTTATCCTCATATGTCAGATTATCTTGACTTTACCCGCAGACAGGTAGGTGTCTTATAAGGAGAGGAGATGCAACATTATGCATGCGACCCCGGACGGTTCCGATAATCACCTAGATTCGTTAAGTTTCTAAATTGTTTAAATCTTAAATATTAAATTTTAATTATGAGTAGAAAAAAAGTTTATAGTCCTTAAAAGAGCCTAACGTAATCCAGGCTAAAACAAAATTGGCATGCAAGAAAGAAACCAAGAAAAAACATGCAATTTCTACTGCGCAATGAAAATAAATACATCAATATAAATAAACCAATCAAGTAAATGTCCATTGGTAAATTGCCCTTTAATTACAACCCAGGATATGCAGAAAGTAAAGTGGCCGAGTATCACTGCCAACAAATCGGATTTTTAAACCTATGACAGACGCAAATGATTTTGAGTGAGATATTGGGTCTTCAAATTTTCAACTATTCAGTCTTCTTCTCCTTGAAACTCTCCTCCTTGGACTTCTTCGATCTCTCCTCCTTGGACTCATTGGATCTCTTTTCTTTGGACTCATTGGATCCGTCATGGCTTGAACATCCAAACGAAGAGACAATTCCCCTTAGTAAAGGGTATTTTCTTTTCTCTTTGGATATCTAAAGTCATCCAACTCGATCTTTCAAATAGAAGAAGACTCTACTCTATGAGGATGACTTCTTCTTTTGGAATTCGAGTTGAATAAGAATATCCCAACTCAAATGTCAATTTCACAACTCTTAACAATTCATTACAAATATTTATATAAATGAAAAATAGTAAATCTACTCTCTTGCATGGTTATCCTAATAAAAATCTCAAACATTTATGATATCTCAAGCAGTTATATAAGAAATAAAAATGAGCATCACAGCCATACTTGACCATGCTCTTAATGATTAAGGGCTAATGCAGCTTCTGGAGCACCTGTAGCAGTTATAATTTAATGATTTTAGCCCTCATTTTATTATGGTGGCTGAGCAAGCACCTGTATAAAACATCATTAGAAGTTATGACAGTTGCCCCCTTTTTAGCATAACATGAGCATGACCACCTGCAAGAAGAACAATATATATGCATCGTTCCTAACATAGGGGTAAATGTAATATACATCACATCATATCTAGAGTACGGAGAAAGTAAGCAAACACATCAATCAATTTTATATAACATGCAGTAAAAATCACGGAATACTCCGGTACACAGTAGAAAAATAAACACCGGCCTAGCCTAAGTCTAGAAGTGGTGCCTTAGCAAACAATTCTACATGTGTGTATGACTAGTGTGGCTTGGATATGTTCTAATCTGGGTAGTTAGTTAAAATTACTTAAATTTCAGGTTTGTTATAAGCTAGAAGAGGAAATTTTTATTAGAGTTTAAATATTAATGGATTGGGGTCCATTTTAGTTAATTTAGTTGGTTGATCAATTTTAAATATTTGTAGTGATATTTGAAGTTCAAATGATATTAGCCAATTTTGAAAAGTCCCGGGTCCTTCTAGGTAATAGGTTGAGGGGGTCCTAAAAGCCATTATGGAAAATAAGCTAGATTTGGATCTCCTAAAATTTTAAGTAAATATTAGACCTTAAGGTGAGTAATTAGACAGGTAGTTTACTTGATTTGGAGTTTCCTATACAAATTTATGAATTTTCTAAGTTTCGGGCCCTAGGCTATAGGCTGGAGTTGATCAAAAAGTTGACTTTCTAATCTAGGTTAGTTTCTGGAATCCTAATATTTTTAATTACTAGACCCTAATAGGAGTCTAATGCAAGTGAGTTTGTCTAATTTGTAATTTTCTACAATTAGTTATGAATTTTCTAAGTTCAGGGTATTTATGCAATTATCTAAATTATCTAGTTAAAGGCTGATTTTAAGGTTTTGATCCAAATCAGGCCCAAACTAATTGGAATCACCCCCAAAGGTCAGAAATGACAGGAGGTGTTCCCAAGTGTTTGGGAAAAATTTGGGATTTTTAATAATTTTTAATAATTTATTAGGGGCAAAATGGTAATTTTCACATAAGGTTAAATTAGGGGTGAACCTAAAGTCAAACTAAGGAGCCCTATTTATCTAAGGTTGGGGATTAGATTCTAAGTAATTTGAGGTTTTATGAGTAATTTTATGATCTAAAATAGATTTATTGTAATTTTTAGAAGGTCTCAGGGCCTTATTTAACGGATAAATTAGGGTTGGTTAATTAAAGAGTCTAAAAGCTCCTAAAAATTTCTAGAAAATTCTGAGATGTTTAGGGTGTTTCTAAGTTCAGATGTGAAAGTTTTCATGTCAATCGGTGATCTACTCTAGCTCTTAGAAATTTTCTAAATTCGTTAGACGGGTCCTTAATTGTTGTCCTTAGGGTGTCACTACGTTATATAGGTTTAAAGTGAAGTTTTCGCTAACCCTCAAGGTAACAATGCATGATAACACACAAAAACAGTAAACACACCAAGTCCTTAGATCTAGGAGAGTCTAAACTAAGTGGTGGTGCATCATATGCATGCAAACTACAATAAGAAGAAAGTAAGTCTAATGAAGGGATTATTGAATGATTGAGACCCAATTACCCACTAATCCACTCCCCCGTGATTGCTCTTCACACATGCGATCTATGTTTAAAATTTCATGCATAGTGAATCTCCCAAAATTAAGATTTTAATATATAAGTAATTTTAAAATAATTTAAAATACTTATATAAATATATAGATTTTAGAAAATAAGGTAATTTAAAATAAATCAATTTGTAGTAAGTAAATATATGGGAGACCCACTGACCACCCAATCGAGGTTTCAAAATAGTTTGAAAATAATTTGTATTTTTAAAATAATAATAATAATAATAAAAATCAAATAATATTAAAATAATCAGGTAATATTGTGAAACAGAAATCTGTCAATATAGTCAAAACCAATCTCTGAAAATAATTTTAAATAAAAATACAAATTTTTCTGAAAAATTCAAGGGGTCGCACGCCGAAATTCGTTTTAAAATGAAAATGTTATGATTTATCGAAGTTTAAACAATTAAAGGTAATTTAAAGAAAACTTTTAAAATGTTTAATATTAAACATAATTAATAAATAAAATTAAGTCAAAATATTGAAGTTTTATGAAATTTCAAAGCAAATATAAAATATAATAATAATAATAATAATGATAATAGTAATAATAAACATTATAAATACATTTAATTTTAAAATAGTAATAACATTGAATTTTAAAAACATGCTTAATATAAAATAATTTTTAGAAAAAACTGTGCCTCTCTAGGTCCTGCACTTCATCCTCATAGATCAGATTATCTGGAATCTACCCGCAGACAGGTAGGTGCCTTATAAGGAGAGAGGAGATGCAACATTATGTATGCGACCCCGGACGGTTCCGACAATTACTTAAGTTTCTAAATTATTTAAATCTTAAATATTAAATTTTAATTATGAGTTGAAAAAAAGTTTTATAGTCCTTAAAAGAGCCTAACGTAATCCAGGCTAAAACAAAATCGGCATGCAATAAATATTAAGGTGTTTAAACATAATAATAATAATAATATAAATAATAATTAAAAATAATTAAAATAGTTCTATTTTTACTGTTTTCAAAATAATTAAAAATGTGCTTAAGATTTTTAAATTAAAAAGGATTCAATTCCGAACGATTCAGTATATTGTGCGCGAAAAATGTATCAAAAATGGATTTTCTATTAATTTTTAAAGTTAAAATAGGTTTAATAATAATTAAAATACTTATTTTAAAAGAAAAGGCGGCGGCGACTAAGCGGGTGATACGTAGCGGCCCGGGGTTGAATCCAGGGACCGCGGCCAATCGTTGGCGCCGCTGCCAATCATCGTCCCTTGATTACAGTGGCGCGGCAATGATTGGGGCTGACGTGACAACCACTTAGCCACGTCGGCCTTGATCGCTGCCGTCGATCTCGCGCGGCGCGGGATCAAGGTCCCTGATCGAGTGGGACTGCGCGGTCAAACGACAGATCCTGAAGACGGTCGGATGGGAACCGCGGAAAGACAAGATTCGAACCATCGGACCGTCCGCAAGGAACTGGCGGTGAAAACCGAAACCCTAAACAATATTCTGCCTCGTTTTCTCGATCGGGTGAACCAAATTACACGAAATTTGAAACCTAGCCTCTAGAAATGAAAAGCAATCGTGGGGGACGCTTGGTTCGATCCAAAAAGCACTTATTGAAAAGCTATTTGACCATATGTGTTCTAGACTAGGGTTTGAGTTTTTACCTAATCCACATGATGAATTCGGGAGATCTTGGACTTGTTGCACTTGTAGACTGTCCACGAATCCTTTTGTAGAAGAAACCACGTCTCGAAATGTAATGGATCAACGGGGAGAAGCCTTGGAACAGAAATCCCCTCGGGTGGCCGGAATCCTCGTCGCCGGTGAGGTGTCACCATCGGGTTTGGCTTGGGAAGTGTGGGTACAGGTTCTGGGAGCTCTCACCTCAAAGATCTCGGGTTATGGAGGCTTGGGGAGAGAGCAAGAGTAAGAGCAAAAAAAAGCTCAAAAGTTGACCTATTTTTTGGTATTTAAAGGTCCAAACCCTTAGATCTATGGCTAGGATTCAATGGGGAGTCAAATATGAGGGAAAAATTTGAATTAGCCGTGGTCTTGTTTTAGGAATTGAGTGGAATGAATTTAATGCATTAATTAGGCTTAAATTTTTATTTAAACAGTTCAAATTGACCTAATTATGGCTTGGTTTGACCATCTCAAGGTTTGACTTGGTCAACCTAGTCAATTAGGCCAAGAGAGTAGTGGCTTGGGCCATGCAAGAGTTTAAATGCTTTAAAATTTGATTTGGGCTTTAATGGACCTAATGGGTCAATCTGGGTTGACCTGGTCAACCAGGTTGACCCAGGACCTGAGTCTGGGCTCAGCAGACCTGGCTGGACTCCCTGGACCTATTGGGATGGGTCCTGGAGTCTAGCCTAGTTAAATTTGACCAGGTCAACACTTTGACCTGGTTCTGGAGGAAAAAAACAAGTCAACACCTCTCTTTTTATTTCTCCATGTCTTTATGTAGAGCAACATGATTTGGAGCTTTACTCGTGTCTTTATACAGAGCAACTTGATTTGGAGCTTTACTTAACAAAGAATAGCGAAAGTACCTAAGAACAAAATACATATAATTCAACAACAACATCATCAAGCTTTTGTCCCACTATGCGGGGTCGGCTATATGAATCTTTTTTCTCCATTGTGTCATGTTAAGAGTCAAATTAATGAAGAAATATCATTTCAAATATTTTCTAATCAAATTTTTTAGATCTACAACTACTTAATATAAGCCAAATCTAATACATCTACTTTTCTAACAAAATACATCTAACAAGTAAGACTAAAGATTGTGAAGTGGGCTAAGCTAAAAATTTAAATGTTAACCTGGATTAATAGATTGGACTAAGCTATGAGGGAAAGTATTATTTTTGTTCCATCTATGCACAAGATTGACATAGTCCATTTTATAAAGTTGGACTTTTCATCTCTCTTTCCATCATGTCAATATATCATCGCTTTCACCATTTTAATTATAGAATCCGACATGCATACACAAGAAGTGGAGGGAGGGATGGAGGAGGTGGGGTTTATTTATGCCACTTACTCTTAAGCATCTCACAATTTGGTTCCATAAAAGAAATAATATAATTTATTTTGTCCAACCATAAATATTTCAATAGCTAGTCCTTATTTGCTCATCTCCTCAATATATGATCCACTTTTCACTAATTATAATGTTTTGTAATGATTATTATATAATTTTAAGTTGCCTAAGTTTAATGACTGTTGATGGATAATGAGTGTCTATTATTTCCAAAAAATTTTAGCCTCACAAATTCATTTAAAATTGAAAGCCTGATCAAGTGATTCATGATGAGTTCTTTATGAAGTTGATGTAGGGCCCAAGAACTTTACAGCAAATCAGGAACATTTCAGCTCCACTGTGAGGCCTATGACCTTCTTTATCACATATAGGAGAAGAGACCTTGGGGGGAGCTCTTTGGGAAAGATTTAAGGGACATTTTTTAGGGGATTGGAGTTGTTTAAGGGGGGAAAAATTGTGGAGATTTTGGGTTATGTTTAATTTGTTCCTACAACATTTTTTGTTGGGGTTTTGGATTCCTAGTGACCGGTAGGTATTCTGGTAAAGACGACTCACCTCTCGAATAGTGAATCAACATATATATTGTCTTTCTTTGATTGGAGATTAGTTATTTCAACCCCCTTGGTGTTATTTCTGGATCCATTTGGAATAAGTTTGTTATTTTTTAGTTTTTACATAGTTGTGTGCTATTTTGGTTGTCAGATCCTATCAAATTGGTATCATAGCACAATTCGGGACCTATGGTGCTGTAAAAAGTGGATGCTTTGGAAGAGAAACTAGTAGGAGAAGTTGCTAGTTTAAATCTGAAGTTGAGGAACATATTTCATCTATGGAATGAATGTTTGATGACCTAGAGGGTATGATGAAGAAAATATTGGAGCTTCATACCCAAATGACAATGTCGGAGGCAAGAGCATTGGCGAGTGGCCAAGAAGTGGAGGAAACCTCAATATCAAAACAATGAGGGATGACCGAGAGGTAGAAATCTTGGGCGACAAGGAAAATATGCCACCTCTTAAACTAATATTTAGGAGGGAAATGGACAAAGGATATAGCTTGAGGAGAAATTGTGAGGAAGAAACAAGGAGGGCTGATTTTGAGGAAGAGGATATCTATAAAGGAGGGGTGGGAGAGAACAATGGAGAGATCACAATAATCGCTATATGGGAGGAGCCGGAGGTGGAAAAGAAAGTTGGGGCGGAGGGGATTCGAGACTACAAAAGCTGAAGATGCCTATTTTTGAGGGTGGAAGATGCTCATGAGTAGATCTATAGGGTGGAGAGACTTTGCTGTGAATGTGCTAATGGAGGAGGAGAGACTCACGACGACTTTATGTTTGGATGAGAAGGCTTGGTATCAGTGGAGAGACATTAGAGATCCTGTCCGATCGTCGAGGGAGCTTAAAGATAGTTTATTAGAATGTTTTCAAACTAGTTGGGAAAGAGACATCTATGAGCAGTTCTTTGCTCTGGTCATGAAGGGATAGTGATGTATTATCAGGAGAGGTTTGAGTATCTTTCTAGCTGATTGGGGATGCTATCCGAGATTGTGTTGGAGGGGAATTTCATGACGTGACTCAAGCTAGAGATTAGGGCTGCAGGCTACTGTCCGGTTATTAAGGCCACTAGGGTTGGGGAGGTTATGGAGCTTGCCCAGTTGGTGCAAGACAAAAACTCACTTGAACTAAGCAGCAAAGGTAGCAGCTTGGGAGCTTTATACTGAACGACGACTACTTTTTTGGCATTAGAGGTACAACATGTGCCCATTTAGAGAGAAGTACCCAATGATATGGGATTAGGAGCACGACCATGTGAAAATTTCAAGCATCTGATTGAGGTAGAGGTTCAGGAGAAGTAGCTAGGGTATTTTGTTTCCGTTGTAATGAGAAGTTTGCATTGGGTGGGCCACCGTTGTAAGGACAGGTCGCTGTAGGTACTTACAGTCTGTGATGAGGATATTCTAGAGGAGGAGATGGTTGAGATGGAGGATCATTTACATGTAGATGTGGTGGAGGTCTCCTTAAATTCTATGGTGGGGTTTACGTCAAATCATACCATGAAGTGAGGGGACATATAGGAGGAGAATTAGTGGTAGTTCTGACAGACAATATAGCGACTCAAAACTTCATCTCCAACCCGGTGATGGACCAGTTGGGGTTGATGCTAGTCGACATAGGATGTTTTAGGGTGATGATGGGAACTAGGAAGATGGAGAAGAGTAGAGGCATTTGCCCAAGATTGATGGTGACATCGCAAGAGATCCAGATGAAGGAGGATTTTCTTCCCTTGAAGTTAAGGGGCACTTATATACTTTTGGGCATGAAATGGTTGTATACATGGAGGGAAATCAAGATGGACTGGAATGCATCGACTATGGAATTCATGGTAGAGGAGGAAGGCGAGGATCAGGGGGGATCCTAGTCTATAAAAAATCAGGGTTTCTCTTAAGACCATGGCTTGGGTAGGGATGAGATTCTTGATGGAGCTCTAGAGCCTCGTGGGTGGGGAGAAGCATAGAGAGAGAGCGGAAAGTTCCAGATATAGTCCATCCACTCATGCAACAATTCAATGAGATGTTCCATCTGCCTTAGTGCCCATGGGAGCATGAGCATGCCATCATCTTGAAGGAGGGGGTATTTTTTATCAGTGTTCGACCCTACCGATACCCACAGTTTAGAAGGATGAAATTTAGAGTCTGATCAAGGAGATGTTGGAGGCCCAGATCATTCATCCAAAAACTTAAAGGTTTTGAGGGTGTTCTTAGGACTCACAAGGTATAACAGAAAGTTTGTGAGGGGATACAACTCTATAGCATGGTTGTTGATAGAGCAACTGAAGAAGAATAGTTTCAAATGGGGGGAGATAGCCACCCAGACATTTTAGCAGCTGAAGAATGGCATGACTAGTGTGCCTTTGTTAGCCCTACCATATTTATGCCAGCTGTTTTTAATGGAGACTAATGCATCGGGCTATGGGTTGGGAGCAGTTCTCATGCAGAGTCAAAGGCCTATAACTTATTCCAGTCAGATTTTGACCGCTATGGCCAGACTGAAATCAGTGTATGAAAGGGAGTTGATGGTGATAGTATTGACAATGCATAAGTGGAGATCTTACATATTGGGGTGACACTTCATAGTCAGTATTGATTAAAGAAGTTTGAAGTTTCTGTTAGAACAAAGGATGACGACATACACTACAAGAAAATCCGTCCTTACCGGCGAAGAAACATACGCCGGAAAAAGCAACGGCCTAATCGGAAAAATATGCACTGATAACTTAACGGCGGTATTTCCGGCAAAATTTTATCCATTAGCGTATCAGGGCATATTCCGACGATTTTTTCGTTGGCATTTAAAATATTTCGGCGCAATTTCTGCCAGTTATTACTGGCAGAATTACCAGCGTAAATTGCGTCGGCTTACTTAAACTCGCCTAATAGTTATCGACGTATTATCTGTCGGTAATATTACTGCCAGAAAGTTCGACGGAAAGGGCCCTATTTTGATCGTTCCGCAGTCTTTCTTCTCATTTCTTTCCCTCTTCGTTTCGGTTATGGATGTTCTCACATATGCAAGAGAATGTTGGTGTATGCTTTTTGTTTTAGTTATGAATATTCTCACTAGATATTTGCAAGAGAATGTACCTTGCATGGTGTATGCTTTTTGCTCTTTTTTTATGGATGTTCTCACTAGATATTTGTAAGAGAATGTATCTTAGTGTATGCTTTTTGCTTTAGTTATGAATGTTCGCACTAGACATTTGAAAGAGAATATATCTTGATTTATGCTTTTTGCTTTAGTTATGAATATTCTCACTAGACATTTGCAAGAGAATCTACCTTGGTGTATGCTTTTTGCTGATGATATTCTTCTTGTTGATAATAGTAGAGAGGGAGTTGAAGGTAAACTTGAATTATGTAGGTCAACTTTAAAGTCTAAAGGTTTTCATATAAGTAGATTTAAAACTTAATATATGGAGTGTAATTTTAATAGTAATAGACCTAGTTGAGGGATTGTGACTTTGGGCTATGAAGTCATTAATAAAAGTACATGTTTTAATAGATGGGGATATTATCAATAGAATTTAAGTTGGATGGTGGAAGTAGAGGAATGCATTGTGCGTTATTGTGTGATAGAAAAGTCCTCCTACCCTTACTACCCACCCCCATCTTCGCATGGTGACCCTCCTACTTATTCATATCCATCATATGTCCCGCCATACTATCCCCCACCACCCCCTCAGCTTGCTACATGTGGACCTTCCACCTCTGCTACAACAAAGCAGACGACATGGGGTCGCATGTTGATTGAATCTGCGATGACACGTATGATTTATTATATTTTAAACATGCAAATAAAATTGAATATTTTTTTGACACAACATATTTATTGCAAGTTTTTTCCGTCAAAACAACCTACATATAAAATACGGGACATAATACATAACATGTATGATGCTCCTTATGTTTCTTGGAAGAAAGTCTCAAAAGAAGTGTGGGATATGCGGTTTAGAGAGTTTGAGGTTAATTTTTTTATATAAATATGTTTTGTATTTTATCTTTTTTACATAATCTAATAAAATATATATTACATATTGTATGTTTTTAAATGCAGAAAGATTTTTATTTGCTGCCACAAAACAATGATAAAATCAGAAAGAATTTTGAGAAGCGTGGGTCGACTCGCATGCAAAACATATTTACAGACATTAGAAAGTCAGTCGGTTGACTACTCTGGATTGGTGAGAGTGTATGGGCTGAGTTGTGCCGTGCTTGGGTTAGCCCAGAGTATAGCATGAGGGACCAAAATAGACAGAACAAAGCTTATGATGTTGGGGGCATGGGTGGTTCCCTTCATACTGGGGGTTCTGTTCCACATACTGAACACAAACGACATTTTGTAAGAAGTTTTAAAAGATTTTAATAATTTATTTTATTATGAATACTATTATATGTCTGTTACAGAAAGAGGTGCTGGGTAGAGAATCGACCCATGTTGAATTTCATAGTCATACCCACAAGCGGTAGGACCAACAATAGGTTGATGAGCGATTAAGGAGAGTTTATGTAAGTATATAAGTTTAATATTTTTGATTTCATGTCTAAATTGCTTAATTTTTTTATTAATTTTCAAAGGAGTATACACAGCTTTGAGAGATCCAGGCTGCAGCAGTTGAAAGTTCTTCTGGTGGATCAACATAATATTCTGACTACCGCACTTGGTTGCAAGCGGTAGGAATGCAGCACGGCATAGTATATAGTTTACTCTCGCAAGCTTATGCATACAAGGGGCAGACATCTGGTGGCTCCAGCTTTTCAGCAAATACCCATGAGTCTTTATATATAGCCAACAGATAACTACCCTTACAGCTGAGCTAGAGCAGGTCAGAAAAGCACAAGTTGACTGGCAGATGCAGTTGCACAACAAATGGAGATGCGTCAGCAGATGCGGCTGCAACAAACTCAATTGTTAGAGGAAATGCGAAAGATGAGGTAGTAGTTCAATGGGAAGAGTACAACTTCAGCAGAGGAGGAGACTGATTCAAAGTAGATGTTTATTTTATTCCGGACATCTATAATTATGTTTTTTTGGACATATTAACTTATTTATTTTTTGGACATCTACATTTTTTTATTATTGAATATTTGTTGATGATATTCTTCTTATTATTGTTATTATTTATATGTTTATGTTCAATATTTGATGATGTTCTTGATTAGAGGTGAATATTTGAATGTATATAATATTGGATCTTTTTGTATGTGGGTTATATTGTAGAAATCGGTTTCATAAGTCCGAAGATTATTTTTTTATGCTGTATGTTTCTAGCAGATTTTCCCCCGGAAACACAGTCGGCAACACGATACAACAAAAATGAAGTGGCATTTTTTACGTACGTTTACACAGGAATTTCCGGCAAAAACTCCGACGGTACTGTCAGTCGATAATAATGCGGCAGACTAAGACGGCAGATTATTCGCCGGTATTTTCGGCGTACATTCTTCGCCGGAAATATCGGTGGATTAAGCGACGGAATCCGTTAAAGGAAGACGACGTTTTGTCATCATTTTTTCCGCCGGAATCCGTTGAAGGAAGATGACGTTTTGTCATCATTTTTTTCCTCCAAAAATGTCGCCGGAAAAGTTTCTTGCAGAAAATTTTTGTCGGTTTAAATTTTCCGACCGCTAATTTTCGTCAGAAATTCACCTGAAATAGGATTTTCCTCTTGTAACATGGCCTTTTTTCTGTAGTGATAGAAGCATCAACAGTGGCTTTCCAAGTTGTTGGGTTATGACTTCAAGATCCAGAACAAGCCTGGAATGAAAAATAAAGCTATAGATGCTCTCTTCAGGCGTAGTGAATACTCTCAGGTTATGGCTCTATCTGATCCCATGGTGCTAGATTAGGAGGCCTCAAAGCATACAATCGAGCATAAGATCAGAGGAGACTTATTACAGGACAAGGATTGACATCCTTATTACTCTTTGATGGGTCAGAAGTTGCTATATCATGGATGATTTGTGCTGTCGAGGACATCACCACACATCCTTCACTTGTTGCAGGAGTTTCATAGCACATCTATTGGGGGGTATTCAAGAGTTTAGAAGAAATATCATAGACTGACAGCGAAGCTATATTGGGTGGGCATGCTAAAGGATGTAGGGGATTTGATGGCCAGTTGTGATATGTGCTAGAGACAAATACCTGGCTATTGCTCCAGGTGGTCTTGTACAAATACCTGAGGTATGGGAAGAGGTGATTATGAACTTCATTGAGAGACTACCTTAATCAGAAGGGTTCATTGTAATTTTAGTGGTGGACAGATTGAGCAAATAAGCTCATTTCATTCCATTACGCCACTCATACACCGTCGTATGGGTGGTAGTCGCATTAATTAAAGAGGTGGTCCGTTTGCATGGCATACTCGAGGCTATTGTGTTCGACTGAGACAAGGTCTTTATGAACCACTTATGGAGGGAGTTATTCAAGATGCAAGAGACTATCCTAAAGCGAAGTACAGCTTACCACCCCAGACGGATGGCCAAACGGAGGTGGTCGATCGCAGTGTGGAGACTTATCTTCATTGCTTTGTATCAGATACACTAAAGATGTGAGCCAAGTGGTTAGTTTAGGTAGAATATTGGTATAACACTTACTATCATACAACAGCCCATACAACACCATATAACATCCTGTATAGGTGAGATTCATCTCTTCTGATAAATTATGGGCATGTCAACACACCAAAGTCATTGACGAAGCAGTGCTTGGGAGAAAGAGGCTGGATTTTGGCAAAATTGAAGGAAGATCTACGGAGAGCACAAAAAATCACGAACAAGTGGGTGGATTGACATAGGGGAGACATACAGTTTGTGTTGGGGATAGTGTTTATTTGAAAATCCAACCTTATAAACAATGAACTTTGGCTCAACAAAGGAATGAGAAGCTCTCCCCCCACTACTTTGAGCCCTACGAGGTAGTGGAGAGCCTTGACGCAGTAGCATATCGTCTACGGTTGCCACTAGGGGTGCAACCGAGTCAAGCCGGCTCGCGAGCCGGCTCGGGCTCGACTCGTTAATGGGCTCGACGAGCCGAGCTTATCGAGCTCGCGAGTCGAGCTCGAACACGAGTTCGAGCTCGAACGCTAAACGAGCTCGAGCTCGGACACTGTGCTGATCGACTCGTCGGCTCGTCAAGTAGCTCAAGTCGCGCCTGCAGGATGCCGGGAGCGGGTGCGAGGGAGCGATCGCGGGATCGGGCGCGGGCGCGGCCGGCGGGAGGCGGGAGCAGACGGGGCTGCGGGCGTATGCGCGGGATAGGGTGCGGGCGCGGGCGTGGGATTTGGCGCGGGATCGAACGGGGCTGCGGCTGCGGGAGGCGGGACTCGGGAGCGGACGCGGGCTGCGCCAGCCGGAGCGGCCGCGTGCGCGGAATCGGGCGCGTGCGCGGGATCGGGCGCGTGCGCGACGAAAGGCTCGATAGCGAGCTCGACGAGCCGCTCGATTTGACGACGAGTCGAGCTCGAGCTCGGATTTT
This sequence comes from Dendrobium huoshanense, assembly GCA_016618105.1. Classification (NCBI taxonomy): domain Eukaryota; kingdom Viridiplantae; phylum Streptophyta; class Magnoliopsida; order Asparagales; family Orchidaceae; genus Dendrobium; species Dendrobium huoshanense. The sequence goes on along the minus strand of CM028358.1, from coordinate 6,347,272 downwards.
GAGCTCGACTCGAGTTCGAGCTCGAGCTCGAGCTCGGGTTTTGATTGTCAGGCTCGACTCGAACACCCCCTGGCTCGAGCTCGACTCGACTCGTTTGCACCCCTAGTTGCCACTGACCTTATCCATCCATCCATCATTTATTTCATGTATTGCAATTGAGACAAGCCATTGGAGCCCACAACCCTCGCCCGTACTATTGGCCACACTATCAGAAGATATGGAGGTGATATTAGAACAATTGGAGGTGAAAGGGGTGCGCCAAGGAGACAATGAGAAAAGTGAGGTGCTGATCAAGTGGAAGGATTTACCAGAGTATGAGGCGACATGGGAGCCCTACAGTACCATATAGAAGCAGTTTCTCTTTTTCCACCCTGTGACAAGATGACTTTTTGGGAGGGGAGTATTGATGTAGGGCCCAAAAACTTTACAGCAGATCAGGAACCTTTCAGCTCCCCTGTGAGGCCCATGGCCTCCTTTATCACTTATCGAAGAAGAGGCGTTGAATTTATTAGGGGATTGAGGCTGTTTAAGAGGGGAAAATTATTAGGGTTATGTTGAATTTGTTTCTAAAGCAATTTTTATTGGGGTTTTGGGTTCCTAGTGGCTGGTAGGAATTGTGGGAGAGATGATTCACCTCTCTAATAATAAATCAACTTGTATATTGTCTTTCGTTGCTTGAAGATTAGTAATTACAATCCCCTTGGTGTTATTTCTAGATTCATTTGGAATAAGTTTTGCTATTTTTTACATTATTGTGTGTTGTTTTGGTTGTCAAAAATTGACATATCCTGCAATGTCTGCTATCCAATTACATTCTTAATAGGTTCTCTAATTAACATTTTAAATTCTTCGAAGCACAAATATTCTTTAATGCAAGAATCAATGTGTGAACAACATAGAAGTCCAAAAAAACAGAAGTATTGAATCTTAATTAGTGTTCATACTTCTCTGTACACCAATGCGTTATCAGTGATTATTTGAACCATTTCATTTGATCTAACCCGTCATAATCATTTCTTTGATATGATTTGAATTTATCTTTATATGCTCATTCTCAATTAATAACTTATTTAAGCAGAAGCCCACTTTATATAAGTATCATAAAATTAATAAGAGTTTTTTTTTTTTTGCATCAGTGCAGCTCCCTTTTTAGTTCAAGTTTCTTTAATTGACTCGAGCATTATTTTAACATTATCTTGTTTCTTTTTCTGTAATTTTATTCTCAAAAGATTATAACCTTGGGGATATATCTTGTGAGAGTGCCATTTGTTGCATTAAAAAAATAGTAAAATAACATAAATTCCTTGTTAAATTAAATGGAAGAACAATCAAGTAAAACATATGAGCAATTTCATCATGCAAATGATATCTAACTTACAAATTTAATGCTATTTTAATAAGTATCTTTGGTCTATATGTCTTTTTCTTCTATGAATCACAACTCTCTGTTCCTAAATAAATTTTCACTTAACTGCGAGTTAAAATATTGATTCACTAGATTGGAGCCACTGTGGCTAGAAGTAGGAAGGGGAACTGTTACGCCGGCCCATCCTGGGCCGGCTGGACCGGTCCACCCTGGACCGGTCTTGGCTTATAGCCGGCGGAAGAAACCCAGCCAGGGGCTGGGCGGAAACCCCTAGGGGGCCCACTTGATGTATTTTGAGTTTTGGGAGGGAATTTTTGAATGTGAGGGGTGATTAGGTAATTTGTAATCTTCCTTTCATGATAAATTAGGAGGAATAGGGGGAAGAGAGTTTTATCTTGAATTTGAATCTTTTTTGAGATCTAGGGTTTGTGTTCTTGGGCTCTAGGCTACGGCTAGAGATTTGGAGAGTTTTTCCTTCCTCTCGAATTGAAGGAAAGTTGTATCTTGCAAGTGCTTTTCATCTCTCGTTAAATAAAAGTGTTTGCTTTGTTTCTCTTACGTTTTTCTCCTTCGTTTTCTCTCCGAATCCACTGTTTTGGGCTGTTTTCTTGTGTGGACAGCAGTTTTCATCCTAGATCTACTTGGTTCTTGGTGTGAAACATTTGGAAATCCAAGTGTTTCCTATCAAATTGGTATCAGAGCACCGATTCGGGACCACCGGCGGCTGAAATTCTGAAATTTCAGCAAGATCGTCGTCTCCGGTGAAAGATTTTTGTGGATCCGTTAAAAGAAAGATGGCCGGGAAGAAGGTAGAAGTTTTAGAAGGCGAGTTTGGTCAACTGAAGACAGATCTGGAGGGGAAATTCATGGAGATCTCTACCAACAATGAGAGGTTGGAAGGGAGGTTCGCGGCCATGGAAGAGATGATGAAGAAATTACTTGAGATGAAGACTAATCCGACGGCGTCGGATGCAAGAGAGACTGTCGGCGACCATGGCGTAGGAGGAAATCCGAACCCGCCTCGGGGGAGGAGGAATTCGGCTGTGGAGATCCTTGAGGGAGACGACGACATGCCACCTCTAGAGCCACTTTCTAGAGAGGAGATGAGCCTGGGGAATGACCGTCGAGGTGTAGATTTTTAGCGTCGAGGTGCTAATTTTCAGCGTCAAGATGTGGATTTTGAAGGCCGAAGGGGAGAATATGAGGGAAGTGCAGATTTTGGCGAGAGAAGAGGAGAATATCAGCGTCGAGGTGCTGAATTTCAGCGTCAAGGTGCTGATTTTGAAAGGGGAAGAGGGGATTATGACGAAGGATTCGAGTACCAACGTCGGAGGGGGGACCGGGACACTTGGGGAGCACCTCCTCTTCGAGGAATGGGAGGTTATGGAGAGTACCGGGGTAATGGAAGGGATCCGAAGGTGAGGAAGTTGAAGATGCCCATCTTTGAGGGGGAAGATGGTCATGGCTGGATCTACAAGGTGGAGCGTTACTTTGCTGTCAACGGGTTGACAGATGATGAGAAGCTGACGGCGGCAGGATTGTGTCTGGAAGGGAAGGCGTTGGCATGGTATCAATGATGAGACAGGAGAGAGCCTATCAGGAACTGGAGAGAGTTCAAGGATTGTTTATTAGAACGTTTCCGAGCCGATGGGGGAGGAGACTTCTATGAACAGTTCTTTGCTCTGACTCAGGAGGGGTCCGTAGCCGACTATCGGGACAGATTCGAGTACTTGGCTAGCCGTCTGGATCACATCTCTGAATCGGCCCTGGAAGGGAATTTCATGAAGGGGCTCAAACCGGAGATAAGAACAGCTGTCAGAGTGCTGGAGCCAAGGAACTTGGGCAAAGCCAGGAGCTTGCACAACTGGTGGAAGATCAGAAGAGATCAGAAAGAGGTGCTAGAGGCAACTACTCAGGAGGATCATACAAAATGACTACTGCTGTATTACCCTCAAAAGGGGTAGCCCCAGGGAACCAGAGGGAGGTGCCCAAGGAGAAATCCGGTGGAGGAGGAAATGGGGGACAGTTCAAAAGATTGACCGACAAAGAGATGCAGGACAAAAGAGCAAAAGGGTTGTGCTTCAGATGTGATGAGAAGTACATGCCGGGGCACAAGTGCAAGGATCGATCTCTTCAGGTTCTCCTCGTTTGTGAAGATGAGGAAGACGAAGAGAGAGGTGGAAATGACCCCGAGGTGGAGGAGGATGAGAAACTGCATCTGGATGTAGCAGAAGTGTCTCTGAACTCTGTAGTGGGATTCACTCCGAGTCACACTATGAAGGTGAGAGGAGAGATAGCTGTCCGAGAGGTGGTGGTGTTGATCGATAGTGGGGCAACCCATAATTTCATTTCCACCCAGATAGTGGAGTCGCTTGGGATGGAGCTAGTGGACACAGGTGGCTATGGGGTGATGATGGGCACGGGAAAGGTGGAAATGGGTAGAGGAATCTGTAGAGAGGTGGTGCTGAAGATTCAGGGGATCCAGGTAAAGGAAGACTTCCTTCCCCTAGAACTGGGGAGCACGGATGTCATCCTAGGGATGAAGTGGCTGCGTACTTTGGGAGAGACGAAGATCAACTGGGGGACATTGAGGATGGAACTCGTGATAGGGGAGAGAAGGAGGACGATTCAGGGGGATGCGGGGTTGACCAAAGCTGGGGTTTCTCTCAAATCCCTATTCCGGACCATTCAGCAGGAGGGAGGAGGCTACTTGGTGGAATTGCATAGTTTGGAGGGGGGAGTGGAAGAGGGGGGAGATATACCCCTCTCCGTTCAGCCATTGATTCAGCAATTCCAAGAGGTTTTTCAGCCACCTCAGGGATTACCCCCGCAGAGGGAGCGAGAGCATGCTATAGTGTCGAGGGAAGGAGTATCACCCGTCAGTGTACGCCCTTACCGCTACCCCCAGTTCCAGAAGGATGAAATTGAACGGTTGATTAGAGAGATGCTGGAGGCAAAGATCATCAGACCCAGCATCAGCCCTTTCTCTAGTCCCGTTCTGTTGGTAAAAAAGAAGGATGGCAGCTGGCGTTTTTGTGTAGATTACAGAGCACTCAATAAGGAGACTGTGCCTGATAAATTTCCTATCCCCGTTATCGATGAGCTCTTGGATGAATTAAGTGGGACCGTGATCTTCAGCAAGATAGACTTGAAATCGGGCTACCACCAGATTCGAATGAGGAAGGAAGATGTTCCCAAAACAGCTTTTAGAACTCATGAAGGCCATTATGAGTTCTTGGTGATGCCCTTTGGCCTCACCAATGCACCTGCTACTTTCCAGGCCCTGATGAACAAGATTTTCAAGCCTTATCTCAGACGGTTTGTGTTAGTATTCTTTGACGACATCCTGATATACAGCAGGACAGAGGTCGAACATTGGGAACATTTAAGAACGGTGTTAGCGGTTCTACAGGAGCATCAGTTGAAGGCAAATTTGAAGAAATGCTGCTTCGCTCAAGCCAGTGTAGAGTACTTGGGCCATGTGGTATCAAAAGAAGGAGTGGCGGCTGATCAATCCAAAATTGAGGCAATGCTAAGGTGGCCACTACCGAAAAGTCTGAAGGCGCTGAGGGGATTTCTGGGATTGACAGGTTATTACAGAAGATTTGTGAAGGGGTATAGCACCATAGCCTGGCCACTTACAGAACAGTTGAAGAAGGATGGTTTCCTATGGGGAGAAGCAGCCACCTCTGCTTTCGAGAGCCTGAAGAAGGCAATGACTACAGTGCCAGTACTAGCTTTGCCAGATTTTACTCAGACATTCATTGTGGAGACAGATGCATCGGGGTACGGACTGGGTGCAGTACTTATGCATAATAGGAGGCCCATCGCTTATTTCAGCCAGGTGTTGACTGCTCGGGCAAGGATGAAATCAGTATATGAGAGGGAATTGATGGCCATCGTGTTGGCCATCCAGAAATGGCGGCCTTACTTACTGGGAAGACACTTCGTTGTCAGGACTGATCAGCGGAGCCTGAAATTTCTTTTAGAACAACGAATGGTGACTGAAGAGCATCAGAGGTGGTTATCCAAGTTACTTGGGTACGACTTTGAGATTCAGTATAGGCCAGGAGTGGAGAACAAGGCGGCAGATGCCTTATCCAGATGTATGGAGGAATTACAGACAGTCGCTCTATCCGTGCCTTGGATGCTGGATTGGGAGGCCATCAGAGAAGAGAGTGCCAAAGATGAGAGTTTGGGAAAGATCAGGACTGAAGTACTGAAGGAACCGGGTAGCCACCCGGGATACTCCTTGGAGGGAGACAAGCTGTTGTATCAGGGAAGATTTGTTATGCCCCGAACGTCGATCCACATCCCAAACATACTCCATGAGTTTCACGGGAGTGCGATAGGGGGCCATTCAGGCGTACAGAAGACATACAGAAGGCTCGCTGGGGAGTTGTACTGGAAGGGGATGCATAAAGATGTGGAGGAGATGGTAGCCAGATGTGAGGTCTGTCAAAGGAGTAAGTACCTAGCGATGTCACCAGGAGGATTACTACAGCCATTAGCTCTGCCTGGTAGAGTATGGGAGGAGATTTCCATGGATTTCATAGATGGGTTACCCCGCTCAGAAGGGTTCACAGTGATCTTAGTAGTGGTGGACAGGCTGAGCAAGTATGCCCACTTCATTCCCCTACGACATCCCTACACCGCAGCAACAGTAGCATCAGCTTTTATCAGAGAAGTGATCAGATTACATGGGGTGCCAGAGGCGATCGTATCAGATAGGGACAAGGTCTTCCTCAGTCATTTCTGGAAGGAGCTATTCAGATTGCAGGGAACAGTGCTCAAGAGAAGTACAGCCTACCACCCACAGACGGATGGCCAGACGGAAGTAGTCAACAGGAGCTTAGAGACATATCTCAGATGTTTTGTTTCAGAGACACCAAAACTATGGGCGAAGTGGCTATCCTGGGCTGAGTACTGGTACAACACGTCCTTTCACTCGGCTTCACAAATGACCCCATTCAAAGTGTTGTACGGACGGGATCCCCCACACTTGGTACACTTTGGGAGCAGTAGTACTCCTGTTTCGTCAGTAGAGGAGTACTTGGAAGAAAGGGACCGAGTATTAGAAGAATTAAAGAGGCACTTGCTGAGGGCGCAACAAATCATGAAGAAGCAGGCTGATGGGCATAGAAAGGATATCCAATTTGAGGCAGGGGATAGGGTGTTCTTGAAGCTACGTCCATACAGGCAGAAGATAGTCGCCAACAGGAGGAATGAAAAAGTTAGCTCCAAGGTACTTTGGGCCTTATGAAGTGATGGAAAAGATTGGAGCAGTAGCATACCGACTGAAATGACCCCCATCAGCGACTATACATTCGGTTTTTCATGTCTCCCAGCTGAGAAGGGTCATGGGTGACCACATCGCCATTCCTGAGCTACCGCCGACACTTACGAAAGAGTTAGAGGTGATCATGGAACCCTTAGAGCTGAGGGGTGTTCGCCAGAAAGAGGATGAAACTAAGGAAGTGTTGATCCAGTGGAAGAACCTTCCTGACTACGAGGCCACGTGGGAGCCATACGAGATGGCGAAACAGCAGTTTCCTGATTTTCACATTGAGGACAAGGTGATTCTTTGGGAGGGCGGTAATGTTACGCCGGCCCATCCTGGGCCGGCTGGACCGGTCCACCCTGGACCGGTCTTGGCTTATAGCCGGCGGAAGAAACCCAGCCAGGGGCTGGGCGGAAACCCCTAGGGGGCCCACTTGATGTATTTTGAGTTTTGGGAGGGAATTTTTGAATGTGAGGGGTGATTAGGTAATTTGTAATCTTCCTTTCATGATAAATTAGGAGGAATAGGGGGAAGAGAGTTTTATCTTGAATTTGAATCTTTTTTGAGATCTAGGGTTTGTGTTCTTGGGCTCTAGGCTACGGCTAGAGATTTGGAGAGTTTTTCCTTCCTCTCGAATTGAAGGAAAGTTGTATCTTGCAAGTGCTTTTCATCTCTCGTTAAATAAAAGTGTTTGCTTTGTTTCTCTTACGTTTTTCTCCTTCGTTTTCTCTCCAAATCCACTGTTTTGGGCTGTTTTCTTGTGTGGACAGCAGTTTTCATCCTAGATCTACTTGGTTCTTGGTGTGAAACACTTGGAAATCCAAGTGTTTCCTATCAGGAACCTTCTTTTACTCAACATCTACATCTTATTTTGTATTTCCTAAAATTGTATGGATTTTTTTTTGGCATAATTGAATACCACCCTCAATTTGGTTTAGTGAACTCTCATGCTAGAATATATTTCCTTATTCTTCCTTAGCTAAACTAACATTGAAATTCTATATTTTCTCTTTCCCCTTTGCTCCTTTGTCAAACTTGATAATGTACTTCCACAAAGGTTTAATATCATTTGCTATGAAATTATTATCAACTGCATTAGTTTGTATTTTAAAAGATCATTCTCTAGTTATACAATAAAAAGAAGTTAAGATTAATAATTGATCAATAAAAAGAATAAAAATCAAAGTTAATCTTTACTTTTTAGTTCTCCAATCATAAATAGTTTCTATTATGAATAAAAAATTAGTAGCTTACCAATCATAAACACCTCTACTTTGACAAAGAAGAACAAAAAAATCAAGAAAAAAAACCTTAAAATCATTTCCTTGTTCGTCTAATTCATTTAAATAACCAATATATGTCATTTAAGGTATCACGAGAATACATATGTAAAATTAAAGTACGGGTAAGAAACAAAATGTTTTCATTGAATTAAAAAAATAAAATCATTTGGTATTCAATGTCATAAAATAAGTTAATATTGGTGAAAATTTCTATGATCCAAATGAGGAAAAACTATGATAAGAACCAAAATGTATGTCATGGGATTATTGTGGGATTTTATTGTCATCCTCTATGATATGTTAAAGTAATTAAATATATGTTTGATCGAACACTTAATAAATTTGAAAAAGTTGTTGGATTTTATCCAGATAAACTTCGAGTACATTGTTTTTTATACTAATCGTGGAGATGCTTTATGAGGGAAATTCAAAGTTAGATGACTTGGTATGTATTTTTTGATACATCCATTGAAATAAGTGAAAATTAGAAAAAAATATTTATAAGCTAAATGACCTAGAATTAGTAGAGTAAAGATCAAGGATATGATATGCAAATTTATTGGTTGTGATTTTAATAATTATCATTATATTATTGGAATATAAAGTAATGCCTAAATGTGGTAGATTTAAGTTTTGCATTATACAAAATAATGAGAATAAAGACGATAATATGATTTCTAGAAGTTGTTCAAAATGATCCATAAAGAATAAGTTAAACACCTCATACAATATAATATTAAGGAAAAGTTGACCCTAAATAATTAGAATTAGGCTGATGATGAAGATTCAAACAGCAACATAATATATATATATATATATATATATATATAATAGCAAGATAATATCTTAACTGTTTAGCTACTAAAACCCTTATAATCATGGGAAACCTTTATTTATTGTTACTAAATTCAATTCATCTTGTAATAATTTGCATGTTAATTTCTATCCAAAATATTACGAAGTGCTAGAATGATCTTTCTTTTCTTTACCATTTTGCTAATATATTTAAATTCTGATGATGCGTACTTCTTGTTATGCCTTGTTGCAGCTATTTGCATGACGTGATTTACATAACCAGCTTTGTTCAGCTTACATCCATTATATCCGACAAGTTTTGGCTCGCATATTTAGTGGTAAGATTCACAGCATAGCTTATGCAACATTAGCAATTAATAATGTGTTTGTACACATATATTGGTAGCAACTTCTTACGGTTGAGCAAAGGTTATTTTTATATGAATTTCACGAAGTGCACGTAAATTTAATGCATGCCATTTTAGGGTTTAGGATTTTGATGCGTTTTGAAAGTAAAAACATCAAATAAAAGAGAAATAACGTAGGAACACAAAGATAAACTAATTTTCTTATTTCTCCTTCAATAATGAAGTAATATACAATTGATCTACTATTCAAGAGGCTCAGCCCTCCCACAAACCCTAGATGCCGCTAGGAACTCACATCAAATAATAGGAAAATAAACTAAGCCATATCATACCTTAAACTATAGACAAACTCACCCTTATATAGCCCTAGAATACAATAACACAATTAGAACATTCTTAATCATCATAAACATAATCTAAGAAACATTTCTAAATAAATAGAACCTTCTTAATAAACATAAACATAATTTAGGAAACCTTCCTAAACAATTAAATATGATTTATAAAATCTTCCTAAACAATTAAACATGATTCAGGAAACATTCCTAGATTAAACACTTTCTAAATAACATAAACAAAATTAGGAAATTTTCCTAAACAACTCCATCTTGATTAGGAACCTTCCTAAACAATTCCGCCTTTATTAAGAACATTCCTAAACAACTTTCTCTTGATTATGAACCTTCCTAAATAGCTCCCCCTTAATTCCTTACATAATAAATAATAGCTCACTCGGCCTATCTATGCGCCCCCCCCCCCCCCCCCCCCGGCATATCAATACTTCCCCCCCAAAGACGCACCTTGTCCTCAAGGTGGAAGGAATGATGAGACTATCTCCAAATCATCTCATATGTCTCCCATGTGGCTACGTACTCTGAAAAATCCTTCCACTTGATAAGTACCTTATGTGCTCTTATTTCCCCTCGACGCACCCCTTCAACTTCCAAGGGCTCTAAAATGACCTCTATGTTTTCTATCAAAGTTGGGGGTAGTGAAGACGATGTGTGATCTACAGTCGCATGCCTCAGTGACTTCTTAGACTTTGGTCTTGGCTGACATGGTGAGTTTGATGGCTGGGGTCTTCGGCGGCTTGAAATGCTACTAAAGGAAACCACAAAAGAGCTTTTAGTTGGCGGTGTTCCATTCTTTCTCTTTAGAGGGCTTGATTGCTCAGCGCTCTCAATCTTTGGAGAAGTTGATTTAGACGAGACATTCTTTGAAATGGTTGGCTTAGAAAGTTCCTTCAATAGAATAGGTGGAGATGAATTTCTCCTTGGTTTTTGAGAGAGACTTGCAGATTCTGGCTTCACCACAGCCTTGATGGATTTGGATTCCGTTGCTGCTTTGTTCTGCTCCAGTGTTCACCTTAAATAGTGCTTGTTTTGCTGCATGGTTTCTAGCATTCTCAGCTCGAAGTTTCTCATCCCTTTTCTCTTTATATTTGGGCTACTTCAGCAGAAGAAACGATGGCTGCTACGGGATTAACTACATCATATTTTACACTAAGACTAAGGAGGGAAAACTTTCTTTTTGCTACTTGGTTAATATTTCTTGAATCGTTTAAGGATGTTTGCTGCTTCTTTGAAGTGTCGAAATATATGTTATTTGGGCACAACTCCAAAAACGCAAATAATAAGTTGCTTAATAGCGCTGCTCCAAAGTGCTGAGATGCTAAATCAGAAATATGATTGGTATAACAATTAGCACCAATAGCACGATTGAAAGAAGCAACTAGCACTTCCTTCAAGGCAGTGAGTCTCAAGTCCAGAGTCCGCAACAATTCATTCTTTGTAAATTTAGGAGATAGTGATAACCTAGGATATCTCTTATTTATGGACAGATAATCCCTTTCACGTTCCTTCTCTCGTTTCCTCTCCTGCAACATATCCTGATGGCACTCCTCTTCACGTATATCAAGTTCTTGACAAAAAGCATCTTTATCATCCTTCCATTCAACAATTGTTGGGACTCTAAGATTTAGATGGTTATGTGGAAAAATGCTCCCTTTGTAGTCAGTTCCTACAGAACCATGAAGGCCTCTCCTTAACATATAATCGCGCGCTGGGGGTAAAGTCACGCCATAAGCAATATTTGAACCTTGAGTATAGATGAGATCATCAAAATTCCTCCTTGGAGCTACTAAAATTGAAGCTGAATGTGGTGTATCATAATGTGAATTGCCATGAATGGGTAAATCATGTGGATCTACATCTATTCTTCCGCCATATGAACTAAATTCTTGAGAATCCGGATGAATAGGTGCAACTCTTGCTACAAGATATTAAGTTTGTTTCACATCAACACTAGGATACAGTGACCTCGCCACCGCCTCAATAGCTTCTCCCTCCTTCAGTGTAATGGTTGTCATGGCCCCTCTATATTTTCCCCATGTATCCAAGGGTGGGAATCCCACCATTTTTGCCTCACATGACCCCCCCCCCCCCCCCCCCCTCCTCCTCCTCTGGTCGTCCACTCTCCTTGCCCAAAAAACCTCCCATAGTGATCGACACGTCCACCATAAAACTCTCTTATTGTTGTTCCCCCATCTGGAAATCCTAATCTGCCCCTTATCAAAGTCCTAGTAGATGGTTCTTGATGAAAGAAAATCTCCTTATCGAACTCTTCTTATATGATTTCTTTTTCCTTAGATTCATCAAAGGGAATCTCGATCGATTCCGGGTAATGATTGGCAATTGGAACCACCAGTGAAATTTTGAAATGGATCTTCATGAGATTCCTTAACATCTCTTATATAACTTCAAATCGGGTCTCCATTCGATTCTCCATAGCTAAAAAACTTTTCCTCCATGCCGGATTTGAATTGCTCTATTTTATCTTTTCAACACATCCACTCTCTTTGCTGTAATCTCTCCAAAAATCCTGCTATGATACCAATTTGATGTGTTTAGGAAGTAAAAATATCAAATAAAAGAGAAGAACATCGTAAGAACTCAAAGATAAGTGCCAAGGCTGATTTTCTTATTTCTCCTTCAATAATAAAGCAAGATATAATTAATCTACTATTCGAGAGATAGATTACCTCTCCCATAAACTCTTCCATTCGAATATCCGACCCCTCTCCCTCTCCAGTCGGAGGTCCTCTACTTGTCTGCCCTAGCTGACACCGGTTTCAAGCTCCGCCTACAGCTGGTTCGCTTGCCTTGCTTTGTCGAACTAAACTTCTCACCAGAAGGATTTAACAAAGATACGAGGTGATGTTACCGCGTCGAAGATAATTCTCCGACGACCTGCGCTTTCCACGACCACTCCACCGGTGAGTTCCCTCCTGGTGTCGGTACCTAGTAGAAATGGTTTCGCCAGCATGCCTAGCCGAACCCTAACGTAGTATTGTCCCGTCCCCGTGTAAGCCCCCGACCAAGCTTCGTCCTTGCTCGCTCCGCTAGGGCATCGCCCTAGCCACTTGGAGGTGTGATGTTTTTTCCTTTCCTTGCGGTTTTCTTGTCATTCTGTGGATGTAGTTTTTTTTTTGCCCGAGTTTTGTCCTCCGACTTTGTTGGATGGTAACTAATCGCGTTCGTTTGAGCGATCCTAGCTTCCTTTGTAGTAAAAATGGTTCTAAGTCATTTGTTGATGCTTTGGCCGGTGTCTTTTCCGCCTCTTAAAACTTCAACCTATCGGGGTATGCCATCATGTGGATTTCGAAGGAGATTTTAGCTCTCGCTGCTCCCTTTGAGTTTTCATTGGTTGAAAAATTTTTGGTTAAGCGACCTTTGGATTCAATCAGAAAGTTCTTCTTTAATCTTAATCTTGCTGGTGAATTTTCTTCGACTCTTTTAGATTCAAAGCATGCGTTGATAAAACTTGCAAATAATTTGGATTACTGTAGAGTTTTGAAGCATCGTTCTTATTTTGTCTAGAATTGCTTCATGAAGTTGGTTAAGTGGTCTCCTTGGATTTATCAGTTGAATTTTCTATTATATCTATTTGGGTCTCCTATTCTAATTTGCGACACCACTTATTATCTCCTCGGATTCTAAATAGTTTGGGCTCGATTTTTGGTTGACCTCTGCGCATTGACAATGCAACTGCTGTGGGCTCTCGCCCCTCAGTTGCACGGGTTTTAGTTGAACTGGATGTCTCAAAATGCTATCCCGATTGTGTTTGGATCGGTCCGGATAACTTGGGGTATATTCAATCTGTCATTATGGAAGATTTGTCTTTTTTCTGTGATCATTGTAAAGCTTTTAGTCATGATAAAAAGGAATGTCGTATTTTTAATCCTCAAGTTGGCATGCCAAAACTTGTATCTATTGAACCTCATCAAGTTAGCTCTGATGGGAACATTGCTGGTGGTTTGGAAACCGTGGATAATTTAGCTAATGGTCCTGGTATTGTTGAAAATGGGGTTGTTGTTGAGCACAATGAGAAGGAAGATGATCTGTCTATTAGTGCCTTTCTTGGTATTCTTTTGCCTCTGCTTGAGTCGGTTACTCCCTTCGGGAGGGCAAATTGAGAATGATTCGGTGATCCCTATTTCTGATGCTCCTCCATCATAGAATTTTGGGGTCTTTCTGTGTTGTGATGATGGTGATGTGGGTGATCATGTCTTGTCGGCTTCCCCTCAGGACGAGATTGAGATTGTTAGTCCTGACATTTGTGGGCTCCGAAAATTTGGCCCCGGCCTCCGCCCGCGACTGTTTTGCTTTTCTTCGACGAGGGAGTTTTAACGGATTTAAGTTATGGGGTAAATTTTGTAAGATAGATGAATTTGTAGATAAGACACTACCCAAAGATTTCGCCCTCATTTTATGAGGACTTTATAATCTGAGTTTTGGTTTCCTATAGGCGTAAGCCCCTATAGTTAATTACCCTTTCCGATCACGAGAGAGAACTTCCGTTAAGGCTAGTCGTCAATCAGATACGTAGATATATGTGTTATCTGGCATATAGTAGCAGCATGGATTTAAATTTGAGAATTTGGGAGAGTTTGATATTTAAAATAGAAATTGCACCATCTTGCACTTAAAGCGGATGGTGGGGGAATGGATGATGGACCCGATCAAGATCCCATAGTTCCATCATCCCGGGCCATCGTGGTCCCTGGTCTATTCAGTTAGAGGAGGTAGTCGACCCAACCTGACAGAAGAATCCTTGTCGGCAGCCATGGGTTGCTTCGTCCAAGGGTACTTTGTAGACCTGGGGTGGTTATTTGCCTAAGGGGATAAATTTGAACCCACCTTAGCTAACATAGGGCTTTGTGCCCTATCGATCATATCCAATTGATTCATATCTCAAGGATTTGATGCCACTAAGGAGAGTATTGGCTTTGGCCATAACTTGTATTTCGTGGTGCCATTTGGCGGTAAAATCACTCGGTTCATAGGGCCCCGGGTCATAACCGTTTATCCTGCGGTGCCATTTGGCGGCAAAATCGTCGGTAAGAGGACACGTACCACATCCTTATTGGCAAGAGAATGTTTGAGAATGAATCTTAGTGATATTTTCGACTAGGCAATAGCTCTAGTGAGCTTAAGTGATTTTTAGATTTGTCCACCTTGACAAACTCTTGTGGAGGGTGGATGGATTTTGCTTTAAATGGTTTGATGGATGGATTTCAGTTTTAAATATTTAGATTTTGGGATTTGTGGAGTTTGGATTTTGTGGGTATTTGGGTTTAGCTTGGAATGCATTTGAAGGTTTTTGTGAACCCCTCCAGTTGAGATTTTCGTTCAACACGGCCATCATCGGGATGTTTGTGGTCATTTTCATTTGATTGAACCTTATCGACTCTATCAACTTGCCGATAGGGGATCGGGTTTTATAAGCTTTGTGCCATTGTTTGTGAATTTTCTTTGTTAAAGGCCTTGAAAGCCTGATATGAATGTCTAAAATAAATATTCCGGTCAACTTCGTGACCGCATATTTATCCAAATGTTCGAACCCTGTCTACTCGTATTTACCTGCTAAGGAGGATCGGGTTTCGTAGGTTTTGTGCCATTGTTAGTGAATTCTCTTAATTATAGACCTTGACGGCCTAATATGAATGAATTAAAACAAATACATCAGTCGCCACATCCGTGTCTTTATTTGATGGTTTGAAATCATGTGGACTCCTATACCTGCTTAGGAGGATTGGGTTCGAACTTGAATTCACTTATTAACTCTCGCAGCATTCCTAGATGTCACGTGTGTACCAATAACTCGCTCGTCGGGGCCCACGCGGGTATTTAGAGCATTTTATAATTAAACCCTGTCGACATCTTTTAACCAGCTCAGGAGGATCGAGTTTCAAATTGTTTGACACGCGTAGCATCCCTAGACGTCATGTGTGTACGAATAACACACTTGTCGGGACCCATGCGGGTGCTTGATTGTATACCCCCTTCAAGTGTACCTATGTGTATATAAGCTACAGTGTATGTGTGGGGGTACTTTGAAATTATTTGTAGACGCTTTCTGTCCGCTTGTATGGATGTCGTGAATCCGGTGGCGGTGCGTTGTAGATTGTAGATGCCTTATGTCTGCTTGCATAAGTGTTGTAGATTCGATGGCGTTGTGATCTTGATGTTATGAGGCATATCCTCATCTTGATGTTGACTCCCCTTTTCTCATTCATCGGGGAGGCTCTTCTTGAGATTCGTGGCCACTACCTTACAAAGAACTTCTTTTTAGGATCCTTAGTGTAATAGACTTGTTGTTTCCGTTGTTTGTGGACACCAAAATTATTTTCTTCTCAAGTATAGGACTAAAAAGAATTTTTGGAACACCAGGAAGTTTAGTTCTAATTTATTCAAACATCTCTTCCATTCTGCCAGGAGGTGTTCTTTTTTGTATGTCGAGTTGCCTTCATATCCAACGTACTAGTAGCATCTCAATCACCGCTATTATGGGTGACATTTGTACTTGTGTCCATAGTGGTTCGTTGTACATACAATATATCCACTGTTGTTATCCACAAGCAGCTCATGTATATTTGCGGGGGACCGCTGTATCCACTACGACCTCCTGAAAGTGTTTGTAGAAGAGTCGTTGTCCCTACCATATCCATCTTTCACCAATCTCAGGTGATTTGATGATTGCATTTGCTGCAGGGATAGATCTTTGATTGCTACATATGGGTAGTGTACTCGTACACTTTGCAATTGTTTGTTGTTGCTTACAAGCATAGTGCATTGACCTTGTAGGAATCGTTCGTTGTAGGAGTCTGTTGCATTCATTATGATCCCCTTGCGTATATTTGTAGAATGTTAATTAATGTTGTTACAAGTCTTTTATTTTTGCATTTGAGATGGTCATTTGCATTACACATCCCTCTTTTCTTTCTCGTACATTGATTGATTTGAGCACTATGAGTTTCATATTGTTCATTTGTTGAGGAATTTGTACAATCATTTGCACTCGTATTATTGCATTTCCTCTTGGATTTCATTGACCCATGTTTGCAAGCAAGTTATGTCGCTAGCTCATTTATTCATCAACGTTCACTTGAGTACACTGAAGGCTTGATTCTAGTCAAGTCTAAGTTCATAAGTCCTTGCAAGTTCTCATATTTAGCTCATGCTTGAGTTGAAGTAGCAAGTTCAAGCTCTTCGTATTTGTTTCTTTTGAATTCAAGTCCAAATTCAAGTTCACAGGTCCCTTGTATTCAATCTGGTTCGAGATCAAAATACATGTTCACATGCTTGTTCAGGGTCTTCTGAAGTCCTTACAAGTTCAATTTCATATTTGTATTGATTTGAATTTGGTTCCAGTTTGATCTTATTTCATTTGGATTTAACCTTTTATTAATCATTTGAGATTTGTTCAGGTTTAGGTCCACAATTCCATTGTTCATTTGAGTCAAAGTTCTATGCTTTCAGTTCAAGTACGAGTCCTATGTTGTCTTTCGTATTGCTGCTCAAATGATGTCTTCGAATTGTTCAAGTTTTGCGCATTTCAGTGAAAATTTCGGCAGCACCCCGGCATATCCCCCGTTTGGGGGAAAGTAGGGGAGCTGGGCCTTCCCACCACGCTACTCGAGCGTGTATGGTAGGTGTCCTTAGACATCGCGGACGTACATCTTTTCCTCCCACAACGCTACAAGAGCATATATGGGGCCGTCAACAGTACCCATACGAGAACACCAGTGGCTCTCCCCACCACGCTACAGGAGCGTGTATAGGGCCTACCCACCTGGCCGTATTACGTCGCACCGGGCTCCCTCCTACCATGCTACAAGCGCGCGTACAGGTGGTTCTCCGGTCTGCCACAAACGTCGTAAGTGGGATTTAGAACATTATACCTTGCGTAGCAGTCGTTGGCGCCGATATCGAGGTCGAGGACAATCCCCACCACGCTACAAGAGCGTGTGTAGCGTGTATAGGGCTTATTAATTAAGATAATAAGTTATAATTAATTTAGAATTAATTATAATTTAATTAATATTAATTAATTCTAATAAAATATAATTAATTAACAATAATTAATAATAATTAATTTATAAACTTTGATTAATTAAAATAATAAATTTATATATATATATATATATATATATATATATAATAATAAAATCTCCCCCTCCGTTGATTCCTCTCTGCTCACGGGAACAGGCCGCAAAAGCGCGTGATAAGGGAGAAATTACCTTCACGCCAACGAGCTTCCGTTTGTGCTTCCGATCAAAATAGGAAGGGAAAGTCGGTCGAAGGAGCGAAGTCGATTGGCCACGGCGGGGCCGAAGCAGCGGCGGGATCGGGCAGAGGAGCTTTGGGGTTTGACCGAGACAGCGTACGAAAGGGAGATCGTTAACTTCACAGCGTGCGGCTTCCGCCGTTGCTGCTTCCGATCACAATGTGGTAACTTCCGATCCAACGGGAATGGAAAGTTGTCAAAGGGGCGAAGGTGAACATCACGAAGGAGCCGGAGGACGCGATTGAAAGGGAGGAAGTTAACTTCACAGCGACGAGCTCCAGTTCCTGCTTCCGATCGAAATGGCGTTACCTCTGATCCGATCAGAGGGGAACATCGTGGATTGTGCGACGTAGCAAGGAGGTCGACGGTAGGGCTTGAAGAGGCGTCTCTCTCTCTCTCTCTCTCTCTCTCTCTCTCTCTCTCTCTCTCTCTCTCTCTCTCTCTCTCTCTCTCTCTCTCTCTCTCTCTCTCTCTCTCGCCGGACCGAAGGAACCAAGCGATGTCGAGCTCTTTGCGTGAGGGGGGAATGAGAAAAAACGAGAGAGCAAAGGCTCGTTCTCTCCGGTATTTATCGACGAGCGAGGTAGGACAGTGCATTCAAAGAGAATGTGGGATTGGCGGCGTCGACGTGCGAGTCTCGTGCAAAAAACGGCGAAGGATATACAGGTCGGATTTCTGCGATATGGGCACGATTTCGACGTGCTGTTTTCGGCGCTACAAGTATGAAATATATATATATATATATATAGTGTTTAAGCCTGTAGGTCAACAACATTGTTGGTCTTATTGCTGGTAATGAGCTGCTGAATGTGGATGATAAAGAACTTTGTGATATTAATATGTGGGTGGTGGACATTGATTATAATGAGTTGGATCCTTCTGTTGTTTCTTCTGTGATGCCTGCTGATCTGGTTGTGTCGGTCTCCTCTGTGGGACTGGTCGTGAATGAATAGCTTGTTGATGTTCCATTTGCTTTACTCTTTGCTAACGCCTTGTATGCTCATCTGGGCTTGAGTTCGAGGGAAAATATTTTGGAGCAAATTGATTGTCTTGAAGGCTCTATATCTTCTCCTTCTGAGGATGGTGAAAAGGAAGTGTTTGAACATGATTACTTAGTTGATCCGAATGATAGTCCTGGCATACTTTCGTTTAGATGGGCAAACGAAGAAAGAGGAAATCCAAAAAATAGCTGGTTTTTGGGGTTGGCTTGGTGGTTGCTGCTTTTGAGCTGTGGGGTTGTTGTTGGTGGTGCCAGTTTTTTGGATCTTTTGGCTACGGCTTTGATGACATTGTAGCTTTGGTTGTAGACGTTTGTCTGCTGGGCAATTGATGACTTCCTCTGACTTCTTTTTTGTTTGTTTGTGCTTAGGTTGTTCTTCCTTTTGTACTGTTTTGATTTTTGTTTTTTTGGTGAATTTCGAGGTTCTTAGGTTTTTATCTTTCATTTGCTGTATTTTAGCGAGCTTTGGAGTCATTCTAGACTTGTTCTTATTTCTCTTCATTAACGCGTAGGTTTCTTCCGTGGGGTTTTATCAAAAAAAAAAAATTATGAAAATAAGTTTAGCCATAACATATCTTAAATCATAGACAAACTCTCCCATAAATAGCCCTAGAATACAAAAAAACAATTAGAACTTTAATAATAAGCATAAAGATAATCTAGGAAACTTTTTTAAATAAATAGAACATTCCTAATCAGCATAAACATAATTTAGGAAATATTCTTAAACAATTAAGTATGATTTGGAAAACCTTCATAAACAATTAAACATGATTTCTATCTTGATAGGAGTGGAGAAAACCTTAATAAAAATTTAAGCGAAAATGAGAAGTTTGGTGTGGTCACTCACTTGTAGAGTAGATGGTCTAGCAACAAGTAAGTTGCTCGTTAGACATTATATAATGTTCAACCAAGTGCGTCATATGTTAGGCTAAGGTGAGCAGTCAACTTGATCTCTGTCTTGGTAGGAGTGGAGATTGACCGACTTACATTGATTGATATCAAACATCAAAGTTGGACAATAATGAACAATTGACTTGGTCATTTTCTTGATAGACTATGTATGTCATTCATTAGCATATGTCGGATGATGATTAACGGTGAATGTTAAAAGTCAAGCAAAATTTTGTGGTTAACTTGGTTGCTTTCCTGATAAGAGGAGACTCCAAAATTCCAGAGTTGGTTTATTAGTGTTCAAAATGGTAATCATAATTTTGTAATTCTCTAAACTTAGGAATTCTCTCTCCCTCAAAGTTCTTTAATGTGTAGGAGCATAGCTTATAGATTTCAAGAGGTAACATTCTACCGATTTATGTAAGAATCATGAATACTCCATTTGATAGTTTGAATTGATTTCCCTTGATTATTTTACAGTTTTTGGACATCTTGACGCCTTTGTGAACTAATAATTGATTGGGCTCGTTAAATTAATTTCGTCAAAATGTTCGTTTCGACTTTAGGTTCGCAAAATTTGGAGGATATTTGATCTCATAAATCGTCTCGAAATGTTTCAAATTATAATCATTAGTGTTTGATTTAAGCTCGATTGCACTCAAATTGCTTGATTTTTATCCCATGAATTAATCTCATCAAATCACATTATCTCAACTATAAACTTGTTAAAAATAAAGTTCTAATGATCTCATAATCAAGTTTTGAAATTCCTAACCCAAATATTAAAAATTATGTCAAAATTTGAGCTAATTCTCATCCGATTAGCTCAAATTTCTGATCCCACCTAATACACATATCAACCTGGTTAATGAGTTTTGAATCTCAGACATTATTAACCCCAACAAACTGCACTGTTTACAGATACCAGCATTTGCTGCATACAAGTCCTTTGGCTTCATAAAAGGGTTCCTATCACTAGGCTCAGAGGTATGCTGAAACTTATTCCGACTATGTAAGGTTTCGTTTGGGACGGCTTTTTTCTTATTTTTTAAAACAATTTTTTTAGTACAATTGTTTTTTGAATTTGAAATTTTTGCATTAAAAAACTATTTTAGAAAGCAGTACGAAAGTTGTTCCAGACAAAACCTAAGTCGTTCATGTGAAAAAAATTGTTTCTATTTGCAGAATGGTGTTGAGGACGAGAAAGCTCGAAAGAAGAGGGAAAAGCTGGAGAAAAAGGCTGCCAGAGGCAAGATTATTAAGGCAAGGAATAGGTGACATGTAAGTTCCGAATACTTACTGTTACCGAGTATATGAAGCTTTCCATTAATTATCTCGCTCACTGTTCTTATCTTCATTTATGCCTGTTTTTAACAATGAAATTTATGGTTCAGCCAACACTTTCAAAATTGGACCGAACTGAGTGATTCGATTAGCTCGACTTTGAATTGATTTTAGGAATGGTTGATTTGGTTCACCCGTCGCCCTAATCAATGGTGCTTAATAAGATGGCAATTTAGGCTTTGTTTATGACTGCTTTCTTCCTGCTTATTAAATCAACTTTTTTGTACAAAAAATTTTATTTTTGTATTAGAAATCTGCTTTTAAAAGCAGTAAGAAAGCCATCCCAAATGAAGCCTTAATGGGCCGATTATAAGATACCATGATCATGTTTGTATGAGGTTTGTGACACACTAATTCCAATCTCAGTCTATAAATAGGGGTCAAGTGGTGAGATCAGTTTCTCACTCCATAGTTCATTCTTTCCCTCTTTATTTATCTACTTATTTTTCTTAGTATTCTTAATATAGCTTGGTGTGATTTATGAACAATTTTAGATTCAACATAAATCTTATTATTAAATATATTTACATATATAGATTTTAATCAAAATTGACATCATTTATGAGATATTATTTAAATTGTTTGATGATATTAAAATCTTAGTAAGAAAAAATTTAATATCTATATATCTAATTATTTATGTGATATTTTAATCATATTTATATCTTTAATTATATTCATAAAATTTTAAATATTTGAGATCTAAAAAAAAGATAAATATATAAAATAAGATATAAAGTAAATGTTTAAGTAATCATCAATTAAATATTTTTATAATACTTTAATAAAATTAAGAAATCATTAGATAATTAATGTGCATGTATATAAGTAAAATAATCAATTTTTAAGTTTGCTTGAACAGGCTAATTAAATGTAATCATATATATATATATATATATATATATATATATATATATATATATAGAGAGAGAGAGAGAGAGAGAGAGAGAGAGAGAGAGAGAGATTAATGAGATGATAATATTGACGTTGCTGTGCATGGCTGATTTAAAATGCAAAAATGTGTTTCCATTTGTTGATCGGATGGATGCTCGTTAGAGCTGCAAACGAGCGAATGCTCTAACGAGCGAATGATGTTTCGAGATAAGGTAGAGTGACGGGTAGGAGAGATTATTAGGTGCGGAGTGCAGACGGGGAGAATCGTCCGCACACTTGTATAAAATCCAGCTAGGTATCGTTCGGTACCGCTTGGTATCCTGTGTGTGTGTAGACGCTGCTCTACTTATTTGCACTCCGCACCTAATAATTTTTCCTAAGGTAGACTGCACAGTTCACACCAACGATGCTACAAAATTTTATAATCCTATGTAAATAAGGCTTCGTTTGAGATGTCTTTTTTATTATTTTTTAAAGTAATTTTTTAGTAAAAAATAAAAAATTTGTATAAAAAAGTTACTTTGTAGGAAAAAAACCATCACAAATGAAGCCTAAATAATAAATATTGCAACCTCCATTATTAGCCTCCGTATATCCAAATCACATTATCTGTCTGATTACTGATTAATTGGACCGTGCACGCTCATCCTCTATTGAAACTGACCTTCAAATAAATAAATAAATATATTTAGAAAAAAAAACGTATTTATTTTAATAATTGATAATAATAAACATTTGTTCTTCATGTAGTTCTAAAAAGAAATCAATCGAATTCATATTAAGCCTCGCTACGCTAAGTGCCCATGCATGAGTACTTACTTCCATGCGTTGCAGACTCAGCCCCTCTCCTTCTCCTTCTCCTTCTCCTTCTCCATCTCCGGCACCGCTCCTGTCGCCGCCGGAGATCCTTCTACCTCCTCTCCTCACCGCCACCGCCATCTTATCCTCCATAGCTCTAACACTCCTCATCATCAACTACCTTTTACGCACACTTCGTCCTGCTTCTGTTGACGAACCACCCCTGCCTCCACCTCCGCCGGCGACCGTACTCTTTCCTGCCGTCGCCGATGCAGGAAAGAAGACCGTTGGCGTTGGCTCTATTCCTGTTCTCGACTTTGCCAAAGAAGAAAAGCTTCGGCGGTTGAGCCATGGCGAGTGCTCTATTTGCCACTCAGCGTTGGAAGAAGGGCAAAGGTGCGTATTCTGCTCAGCGAGTGGTTCCGGCTTTGCATTCGCCTCAGTTCTTTTCTCCACCGTTGACTGGTTCCGGCGCCGCCTCCGGCGTCTGTGGCTGCCTCGCCGGCGGGCAAGCACAATTTAGCATACCATGTGAATGTTTTATATTTGTCTCTCTATCTATATATGTATCCGATGTTCAGCTACTCTGTCACGATCAAAACTAAGAAGATTCGGTGGCTTCTCAGTTAATTTCTCGACTGGTTATGAACATTTTTCAATCGTTTTTTCAGAAAGATGGAATGCAAGAATCAAACTTTTGAATGCAAAAGTGTTTGTGCAGATCATTTCTAACGGATAATTAGTAGGGTTTTCCCTAACACATACATAGTCGTTAGAATTTCGAAGACCAATATTGTCGATATGAATCATGGAAGGCAACTTGTGGTTATAGTATTGGGAAGTCCTTGATGTAGTTGCAAACCAGCTTATTAAACTTTGATTGGAGGACAATAGTTGGGCAATAATAGTCTGAGGATCATAATTGGGTGGAGGTGGTCAAAGAACTATAGTTGAGCAACGGTGGTTGGAGTACCATAGTCAGGAGATGATGTTCGAAGGATCGTAGTGAGATAATGGTAATCTTATGATCGTAATTAGGCGAAAGTGATTGGTAGATTGTACATGTGATGATGATTTTCAGAGAATCATAGTTGGACAAAAGTTATTGGAGGATCATAGCCATCGACAATTGCTGAAGAATAGTAGTCAGACGACGTTTTTTGAAGGATTGAAGTCGGTCAATGATGGTTGGAGGACCACAGTTAGAAGATCGTATGCCCCAAACAATGGTGGCCAGAGAATCGTATTTGTACAATGGTGGTAGAGGACTATAGTTAGGCGGTCGTGATCGGAGTACCATAATCATGTGATGTTGGTCAGAAGATTGTAGTTGGGTGATGGTGTTTAGAGGAACATAGTTAGGTAATTGTAGTTAGCGGATCACAATCTAGTGAGTGTGGTCAAAAGACCAAAATTGGGCGACAATTGTAGGAAGATTGTAGTAACAACTATGGATGGAGGATTGTAGTTCAACGATAATGCTCAAAGGACGGTAGTTGACTTGGTCGGAGGACCAAAGTCTGACAATTATGGTTGGAGGATCGTGAATAGAAAATCGTAGTCAGACGATCGTGATTAGATGATCATAGTTGGACTATGGTGTTCAATTGATTATAGTCAGAAGATAGTGATCAGAGGATTTTTGTTGTGGGACAATAGTCAGAGAAATGTAGTCGGGGGACAATGGTCTGTAATAGCGGTCAGGCAATGATCTAACGGTGGTGCTTGGGAGGAACTATGGGATTCCTTGGTCGTATGAGCTATCTTCAATCGCAAGCTAAAGTAAAAGCCTTTTCTCATATAAAAAGTGGGGGTATATATATAGTTTTTTAAGAGTGGCATGCCTCATAAATATATCCATAATCTAAAACATTTCATCGGACCACATGTATCGATATTATTGATCATAGAACTATTTTTAGCATCAAGTGTCTTAATTGGGATCATTAGAAGTTGCGCAATTGAGGTGATTAACTTTGTTTTCATCCTCATAAGTGGGAAGTTCAGATAATTTGTGTAATGGTCTAGAATCTTCATCAAGTCGTTGATCTGCATTTATTTTTCTTATATCCATATTTGATCTTTTATTTTTAATTAAATTTTAAATATTTTTTATATATTTATTTTTATGTATACTTATAATTTATTTATTTATATGTCTATTTAAAATTTAACTTGTTTTGTATATGCATATAAAGTATTTAATTAGTGATTTATATTATTTAAAATTTTGATAAGTCATGTGAAGTATGTGTTCAAGACTCCTCAAGCTTTGCAACCTATGTAGTAGAAGTGATTTCAAGATTGTATTTAGTTTGATTAATTTAGCTTAGATTAGAGATATGTTAGTGTGCACAATAAGTCATTTGAAAATTTTTTATTATTTTAATAAAACATTAATTTAGTGAAGGAGTTGCTCAATTGATGTTGTGGCATAATTTAGAGTAATTATATTGGTCGAACTTTTGTTGAAGTATGTTGGAGGCAAGAGACGTCTAATTTAAGGCTTTGTTTGTATGACTTTCTTTCTGCTTCTTAAAGCAGCTATTTAGTATAAAAATTTTAATTTCTGTGTTAAAAAATTACGTTATAAAGCAGTAAGAAAACCGTCCCAAACGAAGCCTAAGTCTTGTAACCAACAACTTTTGTAGAATTAAAAAAAAAAAATCTAGTACTTTTTTGTTTAAATTATGGCATGTTGAAGTACACTGCCAATCACACAACTCTCTTTGGCTTATTGGTTGAGAGCTTAGGCTTCCAACTAAGAGGTCCAAGGATTGAGTCTATGTGTATGCGTTGTGTGTGTGAGTTTGACTTAAATGACCTAAATGTCCCAAAAAAGTACACTGCCAATCTGATATGTCATTGTCCTATTAATGATGATTTTATTGTGATTCATATGGACAATGAAAATGTAATTGATTATATATTTGTACTTATATTTAAAGATTTCAAGGAAAATGGCTTACTATCAACACTCTCATGATTTCAATTTGGCATGGTAGATTGTTTTGGCATAAATGAATTTATTCAGGGGTATAAATTATGCCATAATATTTAATATTTTAAATAATATGAACACACAACTCCCTCATATCCTATAAAAAAATATTTTTTAACTATAATAATTATTAATCAATATAAATTAAATTAAATATTTTCTAAATTATAATTTGATAAAAGCATAAAAAAATAATATGCACTTATAAAAATAAATTTAAGTAACAATACTGATATATCATCAAAAAATTATCTTGATTGGGCATGAATCTTGAGGCAAAATCAAGTTGGAAACTATTGAAATTGAAATTGGGATCATCCAAACTTCGATTTCAGCAAACTTATAGTTGAACTGAACATCCCAAAAATACGAATTAAATGTCACTAAATTCGACTCAATCTGAGTCCAAATGGGTCCAAATCAACGACCCAAAGTGTTGTTGGAAGGTTCAAACCACAATTTGGATTACAAAATAGTTTCCAAACATGACATTGTAATAGTCAAATCGAGTAGCTCGACAAGACGAATCCAACGAGCCCAGGATCACTAAATTTCAATTTCATTAAGACATTCAAATGTCCAATAGACGGTCCACGATCAAGGGAGTCAACATCGGTAGACCATTCAAACTACTCCCAATTTGCCATTGATCTTTCTCCTATTTATGGGTCATGACACTCAAAAATTTATAAATACCTCTCATTTCTCATAAGAAGAGGCCCAAATAAAAGGAAGAGAAGTAAGAGAGATATCAGAGATCTCTTGCCTCCTCGCTCCTCGACCACTTCCCAGAGTTTCGTCAGATAATCGTCCGACGTCGGAGTTCTGCCGGACCACCACTTGATTCCAGAGTTCTGCCGACCACCACCTGACACAAGAATTCTGTCGGACCACTGCTTGACGCAGGAGTTCTACCGGACCACCAACTGACGCCCAGACTTCCACTGGGCCACCGCCCGACACCGGAATACCGTCGGACCACTTCCTGATGTCAGAGTTCTGCCAGACCATCACCTGACACCGGAATTCTGTCGGACCACCGCCTGACGCTGGAGTTTTGCTAGACCACTGACGCTTGGACTTTCGTCGGGCCATCGCCCAACGATGGAGTTCTGTCGAACCACCACCTGACTCCGGAGTTCTGCCAGACCACCACATGACGTTAGAGTTCTCCTTGATCACCAACTGACACACAGACTTTCGTCGGATCATCACCTAATACTGGAGTTCTGCCGGACCATTGCCTAATGCCAGACTTCTGTTGAACCATCGACTGATGTCTGGACTTCTACCGGACTTCCGCCGGACCACCAAGTGACGCCATATGAGCCCTATTTTATTATCTATAAAAAAAATTACATCAAAAGTAGTGTGTGATAGTTTCGGCTTGCAATTCCTTTCTAGTTGACGCAAGTAACAGAGTCAGTAACTATATGAATAGCATCGATGGCTTCATAGATGACAACAGGTAAAGATGAAGGTAAATTTTACTAATTATCCCATAGCAAAAGAAGTATTCTTCGGCAATGAATGAGAGAGAGAGAGAAGTAAGATCCATCAATTCCAAATGAATTTGTAAGAAGCCAAATGGAGCAGCTATAAGCATAACTGATATACAAAAGAGATATTGAGATGGACATCTTTGACTCAATTCAGATGAGTAACAAAAACACGATATATTCGTTGCAATTACCACTGATCGCCGTCACCGTCAGCCACTACTTGCTATCATTGACCGTCCATCGTTGTACACTACCATCACCGGCTGACCCTTGCCAGCCAACTGCATCTCACAACCGACTGCCCGACCACTGCCTACCACCACCGAACGCAATCGCCACCCACTGCAAGCCGGTCGCCCATCAACACCCACCACCGCCTTCGACTGACCGCCGCCGACTACCACAACCCACCACCCACCACAGTCGGCCATGCCACCACAAATATTAATCATATTTATATTACATTCATTTTACTTCAAATTAAATAAAAAATAATAATTTTATAACTTTTTTTTTACACTCAATCAAATAAATACAAATTATTCATTTTACACTAAATTCAATTAACACTTCGCTATTAAAATTTGGCACTCCTGAAAAAGACGATCGCCTTCCCCAACACAGTGAAACCCTGCTCTTCTCGAGAAATACGAATCAGCCATGGCGGCCTCCGGCGGAGAAATCAAGAAATCAGCAAGACTAGCGATGATGGAGCTCTCGAACATGCTCTCCGTTCCCATGGCCCTCAACGCCATCGTCCGCCTCAACGTCCCCGATGCCATATGGCAATCCGGATCTAATTCCCCTCTCAGCGCAGCGGAAATCCTCGCACATCTCAACCTCTCCTCCTCCGCCTCCCCTTCTAACCTCCAACGCCTCCTCCGCCTCCTCTCCAGCCACAACGTCTTCGCCGAACACCACGATGGCGTCGATCGCCGCTACAGCCTCACCGAGATCGGACGAACCCTAGTCGCCGATGACGATGAGTCCAACGGAGGCGTATCGTACGCTCCGTACGTGCTGCAGCACCACCAGGACGCGCTGGTGCGGGCCTGGCCGTTGCTGCACGAGGCGGTCCTGGATCCCGACGGGCCGGAACCGTTCTCGCGGGCGAACGGCGGCGTTCCGGCCTATTCGTATTATGGAGGAGACGATGCGGCGAATGATTTGATGCGGAGAGCGATGTGGGGCGTTTCGGTGCCTTTCATGGAGGCTTTTCTTGGTGAGTACGGCGCGGCCGGGGGATTGGATGGGGTTGGGACGATCGTTGATGTTGGAGGGAGTTCGGGGGCGTGTCTTCAGATGATCATGCGAAGCGTACCTGGAATTAAGGCTGGAATTAACTTCGACTTGCCGGAGGTCGTCGCCGGAGCGCCGGCGTTTCATGGTGAGTTACTGTAAATCTTTGTTCATTTGACTGGTGCGCGATAGGTTTTTTTGGACCTCACCCAAAAAATAATAAAAAAACAAAAAAAATATATGCCACAAAATTGCGATATATTGAGATGGTTCGGCCATCTATTCCCCACCATATTCGGCTCGAATCTCCTAAATGTCCCAAAAAAAAATTACTATATATTTATCTAAATAGCATTTTAATGTCTAAATTACATTCAACAAATGCATGAGAAGAAGATTTTATTTTACATAAATTAATATTAATTTTTTTAAAAGATTATATATATAGTGAAATTAAATATATAAATACATATGAATTTTGTGATATGCAAATAACCTTAGGCATCTCCAACCGAACCCGAAACGAGCGTTTGCAGTTGTTGTGAAGCTCCAAACGAACGTCATATTCAGCGCCATTTTGTGCGAGCTGAATATTGCGATGTCAATATTGGCGTCACACTGTTCATGTATGCCATTTTTTTCTTTATTTCTTCCGATTGGAGAAAGAATGAGTATATTCTTTTTTATATTAAAAATAGAGTTTGAATGGAAATGAATTATTGTATTTTAGAGTATTACTGTTTTTTGAGTGTAAAGTGAGATTTTCGGTTGGAGATGACTTAACAAATTAAATCAGCCAGGTAAAAGGATCTTTGGAGGAGAAGGTTGTTTTCCCCAAGGTGATGAATTTAAGCCGCATATTTTGTCTCTCATAAATAAATGTAAATAATAATTGCAGATGAATATAAACAAAAAATTGGTGTTAATAACAAATATTTGTGTTAAAGGGATATTCTAGTCTTTTATTGAAGATTAAATAATAAAAAAGAAATTTAGGTTATTTGGATATTCCACCAATTAGATTAGGAACTCATAATTGGTTTAGTTGAAGAGAAATTGAATTGATTCAAAATCAAAATTTCAAATGCAGTTTAACTCAACATATAAATACTTTCAAGATAAGCCATCTTGACTTTTAAAAGGATTCAATTTTGAGCTCATTGTATTCATCATAAAATTAAATTTTGATGAATAATAGAACTAAAAATCCATATCATGATGGTATGTATTTTATATAAATACTCATGCATATCATATTTCAAGATGTCAAGCTAGCGAAAAATTATTCTGTGCGGTCGCCGAACGCCATCCGGAGATCAATCAAAATGTGCCACATCACCTCTTCCTTATGTACCGCAGCTCGGTGCTGCTTGGTACCACTGACGTGATTGCACCTGATTCGCCTCTGGACATAGAGCTACGTCCGGCCTCAACAAAGATATATCCATCAATTTGGTCTTCTACATTTTTAACCGCCTTAAATAAGATAGATATATATTAAATTAATGTGAAAACATTTTAGGAAATTTGAGGGATATATATTTCTTTTTTTTTATCATTCTTTTTTATTTATGTTCTTCAGCTGTTAAAAATGATAGAAACAGGAGAATATACTCTTGCATTCTGCTACTTCCTTTACCTCAAATGAAAGACTGAATGCTCACAAAAACAAACTCCTGAAACATGGAAACGGTATCGAAATACATCTTAATTTATTGGTTGCGCTATTTTCAGGTGTAACTCATGTGGGCGGGGATATGTTCAAGTCCATCCCAAACGGTGATGCCATCTTCATGAAGGTAAGACACATTAGCTCCTATGCATGCCAGTAATCAATCATATGGACATATTTAGCTATTCCAGTAAAAATCAAAGGGGCTGTTTAGCTGCATGATTTGGCCAAGATTTATGATTCATTTCGGACAACTTTCTTATTATTTCTTAAAATAATTTTTTTGTATAAATTTTTTTTTAATTGAGATTTTTTGTACGAAAAAGCTGTTTAGAAAGTTATAAAAAAGATGTCCCAAATGAAACCTTAGTCAGGATTTAGCTTAAATTTTTCCAAATAAATTTCTGAGCTACATGAATCCTAAGACCACCTTAAACCCTGTTCTTCTCCCATTTAGGCTACATCCCAAGTTTAGTAAATCCAGGGGAAGAAAGATTTGAGGGATTTACATCAGTTCTCTTCATATAAATCCTAATTCTTGAAAATATATATGATATATTAGGATTTAACTAAATTTAATTCTTATTTTGTCATATAGTTTTCAAGATTTTTGACCTCCACAATATCCTTGGGGGAGAGTTTAAGCATTTTAGCTTAAATCCTACCAAACAAAGTTTTGGAAACTTTAAATCCTATGTTTTGAAGGATCCTGTTTCAGCTCCTATATTGGTTTAATGCTGCATTTGTTCGATCCCAACAGTTCAGAAGCTTTGATGGGTTTAATAATTTATCCTCTTACAAAATCATAAAATCTGAAACAACACCAATACAACCTATTCGTATTTAGCGAAATTTAACATTTGTCATATCAAATTATTGTAAATTTTTACTTCTCTCATAATTTACTAAATCATACCTGTAGCAAACAACTCCCTTAAATCTGGCAAACATTTCCAATAAATCTCTTATGTTGCCTGAAGAATTCTGTATGAATATTCACTTAACCTTGTTATGAAACCAAAATACAACAACATCAAGCCTTTGTCCCGTTACATGGGGTCAGCTACATGAATCCTTTTTAGCCATCGTGTCCTGGTAAAAGTCAAATTCTCACTTAAATCTAATAAAGAAAGATCATTTCTAATATTTTCTAATCAAGTCTTTTTAGGTCTACCTCCACTTTTCTTAACATAAGACAAATCTAAAATCTCAACTTTCCTAACTGGGAGGCCTCCGTTTAATGTGACCAAACCATCTAAGACGTCTCTCTCTAATCTTTTATCTTCCACTGGATCTACTCCAATAGTTTCACGTATATGCTCATTTCGTATCCCATCTCTAAGGGTCAAGCCACTCATCCACCTAAGCATCCTCATCTCTACAACACTTAACTTAGTATCAACATTCGGCACCATGAAGTATTAAAATTTTCACTAAAGTTTGAAACCAAAATAAAAAAAATGAAAAAAATGCAGTGGGTGTTGACGACATGGACTGATGAAGAGTGCCAGTTGATACTGAAGAACTGCTATAATGCACTGCCAGTCGATGGGAAGGTGATTGCGTGCGAGCCAGTGGTGCCAGAGAGGACTGACAGCAGCCAGAGAACTCGAGCCCTGCTTGAAGGCGATATCTTTGTGATGACCATTTATCGTTCTCAGGGTAAGGAGCGCACAGAGGAGGAATTCAAGCAGCTCGGCCTCGCTGCTGGCTTTCCCAGCTTTAGAGCCCTTTATCTTGACCTTTTCTATACTGTTCTAGAGTTCCAGAAGTGATAGCTCGCCATATCAGAAACGATAAGCTCGCCAAGCTTCAGATTATTATGTGCTTTTCATGTTATAATAAGATGGAGTAATCGCTTTTGTATTGGTTGTATTGCATATTTTGTTGGCATTTTGATATATATTCTTTTTATTTGTTATTTATATGAATATCAAAAGAGAATAAGGCAATTAGAAATGCTGAACTAGTGAAAATGTGCATAACTCATATAGTAATACTTTATCAACTGCGGATAGATTATAATGGGGCATATGGAGCAAAAATTATTGTGCGGATTGCGGACGGTGTCTAGATACCAACTAAAATACGCCACATCATTTTTTTGCTCGGTCTCCGGACAGTCCGGTGTCCGCACAGAATAATTTCTACATATGGAGAGACAATTTTGCTTTGTTTTTAATTCTTTTTTAACTATGCCCTAATATTTTTATTTGGTCTGTAAGACCTAAAATAATTGCTCAGAAATCCATTATTTTCGTCTGTTGAATTTCAGCAACCCTGCAAATGGTATAGAAACTTTATAGATAATGCTAATTGTGCATTGCAGTTATTATTTGAATGCCAAATTTTATGAGATGATGAAATTTAATGATTTTGTTTATTGTTGTTCGGATTTCGATACGATTTTCAGTCAACTATTTATTGAAACGTAAGCCAGTCTGAAATCATGAATTATGAATAATCTTACAGAGAAAATTAAGACTTTATTTTTAGACAGATTTCTTATTACTTTCTTAAAAAAATATTTTTAGAAAAATATTTTATTATAAACCAGGTCATTAAACAGTCATTTATCAACCAGGTCGCATATTTTGCCTCATTTTTATTATGAGCCGATTCTAATGCAAGATTGACACAGCTTCACTATGAACTTGAAAGTGTATAACTATCATGCCAAGAAGGAGAGATAATTACGTGTGGAGACCGAACACAAAACCATTTCAATTTGTTTATGTGAACATTAAAAGCACACTGATGAACAAAAACAGCGCAGTTTGATGAGCTTTTATTGTTCACAGAGACAAACCGGGCGGTTATCATGTCCGATCTCTGTGAACAGTAAAAGCACAATGATGAACAGAAAAAATGCAGTTTGTTACACTTTTATTGTTCACAGAGACAAACCGGACGATTATTTGTATCCAGTCTCTACACGTAATAATTCATCGCCAAGAAGGCTTCGATTTAGTACGCATCAGTTCAATCAGAATGCTGAAAATGAACACAACATATAACAAATTTCGACATATGTCAATGTTATGTCGCAAAACATAAAGCAAAAGAATTCATTTCTTTCATTAATTGCCCTCTTCTGTAATGTCAACCAGTAGAAGAAAAAAAAAAAAAAAACTACAGTGTTCTCTCATCGTACACAGGAAACATTAAAATGTTTTATAATATTATGGACAATGGACAAAGAGGCAAATAAAAAATGGCGGACAAACTAATAGATACACAGCCCAGAGAGAGGAACTGGCCAACACTTCCTGTAGACAAAAACCTCAACACCTCCCAAAAAACCTTATTTTTTTTTGCTTCTTTACCTCATTTTTTAATGAACCTTTTAAAATCGGTTTCTAAGAATTTATATTACAGTATGGAATAAGCTCGAATCACCTCAATAATCGGAGCACGGCAAAGAGGGCATTTCCCTCCAGTTCGAACTAGCTCATTGGCGCATTTGGAACAGGTGCACATGTGCCCGCATCTGCTAACAGAAAGCAAACAGTAATTTTCACGCATAAAATAAGGGGTATCCACCCGCTGCCACCCTTGAAAGGGCGCTTGGCGGCATGACTAATCTTCGGCTGACCTAGAAGAGGCACCCACCCCAGAAACCTCCTGGCCCGCACTTGATTGGGCCCCCACTTAAGAGGCGCTGCCGCTCAAGGGGAATCGAGCACGAGTTGGGGGTTCCCAACCGTACTTGCCCACCAACCAAGCTAAGCAACGGTGGGTATATCTTGCATTTTTTATCAGATATCTTTATATTTTAATAATTTGTCTAATGACATAATCTATTTACTATCTTTTTTATGTCCAGTATCATAGAAAAGAAAGATTCAAAGAAACAGGTGAGAACAGGAAACCTGTACAAAAGCGAGTCGATGTGAACATCACAGCAAATGCAGCACGTCCCATTCTTTACATTAGTCCACTTGGATCCATCGGCCGACCAATCTTCACACAAACCTGATGAAAACAAGTTATCCTCTCCACTAAAACATTTAGGGTAGAATAAATTTTGATGCATGAGAAAGTAATTCAGCTCCATAGGAAGAGTACATATAACTATTTTTTGTACAGCATGATGCACAGATCCCACATGACATAGATTGTCTAATTATAACCTTTTTAAAATGGCTTTTAACTTTCCATGATATCATATTATTGAATAATACAAATGCAAAATTTCTACATCATAACTGCCTAATCTTTTAACTCTAGAGACTTGAGGTGATATCATTATTCAGGGATGCTAAAAATACCCAAAACTCAAAACTTGCTTGATTTTTAGGCCAAATGAAATTAACTCGAGCTTATTCGATTCAGGTTTTGAGTATAAAGTCGCTTGAAATTCAATTCAATTCAATTCAATTTGAAATTATTGTATAGCATATTTATATTTGATGTAACATAGATAAAATGAAGCTATTGATTCATTGGTTGGGCTTTCATAGCTCGTATAAAAGGTCTAGGTTCAATTCCTCTCCCAAGCTTATATTTTCTATGATTTTGAATTTACTCGTAATAGATTTGAATTGGCTGAAATCAAGCGATTTCAATTTGAGCCAACCCAAGATCGAGTGATTCAAGACGAGATGGATAGAGTCGAACTTAAATTGATTTCAAGTTATGTTCCAATCGATTTGAACCTGATAATTTCGAATACAAGTCAAGAAAATTTTGCTCAAGCTTGACTTGATAACCTTATCTTTTATCTGCATTCTCATTCTTCTATATAATTTAAAATACTTAAAACATATTACACTCGGGTTCTTCATTTCCTTTGGGCCGGAAATCCTAAACTTAAACTTGATGAGGAAGATAGTCCTTTAAAAGGGTACCTCTGACCTCAGATTAATTCCAACTACAAGGATGACAATGAGAACTTTATACACTATAGTAGAAGTAGAGGAAAAAATAAATGCGAACTACGGGCGCCCTCCAAAATTCACTGAAGTGCTCCCTGCACCTTAATGTGAACATTTATGAAAGACTTATCTTGCATTTGGCTTCATCCTTCATAGACGTCATGCATTTCCAACGATGTGATGTAGGAAAAAATGCAAACCTATAAAGATGCAAAATCTAAAATTTCACCATTCTTTTAATTTAAATTGATTACCATCATGCTAGTTACTAGTGGATGACGAAGAAAAGAGTTTTTATTTTGGGTTTTGTTATAAGGAGGGCGATTGACTTGGAGAAGAAATGAACACGCAATGATGAAGAAAGAACTATTATAATAGAAACGTAGAACTTTTGATAGTAACTTTACTTAGATAAGTTACTTAGATATGCAAAAAAATAGATATTGAAGATGCCTCTTACAAGTAGTCTTTCATCATTAATGTTATCTTTCTTCTTTGGAAGTCCTAATCCAAAGGCTGAATGCTCACGCTCTCAGATATTCCTAGCTTGAATATCGAAGAGCACAAAAAAAAAACAATTCAGCACTCAACAACTTTCATTCAATCATAAGGTGTCTACTAGGGTTTTCGGGACGAATTCACGCCAAACCCAAAACTGACTCACCCTTGACCGATCCAACCCGAACCTGACCCGATTATGCAAACAGGTCATAAATATGAACCCGAACAGGCGAGGTTGGCAAGGTCAAACGTGGGTCACGGGAGCGAGCGCTCGTGTCAGAGCAACACAAGCGCATCAACAAGGCGCAGGGGCAAGGCTGCCAGCGCAACATGGTGCGATGCAATGCAGTGTGGAGAGGGCGAAATGCGCAGGTGCATGCGGGATGTACTAGTCTGCCAGCAAGACGTGATGCGGGCAACCGGGAAGAACGTGCGGGCGAGATGCTTGTCATTTTCAGGTTAGCGGGTTAACCCAGACACGACCCAATTTTTCAAACGTCTCAGAAATTAGAAGCTGAACCCAACCCAATTCCATTTCATGTTTTCGGGTCATGTCATAAATTGACACCCCCAATGTGTACCACACTCAAGTCTTATTGTAAGAGAGGAAAAGGGAATGAATGTTGCATTTAAAAAAAAATGAATGGAATAGAAAAATTATTGGAAAAAAAGAACATAGAAATAAATGCAGCTTTTAAAAAGTTAAGAATAAAGTAAACGAGGCTTACGAAAGAGGAGATAGTAAAAGTTACTTAAGGCCTATGATGTACCAACACTTCTCCTCAAAGAGGAATATAGTAACCGACACGTATCGGATACGAAATGTCCGACACAACTCCAATAGGTGTCGAAAACGACAAAGATATGTTCGATTAAAAAAATATTAAAAATAAATTGGACACACATCCAACACACGTGTCTTAAATCTTTTATAAAAAAAAAATCAATACAATTTCTTGTTTTTAAAATTTTTATTTATTACAAAAATGTAAACTATGGAAAATGCTTAGGATATGAAGGAATTTCTTGGCATACAAAACTTTTTAATATTATTTTAAAGATTAAAAAGATGTCAGATGAGTGGAGAATGAGTGTGTTAATTCCTATTTTTAAGAATAAAGTTGATGCACAAGGTTGTGCCAATTATAGAGGAATTAAGTTAATGTGTCATACTTTAAAACTATGGGAGCGAGTTATGGAGCATATAGGTTGCGGCGTGATACTAATATTTCTCAAAATCAATTTGGATTCATGTCGGGTAGGTCTACTATGGAAGTCATACATTTATTGAGAGGTTTGATGGAGAAATATAGAGAGAATAAGGAGGATCTACATATGATATTTAATGATTTAGAGAAAACATATGATAAAGTTCCTTGAGAAGTGCTATGGAGAGTTCTTGAAAAGAAAGGAGTTAATAATGCTTATATTCAAATAATTAAAGATATGTATGCAGGAGCTATTACTTGTGTTCAAACACATGGTGGTTTGACCAAGTATTTTTCTATTTCGGTTGGATTGCATCAAGGATCAATCTTAAGTCCATATCTTTTTGCTATAGTCATGGATGTTCTCATTAGACATTTGCAAGAGGATGTATCTTAATGTATGCTTTTCGTTGATGACATTATTCTTGTTGATAAAACTAGAGAGGGAGTTGAAGGTAAACTTAAATTATTGAGGTCAACCTTAGAGTCTAAAAGTTTTCGCTTGAGATGATCTAAAACTAAATACATTGAATGTAATTTTAGTAATAATAGACCTAGTGAGGAGATTGTGACTTTGGGTGATCAAGTCACTAATAAGAGCACACGTTTTAGATATATTGGCTCTATTGTTCAGAGTGATGGTGAAATAGATGGGGATATTATCAGCAGAATTCAAGTTGGATGGTTGAAGTAGAGGAATGCATCGGGCTTGTTGTGTGATAGAAAAGTCCCCCTCAAACTTAAGGGAAAATTCTATAAGATGGTGGTGAGACCTGCAATGTTTCATGCTGCCAAATGTTGGCCATTAAAAAAGAAGCATAATACTAAGTTAAGTGTTGCATAGATGAGGATGCTTAGGTGGATGAGTGGTCTTACCCTTAGAGATAGGATACAAAATGAGCATATACATGAAAAGGTTGGACTGTTGGAGTAGCTCCAGTGGAAGATAAGATGGTTTGGTCACATAAAACGGCGGCCTTAAGATGACCCGGTTAGGAAAGTAGAGGTATTAGATTTGACTT
Organism: Dendrobium huoshanense; assembly: GCA_016618105.1. Classification (NCBI taxonomy): domain Eukaryota; kingdom Viridiplantae; phylum Streptophyta; class Magnoliopsida; order Asparagales; family Orchidaceae; genus Dendrobium; species Dendrobium huoshanense. The sequence continues at coordinate 6,309,599 of CM028358.1, read as the reverse complement.
ATGTTAAGAAGGCAGAGGTAGACCTAAAAAGACTTGGTAAAAAAATATTAGAAATGATATTTCTTTATTAGATTTAAACGATAATTGGACTTTTAACAGGACACAATGGAGAAAAAGGATTCATGTAGCCGACCCCACGTAGTGGGACAAAGGCTTGATGTTGTTGTTGTTGTTGTTGTTGTAGAAGAATAGAAATCATCCAAAAAAAGTAGACTAGGCCTTAGGCCTTATAAAGAGTCTCTGCCTACAAGCAATCCATACTAGACATGTGTAACACCCAAAAAACACACATCCATCCCGCACAGACAAGAGAGAGAAAGTTAAAATTATAATCAACATTCAACGCTCACTTAATTTTACAACCCCCACTGAATCTATTAACAACCGATAAAAGACAATAAAATATGAAAATCCCCAAGTAATTACAGGAGATAGGAACCAAGAGTGCAAGCAGTGCATTACTGCAGTGTTTGGACCAGAAAGTAAGATAACATATTTGAGTAATGGGCAAGGCTAAATGGTAACCCAACGAAGAAAAAGCCATAGACGTAACACAATATAAAGAGTTGGAGACGATCATAGCTGAGACGTTAGAGGAAACCAACAAAAAATCAACAACAACGTGATACAGTTATGAAGCAGCTAGAAAGGCAATAAGGAAATCCAATAAGAAGTACAAATTAGCGAAGAGGTGGGGTACATAAAGTAGCGGGAAAGGCAATCCAAAAACAGCACCTTGCAAAACAATTCTTCCTGCGGCAAAACTTCAGTACGTCATGTATGTATATTGGAACTCCAAAGGTAAAGAGTTAGACTTGACATGCTTTCAAAGGACTTGAGAAGAAATCACATTCATACAGGATCCAACTTCATAGGCTTGTTTCACACAAAATAACAAAAAGAAGATACAATACAATGATATAACTCATAGATCATCATTTTTTATGTTTTCGAATATAATTTCATATTTCCATCAAAGTTAATTGAATTTGATATCTGAGAAATGATCAAACATCAAGTACATCAAAAAGCCGATGATGAATTTTTTAAGATGTAACTACATCCTTAAATACTTTATGAACGTGATGTCTTAAAAATATAATCATAGCAAGAAACATAGGTTGTTTAATACTTCACAGGTTGTTTGATATCATAGAGAATAAACATTTGTGAATTCTTCCTATATGATTATACAACCTATGAATTCAGAGGAAATAAGCATTTGATACTTTGTTAAAAAAAGAATAGTTTAAGCATTATAAAAATTTTACTTGCCTGATTTTTTTTTTTTCCATTTTAACTTGGTTTGAGAGGGAAAGATTCATATAAAGGAGAGTCCTTCTGTTTTATTTCTTTTCTTTGCATTTTTACCTCCTAATAAATAGAAAAAGTTTGCTTCCTTTCTGATACCTTAATATTGTCTATAAAATTATAATTCACAATCAAAGTGTAAGAAAAAAATATAACTGACCTTCTCCCCCCTGAGAGCGATTTAAAGCTGCAGAAACTTCCTGTCTAACTGAACGTTGAAGCTCCAACTGCATATCCATGCATGCCTCCAGCATTCTCTGCATGTTACTCATCCCTTGCTGAAGTCTCACCAATTCAGCTCTTAGATCATTAATGGCATCCCATTCCTGCAATACAAAATAGCTCATCACTTGGCACAGATAATGAGACCAACATAAAAAAGAGTAGGGTTTGAAAAAATAAATAAATAATACTTCACATTTCGAATAAAAGCAGCAGAATATTGCATTGGGATCATGTTGAAACAAAATTGAAGCATAAAGGTTTTACAAACCAAACATGCAGATTAGAAAAAAAAAAAACATAAGGCAAGATGACGGTAAAAAAAAAAAAAATTCAAGTTTGCAGTTTCAAATATTCATAAAAGTTTGTATGGGCAATATAGGATAATTGAATTCGGGGTTGATGCAGCATAGAAGTGTCAATAAAACGCACAATATCAGTTCGATGCATGTTCCGTCTGCTCCAGCTATTACGATAGAGTACAGAATGCCAAATTGGCTGCCTTGGCGGTGCAGGTGGAGGTGGTATGACAACGGGAGGCCTGACAGTATTATCTTCTCGATCATCTCTAGGATCTTCCCTCTGCTGTTCCATATCTTCCCTCTGCTGGTCCATATCTTCTGTGGATTCAAGAGTTGAAGTTCGCTGTAAATCCCAATCAAGTAGAGCACGACCTTGTCGCTCGACATATGACCGTATCAACCGGTCCAAACTGTCCCGAAACCCACTATGGAGAAGATTTGAGACACTTCTCCTACAAAATAAGAAAAATAACTTCAGTTCATTGTAGGTTCCATTAACACAATACATGTATGGATTAATTATAATTTCTTCATTATACATGAAAGGGCATATACCTGCTTAGAAGTTCCCGAAGTTCCAAACTGTGAACATTTTCATCATCAGATTGAACAAATCTATTAACACTACTAGTGGGAACATCAAACTGATTTCTTGAAGGATGAGAAGGTTCATCTAGCCAGTTCTCCACAGTCGCTTGTGAATCATTATCACGCCAATCATCTGAATCTGGTAGATGAGCATCCGCAGCATCTTCAGGTGTTCTGTGAAACCAGTCCTGGTCTGTATTTTCATGCCAGTTACTATCAGATTCTTCTGCCTCATCATGCCACTCACTCAAGCCACCTTCAGTAGACTGCTGCCACTCCCTTCTACCATGCTCTAAGGATTCATCAGGCCAAAGTTCAGCTTGATTAGCAGATTCTTGCCACTCCATGTCATCAAGAGGTCTATTGCTTTCTAACTGAGCTGAATCTGACAGTTGATTTTCATTGGTCTCGGTTCTGGATTCAGATTGATTATGGTTGTAATTTGACTGCTGCACTGCATTTGTTGAATGTAAACGATCACTCCTGGAATCACTAACACTAGTACTAGAAAGATTGTCAACTTGACTATTACGCTGACCAACATCAATGCCCTGCGGCCTGAAGTGAAATCCGTCCCTAGAGTAACAGTTTGCAGCAACCAATTTAGTTATCAAAAATACTAACAAGAAGATTATAACATAGCGAGCATGAGCATACTTTATCCCATAAAAAGAAGATAAATGAGACTAAAACAAAGGCCTGGTATCAGTCAGTTGTTAGAAAAGGCAAGAAAAAATAGCATCGTCCACAATATTATTGGAGACAATTTAAAGAAAGAAAACATGAAACGCACCATCCAAACTATTTAAAGCTTTTCAGAGTTAAATGCGTCAGCAAAATAAAAATAATCAACTCCAACAACATCATGAAAAACAACTAACTAAAATTGGTTGAAAAAACTTTATATATGGTGATGTTTTCAATGGCAAAGCGCAATGCGATGCGCATCAGCTACCAATGTGCAAAGCGCATAGAGAAGCGATGTTTATTTACCTAGATCACTCATACCATTCAAGTCATTTATTTAATTACCATAGAGATCTATAAAACCCAAAAAAATGAAATAAAATAATAATCTAAAAAAAATATTGATAACATCTCAAATATACAAACGATGTTATACAGGAATTGAATATAAAGCTCAAATATGAAATAATACAAACTATATATATATATACAAACGAATCTAAACAAACTTTAAAAAAAAAACAATGACTCGTTTATTCAATTAAATATACAACTCAAATACAATCAAATTAAAGCATATCTATAAAAAAATTAATAAATATATTATATAGTATATCTAGGGAACACTGTCATTGCTAAGTCCCAAGTCATGTATGAGAAAAGTGGAGGGTAGTTTTAGGTAGTCGGTAGCTAGCATAAAACTTGTCAAATAATCATGTCATGAATCATTTAATACATTGTGTTAATGTTAGAGCGTTTTCTGGAAGAGACACGCTGTATGGCCTAAATACAGTGAAAAGTGTGCAAGGGCCGCTGCATCGGCGCCCAGATGCAGTGGCAAGGGTCCCACATCATGGATGGATGTGGGCAAAGAAGCAAGTCCATGAAACTAAAATTAGGTTAGGATCATGGAATGTAGGTTCCCTTATAGAGAAATTAATGGAATTAATTGATATTATGATTCATAGGAAGATAAATATTCTATACATTCAAGAAACAAAATAGGTAGGAGAGAAGGCTAAGAAGATTGATAATTTAGGGTTTAAACTTTGGTATTCTGATATGAGTTATGCTAGAAATGGTGTATATGTGATTATAGATAAGAGTTTGAAAATAATGTTGTAAAAATTGATAAAATTAGATATAGAATTATAGTTATGAAGATTGTTATTGATGATAAGATTATTAATATTATAAGTGCATTTGCTCCTCAAGCAGGTTTGAATATGTGCTTAAAATTAAAATTTTAAAATGATTTAGAAAAATTAATACAAAAGATACCTCTTGAAGAAATATTTTTATTAGGGAATATTTAAATTGACATATTGGTAGAGAGGCAAAGGATTTTAAAAGCATTTATGATGGCTATGATTTAAAGCGACTAATGAAGGTGGTAAGACTATTAGATTTTGCTCTAGCTTATGATTTTATTATTGTTAATACCTTGTTTAAGAAAAGATATGAACATCTCATCACTTATAAGAATGGATATAGTAAAACTCATATTGATTATTTTTCTTTTAAGAAAAATAGATTTTTTAGATTACAGAGAATGTAAAGTTATTCCGAGTGAAAGTCAATGTAACTAACACCACTTATTGATTTTGGACTTCAAGATGAAAGGGCAGAGTATGAAAAATTTAGTAAATCGTTGTTCTAGGATTAGATTGTGGCATTTAAAGAACTCTAATAAAAATATCTTTGAGGGTAAGATTCAAAATCTTAAGATTTTATCGGTGCATGAGGAAGCTAATTTTATGTGAGAAATGGTAGCTTGTAATATTAATAATGTTGTAAAGGATGTGTTTGGAGTATCAAAAGGAAAAGCTTTTAATAGTAAAAGTATTGATAGTGGAATCAAAATGTGCAAGAAATGATCAAAAATAAGAAGATCTATTATAAAAATTAATTTAGATATAAAAATTCTAAAATTTTGTAAAAGATATAAAGTTGTCCGCAAGGAGTCTAAGAAAATATTCTGCGATGCAAAGATTTTAGATTTTAATGATTTATATAATAGATTAATTACTAAAGAAGACAAAAGATATATGTATAAGCTAGCCAAACAATGAGATTGGAGTACTAAGGATCTAGTTCAAGTGAAGTGCATGAAGGATGAAGATCAAAAAGTAGTTTTTTAGAAGAAGATATTCAACAAAGGTGGATGAAATATTTTGCTAAGCTTTTCAATGAAGATAGTGAAAATACGATTGACTTTAGTGACCTTAACACTCAAAATGAAAATAGAGATTTTTATTTTTATCCGCATATTACTAAAATAGAAGTTATAGAGGCTTTAAAGAAAATGAAGAGTGGGAAAACTATTGGACCTGATGATATTCCAATAGAGGTGTGGAAAAGCTTAGGAGATGCAGGAATTTCTTGGCTTACTAAACTTTTTAATATTATTTTGAAGACAAAAGATGTCAAATGTGTGGAGAATGAGTGTGTTGATTCCTCTCTTTAAGAATAAAGGTGATGCACAAGATTGTGCAAATTATAGAGGAATTAAGTTGATGTGTCATACTTTAAAATTATGGGGGAGAGTTATGGAGCATAGGTTACGATGTGATACTAATGTTTCTCAAAATCAATTTGGATTCATGACGGATAGGTCTACTATGGAAGTCATACATTTATTGAGAGGTTTGATGGAGAAGTATAGAGAGAAAAATGAAGATCTTCATATGATATTTACTTATTCAGAGAAGGCATATGATAAAGTTTCAAGAGATGTGCTATGAAGAGTTCTAGAAAAGAAAGGGGTTAATAATGCTTATATTCAAATCACTAGGGATATGTATGATGGAAATGTTACTTGTGTTCAAACACAAGATGGTTTGACCAAGTATTTTCCAATTTCAGTTGGATTACATCATGGATTAGCCTTAAGCTCATATCTTTTTGCTTTAGTCATAGATGTTTCTATCAGAGATTTGCAAGAGGATGTTCCCTGATGCATGCTTTTTGCTGATGATATTCTTCTTGTTGATAAGACTTAAGAGGGAGTTGAAGGTAAACTTGAATTATGGAGGTCAACCTTAGAGTTTAAAGGTTTTCGTTTAAGTAGATCTAAAACTGAATACACATAGTATAATTTTAATAGTAATATATATAATAGGGTTTTGTGACTTTGAGTGATTAAGGCATTAATAAAAGTACACATTTTAAATATCTTGGGTCTATTGTTCAGAGTGATGGTGAAATAGATGGGAAGATTATTATTCAAGTTGCAAGGATGAAGTGGAGGAATGCATCGAGCTTATTGTGTGATAGAAAAGTACCACTCAAACTTCAGGAAAAATTCTATAAGATGGTGGTTAGACCTGCAATACTTTATGGCACATAATGTTGGTCATTAAAAAAAAGCATAATATTAAGTTAAGTGTTGCAGAGATGAGGATGCTCAGGTGGACGAGTGGCTTTACTTGGAGACAATATATGAAATGAGCATATACGTGAAAAGGTTAGAGTAGCTCCATTAGTAGATAAGATTAGAGAGTCGCCTTAGATGGTTCAAATAAAATGGCAGCCTCCGATGACCCAGTTATGAGAGTAAATGTATTAGATTTTACCTATATTAAGAGAGATAAATGTAGACCTAAAAAGACTCGGTTAGAAAATATTAGAAAATATCTTTCTTTAATAAATCTAAATGAGAATTTGACTCTTAACCAGACAAAATGGAGAAAAAGGATTCATGTAGTTGACCCCACGTAGTGGGATAAAGACTTGATGTTGTTTTTTTTTTTTTTTTGTATTATAATATATTATATATAAAAGGGAGAAATGCCGATTTGAGCAATGATCTACTATGATGGAGACAAAGTAAAAGGTAAAGTCGAGCATTAGTCTTTGCAACAGAAGCGGAGGCGAACGCAACGTAGGAGTCGAGCATCCATCTTCTTTGAAGGCGAAGGCTGAGTCGAAGTCGAGCATCGATGAGGAAGAGGAAGAGGATGTGTTGTTGTTGTGTCAAATCTTTTGCGTATTTGTAACCTTTGATGGAGACAAAGATGACCGAAATGAAAAATAAATAAAAAGCACACAAGCGAGTGTTTATCATACAAGCTAGTGTTGTTGCTACAAGAAATTTGATATAGGTTGACAATAAACATAAACTTAAAGAATGAAAAATGTAACTCATCGATTGTTGGGATCATTAAGAAATACAAATATAGTGATAATAGTGTGTTTCAATATTTTATGAATTTTACTGATCATTTAGTCCAACATTATTTTTTCATATATTAAATTAAAGACTGATGTTTCATTAAAAATAGCTAGAAAATAAGTATGAATTAAGCTACAATTCACCAAAAAAAATAAATGAGACAATGAATATAGCTTGGGAGTTTTAAAATTAACATAATTATCCACTTGTCAGGACAATTGTAAATGTTCATTAATATTTCTAAGAAAATCATTAAAAGTTCATATAAATTAAATCATTAAAAGCTCACATAAGCACGGGCAAGCACAAATATCATGTATGGTCAAACTTAATCTTATTAAAGAAACTGTATTTTATAAATATTTTGTAAATGAGGATTACATGAAGCAAAAGAATCATGATTACAGCATGATTCCACATCTAATTTCATTAAATTTAAATATGCGCAGGAGTTTATATTAGGATATGAAACTAAAATTAAGCAAGAGCAGAATCTGAATTCTAAACTGAATTCAACTTTAAGATCATTTCTGAACAAAAATCTCAATTAAAATATGAAAATATCCATGATTTTAAAACATAACAAATTGCATGGATGCTAAAATTGATAAATCATTTTTGCAATCTGATAATGTATCACCTGATGAAGCCTCAACCAAAATTATGTCTATATCTACGAATCAAATTATTAAAATTATCATACGGAGAAGGTCAAATTGTGTCTACATATCAAAAGACTTACCAATGATAATTGCCTTCAAAAAACTTAACAAAAATTAAATTTTCATCCATATGATTAATCCAGAGATGCAAAATTTATCAAATTAATATTTACACCATTGCGTTATTTTTATTTAAGGAGACTATCCTTACATTTGATAAACACATCATACTATCTAGTTCGTTAATTATGAGAAAAAAAATTTATAAAACCTAATAAATATAATTTTTAATTTTCTCCATATTTCCTTCTTGTAATAATTAGTCATATTGAATTCATAAGAAAGAATATAAGTGGTTTAGCATTATTTATCAATCATACGCATGAATTGCATGAAAATATTTCACAGGAAAAAATAAAATTCCAACCAGTTGAAAAGATAATAATTCATTTAATTCAAAGTTTCTTGTAGAAAGTCTTAAAATTTTACAACTAGAAAAATGACTCCATATAAAGTCCTGAAAGAATACAATCATGGTATTAGTCTAACTTATAAAATATCCATTGATGCCTTAGATTATTCTCTTTCTTCACCTCCTCTGAATTTCACATCAAATGCGTCATCAAAATATGCTCTAATTATCATACGGATCTTGTTCTTGAAGCTATTATTGTGTCATCATTGATGCTGAATGCCAAAATACCTTTTAAAGTGAAAGGATGGATCTACATGAAATAATTCATGAATTTCTCAACAGCTACGACAATTATGCTCAAATCTACTTGCTAATACCAACTAAACAATTCATCCATCCAAAGTTTTTCAACCAAGAGACTTGTGCATGTAATTTTCCGCTACCAGATCCAGATTTTCCTTTGTCATACCACTTCCTGTGATTGGCTTATGGCATTATGTCTGGCTTTTGTTATGATACTTTAAAATGTAGTCCTTCAACAACAGTTGTAATCATCCTCCACTTGCATGATGTTTAACATCCAATTGGTTCGTGATTATCGATTTTCTTGGGAACTAATGCAAACTTGCAATCATTTGGGTGATGTTGTGATCGAGCCTTAAGCAGCTGACTTCATGCTATCAAAATTTTCTGATAGCCAACCTACACGAATTTTAGAGGTGGTTTTTTTTTTCTTCTTTTTTTGTATATGGAGAAGGAGATTTTTATTATAAACAAGGGTGCCCCTTATGCTTGCAGAAAACTCAATCATTTATTCTGAACGAAGTTCTAGTAAGATGTATGATTCATTTTTTTACTACCAAAGGTCAAATCTTTGACCGAGTTAGACCTAAAGATTTCTGGAAGAGGTTATCTACTTGTTACAAGTTTGAGACTTAACTGTTGAGATATCAGTGACTTCTTTTCTTCTACTTTTACTTATCACTGGAAATTTTATTATTGGATTGATTGTGTTATTGAATTTATTAAAACTTGATGAAAATTGAGTTTCATCAAGTGCGTTGACTTCAACTAATTGTGTGATTTTGTTAGTTCTGAATTTCTAAGCATTATTTTTAACAGGAGACTATTAACTTATCATATGAATCGAGTCTAATCATAGTTTCAGTTTTCATCAAAACTAATGAATGGTAGTTAAAATTAAGAGTTTGTGTAACCTGTGAAATTTTATGTTTGTTGCATGATATCTTACATCTCATAATAAATATGCATTAAAGATCCCAACCCTACGATGTAAGACCCGGCTGTTTTGGACCTTAGACATAAGACATCCTACTAATTGCTAGTTCTAAAACAAAATTTCTGAAAGCCTTCCCTCCATCAACTAACAGAAGAATCTTCACTCGCTTATCAAACTGCTATTCATGCGGTAATCTAGTTTGCATCAGCAACAATGGTAAGTCCTTAAGACCATAACTTTAATGCTTCAACCATATGCAGCTTTATTTTGAGTGTAACAAAATACGTTGTAACCCAAGGTTAGCCGTGCAAAGTGAGATATCCAAGGAGAAATTTCTGCTAAATAGCTAAAAGAAATCTTCATCAAAGATCATGATACCAATCGAACCTACTTATGATCGTGCTGCTAGAAAATGATAGATGCCTAAAGGATATACGAGCCAAAAAGCAACTCCCAGTATTCATAGGAAGTATTGATTGAATATTATAATAGTATTTTATTGCTCATAACCGCAGATAAGGTACATTAATAAACAATATTTGCATGGAATCACGCATTGCTCTAAAAATGCAGCTTCTTCACAATCCAAGGAAGTCCCATCAGAGAGGGAAGCAAGCTTGCCAAATGACTTGTTTTCTCAATGCTTCCCAGCTGATTTTCAATCCTTCCTAAAGGTTGCATGGTCCTACTAAGGCAGCTTAGAGCCAAAAAGCTAGGCCTGCCCACTTCAATACACACTCAAGCGAGGGAATTTAGCAGATTGATTGGCCCAATTGGTCAAGCATTTCATATAAAAACAATTACCAGGGATCTCAATCACTTCTAGCAGTCAGCAAAAACGTCAAAGGTCTAAAGCTTCAGTGGTCGGCAAATCAAAGAAACTAAAAATTTTTAATCAGGGTTTTTGTAGATGGTAAAAAAGAAAGATCAAGAAGCAAACAAATACTAGGGATTCGCAGTTTCAGCCTTTGAGATGGGTTTTGGCAGAACCGGCAGCATGCAAAATAATGATCTAGTATTCCGTGTCTTATTCTTTGTTTTGTTCTGACAGTTTAAATTCCTCCTTTTCAATATCCCCATTCTCAATAGATAATCAATATTTTATCGGTTTTCACCTCTATTGGAGATTATTAAGTGACTAGAAATGCTTAACCTAACTTACAATATGAAAATTTTAAATTAAAAAAAAAAACAACAACAAAGAACCTACATAATGCTTAAATGTCAAGCCGGGGGTTTGTACCATCCTTTTTCTTTCCTATTAAATATTGAAATCAACTAGTCGGGATAAGGTTGACCATAATGAAAAAATGGAAATCAAGCCACTTAGTATTCAACACTCACCTAGAATTGTAGGAAATGAAACTTGATAACAAAAAGTTTGATCAAGCTATAAATATCTCTATTAAGGGAATAAAATAATAGCTAAATTGATTTATCACTTAAAAGGTTGAACAGATAAACATGATAATTAAATATAAAAGCCAAACATCTGATGCCAATCACACCTAGCCAAATTTAATACATATCAAACTAAAAGGCTCCTAGATTAATGCAAAAATATCATGCTTCAGTCAAACTGTACCTTAAACCTGAGACTGGATGCCCTTGTCTTAGCTGACCTAACTCTCTTGCTGCAACAGAGATTGGTCTTCCATCCTCAGCGGTGGTACTTCCATTTCTTAAGAATCTTCCTCTGAGTAATGACTGAAGATCATTCTCATTAGATTGACATGCAAGAGCAGTTAAAAGCAAACCTAATACCTTTGTTCAAATATATTCGTGAGAATGAAGTTGCTTTTCTTATAAAAATACGGTTAAAAAATTGAGATAAATTAAAGGATGTGAAATAAAGAAAATGGAAACTACGGGGAATTACTAGTTTTATGATCTTCAAATTTTAGAATGAAAAAATAGAGTATCAGAATATTTATGCAAGGAAAGCACCCTGGAAAGAGTACAAGACCAATAATTAAAAATAGGAGCATGACACCTTAATGAATTTTAAAGAATCAAGGAGAATAAATAAAGTTGAGGTTTCACTTCAGCAAACCAAGTTGCACTACAATGCTAAATCAATATGATAAATCCATTAATAGCGCAATAAAATAACTAAAACTCATCCATGGAAGCAATTACTTCCATTTCAGCATTAAATTTAACCTCAGTGTAAGTTCAAAGAATAATATAACCGTTTGATTAGTTATTTTTTAGACCACAACTATGTTGTCGGGACATTATAGTTGCCAAGTCCTAGCTCAGAAAAATCAGCCCAAAAATTTAAAAAGTTACGTGAAGAAAATAGCATTAATTAGTTGAATAAGTCAAACGGGGAAATTAAATTTTGAGCAGCATAAATATATTCAGAAAGAAAAGAAGAAATCTAGAAAGAATGGAAAGTAAGAAACATGGAAACATTTTGTTGTCAAGTGAAATATAAATATTAGAAAATTAACCTAACCACGACAAAGAAAACCTCATTCATTAAATATCAAAAACATGGCATGTTATTACAATTTGAGCTTTTCCTTTATTCTTCCTCAAAAGTTAAGAAAATATCTGATGTGAAACCACAAAGGATCCAGGAATTGAATGCAAAGATTAATAACTAATTGTCATACAATTATAGCTTTAATCTTAATGTTTTCGCTCAAAGAAGTTCAAAGAGATTCTTAGATGAAAATGATGAGCTGGCAATTGTTCACTAACTAGATTTAAAAGAGTACTTCCAATTTCCAAAATAACAACAAATTTAAAAGTAAAGAAATGACTATGTCAACATAAATCCGTGGGTTAACAAAGAGATGTGTTCACCTTGGATTCCAGTATTCCCTCTCTCTCAAGCTGATAGGGTTCGGCGGAGGAGCGAAATCAACACACCTAGTGATGCCACCAAGAGAAGGTAGAAACCTCGGGTAGTAGCCATTGGGTCGGTAGCCAAAGTAGGAGATGTAGGTGGATAAGCGCCAATTAACCAACGTCCGGGACAGATGTGTTCTTTAATTGAGAACGTTAATTGATATAGGATGCGATCCACATATTCTTCCACCGAGTTGTCGACGTCCAAATTCAAGTCGAAGAAAGTGGATCGGATGATGTCGGTCCGCCCGTGGGAGTCTTTAACGAACCCGTGATCATTATCCGGATCGGACCTTCATACTTGCTTTGAGTGAAGTAGAGGAGGATAGAGGAGGAAGAAAGAGAGAGGGGTGGCGGTTTGGGGAAGAGAGGTTGGCCGTGGGTGAGAGGGAGGGGATGGGCCGGTTTTGGAGAGGGGGTGAGTGGGTTTAGTTGGATATTAGGTTGAGTGGAAAAATCTGAAATTAATTTCAGATTTTTCCTAACTTAGGTGGAGTAATGGGATTTCAAATTTTGAATTTGAAACTATGGTCTTGAGAGGGAAAGTTGGGATTAATTGGGCTTTAATGGGATCCTTGATTTAAGCTCCAATTATGGGAGTTAATGAGGGGGGTTATGTTAGAGAGAGGCAGCGTGAGCAAAATAGGGAAGGGGGGGCCGGCGGCATCTAGTAAGAGGGAGAGATTGTGGGGGAATATTTAATGCTTCCTAAATGAGTTAGCTAATTAAGGAATAAGAATATTAAATCACATCTAATTTAAATTTAAATTAGAATTAGATTTAAAAATTTTCCATAATTAGAAATAGCATATAAGGCAAGTATTGAATGGGGGTTTTGAATTTTTAAATTCAAAATTCATGGAGGCTTGGGGAGAGGTCGGCGGCTAGAGGGGCCAAAGGGGGAGGCTGTCAGCTATGTTGGGTGGCCGGCGGATGGCTAGATTAAGTTGGTCGGCGGTGGGGAATGAGGGGTTTCGGGTATGGGGGAAATTAAGGGGGAGGGTGGCGGTAGGGAGGAGAAAGAGGAGTATGAAGTAGATAAATCAAAGACTAACCGAGAGCTCAGAATCTACAGGCGGCTGTAGGGTATTGCATATCCCTCTCCTAGGGTTATCTCCACTCAAGAGCTCACAACTTAAGACAAAGAAAAATCAAAAATTTTACTCAAAAATCATCATCCCAATACAATGCAAGAGGACTCCTATAAATAGGCCAAAACGAAAGAAAAACCGAAAAGACTAAAGTGCCCTCAGGCTACAACATAGACTCAAATAAGGGTAAAATGGGAAAACTCAAATGCAACATAATATATAAAATAAAAAATACATCAAAAATACAAAACTTTGAATCGTAGCCATCGATCTACGATTCTTCCGACGATACACAAGTCTGAATATCTGGCAGATGTCTTCATCAATATCTCATCGCAAATCATACAAGATGCTTTAATAGTATATGTGCATATGCACATGTGAAAGGATCCCAAGTTTACTTTAATGTCAAATACCCACTAAACATCACAAACATAGTTTCTAATAATAGAATGCTAGAATTTAAGCAATAACTGATAAAGTATATTGTTGGAAAATGCTCACATAAGGAATTTCTACACGCAAAGATTGATTTTTTCCAATTAAAAACCTACACTAACAGTAATGAACTTTTGTGCTATGATTATAAAAATATGATTCATGACCTTTTTGCATTCCCTAGACTTTTCATCTCTTATATAATCTTCTTATATTCTCTTGAAAGTTGTACTAAACAAAAGAAGAGAAAATTTATATTTTAATATAAGCAAATGCATGTGGAGATTGACACAACTATAACTCAAGGAACATAAACTCGCAGAAAAAAGGGTGTACTGAAATTATTAGTGCCCAAATAGAAATCTGAGGACCGTAAAAGAGGATCCTCAACAAAAGCATGATCGACTTATGCTATATGGACCCTAGCAGTTGGGTGCATGTGGCCTTATCAAACAAGTCAAATGCAACAAAATAAAACTTGTAAGATGGCAATGTACTTAAACATAAATGAAACTGTGTATAAGAATGGGTTTGCAAGTAGAACTATTGATAAATGTCAATGAATTTTTGCCTGATATCATGTAGGCAAAACCTCGTAGAGGCGATATGTGCAAAAAATGGAAATGAGGGGAAACAGTATGGTCAAAATAGAAAAGATGAAGTTAGAGATGAGAAAACCAAAAACTCAGAAAAAATGTTCGCTCAAGATGGCATAATTCAAATTCTAAATCAATAGAATGGGTATGCTCTGATTTTGCATTGGGATGGATGCATTGCAAAGAGGTTGTACCCTGATGTATGCTTTTTGCTGATGCTATTTTTCTTGTAGATAAAACCAGAGAGGGAGTTGAGGGCAGATTTGAATTATGGAGGTCAACCTCAAGAGTCCAAAGATTTTTGTTTGAGTATATCTAAAACTGAATATATAGTGTAATTTTAGTAGTAATAGATCCAATAGGCACTTCAGTACCAAATTCAAAGCTTTTTTGCATTCTCACCCCGAATGGAAAACCTATGGTCCTACACGATATTCTAGCGAGCCACCCCAATCCCACTTTCATTTAATTTGGTAACGGCATTTCTGTGGCACCCACAATGAAGCAGAGTCTCGCCACCACTGGAATTGTCTTCAGTTATGTGGTTAACAACAGTCACGATACAAAATGGTTCTACTTCTGCATGGTGTTCCTAAAATGCTCATTCTCCATAAACTCTATAACATAATTGCAAACTTGTACAACTCCATGACATCGAGACTCGTCTTCGTCCCTGCCGTACGCGGCACACTTGTACTTGGCTCCGACAACATCATCACTAAGAAGCTGATGTTGTTCCTCAACCGTTGTCATCCGGCATCTAAGGAATTTTTAACATGCAGCAAACAAGGGTAATAGGGGTGGAAGATTTGAGCTATTAGGAGTTTTAGGTGTTATATAAGTAAATGTGAATTCTTAGTTATTAGAACTGTAAATAAAGATGCATAAAATGGTATGCATATAAATCCCCAAAAAAATTAAAAAAACGAATGAAAGGGGAACTAAAAAATGATCAGCTCACTGACCTGAATCCTACTTCGGTGAGCAAATCCCGAAACAGCTCTCGCCTCTGATAATCCTTGAATCTCCCTTTGCCTCTCCCTGGCCATCCTCATTATTAGATCAAGGCGAGCCTGCCTTCCACGTATCCTTAGAGAGGCCCTCCTCACATGCTCCACCTGCCCATCATGATGATCGATCGCTGAACCATCACGATTCGAATTTGGATCAGGCCCCTCCCTCCTGCTTGCTCGAGGGTCTCTTTGTTGGCTAGACATCTGGACCCATTCCCTCACCAACCTCACCCTTTCCCTTTCATTCTCACCAAGCCATTCCGATCTTGGGCTCTCATTTCTTGGTGACAAGTCCGGAGCCGACGATTCCCTTATCCTTTCCTCAGCCATCCAACCCCGAACTATCTGTCTCACCCTCTCCCTCTCACCATCTCCAGGATCCGGAGACTGCTCCCTGCTAGAGCTTCTATCAGCATCATCATCGACATTATCCTCTTCGTTACTTGGTCCCAGAGGTTCCCGATCCCACTGGTTATAGCCGTTATCGTCGCTTTCAGTAGCCGCTCTTCTCTCTGACCGAACCCTAACACCGGAAGCGCTGCTTCTCCTCTCCCTCGCACCGGACATGTCCTCCAGCTCCCGCCACCTCTGCAGTATCGCCGAAGCCCTAGCAGCAACCGGCCGCTCCACCGACGAAGGAGAGCGTCGGGACTCCCTGAGAAAAGAGGAATCCAACGTAGAGACCGTGTGTAGCCCCGCAAGCGCCATAAGCTCGGACTCGCGGTTCCGCCGCTCGATGTTGGTGATCATTTCCTCGGCGTGGCGTGCGACCCATCTGCTCAAGATCCGAGAGTGCCTCCGGGCAGCAGCAGACGATTCAGCGATGTCATCTCCCTCTAGAGCGGAACGCCGGCGCCGGCGAGCGACCAAGTCGGGGGCGTCATCTTCGGCCAGATCGTCATCTTCCACATCGGCGCCGCCGCGGTTCGAACTGCAGCTGCTAACGCATCCATCCAGGCTACCGCGGACCACGAAATCGAAGTCAGCGTCCTCCCTCTTGTGCCGGAAATCGGGCATTTCTTGCGTTTCTTCCCCGGATCAGTAGGATCTTTCGTACCCCTAAACCTACATGATCTCCGATTTCTTGCTCGCCGACGGGCTACGGCGAACACACAATCAGAAAATCGAGCAACGGAGATCCAATAGAATTGCGCAGTAGAAGAAGAACGATATTTTTCTTCCCTTTCCTCAGATTTGGTGCGCTTCTTTTTGTATTTTATGGAAGAAAGCGAAAAGAAAGGGACGCATAGCCGATCCGAAGCGTAGGGATGCAGAAAATAGAGAGTAATGAGCCGAGGGCGGATACGAAGAGTGGTGAGAGAAATATTGGTAATTTTACGCCGAATTTTGTGTGTTTAAAGTGGCCAACCACCAAAAGATCGCCGAGAAGTAGTTCACCGGAAGGGTACGCATGGGAAGAATTGGGTGTGAGAATATAAGGATAAGAGACTTGACCCTTTGCTTATGTCCAGGTCATCTTCATTGGATGCTGCCACGTGGAATTGTCTCTTTGGGCATCCGACGTGCGTTACGTTTTGGGAGAAATCCCACGGCGGTTCATCACGAGGTTGGTATCGGCCTAACGTGGACGGTTGTGATTAGAGAAGGCTCCACGTGGTGACCGACGAATTCAATTAGGTCGGCATCTCTCACGGGAACATTAGTGTGGTTTGATTGAATGAAAAGAATGAGATTTAAAACTAAATTAAATCTTTTTTTTTTTTGTTAAATTAAAGTTTTCATGGTCAAGCAACAAAGTGAGATATATATATATATATATATATATATATATATATACCGCATGGCTTACCAACGTCATTCCGACACACATTACCTCCTCTCTTATTGCTCCAATAACCTTGGAAGAGATTAAAAAGATTGTTTTTGCTAGCAACACCAACACAGCTCCCGGCCCAGATGATTTTACTTTTCATTTTTACATAGCAACTTGGAACGTCATCCATAACCTACTTTTCAAAGCTGTTTCCTCTTTCTTCAGCACCGACTATATGCCTAATCAGGTGAAAGCAACAGCCATTGCACTTATTCCTAAACAACCCCATGCTACAAATGTCAAAGATTATAGACCTATAGCCCTTTGCAATGTTATCTACAAAATCATTGCCAAAAATCTTGCTAATAGGATGAAGCTTGTGATGCCCATCATCATCAATCCTAGCCAAGGTGGCGTCATACATAAAAGGATCATTTCTGATAACATCTTTTGGCTGCTGATATTATTGGTTGTTTCAACCTCAATGTCAAGCATAAATTTCTTTGTGCTAAATTTGACATCACCAAAGCTTTTGACATGGTCTCTAGAGATTTTCTTTACAAGCGCTTAGAAGCAAAAGGGTTTCCTAAACTGTTTATTGACTGGATCAAAGCTTGCACAACCAACGTCCACTTCTCTATCTGCATCAACGGGGTGCTAGAAGGTTATTTCAATTCCACATCCGGTATAAGACAAGGGTGCCCACTCTCCCCTTATCTTTTCAGTATCATTATGGATGGTCTATCTTCTCTTATGGACCTTGCGACTTCAAACAACAATCTTATTGCTATCCAAGCTGGAAATTGCATGGTTTCTCATCTCATGTTTGCTGATGACCTTCTTGTGTTTGGCTTGGCTACTCAAAGGAATGCTCATACAATCAATTCTATTCTCAAGGACTTTGAGGTTGTTTATGGGCTCAAAGTTAATCATATGAAAAGTTCTATTTTGCTGTCTAATAACACTCTGGGCGCTGTGGACATTTGCAATATTCTGAACATTAAACAATCTTTTACCCCTATTAAATACCTGGGCTTACCAATCTTTTACAAAAAACTGAAGTTTAGTGATTTTCAGCCCTTGATTCAAAAAATCACTACAAAGCTTGAAGGTTGGAAGGTCAAAACATTATCCTTAGCTGGTAGAATTCAATTTATCAAATTTACGATAGCTAATACTTTGTCTTATTGGATACGAGGGTCTATTATACCTAAGCGTTGCTGCAAATTTATAGCTAGGCTCTGTTCCAGGTTTACCTTTTACGGTAAGATCAATGACATGAAGCTTACTATTGTTTCTTGGAAAAATACTTGCTGGCCAAAGATCAATGGAGGTCTGGGTATCCCTTCTATTGAGTCTCTTAACCATAGTCATACATGCTCTATTACTTGGAGATTCTTAAATGAAAATTCTCTCTTGTTCTCTTGGTGGAGAGTCAGATTTCAATCTCTGTGGAAGCCTACGACCAATAAAAAAGCTTTTTACTGGAATCTTATGAGTGCTAAAGCTAAAGAAATTCAAAGTTGCATTACTCTCTCTGTTCATGCTAATAGTAATTTGTCTTTTGGTTGGGACCCATGGTGTGGTGGAATTTCGTTAGCTGAACATACTACAAACTTAAACTCTACTAGCAGCCATTCTCCTCTGTTTGACTGGAATATTGCCCATTTCATCCTTAACGATAAATGGCACATTCCTAATGATCTGGATAGTAATCTGCGCTCCCTTATTACCACTGTTAATATTGATTCTCAGATTGGAAATCATCTCTGGAAAAACAAGTACAATCCGAACTTTGGGGATTTTAATGCTCTGCATTTTGATAATTTAATTAAGGTACCCTGGTATAAATTCATTTGGCATAAGAAAGGTGCACTTCGGTATTCTGTGTATGCTTGGTTGGCTTTCCGTGGAGGTTTAAAAACTGCTGATATTCTTGCATTCCGTGGTATTCAGGTGCCTAACACTTGCTGTTTTTGCCATAGAGAAAGGGAAACTATCACCCATTTGTATTTTGAATGCAATTTCACCTTTGGCATTGCTAAATCTTCATTCCCTTGGCTGAACCGACTCTTTATGAGGCCAAACATACATCAGTTCTATGACTTTATCTGGGAACAATATTTAAATACTAAAACTAGAAACTACCATTTACTCACTGCTTCTGCTACGATTTACTTTGTTTGGAGAGCGAGAAATGATAGACTTTTTGGCGGCATTATTGATTGTAATGTCACTATACTCTCTAAAATCAAAAAAGCTGTGATGCTTAAATCTCTAAACTGGAATTAGCTTTGACTGTTGTATTCTGGAAGCTGGAAAGTGCTGGGGTGCAAGTTTTGCTGTTTTTGCACCTGATATCTCTCAACCGGAGCTCTTGGAAAATTCTGAAGGAAATGGCTGAATCTGCTTGCTGGGAAACACATTTTTGGTTGGACAATGATGAATGCTGAACACGTTCAGCTGCCCCTTGGACGGTCCTTCGGGCAACCAGGGGCTATGCTCATATTAAGACACAAGCGACATATTGACCCTTTCGAGTACTGAGCATCTTTCTGAGTCCACGGCTTATAGCCATTCATTAAGTTCTTCTTTCTGTTCAATTTGTATTTTCTTTTCTTTAGAATCCAAATCTCTTTTTGTTGTTTGAGATTGTTGGATTATAGTCTCTCTTTTTTACCATATTGTAATCTTTTTATGCAATGAAATGGGCTTTACGCCCCAAAATTTCCCAAAAAAAAAAAAAAATCAGCGTCAAAGTCCTTTACTTCTGATTTTTCATATTTTTTAAGAAATTTGATTTCACATATTTGAATTATTACGTTGCGACTCTGTAATATAGCATTGTGGCGTTATATGGTGATTCTGCAACATTGAGTTTTATATTCATTAGATGTTTTCATAACGAGTTGTTTGTTTGGGAGCACAAAAGCACTAGGTAAGGTAGCATTATGACGCTAGGTCAATTTCAGTATTTTATATAAATGTCTTCAATCACCATCACATTTTATTTTTCACCGAGAAAGTTGTTGGGAGAGGAAAAAAGAGGTAGGAGAAGAAAAAATTAGGGTTTAGATGCCAGAGGGATGAATTTGTCTGCTAGGCTAGTTGAGAAAGTTGTTGGCCACGGGGTAGGCTTCTGTTACACTAGTTTAGTCTTTAATTTGGAAAATGTGGGTAAATTTTATGGAGTTTTATTTATTTTAATTTGAAAAGAGAGGGGGTGTAGCGTTTATATATATATATATATATATATATATATATATATATATATATATATATATATATATATATATATATATATATATATATATATATATATATATATATATATATATATATATATATATATATATATATATATATATATATATATATATATATATATATATATATATATATATATATATATATATATATATATATATATATATATATATATATATATATATATATATATATGTTGTGTTATGGAGTATTCGCGACGGTAGAGAAATATATAATTTAAGTCTTAGCATTGCACAAAGATTCAGCACGCATTCAGAAAAGAGATGGGGTGTAGCGTTTATAAGAGACACCAGAGTTTTTTCGTGGAAACCCCTGAAAAGGGAGAAAAACCACGGGGTCTGACCCAGTTTGAATGAATCCACTAGTATTTGCGGTCGATTACAAATGATGCCCTTCATAAGGAGAAGGCATTGGCTTGATGTCGCAAATGTACGTCATATAGAGCGCATTACATGGTGGGAGTAATAATAATCAGCATAAACATCTTTGTTTGGTTGGAAGGGTTAAAGTCGGCACGAGACATGGGTTCGAAAGATCATAGTTGACGGGAGACCGGGGTCAGAAAGACTGTTGTCTTGTAGTGGAGGTCGGAAGGACCATAGTTAGCATGAGACAGGAGTCTTAAAGACCATAGTTGGTAGGAGACCGGGGTCAGAAAGATTGTTGTCTGACGATGGAGGTTGGAAGTACTATAGTCGGCATAACAGGGGTCCGAAAGACCGTAGTTGGTAGGAGACCGGGGTCAGAAAGACCGTTGTCTGGTAAAGGAAGTCGGAAGGACCATAGTTGGCATGAGACATGGGTCTGAAAGACGTATTTGGTAGGAGACCGGGGTCAGAAAAACCGTTGTCTGGTGATGGAGGTTGGAAGGACCATTGTCGACATGAGACAGTGGTCTGAAAGACTGTAGTTGGTAGGAGATCGGTGTCCGAGAGACTGTTGTCTGGTGATGGAGGTCGAAGGGACCATAATCGACATGAGACAGGGGTCTAAAAGATCGTAGTAGAATGGCGGTTCTCCGACATAACTATAGGCATCCAATGGTGACTCGGTAAAAGCCCGAGTCTGATGTTGTGGTATGGTAGAATTTTGGGCATCATGTGGCAATCCGGCATAAGTTTGGAACTGTCATTTTAAATGCATCAAAATAACTTCAAAATATTTCCAATGAAAGAAATATAATTTTTTTTGGCTTAAATCTTATTGACTCTCATTTCTTACCATCTCAAACAATTCATGCTTTGATCCTTCTATTTAATTGAGAAAACATTTGAATAAAACTGTAATTATTCAATGAGCATATTAAGAAAACTACTTTTTTATAATTTAAGCATATTAATACGATAAGTACTTATCATCTAATTTATTATAACACTGTTGATTTGACGCGAAATTGACAAGAGACCAAATAATAGCTGCCAGCCCAATTACATCAAAAGGGTGACTTTGAAGAAACAAACAAAAAATTTATTTGCAGTCATCATAACATTTATAGATTCTATGCTATAATTCCTCTCTTTAATTAAATGTTTTTTAATTCGTTTCAATTTTCAATTTTTAAAAATCTATAAATTACAATATATATAGTTTAATAAAAATTCTTATCAAAAAGTTGCTTTATAAAACATTAAGGCTTCATTTGGGACGGCTTTCTTATTGCTTCTTAAAGTAGTTTTCTAGTACAAAAATTAAAGTTTGTACTAAAAAGATGCTTTAATAAGCTGTAAGAAAGTTGTTTCTAACAAAGCCTAAAAAAGCTGTCTCAAATGAAACTTAAGATTTGTATTTTTGGAGTCAATGAACCATTTAAGAAACTCATATCTATATTGAAGAGGAACATATTGGAATTGGTTTCTACCTAATTACATATTTTTTTCTTCTTTCTAATACTTAGGCTTTGTTTGTTTGAGCATTTTTTTGTCTTTTCCGTTTTTGGAAATGGAGGAATTTTTTTTTTTTTTTTGTTATTTGGTTTGTCAAATCACGTTCCCAATAATTCATTTTTTTCATTTTTCTGCAGTTTTGAGAATGCTTTTTATATATACTTCTCCGTTAGAAAACTCCATTTTCTAAACTAATATTTTTTAAAACTGTCTTTTATAAAAGCACTAAAAAAACAAACGAAGCAAAACATCAAATCAAATAGCTCCTTAAATTATAGTAGATCAAAATTATACTAAAAATTATCATTAATAAAAAATATTAGTTGACCAAAATTAAAAAAGCAAGCAACCAATCTCAAAATAAATGTTAATTTTAAATTTTTATTTTGATTGATCAAAATTATTGCTTGATTAAAATTTTAGTGCAAATTTGATTAATTATTAACTTTGATTGACCAAAATTTATGTGTTTATAGGGTGGGCAATGATCTAAGAAATAGAAGATAATAATATATGAATTGTATTTTTCTCTTTTGGACCACAATATCGTATGCTTGTTGACCTTGACCGTTTATGTTGAAAAGTCCTTAGAAAGCTATATTTTTAAGTCATTTTCCTTATTATATTTTATTAAGGTGGATGAAATTATTAAGGCTTCGATTCATTTGGAATCATTTTTTTATTATTTCTTAAAACAGTTTCATAGTACAAAAACTAAAATTTGGTACTAAAAATTTGCTTTAAGAAGTAGTAAGAAATCAGTTCCAAACAAAACCTAAGGCTTTATTTGGGACGTCTTTCTTTCTGCTTCTTTAAATAGTTTTTAGTATAAAAAATAAAAATTTTATAATAGAAATTTGCTTTAAGAAACAATAAGAAAACAATCCCAAATGGAGCCTAAGTTTTTAATGTCATGTTAGATGTTAATTAATTAAGTTGTTATATATAGAAATATTAGTTAGTTGACTCGCTATCATAAATTTAAATTTTTGCTTAAAAATATATTTGATTATTGGTGTGGTCAATTCAATTTTGATTTTGTTTTGATTCATACACACACAATTAGTGTTAGAGTTGTTGCGGACTTGAATATACGCGGCGATAGAGTTTTAATTATACGTCTTAGCTTTGCACGGATATTCTGCTCACACACAGAGAACACAAGATTTTTTACGTGGAAAACCCGAGGCCTAGCCCAGTTGAAAATGATTCCACTAGAATATAAGTCGGTTACAATGGAATGATTCGCCTTCGAGGGCGATCAGATTACAAATAACAACTGTACGATAGAAGTTCGAGTGTTAAGTGATGGTATGGCGGAACTTCAGGCCTCAGGTGATGGTTTAACGAAGGTGAGGGCCTCTGGCGAAGGTGAGGGCCTCTGGCGAATATAAGGGCCTTTGACGAAGGTGAGGGCCTCTGGCGAAGGTGAGGGCCTCGGGTGGTGGTCCGGCGAAGCTCCGGCGGTGGTTCGGCGAGGTTCTGGCGGTGGTCCAGCGAGGCTCCAGCAGTGGTCCGGCGATGCTCCGGCGGTGGTCCGGCTATGCTCCGGCAGTGGTCGAGGAGGAGCTTCTTCCTTCTCTTCTCTTCTTGCTTGGGTCCCTTTTCAAGAGAAATGAGGGGTCTATTTATAGATTTTTTGGAGTGGCATAGCCCGTAAATAGGTGAGAGATCAAGGGTAAATGAGGAGTGGTTGTATGGACGGCCGATATTGAACCCCTTGATCACGAACCGTTCATCAGACATTTGGAGGCCTTAATAATTTTGGAATTCAGTGATCTTGGGCTCGTTGGATTTTTCTCGTCGAGCCGCTCGATTCGATTATAAGCTCGTCATATTTGTAAACCGTTTGGTAACTCAAATAGTGGTATGAAGCTTCCAACGTGCTTTTGCCTTGAGATTAGTGTCCGATCAAGATGATTTTCGGTTGATGTATCAAGAGTCAACAGTTCTTTTGAGATTAAGTAATTGACGTGTTTTATACTTGTAATGTATTTGATATTTTCTATTATAATTAAGCAAGATTTAGAAGCTTTAGGCTTCGTTTGAGTTGGCTTCTTAAAATAAATTTTTAGTAGAAAAATTAATTTTTTTACCTTAAAAACTGCTTTAAGATGTAGTCAAAAAACGACCTCAAACAAAGCCTTAAATAGTCTTGATAGCTCTTTATACATGATTGACTGTCCTTTTTATATGTGAAATTTGATGTTGTTTAAATTTCATAGTTTAAGGTTTCATTTGAGAGGATATTTTTTACTGTTTCTTAAAACAATTTTTTAATACAAAAAAAAACTAAAATTTTATTTTAAAAAACAGTAAAAAAAATCATCCCAAATGAAACCTAAGATTTTGTTTAGGATAACTTTTAACCACTACTTAATTACTTTCAAGAAATTTTTTACTAAAAATTTACTTTAGAAATCAATAAAAAAAAATATCCCAACCAAAGCATGATATAGGGGTGTCAATTTCGGGTCACGGGTCGGGTTCGGGTCGAACCCGAAACTGACCTGGCACTATTCGGGTCAACCCGAAACGACCCGTTTTTGAAAACGGGTCAGTTTTTTCTGACCCGAACCCGACCCGTTTCGGGTCCAGATCAACCCGACACGACCCGAATGACCCATTTCCAGCAAAAAATTGCTAGTTTTCAAATAAAAAAGGGTCTATCTCCTCTTTTTCGGATAAAAAAAGAGTATATTTCCTCTTTTTCTGGTAAAAAAAACGAGTCAAAATCAGGTCAATCTCGGGTTGCCGGGTTAAAATCAGGTCACTTTCGAGTCAATTTCGGGTCAAAGGGTTAACCCGAACCCAACCCGATTTTTGAAACGGGTCGAAATGCTGAACCCAAACCCGACCCGTTTCGGGTTGACCCTAACCCGAAGTTTTCGGGTCGGATTCGGATCGGATTTTCGGGTCTTGTCAAATATTAACACCCCTAAGTATGAATATTGATTGTTGATGTGAAATACAAAAAATTATAATTCAAAAAATTTTAGTACATATAAAACTATTTTAAAAACCAATAATAAAAGTATCTCAAGCGAAGCTTACGATTTCATTTGAAATGACTTTCTTACTATTACTTAAAATAATTTTTTACTTTTTGTATTGAATATTTTAAGAAGTAATAAAAAAACTGTCTCAAACGAAGATCAAACCTCTTAAAATTTTAATTTATAATATAAATGAACTCAATTGGATCTTTCTGAGCACAGAAAGATGAGTCAAATCAAACTATAAAAAAAAAATAATTATAAGAGAGTTCTTATGCTAGATTTTTATCTGCCATTTTTATGCTACAGTTTACAAATCAACCTGTGTATATATTTCATCGCAAATCAAATTTGAAACAAATCTCTTTGGAATATTCTTTACAGATGAATAATCTCGAATTTTGGTCATCCAAAAAGAAAATTTTGCTGAATCAGAGAAAGAAGCAATGAATGTAAGCAAATCATGAATAGTATTTCCAGGTGAATCCATACTGTTCAATCTTCAAATCACTATTAATTTTAGGCTTCGTTTAGGACAACTTTTTTACTGCTTATTAAAATGATTTTTTACTACACAATTTAATTTAAAAATTTGTATACTAAAAAATGATTTTAAGAATCAGTAAGAAAGTCATCCCAAACAAAACCTTAGGCTTCGTTTAGAATGGCTTTCTTATTGCTTTTTAAAATAGTTTTTTAATATAATTTTTTTGAACTAAAAATTTTTTGTACTAAAAAACTGCTTTAGAAAACTAATAAAGAAGCCATTCCAAACGAAACTTTAATCTACACATTGGAAATTTTACAAAGCATATAGGTAGCAACAAAGCTACTATTACTACAAACAACACAGGCTTGCCAAATCAATAAACAAACTATGAGATGAGCTCCAAGCTAAAATCCCACAATTTCTTGGCTAACTCAGCATCCTTAGCTTTGGAACTTGGATTTCCTATATTGCTGTTATCAAAGTATTTTCCACTCACTCCCTTCACATCAGGATGCAGTGCCACATAGCATGTTGTTGCTGCTCCCTATTAACAAACTAAAGTCATATAACAATATAGCTAAACAAATAAATAAAATGCTGAACATGGATGTTTGAAATTGTTAAATTGACTCCATATGCTTTAAATACTCTATTGATGGTGCAATGAAAAGATTAATGCTTCTCTAGACAACGTGACTTGGGTTTCGATTGGGACGATTTTCTTACTGCTGCTTAAAACAGCTTTTGAGTACAAAATTAATTTTTTTTAACTAAAAAACTGCTTTAAGAAAGTCATGTCACACGAAACCTTAAACAGGCAAAACCAGTGGTTGATTGATATTGTTGCACACTATATGCCATCGTTTTGCGGAGCATTGCTCCATGAAAAAATCAGACTAACCTGTTGAGCATTTTTGAGGACTAGTTTCCCAAGAGTGCGAGCAAGAACTACATCAAATTAGAAAAGGGAATTAAAATTCACATATATTGCTAAAACAAAAATAAAACATGGAATAAGAGCAAAATCCTAACATATGAGGCTTAGAATTATGCTCATGCAGAAGAATAAAGAAACAAAAGATATGTAGTTCATTGATGAGCTACAGTATATCTTTTTTGGGTAGACACCACAACAACAACAACATCAAGCATTTATCCAACTATGTGGGGTCAGCTACATGAATCTTTTTTCTCCATTGTGTCTTGTTAAAAGTTAAATTCTCATTTAAATCTAATAAAGCAATGTCATTTCTAATATTTTATGACCAACTCTTTTTACGTCTACCTCTACCTTTTTTTAACATAAGGCAAATCTAATACATCTACTTACTAAACCGGGTCATAGGAAGGCCACCGTTTTATGCGACCAAATCATCTAAGGCGACTCTCTCTAATCTTATCTCCCACTAGAGCTACTCCAACCATTTCACGTATATGCTCATTTTGTATCCCGTCTCAAAGAGTAAACCCACTCATCTGCCTAAGCATCCTCATCTCTGCAACACTCAACTTAATATTATGCTTCTCTTTTAATGGCCAACATTTTGCACCATAAAACATTGCAGAACTCACCACATCTTATAGAATTTTCACTTAAGTCTGAGGGGAATTTTTCTATCACATAACAAGCCCGATGCATTCGTACACTTCAACCATCCAACTTGAATTATACTAACAAAATCCTTATCTATTTCACCATCATTCTGAATAATAGACTCAAGATATCTAAAATGTGTACTCTTATTAATGACTTAATCGTCCAAAGTCACAATTTCCCTACTAGATCTATTATTACTAAAATTACACTCCATATATTCAATTTTAGATATACTCAAATGAAAGCCTTTAGACTCCAAAGTTGACCACCATAATTCAAGTTTACTTCAACTCCCTCTCTAGTCTCACCAACAAGAATAATTTCATCAACAAAAAGCAAACATCACGGTACAACCTCTTGCGAATGTCAAGTGAGAACATTCATAACTAAAGCAAAAAGATATGGGCTTAAGGCTGATCATTGATGTAATCCAACTGAAATAGGATACTTCGTCAAACTACCTTGTGTTTGAACACAAGTAACAACTCTTATATACATATAATGACTTAAACATAAGCATTATTAACCCCTTTCTTTTCTAAAACTCTCCAAAACACTTCTCTTGAAACTTTATCATATGCTTTCTCTAAATCAATAAATATCATATGTATATCCTCCTTATTCTCTCTATACTTCTCCATTAAACCTTTCAATAAATGTATAGCTTTCACAGTAGACCTACCTGACATGAATCCAAATTGATTTTGAGAAACATCGATGCCACGCCGCAACCTATGCTCCATAACTCTCTCTCATATTCTTAAAATATGACACATTAACTTAATTCCTCTATAATTCACACAATCTAGTGCATCAACTTTATTCTTAAAAATAAGAATAAACACACTCATTCTCCACTCACCTGACATCTTTTTAGCAATCAAAATAATATTAAAAACAAATTTAGTAAACCAAGAAATTCCTTCATCTCCAAAGCATTTCCACACCTATATCAGAACATCATCAGGTCCAATAATAAAATCACTTTTTTATCTTCATTCTTAATGCACGTCACTTTATCTAAATTCTTATTACTCTTATCTCTTTGTATGGTTAACTTATACGTATATATCTTTTACCCTTCTTAGTATCCATTCTATTATATAAATCATTAAAACTTAAAATCTATACATTGTATATTACTTTCTTAGACTCCTTCCGACTCTCTTTATATGTTTCCCAATTATGAGAATATTTATATATAAAATATTTTTTATAACAAATCTTCTTATTTTTTATCTTTTCTTGAATATTTTAATTCTACCACAAACTATTTTTTGTATTATGACTTTTTCCCTTTGATACTCCTATCACATCTTTTGCAGCATTCTTAATATTACTAATTACTTTTTCTTACATAACATTAGCTTTCTCATGCACAATACAAAATCTTAAAATCTAGAATTTCATTCAAAAAAATATTTTTGTTAAAAATTTTTAAATACCCCATCTAATCCTAGAACAACGTTTTACTTTATTTTTTATTTTTTGTCAATTTATCTTAAAGTCCAAAACTAATATGTAATGTTGGGTACATAAATTTCACTTGGAATAACTTTATAATTTTTTTCAATATAAACGAATTATTTTTTTATTATAAGAAATTAAACAATCTGAGTTTTACTATATCCATTCTTATAAGTGATGAGATGCTTATTTTCTTAAAAAAGGTACTAGCAATTACAAAATCATAAGCTAAAGAAAAATCTAATATAGTCTTATAACATTTATTAGTCGCTCTAAGCTCATAGCCATCATGAATGCTTTTAAAATCATCTACCTCTCTACCACCATGTTCATTTAAATCTCCTTTAATAAAAACTCCTCAAACCTTCTTTGGCTGGACACTGATAAAGTGTATATTTTTGATAGGTGATACACACAATAAATTGTTGTGTAACAAGATACATAAAGAAAAATGAAAGAGTGAATATAAAGGAGACGTTCATTATTTGCACCTCCCATTTCACTCCATTTCTCCTCACTCAAAAGTGAAAGTGCTATTGTAATATTCTTTCCGACAACTCTGGTGTAACAAAATAACAATAAATTTGAGAATAATATCAAAGATATGGTGACAAATAATCCACATGAATGTGCTAATGCATGGAGGGTGATATTGTAAATAAAAATTTACTTGCAATGAAAAACAAGTTCACGATGCAAGCGATTCTGATAATTTTATCACTTTATGCATGAAATACACTGTTACGATTACAAATAGGATTGCCAACTTTTAACAAAAAATAAGCATGGAAATATAATAGGGCATCAGTATTACTGCTCCTAGGACCAATTTGTTCCCCTATAAGTGTTCATTAACTAATTGGATCTCACCTTTGAAAGTAAATTGCTCAAATTGGATGCAACTGAGTTTCCATCCTAGAAACTCACATTCAAATCGGTTCAAATGATCGAAAGTGGATTCCAAACTTGAGCAAAGGCGAAGCCCCTTCCAATTTTGTATTTTGCTTTCAATAACAATAAAATAATACTAAAATAATTCAATGATGATTTGGAATATTACTTTATCTTGAAATAATTATAAAATAATGAAAATTAATGTGCAGTAGATAAAAATAAAACTCATTTCAGACCAAACAAACACATGACAACAATCTCTTGAGAAGTTGCTAACTTGGGATGTACTAATGGGTCGAATAGCCAAATAGCTAATCAATAGTTTCCCTTGAGAAGTGTTGACCCCTATACCTCAAACCACGTGAGAAAGGATCCAAACTGGTGAATAAAGCGATATGAACCTTGGCGCCATGCATCACTTGAAGGGTCAAATGACCTTCGATTGCCAAACAAACGACGTCGTTGTGATCAGGACGTCGAATTCTGCTAGTTCGGGGGCCCTCGCAGTCGAATTGAACGAGATCAATCAAAAGGGATGACCGACACCCGAAATTAAAGCGCGAGGCTGATCAAATGATGTCGGATCAACAAACGGACTTAGTCATTGTGTTCAGAACATTGCAAATATGATATAAAGGCCTATGTTACGACAGAAACAAGGCTTCGAAGACGCTCGGATGACGTCTGATCGACAAACGGACAGCGTCATTGCGTCCGGAACGTCGTTGGCATTAGAAATATATATTTCATTTGATTAAATTGGATCGTTTGAGGTGGTGTCGTAAATTTCAAAGACGATTCAAGTATGTTGCAAAGGCACACATTTCAAGGGGGATTAACCTCGACGATGATCAAACGATGTCCGATCGCAAAATAGACTGCGTCATTGGGTCCGGAACACCTTCAATAATATGAATGCACTGCTAATTTGTTCGAATGATCTTTTGCATGCAAATCGAGACAACGAGCATTTCAAGGGAATTAAGCCTTGTCGCCACCCAAACGATGTCCGATCGCTA
This sequence comes from Dendrobium huoshanense, assembly GCA_016618105.1. Classification (NCBI taxonomy): domain Eukaryota; kingdom Viridiplantae; phylum Streptophyta; class Magnoliopsida; order Asparagales; family Orchidaceae; genus Dendrobium; species Dendrobium huoshanense. Next base: position 6,278,593 of record CM028358.1, on the reverse strand, counting down.
AACGGACTGCTTCGTTGCGATCGGAACATCGTCGATACTCTAAATTCACTATGAATTTGTCCAATTTTGATGTTCGATGATTTGACACGCTAAACGAGGCAATCGACACGCAAATTGAGGAAATACACAATTCAAGACAATTTTGATTGATTTATGCATTATTGTCATCCTCAATTAATGCTATTACTAATTTGGGCAAATCATTATTAGAATTACCTATCAATCTAACCAAAAATGGAAAGTCAATTGAAACTTCAAATTCCATTTAATATCTTGCTTTGTATTGTTGAATCCTCCTGCTTTGAATCTCTGCTAAATCCCGTGAATTCAGCAAATGCAACGTCAATCGCAGTCCGTCACACTCTGCTTCATTGTTATAACAAAATCAAATGAAACCTCTAAGCGGGGTTCGCACAAAAGAGGAAGAGCTCTCGGATTCAAAAAGCCTCTCCTTCAAACCTTCTACCTCGGCCAACTACTGGCGTGAGAGCCATATACCTGAAACGTCCAGCCTTCTTCCTCCAGTTATTCAGAAATCCAGCCCCTCAAGCTCCTTCTCCCGACCTCCTGCCTTGCTGGTTCCAAAGTCGGACCCCTAATTCTAAGTACAATCAAGCTCCTTGCTGAAGTCTCCAATCAGACCGATTCACCTCAAGAGCTCAGCCGAATAAGTCCTGTCCGTCCCATGCCTGCTCTGCATGTCTCACATCCATCCTATTCTCAAATCCCTCCCAGGGCTACAGAAAGTTTTGGCCACCAAGCAATGGAGAAAGTCTCTCCCTATCATCCTCTCAGCTGCAGAAGATTAGATAAAGGCAGAAGAACCAGCAGTTCCTCCAACCTCTCTACTACCTGCTGTTCACCTTTCCCGGCGTCTGAGCCCCAGGCCAGTTCACCAAATCTCAAAACCTCTGCCGAGCTGGTCTGAGAGCCTTTATGGTTCTACTAAAGGTCTAATAGCTCAGCCTCTTCAGGACAGTCCTAGCTCCCTCCTTTACTGCTGAACCAAGCCTCTTCCACTGAACTCCCGTCCACTTCACCTCACATGAAAGCTGAAGGGATCTCTTCTCTCAACTGAAGAAGTTGAGCTCCGCCACTCTAACCGTGAACTTCATCTGCCATAGACCTCATTTGTACAAAGGAAGTGGGGGTTATGAATGAAAAATCTGTTTGAGCTTATCAGAACAGAGGTTTCTCTTATGATAGATTCCATGAGAGTTTATGCATATCTCTTGTTATAATGGATGATTTAGATAGAGGTGGTACATGCATTTCAACATTTGATCTCAATCTTGAGAGCTCTGAGTTGATTCAACAGAGAGATGGAGTAAATTCCACTTATTCGGATTTGTCAAGTCCTTCATGTAGTTACAGGAAACATGTGGCATCTTGTTGGAAGAATTTGAGTATGATGAACCTCTCTCCACTCCATACAAAACAGAACTATTCTTCTCCACCAAACAGCAAAGTTCAACTCCACTTCTCATAACAAATCCTATCCATTTGACCATTCCAAAGCCCATTCCTCCAAACAGATTTCTACAAATCTTAGCCCACCACTTCCACTTCCATAATCTGTTGTAAAATATTTCCAATCAAACCTGCTTCATTCCATTCAACCCAAACCTACATCAAAACAACAAACTTTTTTTTTTATCTTATATTCTATTTTATTTTATTTATATTTCCTGTTATTAGGATAGATTTTGTATTAGTAATACTACCAGCATTGTTAATTACTAGTATTAGTTTTTATTTTTTTATTTTTTTTTTATTTTTCATTATTGTAAAAAAAAAAGAATGTAGTTCTTAAAAAAAAAGAGAAGGAAAAAGAAAAGAGTTTCAAAAAAAAAATAAAAAATAAAAGAAGTTTCAAAAAAAGGAAAAAAAAAAGAGAGAAGAAAAAAATTTGTCTCAATTTTCGAACCCTTGTTTGCTCTCTTACCTCGGCATGCGTGTCGAGTCAGTGGTCTGCCTATACACGCTTTTCTTAGCGTGGTGGGAGGGGCAACTGGCGTGACACCCACGACAAGGTAAGCGAGCGACCTCAGTTCCAAATCCTTCTTCGAAGTTCGTAACACACCGGAAAACCACCTATACACGCTTTTCTTAGCGTGGTAGGAGGGAACCCGGTGCGATGCATACGACGAAGTGGGGATACTCATATGTACCCGTTTACGGGGAAACAACTGTTTTTCTCTTGCAATATGTACCAGTAGAAGACCCATACACGCTTTTCTTAGCGTGGTGGGAACAAAGACTTTACACGGCCGCGGTGTCCTCGAAAAAGGGCACCTACCATACACGCTTTTCTTAGCGTGATGGGAAAGACCCAGTTTTCTCGTAGTTTTCCCCTAAACGGGGGAGACGCCGAGAGGCTGCCGAAATTCCGGGTGAAACATTACTCTTCTTGGATCTGTTTGAACTCAAAAGAACAAAGATTTGGGACTCAAATGACCAAGAACAGAGGACTTATGGACTTGATTCAATTGATCTAAATAAATATGAACTTAAATCTAAAAAAAAAAGAATATGATCTTGGACATTTGAACTCAAGCAAATACTTGAGTTGGACTACAGGGGACATAAAGCTTCAGCTTGCCACTTGAACTTGAACTCATATTGGACTTGAGTTAGAACATGAGCTTGAACTCGAAGGAGCTTGGTGCAAGAAATTTGAACTTGAACAATTTGAACAAGAGCTTGAATCCAAGCTGAACTGCAGGGGACATTCTAGAATTCAAATAATTAATGAATACTTGAATTCTATTTGAATATTAAATAATAATTTGAATGATATGAGCACAAACAAATTCTTGCAACTTGATTGCAAAGGATTTGGTCTTTAACTTGAATATGAACTACAATGGCTTTAGACATGAACCCTTACAAAAGATTTGGACTTGAATCAAGTTTGATTGCAATGGGGATAAATTCAATATTTAACAAATAAAAGTGAATGAGCATCATGAAATATAATCTTATGCCTAAGAAAAGACTCATAAGTTGGCACAATAATAATATTAAGGCAATGTAAAATTTCCAATTATCACTTCTGCTATACAACAAATGTTAATGATCCATGATGTTAAGTTCACCATATATTTGTACACATTGTAATCCCTCTTTTGGGATGAGATATTTATGAGTACAACTTGTTCGCTAGCTACAAGAAAATCATAATAGATGTGGCTTGGGCACCTGATTAAATTTATCTCTAAATGTAATTAAATGGTGCTCATATCTCTCACGAAATAAATGTGGTGATATCCCTACAATCTACTAGAGAGCAAGATGTTTCTACAACAAGCGAATCAAATTGCTCGCGAATATCTGTCTCTAATAGATATAGCTTGGACCCTGCCAATCAACTTGTAGCTAAGGAGGGACGAATGCAACGCCTACAACAATACTTTCAACATCAAGGTGACATTAAGAGCACAAAAACTCACTGGTTGATATGAAAGAGATAGTTGATGGATCCAAGTCATCCAGAGAAGCATTAATTAACAGAGCAAGGGACTTCTGCTGAAGCTTCAGATGAATATTTACAAACAAATGCAAATGATGAACGATGAAATTCATATGGCTCAAAGTGTTCAAGAGAAGGTGATATATATCTATCATGCAATCAAGTGCTACTTGAAGGATTTTGTAGGTGATGAACACAATAGTACCTTCGCAATCAACATCTATATGCAAGCAAACAAATGAAAATTTGAGGGGTACATATAGTTGATTGCAAGAAAGGATCAACGATACAAGTCCACCATGCTGACCACAAGCAAATATAGAATAGTTTTCACTCATATAGTAGCCCACTTATGGGTGATGACGATTAATGTGCAGTGGATGCTAAATCATCCATACAATTGATAGCCACTCAGTAGTAGCCAAATATATCATCCTTGTACAAGCAAGAACAAAAGATCTGCAACACATACGATCTCTCTACGAAAACAGATGTATGTGCCACATGCCACTGATGGGTAGATACATAAAGACTTCAGTAAATGCAGTATCTTGAAGTCAATTTCAGTATGTGAAGGAATACATCTACCTGCCCACTTGTAACAGTGACGGATATACTACAAGAGATCAAATACCACAATAAAATGCATGAAAAATACGAAAGATCCAATCTCTCACGAGCTTCTGCTGGAGCCCCACTACGAATATCACATACAATCTACAAACAAATGCCAAAGAACTATGACAAGTGCAATCTCCTACGACCTAAAGCAGGAGACTCGTTAGTGCACTACGTTCCACCTGCAGAAAGCGACGAATAGTGCACGACAGTCTACCTGTAAGAAGCAGCAAACAACTCAATTCAAAAGCTGCTACGCTACGCCACCGGATCCGCAACTTCTATGCAAGCGGACAGAAGGTTGTGGCGACCAGTATGTTTGTTTTAATGCATTCATATTAGGCCTTCAAAGTCTATAACAGTATGAATTCACTCACAAGGGCATAAAGCCTACGAAACCTGATCTTCTGTCAACAGCTCGACAGAGTTGACAAGGTTCATCTACAAAATTCAAAATATTTTCAAATGACTCCAAATACCCCGATGATGGCCGTGTTGAATGCAAATCTCAACCGGAGGAGTCCATTCCAAATATTTTTCAAATGTCGTTCCAAATATCCAAAAATCAAAAAAAAATCTTAAAATCTCAAAAATCCAAAAAATATTTAAAATTGAAATAAATTATCAATCACTGAAAACAAACTCCATCCACCCTCCGTAAAAATTTGCCGAGGTGGACAAATTAAAATATATTTTAGCTCACAAAGAGCCAAATGACTAGTCGAAAATAATAAAATATCACTAAGAATCATTCTTAAACAATCTCCTGCCAGTAAGGACGTGGTACGTGTCCTCTGACCGGCGGTTTGCCGCCAAATGGCACCGCAGGATAAACGGTTATGATCCGGGGCCCTCTGAACCGAGTGGTTTTGCCGCCAAATGGCACCACGAAATACCGGTTATGGCCACGCCGTTACGTTCCTTATTGTCATCAAATCCTTGAGATATGAATCAATAGGATATGATTGACAGGGCACAAAGCTCTCTGTTAGCTAAGGTGGATTTAAATTTGTCCCCTTAAGCAAATACCCATCCCAGGTCTACAAGGTCCCCTTGGACGAAACAACTCATGGCTGCCGACAAGGATCCTTCTGTCAGGTTGGGTTGACTACCTCCTCTAACTAAGTAGACCATGGACCATGATGGCCCGGGACGACGGAACCATGAGATCTTGATCGAGTCTATCTTCCATTCCCCCACCATCCGCTTTAAGTGAACGATGATGAGATTTCTATTTTAAATATCAAACTTTTCAAACCTCCAACATCCAAACTTTCCAAACCCAAATTCCAAATTCCAAACCTATTGCTACTACTATATGCCAGATAACACGTATACTCTACGTATCTGATTGACGACTAGCCTTAATCGAAAGTTATCTCTCGTGATCGAGAGAGGTAATTAACTATAGGGGCTTGCGCCTATAGGAAATCAGAACTCAGATCATAAAGTCCTCACCAAATGAGGGCGAAATCTCTGGGTAGTGTCTTATCTACAAACACATCTGCCTTCCAAAATTTACCCCGGAACTTATTAGTTAAAACTCCCCTCGCCGAATAAAAAAGAACAGCGAGCGGGGAGGGCCGGGGGGGCCGAATTTTCGGAGCCCACAAGAAGTTATCCTTCCTTAAATAGTCACTAATAATAACTTTATAGATAATAGTCACTAGGGATGACTTCATAGATAGTAGTCATCAAGGCCAACTAATTGGCCATACTCGCTTGATTGGAATGAGTTCTTAGATCATAGTTGCATGGTTGAGGCAAATTCTCTTGCAAACTGAGTCTCTTTCAGCCGAGACGAGTAGACCATGTTAGCTTGGCTTAAACACAGTTGAGCTAAATTGTATCAGGCCAATTTAACTACAAAGCACTTTTTTTAGATATTTTGATATACACATTTTACGTCTCATAAATTTGATTCATGTATCATTACCACAATCATAAGTATCTCCTTACAAAACATGAGTAAAATTCTAATATAGTCTTCAAAAAAAAATAAAGCACCTCAAAGACGCATATGCATAGAATGAGATAATGCCACAGTTGGATGATAAAAGTAATCTACAGATAGGGAGGTGCCATTCGTTATGATGTATTTATTTTCATTGATGAAATAATTGGTCAAACAACAAGATTGTCAGACTAACTTACAATCAATTATACTATGGTAGCGCAGAAGGTTTGTGATAATTGATCCTGGATGAAGAGAATTTGCAGTTATATCCACCCCATCTACCTGTTTAAACCAAAAAGTGAAAAAGTGCAGTCATCCTAATGCAAGTTTCTGAACCGAAGCGCATAGCAGGTATAATCAAGTGGCAAGCAAATCCATTTCATGACCGTTAAAGTAAGCAGGAAAAATAGTAGGAGCCTATAGGTAATCTGCCTTACTTTAGAATGTAATCAAAAGCAACTCCCTAATAATTGGTGACCCAATTCTAAATACAAGGAATTTGTTTCAGGGCTCATTTAGTCGCTTTAAAAAGAAAATATGTTTAAAAAAGCTGATGATTTTATTTTCACAATACAAATCATCATTTTTAAGAGAATTTTAACAAAAATTGTGGCAACTAAGTCCAAAAAAATGATATATTTAACAAACTTCATCAGTTCTCAAAAAATGATTTCTAACTTCAAGCAAACAAACGATCCATCATCAAAAAACAACAAGCATTATGTATTTTAAGGAGGTATCCAATCTTTCTAGCCATTAACTGCTCAGTAAAAATTTCTAACAGTCCAAAGCATTCCCAAACAAATACATTAAAGGCAAAAGAAAAATTTGTAACAGTTAAAACTATAAGGTTAAAAGATATATTAGTTAACTATGAAAAACTAACCATGAAAAGTACATTGAATCCTATAACTTTGCCGATTCCTTGCCACTTGATTGCCTTCGTAACACTTAACGATGTTTATACTAATAAACCACAACCATTGATATGTTACATCATAAACTATGAACAGATTTCAAGGAAATTTCCCCACTACTAACTAGTAGTTTCACTAATAGAGTTCTATTCGTTTATTCACAAGCTCAGTGATCAGGAAATGGATGCATTCCTCCGTAGTCATAGCTAGTTTTTATTAAGCGGATTCTAGCCAAAACTAAGGCTTTGTTTGGTTCTTCTCTCTTTTTGTAAAAGGTAATTTTTAGAAACAACGGTTAATGAAATGGAGTTTTCTAACGGAGAAGTAAATATAAAAAGCCTCTTAAAACAGTAGAAAAATGAAGTTCCCTAAAAAGCATTTCTATAGAAGCATCCCATCCAAACAATGACAAAAAAAAATTTTCTCCGTTTCTAAACAAAAAAGAAGAAAAAAAGTCAAAACAAACAAGGCCAAAGAAAATGCTTTTCAGGTATTTTGGGTAATTTATTATTTCGGAACAAAAACTGAGCATGCAAAGGTACCTTAAAGCGTCTTGTAAGTTCATTTGCATGCAAAATGTTTGCAAGTTTTGACTGCCCATAGGCTGCAAGGGAGGAGTATCTGCAAGAAGATAGGATAAAATGAAGATTTAATAGCTCAAATAATATCAAAGAAGCAGGAGATTGTTATTATTATTTTGTTTAATAGAATGAATATTAAAACACTTCCATCATGACAAGAAAATTTCTAAAGCCCCCTTCTTAGCAGGAGAAGAGCCTAAAAATCATTTGAAAATGGCCTGATAGAAATTTCAATAAGTGAAATAACGCAAAGGTAAACATATATATATATATATATATATATATATATATATATATATATATACTGATTTGGTTATCAAGCAAGATCACAGTTAAACAAAGTCCAAGCTGTTATATTTATTTCAAAACAAATATGTTATTTTATTAATGCCCAACAGCTAGAAAGAATTAGGCTTCCCATTCCCGATCAAATAGGCAATATACCTACCATAATTTCTTTTCTTAAATCATCACTTCTCTAACTCACCATCAGTCACCAGCCAAGAACAGCTTGGATAATAACATAGCAGTTCCATACCCATCTTCTTCTTCTCTTGCTTCAGCACACTCTCCATCTGATCTCCCTCAATATCTCTCAATCTCTCAGCATTTTAATCTCATAGACAAGAATCAAGCAGTATTTGAAGGCGGTTACCAACCAAGACAAAATTCTCTTTCCGTTGCCATAAGCTTGTTCCGATTCTCTGCACTTGATTGTGTTCAATATACATTAGTTATCAAAGGGACAATCTCAAGCTTTGAGTTCACGCAGTGATCTCACTGGTCCTTGACGTTTATGGAATGATCTGTAATTTGGCGGGCAGTTTTCTTAGAGCATCAAACCAACCGAACCTGCAACCAATCTCAGTTTGAATCAAGCCTTCGACAGCACTAAGGCAAGGATCAGATCTCCTTAAGCTTTTCGGGCTCATCCAAGTGATTATTTTTCATGTCAAAGAAGGTTATTATTAGAAGACAAACCTATTAACACTTAGTACCACATTAGTTGTATTACTTACATATCTTAAAACCTGTACTAAAACTATATATAGCTCTGTATATACAAGAGTGAGATACGATGAGATAATAAAGTTCTTCTTCTTTTACAAGCTGTAACCTCTCATTCCATTCTCTGTTTCTACATGGTATCAGACACGGCAAGATTCTGATATTCCTTCTCTCATGGCTTCTTCGTCCTCATCCACGGCCACGACTCTACCGGAGAAGACGACGACCGGCGCTGGCATTCCGGCGAATCTTAAATTCGTCGTATCAAATCTACGCACCTTGGTTCCATCTCAGCTCTCTACAGACAACTATGCGATCTGGAGAAGCCAGATTGTGAAACTTCTTCGTGCAAACAGTTTTGATCAATTTCTTGAACTGCCATCCGCCGATCCGACGCAGCAAGAACAAGCCTCCGAGTCTGGCGAAATCATCAACTGGTCATTAATTGATCAGAACCTTTCGGCGGCCATATGCTCTACCATATCGGCCACTGTTCTTCCATACGTATTACACTTGGAATCAACGGCGGAGGTATGGAAAGCACTAGAGACTAGATTCCAATCTTCTAATCGCTCGAAAGTTATACAGCTCAAAAATGAGCTCCACAACGTCCAGATGAACGATCAATCCATGCTGCAGTACCTAACCACTATCAAGAATTTGGTAGATCAAATCGCTTCCGCAGGCGCTACAATTGACAACGAAGATATCATTATGTATATCTTGAATGGCTTGCCCCCGGTATATCAAGCCTTCAAAACCACTATTCGCACGCTGCAATCATCCCTAAGCTTGGATAATTTCTACTCACTTCTTGTAAGTGAAGAAATTCATGTGAAAAACGACTATGCCAAAACAGGCGCTCAACTCGATCCTCAAATGGCTCTCTACGCCAACAGAGGACGAATGAAAAAGAACAGAGGACGATCTTCCTCTACATATCAATATTCCAACAGGGATTCGTCTAAACCTATCTCTGTGTGCCAAATTTGTAACAAGAAAGGGCACATCGCGACGTCGTGTTGGCATCGACTAAATGTCAACTACATACCGCAGCAACCCTCATCTAGTTCGGCCAAAGGTCTCACCGCTACCACCAATCTTCAACCGCAAGAATGGTATCTTGATTCGGGGGCCTCCGCACACATGACGAACACTTCGGATAATCTCTCAAATCCATCGCTTTATCGCGGACCAGAAACGGTTACAATTGGTGATGGGAGAAACCTTCCGATAGCTCAATCGGGAAATGGTATTCTTCCAACACCAAATCGTAAGCTTATCCTCTCAAATCTTTTACATATTCCTAGCATTTCTTATAATCTTTTATCCATTTCTAATCTTGTAAAAGACAATAACATTTCTATTACTTTTACACCTAACGGATTTGTTATGAAGGACATGACGACGGACAACATTCTTCTTCGTGGACCCTGTAAAGAAGGACTGTATCCTATTTCCTCAACTCAACCGTTACTCACAGCTCTTTCAGCAACCACGGCATCGTCTGCTAGGTGGCACAATCGACTTGGTCACCCAAATAATCGAACCTTGCGACTTCTTGCATCTACACAGCCGCAATTTCATATATCGGCTAACAATCATACTTGTAATTCTTGTAATTCTTGTAAAGGTTCCAAACTTCCATTTACAAGATCATGTAACCGAAGAATGCACCCTCCTGAGATGTTGCATTCTGACGTTTGGGGTCCGTCCCCTGTTACTTCTAACCAAGGTTTTCGTTACTATGTTTCGTTTATTGACGACTATTCTCGTTTTACTTGGATTTTTCCACTTAAAAACAAATCTGATGTCTTTGATAATTTTGTGAATCTCAAACGCCTTCTTGAAAATCAATTCAATACCAAAATCAAAGTTCTCCGCACCGATGGTGGAACGGAATACATTAATAATACTTTTATCAGGTTTCTTGAGAACAATGGTATTCAACACCAAAGATCTTGTCCCTACACTCCGGAACAAAACGGTGTTGCAGAACGCAAGCACCGTCATATAGTCGAAACAGCGAGAACTCTCCTACATCAAGCCTCAATTCCGGATAAACACTGGATTGACGCTGTGCTCACGGCAGTATACTTGATCAACCGCCTCCCTTCTACTAACACAGAGTCTACTTCACCATTTCAACTTCTTTACAAAGAAGTTCCTTCGTACTCTATACTGAAAACATTCGGCTGCGAATGTTTTCCTCTCTCACCGCAGCACTCAAGAAATAAATTACAGCCTAAATCTAACTCATGTGTGTTTCTTGGTTATGTAGATCAATACAAAGGCTACAAATGCTACAATCGTCAAACAAATTCTGTCCTGATATCCAGGCACGTTACCTTTATGGAAGACTCATTCCCATTTCGGCACAACACATAGACGATTTCCTCTACCCCTCAGCTCACGACTCCAGCATTTCTTCTGCCTCACACATCGGCTCAACAAACCATTAGGACTGATTCGGTGGCTTCTCAATCCCAACAGAATCAAATTCCAATCTCAATTACTCAGGAGCCCACTTTAGTCACACTCACTTCAAACTCAACATCTGCGTCTCCCAATTCTCCAAGACACGGCATCATACCGACTCAGACCACAACTAATCAACATCCTATGGTCACACGTCTAAAAACTGGATCTCTCAAGCCTCGCAACAGACTTAACCTTCTACATCAATATTCGGACAACACTCTTACTGAACCAACTACTTTTCGGGATGCCTACAAATCTATGGAATGGCGTCATGCTATGGCAACCGAATTCAATGCTTTACAAAAACAGGGAACATGGATCCTAGTTCCTCCACCTTCATCTACATCCATACTAGGATGCCGTTGGACTTTTCGTACAAAAAGACACACAGATGGATCCGTTGCCCGATACAAAGCTAGGCTTGTGGCTCAGGGAAATCATCAAGAACACGGTGTTGATTACCTTGAAACATTTAGCCCAGTTGCCAAATTACCAACGGTTCGCATACTTATCACTATCGCTCTGTTCCATAATTGGTCCATCAGGCAATTTGACGTAGAAAACGCCTTTCTTCACGGCAAGCTATCGGAGACGGTGTATATGAAACAACCAAAAGGTTTCGAAGATTCATCGCATCCGGATCATGTGTGTCTCCTACAAAAAGCAATTTATGGTTTAAAACAGGCTCCGAGACAGTGGTACAACACATTCACTGAGCACGTTCTCTCTCTAGGCTTCAAGCACAGTATGGCTGATCCGTCGTTGCTTACGTACAAGGAAAATGATACAAGAATGTACCTGTTGGTCTATGTAGATGATATATTAATTACAGGCAACAGCAGTCAAGCAATCTCTAACCTTATATCTAAACTTGCAGCTCGCTTTAATCTGAAAGATCTTGGTCTTGCAAATCAGTTTTTAGGCATATCTATACATTATGCTAACAACTCTTATTTCCTATCACAGAAATCTTATGCGCTGTCCATCCTGCAGCAAGTAGAGATGGAAGATTGCAAAGGACTGGCAAATCCGACCTGTACAAAAATACCGGCTGAAATCACAACCGATGCACTTCTCTCAAACCCAGCTACATTCCGGCGAATAACTGGATCACTACAATATCTAACATTGACACGTCCCGATATTGCTTTTGCAGTCAATATTATTTCTCAAAATATGCATAATCCGCTCGATACTCATGGCTTCTTGTTAAAACGAATTCTCAGGTATATTCGTGGCACGCTAGACTTCGGACTACCAGTCACCAAGTCGGACCTCAAACTGCGATCATTCTCCGATGCAGACTGGGCGGGCGACCCAACTACACGAAAATCCACAACAGGGTTTTGTACTTTTCTCGGGCAAACACTTATTTCGTGGGCAGTAAAGAAACAAAAGGTCGTCGCTCGATCTTCAACCGAGTCGGAGTATCGAGCACTCGCAGCCGCAACAGCAGATCTCATATGGATCAAACGACTGCTTGCAGATTTTGATATTGCTCAAGACAATCCTGCCGATCTATTCTGCGACAACACTTCCGCCATTGCATTAGCTAACAATCCAGTATTTCATGCCAGGACAAAACACATTGAAATAGATCAAAGATTCATTCGTGATCAAATTCTACAAAACAACATACGTCTTCTTCCAATTTGTTCGGCTGATCAGATTGCTGACATTTTTACAAAACATATGTCCACACCTAGATTTCAAGATCTGAGGCTCAAACTGACGATCATCAATGATCCGTCCGTTTGCGGGGGAATATTAGAAGACAAACCTATTAACACTTAGTACCACATTAGTTGTATTACTTACATATCTTAAAACCTGTACTAAAACTATATATAGCTCTGTATATACAAGAGTGAGATACGATGAGATAATAAAGTTCTTCTTCTTTTACAAGCTGTAACCTCTCATTCCATTCTCTGTTTCTACAGTTATTCTAGCAATCTTCATAGGTGCGTCCACAATAGATGAGAAGAGTTGTTTCGCCACTACCTTTGAATCAGCGCACTCTTAGAGGAGCAGAAATAGTCATAAAGGACAGTGCTTGCACAAAGTTTGGAGATAAGATTTTTCAACTCAGTTTTCATATGTGTGTATACATCAACATATAAGTATATATAATTGGCTTGAAAGTTATCATGTTAATTCACAAGGTTAATTTGTTGCAATTTAGCTTCTATTTTTGCTATTGTATTCAATACAAGCTAGAGAGTAATACAATACAAAATTGGTTAAGGCATACTCTGATTGCTCGTTTATCCGATCAAAGCGAATCCCTTCTCTGTAAGCAAACATATGCCCCTGTGAAGAAACATTGACGATTCTTCCTTCTATTTTACTGTCACGAGCTGTATTCTTCATGTTCTCTAATAAAAGGTGTGTCAACAGAAAATGCCCTGCGCAAAAAAGATAAAACACCTAGCTTTGAATACAATAAGGAAAACCATACTAGAAGAATGTATTAAAAGAACAAATGCAACATTTTGCAACAGCAACATTCTGGAAATTATAAAACATTCACTAGTTGGGGAATAAGCATGACAACATTCACAAATAAAACCTTAATAGATGTTTTTTCTTTGTTTTGCAAAGTTGTTTTTAGGGCCCCAAGGTACTTATAACTTCATTTGGTAATGTTTTTATAGTTCAAGGTATCACTGGGTCACAATCCAATTTGCCACAAATGTGCTTTTTTTAAGTAAAGCAAAAGCTCAACCAAGTAAGTATTGAGCAAATAACAGATTAACAATTAAAAAAATTCTTCATATGAGCAAAGAAATAACACTATTAACAAGAATGAGAAACTGCTAGCATACAGAGTGCATGAATAATCATTATGCATTGGCTAAAATAACTACGTAAGCCAATACAAAAAAAGGAGCCAAATTCATACCAATGTGATTAGTTGCAAACTGCAACTCAATACCATCTTGCGATAATGTAAAAGGAGCAGCCATAACTCCTGCATTATTACTTCCAATAGCAAAAACAGATAAATTTCAGTTACAGAGGTGCTGCAGATAAGAGTTCATAAAGCTGCACTAAAATAAGATGGAAATCATCATGGAAGTAGATTGAATTCCCTTTTTTTTTCTTACATAAGCAGGTTCAGTGGAAGTTCACGAGAATTGTATTCAGAAGCAAACTTTCTGACTGATTCCATAGAAGCCAGATCCAACTCCATGACATCAACTTTAGCAGAAGGTGTCTCTTTCAAAATTGCTTCTTTGACAACATTGCCTGAAGACAAGCTTCTAACCGCCATGACAACATGAACACCGTGCAAAGCTAACACGCGAGCTGTTTCAGCTCCGATTCCGCTTGATGCCCCTGAAATAACAATGAATTAGACAATCCTTAGGCTCTGTTCAGCAATGTTGTCATGTATTATGATGTGGGTCAAGCATAAGAAAATGCATGTTTGGATATCATGTATAATGACTTGCATACACAACTAAAATTAATGCTATAATGAATTTCATATATGTATACATATGTACGTGTGATGCATCACCAAAAAAGGGTCTTGATTGGGAACGAATCTCGAGGCATGTCGAAGTTAGAAACTTTCAAAATTAAATTTAAGACTATCTGAACTCTGATTTCAACAAACTTATAGTCAAATCGAACATCTCAAGGAGACCAACCCAATGACACTGAGATTGGTACGATCCTGTTAGACCGACCCAGGATGGGCCAGTTGGACTGGTCCAACAGGGACCGGTCCGCGTCTACTCGAGACGCGGCCTGGGCGGAAACGGCAGAACCGTGAGTCCACGTGGGCTTGAGAGGGGGAGTTTAGGAGGGAAATTTTGAACGTGAGAGGCTGTTTTAGGATTGTCCTTTATGATTAATTTTGTATAATTAGGAGTTGAGGGAATTAGCTCCTGATCTTGAATTTAAATTCTCTTTTGAGATCTAGGGTTTGTGTGCTTGGGCTCTTGGCGTCGCCGGAGAATTTTGGAGAGTTGTTCTTCCTCTCGGATTGAAGAACAAATTGTATCTTTACTATTTTCATTGTCTACTAGTAAAATACAAGTGTTTTCTCCCCATCTCCTGCAGTTTTCCTCTATTTTTCTAGTGTTTTTGGCTGATTTCCTGCTGTGGACAGCAGTTCGCTTTGAGATTTGTTGCTAAAGTGATTAGGGAATACTTGAAATCAAGTATTTCCTATCAAATTGGTATCAGAGCATCGATTCGGGACCACCGGCGGCTGAAATTCTGAAATTTCAGCAAGTTTATCTTTTCTGGAAGAAGATTTTTTGGGATCCGTTAGAAGAAAGATGGCCGGAAAGAAGGTGGAAGTATTAGAAGGCGAGTTCGGACAACTGAAGACAGATCTGGAGGGAAAGTTCCTGGAAATCTCCACCAACAATGACAGGTTGGAAGGGAGGTTCGCGGCTATGGAAGAAATGATGAATAAATTATTGGAGATGAAGACCAATCCGGAGACATCGGAAGTGAGAGAGACTACTAACGGCCATGGCGTAGGAGGAAATCCAAACCCAATCCGGGGGAGGAGGAATCCGGGGTGGAGATTCTTGAAAGGGACGACGACATGCCACCTCTAGAGCCACTCTCTAGAGAGGAGATGAGCATGGGAAATGACCGTCGAGGTGCTGATTTTCAGCGTCGAGGTGCTGATTTTCAGCGTCGAGGTGTTGATTTTGGAGGCATGCGGGAAGAATATGAAGGTAGTGCAGATTTTGGAGAAAGGAGAGAAGAGTATCAGCATCGAGGTGCTGAATTTCAGCGTCGTGGTGCTGATTTCGAAAGAGGAAGGGGGGATTATGACGACGAACTCGGATACCAGCGTCGAAGGGAGGACCGGGACACTTGGGGAGCACCTCATCTTCGAGGAATGGGAGGTTATGGAGAGCACCGGGGCAATGGAAGGGATCCGAAGGTGAGGAAGTTGAAGATGCCCATCTTTGAGGGCGAAGATGGTCATGGCTGGATCTATAAGGTGGAGCGTTACTTTGCAGTCAACGGGTTGACAGATGATGAGAAGCTAACGGCGGCAGGTTTGTGTCTGGAAGGGAAGGCGTTGGCCTGGTATCAGTGGAGAGACAGGAAAGAACCTATCAGGAACTGGATAGAGTTCACGGATTGTTTATTAGAGCGTTTCCGAGCCGATGGGGGAGGAGACTTCTATGAGCAGTTCTTTGCTCTGACTCAGGAGGGGACCGTGGCTGATTATCAGGACAGATTCGAGTATTTGGCTAGCCGTCTGGATCACATCTCAGAATCAGCCATAGAGGGAAATTTCATGAAGGGGCTCAAACCGGAGATACGAACAGCTGTCAGAGTGTTGGAGCCAAGGAATTTAGGCAAAGCTATGGAGCTTGCACAATTGGTGGAAGATCAGAAGAGATCAAAAAGAGGAGCTCGAGGCAACTACTCATGGGGATCGTACAAGATGACTACTGCGGAATTACCCTCCAAAGGGGTAGCGCCGGGGGGTCAGAAGGAAGCACCCAAGGAAAAGACTGGAGGAGGAAATGGGGGACAGTTCAAAAGGTTGACAGAAAAAGAAATGCATGACAAAAGAGCAAAAGGGTTGTGCTTCAGATGCGATGAGAAGTACATGCCGGGGCACAGGTGCAAGGACCGTTCTCTTCAGGTTCTCCTCGTTTGTGAAGATGAGGAAGACGAAGAGAGAGGTGGGAATGACCCCGAGGTGGAGGAGGACGAGAAGTTGCATCTGGATGTAGCAGAAGTCTCTCTGAACTCTGTAGTGGGATTCACTCCGAGTCACACTATGAAGGTGAGAGGAGAGATAGCTGACCGTGAGGTGGTGGTGTTGATCGATAGTGGGGCAACCCATAACTTCATTTCCACCCAGATAGTGGAGTCGCTAGGGATGGAGCTAGTGGACACAGGTGGCTATGGGGTGATGATGGGCACGGGAAAGGTGGAAATGGGTAGGGGAGTTTGTAGAGAGGTGGTGTTGAAGATTCAGGGAATCCAGGTGAAGGAAGATTTCCTTCCTTTAGAATTGGGGAGTACTGACGTCATTCTAGGGATGAAGTGGCTGCGTACATTGGGGGAGACGAAGATTAATTGGGGGACTTTGAGGATGGAACTTGTGATAGGGGAGAGAAGGAGAACGATTCAAGGAGACGCTGGGTTGACCAAGGCTGGGGTTTCTCTCAAATCTCTAATCCGAACCATTCAGCAGGAGGCCGAAGGAGGCTACCTGGTGGAATTGCATAGTTTGGAGGGGGCAGGAGTGGAGGAGGGAGGAGCTATACCCCTCTCCGTTCAGCCGTTGATTCAACAGTTCCAAGAGGTGTTTCAGCCGCCTCAGGGATTATCACCGCAGAGGGAGCATGAGCATGCTATTCTGTTGAGGGAAGGAGTATCACCCATCAGTGTACGTCCTTACCGCTACCCTCAGTTCCAGAAGGATGAAATTGAACGGTTGATCAGAGAGATGTTGGAGGCAGAGATCATCAGACCCAGCATCAGCCCTTTCTCTAGTCTCGTTCTGTTGGTGAAAAAGAAGGATGGCAGCTGGCGTTTTTGTGTAGATTATAGAGCACTCAACAAGGAGACTGTACTTGATAAGTTTCCTATACCAGTTATCGATGAGCTCTTGGATGAATTAAGTGGGACCGTGATTTTCAGCAAGATATATTTGAAATCGGGCTACCACCATATTCGAATGAGGAAGGAAGATGTTTCCAAAACAGCTTTTAGAACTCATGAAGGCCATTATGAGTTCTTGGTGATGCCCTTTGGCCTCACCAATGCACCTGCTACTTTCCAGGCCCTGATGAATAAGGTCTTCAAACCTTATCTCAGACGGTTTGCGTTAGTATTTTTTGATGACATCCTGATATACAGCAAGTCAGAGGTCGAACATTGGGAACACTTGAAGAAAGTGTTAGAGGTATTGCAGGAGCACCAGTTGAGGGAAAATTTAAAGAAATGCTGCTTTGCACAAGCCAGTGTAGAGTACTTGGGTCATGTGGTGTCCAAGGAAGGGGTGGCAGCTGATCACTCCAAAATTGAGGCAATGCTAAAGTGGCCACTACCAAAGAATATGAAGGCGCTGAGAGGATTTCTGGGATTGACATGGTATTACAAAAGATTTGTAAAGGGATATAGCACCATTGCATGGCCACTTACGGAGCAATTGAAGAAGGATGGTTTCCTGTGGGGAGAAGCAGCCACATCCGCGTTCGAGAGCCTGAAGAAGGCAATGACTACAGTGTCGGTCCTAGCTTTGCCAGATTTTACTCAGACATTCATTGTGGAGACCGATGCATCGGGATACGGATTGGGTGCAGTACTTATGCAGAATCGGAGACCCATCGCTTATTTCAGCCAGGTATTGACTGCTCGAGCAAGGATGAAATCAGTATATGAGAGGGAATTGATGACCATCGTGTTGGCCATTCAGAAATGACGGCCTTACCTACTTGGAAGACACTTCGTTGTCAGGACTCAGGACTGATCAGCAGAGCCTGAAATTTCTCTTAGAACAGCGGATGGTGACGAAGAGCATCAGAGGTGGTTGTCCAAGTTACTGGGGTACGATTTTGAGATTCAGTACAGGCCAGGGGTGGAGAAATTGCAGACAGTTTCTCTATCCGTGCCTTGGATGCTTGATTGGGAGGCCATCAGAGAAGAAAGCGCTAGAGATGAGAGTTTGGGAAAGATCAGGACGGAGTTACTGAAGGAACCAGATAGCCACCCGGGATACTCCATGGAGGGAGACAAGCTGCTGTATCAGGGGAGGTTTGATGCCCCGGACGTCGATCCACATCCCAAACCTACTCAAGGAGTTTCATGGGAGTGCAATAGGGGGCCATTCAGGCATACAAAAGACATACAGGAGGCTAGCTGGGGAGCTGTACTGGAAGGGGATGCATAAAGATGTAGAGGAGATGGTAGCCATATGTGAGGTCTGTCAAAGGAGTAAGTACCTAGCTATGTCACCAGGAGGATTACTACAGCCTTTAGCTTTGCCGGGTAGAGTATGGGAGGAGATCTCTATGGATTTCATAGATAGGCTGCCCCATTCAAAGGGGTTCACAGTGATCTTAGTAGTGATGGACAGGTTGAGCAAGTATGCCCATTTCATTCCCCTCCGACATCCCTACACCGCAATAACAGTAGCATCAGCCTTTATCAGAGAAGTAATCAGATTACACGGGGTGCCAGAGGCAATCGTATCAGATAGGGACAAGGTGTTCCTCAGTCATTTCTGGAAGGAGCTATTCAGATTGCAGGGAACAGTGCTCAAGAGAAGTACAGCCTACCACCCACAGACGGATGGACAGACGGAAGTAGTCAACAGGAGCTTGGAGACGTACCTCAGATGTTTTGTTTCAGAGACACCAAAACTATGGGCGAAGTGGCTATCCTGGGCTGAGTACTGGTACAACACGTCGTTTCACTCGGCTTCACAAATGACCCCATTCAAAGTGTTGTACGGACGGGATCCCCCACACTTGGTACACTTTGGGAGCAATAGTACTCCTGTTTCATCAGTAGAGGAGTATTTGGATGAGAGGGACCGAGTGCTAGAGGAGTTAAAAAGGCACTTGCTGAGGGCGCAACAAATCATGAAGAAGCAAGCAGATGGGCATAGAAAAGATATCCATTTTGAGGCAGGGGATAAGGTGTTCTTGAAGCTCCGCCCATACAGACAGAAGACAGTCGCTAACCGGAGGAATGAAAAGCTAGCTCCAAGGTACTTTGGTCCTTATGAAGTGATAGAAAAGATCGGGGCAGTAGCATATCGACTGAAATTACCCCCATCGGCGACTATACACCCGGTTTTTCACGTCTCACAGCTGAGAAGGGTCATTGGTGATCACATCGCCATTCCCGAGCTACCACCAACACTTACGGAGGAGTTAGAGGTGATCCTGGAACCTTTGGAGCTGAGGGGTGTTCGCCGGAAAGAAGATGAAACTAAGAAAGTGTTGATCCAGTGGAAGAACCTTCCTGACTACGAGGCCACATGGGAGCCATACGAGATGGCGAAACAGTAGTTTCCAGATTTTCACCTTGAGGACAAGGTGATTCTTTGGGAGGGCGGTAATGTTAGACCGGCCCAGGATGGGCCGGTTGGACTGGTCCAATAGGGACCGGTATGCGTCTACGCGAGACGCGGCCTGGGCGGAAACGGCAGAACCGTGAGTCCACGTGGGCTTGAGAGGGGGAGTTTATGAGGGAAATTTTGAACGCGAGAGGCTGTTTTAGGAAGTTTATGATTGTCCTTTATGATTAATTTTGTATAATTAGGAGTTGGGGGGAATTAGCTCCTGATCTTGAATTTGAATTCTCTTTTGAGATCTAGGGTTTGTGTGCTTGGGCTCTTGGCGTCGCCGGAGAATTTTGGAGAGTTGTTCTTCCTCTCGGATTGAAGAACAAATTGTATCTTTACTATTTTCATAGTCTACTAGTAAAATACAAGTGTTTTCTCCTCATCTCCTGCAGTTTTCCTCTATTTTTCTACTGTTTTTGGTTGATTTCCTGTTGTGGACAGCAGTTCGCTTTGAGATTTGTTGCTAAAGTGATTAGGGAATACTTGAAATCAAGTATTTCCTATCAGATCCGAGCCCAAGTGGGTCCAAAGCAAGAGTCAGAAGCATATTTGGAATATTCAACACATTAATTGGAAGACTAAATGATATCCAAACATGGCATGCTTATAGTTGAATCGAGCTGCTTGACGAGGCGAATCCAATGAGCCAAAGACCGCTAAATTTCGAAATCATTAAGACATATAAATGCTTAAAAAATACTCTACGATCTAGGGGATCAATACGGGCTATCCAATGGAGCACTCCACATTTACCCCTGATCTTCCCTCTATTTACAGGGCATGACATTCTCAAAATATATAAATAGACCCCAACTATTTACAAGAAGGGGATCTTTGACTGGAGATTTGAGAGAACTCTGAGGCTTCACGAGCTCAAGCACCACCGCCAGCGAACCTCAGTCGGTTGTCGTCGGACGACCTCTCGGTCGTCGGACTTCCACCCGACCATCGTCGGACCAACGCCCGACCAATCAATTGCCACCGAACTTCCAACCGGCTACCTGCCGCTGACCGCCGACCGCCGCTGGACTTCCACTTAGCCGCCGATAGCCGTTAGACTTCCGCCCGATCATCGTCAGACCACCACCTGGTCGCCGATTGCCGTTGGAGCACCTGCCATCCGCCAGACTTCTGCCTGAACACCATCAAGCTTTTGCCTGACCGACGTTGGACATCCACCCAACTCTCCAAACTATTGAAATTATATCGCTTCTAAGTCAAGGGATGTATCAACCTTTGTAATTCACTCAAATTTAGTAGAATGTTTTCATTTGGGCAAGGCACCGCGGTTTTTCCCTCTTCAAGTTTTCCACATAAAAAATATCTGGTGTTATATTGCACTCTCTCTCTTAAATTATATGTTTGTGTGCTAGATATCCATTGATGTAGTGGATCGACGGAAGAAATGAATCTGCTAGAAGGAATACCAAAATTTAGAGAAAAAAGAAAACTCAAAGCTTCAAATCATATAACATTCATCATGCTTTCCTAATACAATACTAGCATATAAAAACTAGCCATAGAACCTTCTAGACTTTCTATGTAACAACTAGATAAACTATTCCTAAAGAAAACTTTAGCTAAAATGTTCTACATCATACTCTTGCATCAGAAAAGCTCGACTCCGTCGACACGCGTCATCGTGAGGGAGGTAGAGGTGGACATTATAATCAATCCTCCTGGGTCAAAGATATTGTTTTTTCAATGCATGTCCGCAAGCTCATTCAAATGAGTATAAGTCCCCAATGTCCTAGCTAATGTGATTTCATTCATGGCAAGACCATATATCATTGTAGTCCAAGAGAAAACATCCGGTTTTTCTAACTCATGAAATATGCAAAAAGCTCTATCAATTTCACCACACTTTGCATACATATCAATCAATGCATTCTTTGACGATAGGCCCAAAACTATACCAGAAATATCACAATAAGCATGAATGCACCTTCCTTGGCCCAACGAACGCAATTGTGCACATGAGGATATAACATATGAAATTGTATTTTCATCGGGTTTCAATTTCTCAGCTTGCATCATCCTAAACCACTCAATTAATTTCGCAAATTGGTTTGATTGTGCATAACCCGAAATCATTACGGTCCAGCAATCAACATTCTTTTCAGGTATCTCATCGAACCGTTGGTGTGCTTGATTCAAATCTTCACATATAGAATACATGCTAATCAGAGAGAACACAGTTAGCAATCCATATCAACTCCTCTGGTTACAACTAATGGAATCATCCTTCCAAGATTTAAAGATCCTATTTTTGTGCAAGATGTTAGTGCGCCAACCAGGTTGTTTGCGTCCATAATTCTGGAACGCTCTACCATCTATCTAAAAACCATTAAGGATTCTTTATGGAGGTTGTTATACAATTACTTAGATGTCATGCTAATCCATGAAACTACATCGTAGGAAGAGTCTGGTGCTAGATCAAAGACCATCCTTTCCATGTCGAGCAAGCTGCTAGCAGAGTAAATGTGGATAAGAGAATTTAACATGAAGGTATATGATTCTAGGCCTAGTTTAATGAGAAGAAAATGCATCTCAACCCCTGTGTTGGGCTCCACTAAGCGAGAGGTAGCCTTGAGAGCAGAGGTGAAGATGTAGTCATCGAGGGCGAGACCTTGAGTGGATGAGTTCAAATAAAGTGAAGGCGATGTGTTGCATTATTCCAATCGTGCTCATCACAGCCCGAAACTACTTCTCCCCAAACCAATAGAAAGCAATGGTTATCTGCATACCTAAGTATGGCAAGTAATCATCACTAAACCCCATAATGAGGTTATGCTTATACATGGCAGAGAGTGTTGGGGAGAGGGTTGGCAGAAACAGAATCGGAAAGAAGTAGAGTAGGAATCTCTTTTTCTTCTACTTGTTGTGTGGCAAAGCTGTTCCAATAGGGGATGACATTCCCCGTGCATGAGTTTGAGGGTGGAATCGAGTGAAGGGAACGCAAGCGCAAATTGCGTGTGAGCGCGAGGTCAGGCGTGGGATCCCGATAGAGAAGTGGGAGTGGCAATTCGTGTGGGAGAGGAGGTTGTGCGAGTGTCAGAAGCTGGTTAGGACCGCATGAGGGCGTATAAGCGCGGGGACGGGCCGCATGAGGGCGAGGCGCGAGAGACACACATTGGCTGCAGGAGTGGGCTATTGTCGCGTGGGTTTGAAAGGCAAGAGCTAGGTCAGATCGCATGAGGCGTCGGTCACAGGCACAGGTGAGCTTGGTCCGGACACATGGAGTGTAGAGTGCAGGCAGGGCCACTAGTCGGTTGCGAGATGAAGCGGAGGGAAATTGAGGATCTAGAGGCAGAAGCAGGGTCAACCTCATTGCAGGTGCATCGATCTGGGATTGAGGTCAGTTTGTGCGTGCGGGAGGCGGAGGATGTCTGGCAAATCGCTCTCCCTCAACAAAGTTGATATCAGCGGCGGAAGGATAGTGTGTTGGAGTGTAGGAGAGGATCAAAGGCAAAGACGTTGGTATGGTTGCTAATGATCGTATTCGATCTATTGAACTAATGAAATTAGAAAATAAAGCATCTATTCTATACCCAAATTTGGGTAACAAATAAATCTCAAAGCTTCAAATCATATAAGATTCATCATGCTTTCCTACTACAATACTAGCATATACAAACTAGTCATGAAACCTTCTAGGCTTTCTATGTAACAAACATGTAACAGCTAGATAAATTATTCATAAGGAAAACTTTAGCTAAAATGTTCTACATCATCCGTGTATCGCTAATACGAAAAATTTACTCACTCTAATGCCGCCAATATTCTAGCCCTCAACAATATGAAATAATCTTAATCCACATAAATATAATTAAAATAATTAGTTAGTTAAATAATCAGCTAATACAAAATAATAAGCTACCAGAACTAATGTTCTAAGCAGGCGACTTCTCAGCTTTTCATACAGATACAGTGTACTTTTTTTATTTACAGCTATATTTCCAAACAGAGACTATACTAAACCTAGAACTTATCGAGTTTTCTATAAATCCTGGATCCGCCGCTGAAAATAGCCAGAAAGTCATAGAATGATAGAAGGTCATCATTAACAAATTTTGCAGCAGAACAAATAGGTCTAATCTCCACTAAATCAGGTTCATAAATCCAAAGATGGAATTTAATCAGCAATAACATATACGAGCGATTGCGCACATATATCAAAAACAACCCCATTAAAATCAAATTTTTTGACAAGGAAAACATCAAGGAGCTTTAGAAAAAGAGAAGGGAAAATGACGCGATACCCGTCACGATGGCGGTGAGGCCGGAGCCATCCAATCCTTGGGTGACTTCCTCGGCGGTAGAATACCAAGAGAAACCAGAGGGACCCTTGCTGCTGAAAGGCCACATCTTTTAGCCTTCGAATTCTTTCCTCTTCCTGTCGATTTGGGAATTGAAACAAAGTTAGGGTTTTCCGTTGAAAATGTGAGCAAAGGAGATAGCTTTTGCAGGCGGAGCGCTAGCCGAGTGGCTGTGTTTCGTCTCCACGTCGTCAATTTGAGGGCAAATTATTGGGTCAGGTGACCGAAGCCATCTCTCCGTTCGGTCGCCAATAGAAATGCGCCATCTGTCAGTCGTTTTTTTAATTTAATATTAACGCTTTATGTCTTGTCAGAGTTAGCGACCCGACCCGATAACGCTATTCATTTGAACTTTTAAGCTTTTGCCGCCCTATTTTTTCATTTTGAGACCCGCGAAAGACGCAAATATGTGCTGCTGTAGAAGAAAAAACGAGCCAGAAAATTGCAGAGAAGAAATGGACTGCTCAGTGAAGAGGGAGGTGGAAGAGGGAGTGCATGAATCGGAAAGGATGCATGAATCGGAAGGGCTGGTGCATGAATCGGAATCGGAACATGTGCATGAATCGGAATCGGAACCTAACTTAGCCGGAAATTCCTCTGGTTTCAACATATCGGTAAGTATCTTAGAAAAACGAGTTAGAAAGTTGTTTGTAAGCAGAATAAATTTCTTAAGCAGAAAGTTGACGTAGGTTTCAGCTCATTATTCTTAGGATTTTTGATTTTGCGATTTTTAAGCAGAATAAATTTCTTTTGTCGAAAAAGTAAAAAATAAAAAAATCTAATGTTGTTGTTGTTGCTTAGCATTCATTATTGATTTCTAGGATGAAGATGATAAATAAAAGAATGCGCTATAGTTGCGCTATGGTTGCGCTATGGTTGCGCTATGGTTGCGCTATGGTTGCGCTATGGTTGCGCTATGGTTGCGCTATGGTTGCGCTATAGTTGCGCTATAGTTGCGCTATAGTTGCGCTATATTTGCGCTATAGTTGCGCTATTGTTGCGCTATACTTGCCCTTTACTTGCGCTATACTTGCCCTTTCAGGCTGTATACAAAGATGAGACAGAAGCATATGAATGTTTTTGCACTTATGCTCACGATAATGGCTTTAGTGTCCGAAAGGATCATCACAGTTTTTGGCCAAATTCTAGGAAGATAAAATCGAAGGACTTTGTTTGTTCAAAAGCTGGTTTCAAAAAAAGTGATGATCATAATTCAGGGAAGAGGAAGAGATTCATTAGACCAGTTGTCAGAACTGGTTGTCCAGCCATGGTGAGGTTTGTCACTGATGAAGACGGTTACTGGCATGTCAAAAGATTTATTGAATCCCACAACCATGAATTAGCTAGCCCAGCCGACCGACACCTTTTAAGATCATGTAGGAATGTTATTGAGGAAAAAGCTGCCGTGCTAAAATCGATGACAAATGCAGGGATTAGAACCGTTGATGCATATGCCTACCTTGCAGAGGAAGTTGGTGGATGTGAGAATGTCGGATTCTCTAAGAGGGACGCCTACAATTTGATTCAGAAGGAGAAAAGAGCAAGGATTGAAATTGGTGACACTAATTCTTTGATTCAATTATTTAAAGATCGACAAGTTGAGGACCACATGTTTGCATGGGATGTTCAATATGATGATCAGGATAGATTGTTAAATTTTTTCTGGGTTGATGGCAGAAGCAGGATAGATTATGAATGTTTTGGAGATGTGTTAATTTTTGATACTAGTTACAGGCTGAACAAGTATAATTTTGTTTGTGCGCCATTTGTTGGTGTTAACAATCATTGGCAGAATATTTTGTTTGGGGTTGCTTTTTTGTCAGAAGAAACAATTGAAAGTTTTACATGGTTGTTTAAAGTATTTGTACGAATAATGGGTAATAAATATCCAACAACAATATTCACTGATCAGGACCAAGCTATGGCCAGGGCCATAGAAGCTGCATTACCTCACACTCGTCATAGATTATGCCAATGGCACATATTTAAAAAGGTTCCATCAAAAGTTTCCATCTACAATAGCAATAATAAAGTTAGAGGACTCTTCCATAAGTGTATGAGGTGGTGTGATTCTGAGGAAGTGTTTGAGGAAGCGTGGAATGAAATGATCAAGGAAGGGAATCTTCATAATCATGAATGGTTGCAGGATCTTTATAAGATAAGGAGAAAGTGGTCAACTGCTTTCAACAAGGATTCCTTTTGCATGGGCATTTTATCAACGCAGCGTAGTGAGTGTACTAATAATGTGTGTCATGGCATTTCAAAGCCAACAAGTTCATTAACTGATTGTTTTCTTGGCTTGGAAAAGGTACTGATGAATTGGCGGCGAAATGAGCAAGATGAGGATTACAAATGCAGTCAATCTGAAATTGTTCCCGTGATAAAGAACAGCTCAATATTAAAACAAGCTGCTAGATATTACTCAAGAAGAATATATTCAATTTTTGAGGAAGAATTTATAAAGGCTGTGGGAGAAATGAGTATAGATTTTGTCTCGACTGATTCTTCAAAGTATATAGTCAACTACATAGAGAAAAAGAATCAAAACCATCCTTGGGTTGTTCACTTTGATGCAACAGAAGGTAACATTCAATGCAGCTGTAAGAAGTATGAAACCGTGGGATTGCTGTGTTCTCATTGTTTGAGGGTTTTTAAACAGTTGGATATGGCTAAATTCCCTGAGAAGTACTTATTACTTCGTTGGTCAGCAAGGGCTCGACAAGTTTTTTATTCAGGTTACTTCCTTAATTCTCAAAGAAGTAATAATTTCCAAAGTGGTAGGGGATTCATATTCAGAAATCAGGTGAGCAGGTTTGCATATCAAATGAGCACGGAAGCTCAAGGGAATGAAGAGGCAGAGGAGTTTATTCTTTCCTCATTGCAAGACATGTATAAAAAATTATACTTAATTCTTGGTGGCAAGAAAAGAAATCAGAAGGATGTTGCTAGTTCCCAAGGTGGAACTGCAAATTTGAAAGATCCTCTAAAGCGTAGACCTAAAGGCATATCAAATGCAAGACTGAAAAGCCATTGGGAGAAGAAGAAACGGCCTAAAAGTAAGTTTTTAATAATTTGTTAATTATTTAATTCCTAATCCTAATACTAAAGCTCTAGTTTCTTACAGATAAGAAACCTTTGGTGGGGGATAATCCATTGGAGGAACCTTCTTCAACACAACCTTCTTCAACACAGATGAACTTTTCAAGCATGCCTGAATGTTTTAGTGAGGAATATATAACCGGCATACCATCATGCCAACCTGGAGCTGAATACACCAAGTTGATGATGGATTTTCTTTCTTCGGAGTTGGAATTTAATGAATTTGCAATGTAATAATATTTATTTGGACTTAATCATTTCATTTATTGGTTGTAATAAAAATTTTTTTATAAATCATCTATTTGGACTTATGTAATTTGGACTTATGTAATTCATTTATTGATTTCAATTATTGCTTACTTGCGCTATTGTTGCGCTATACTTGCGCTATGGTTGCCCTATACTTGCGCTATACTTGCGCTATGGTTGCCCTATACTTGCGCTATACTTGCGCTATGGTTGCGCTATACTTGCGCTATGGTTGCGCTATGGTTGCGCTATGGTTGCGCTATGGTTGCGCTATGGTTGCGCTATACTTGCGCTATACTTGCGCTATGGTTGCGCTATTGTTGCGCTATACTTGCGCTATACTTGCGCTATAGTTTAGCTATTGTTGCGCTTTACAGAATATAACAGATTTTAGAGAATGCTCATTTATAAACAGAATATAACAGTATGTGCACATTTTATACAACAATCAAAAACTATATAAAAACATAATAAAATGCACATCAAAAAGTATATAAAAATATAATAAAATGTACATTTTTATAAATCATGGACAATATTTACAACAAGTTACAGATTGTTTACTTCTTTGTTTGTAGAAAAAGAAAAAATGCAAACTCTGCCCTAAATTTAGGCATATGCTTTTGCCAATCTTTAAGAGCATTCCAGTCTGGTTTTTTTCTTCGCACGGCCTTTTCCATATATTTACAAACGAAGATTCCGCAATCGTAGTCGTTTGATTGTGTTGGAATTCCACGAACCGCCTGGACATTCCATTTCGTAATATCGCTTGAAAAGCATCCTACGGTGTCCTCGTGCAAATACTTTATCTGTACGAATAAAACATTATAAAAATTTTTATTATGTATATAAACATAGTAATCTGGATATAACTTGAAATAAGAATTTGAACTTACAACTGTATGACAAATATTCTTGTGTTCAGAATTTGGTAATGAATCATACATTTTCCAGACCTTCTCCTTCAATTTTCCAACAAGAAGAACCCAATGCTTCTCGTGAATTATGGGAAGTACAATAAGTTTGCTTTCTTGAATTGAAACAGGATTAATGTGATTGATAAAAATTTGATAATCCATATTGTATGACTTGTAAACCTGCAATAACTTAGTTCTATAAGGAAAAACTAAAGTGAAAAAAAGGATTAAAATCTTATTTATACTTACCCTGTACAATGGAGAAATGTACAAGTAAGGATGAAATTTCTCCGCCATTAACCTACTCTGCTCAAGTAAAAAGAAAGCAAAAGCATCTACATGGTTATCTGCTAACCAATCATTTGTAAGCAGCATGTCAATATCTGATCTTTTTATTTCGATATTTCCAGATTGAAAAATTACGTGTTCCCTACAAAAACAAAGAAAAATTTAATGTTAACACGCAACATTTAAAAAACCTTAGCGCAACCTTCAAAAAACCATAGCGCAACCATAGCGCGAACATAGCGCAACCATAGCGCAACCATAGCGCAAGTATAGCGCAAGTATAGCGCAAGTATAGCGCAACCATAGCGCAACCATAGCGCAACCATAGCGCAACCATAGCGCAACCATAGCGCAACCATAGCGCAAGTATAGCTTACTTTGTATTAAATTTCTTGCAAAATTCATCCATCATTCGTTGGTTTTCCTCAGTCAGAAATTGCTTCCCTGGATAATCCATTTTTTCCAATGCTGGTCTTGTCTCAACTATTATATTTTCTACAGAAATAACCTCTTTATTCTTCTTTACGTATGGTATGACTGGTTTTGATGATCTCTCTTCTTTTTCATCATTTTCTCTTTTTCTCTTTTGAGGTGGAGGTGGAGTTGGAAGTATTGGTTGTTGTGGGGGTATTGGTGATTGTGGAAGAATTTCTTCGGCCAATGGTGGAGGTGGAGGTGGAGGTATTGGTGGTTGTGGAAGAATTTCTTCGGCCAATGGTGGAGGTGGAGGTGGAGGTATTGGTGGTTGTGGAAGAATTTCTTCGGCCAATGGTGGAGGTGGAGGTGGAGGATGATCTTGTATTGGTGCCTGTCCTGAAGGATTTTTGTTGTGGAAGTTCACGGATTGGAAGCTGGAGGCAGATGTAGATACATGCGGCTTATCTGGATTGTGATCACACTGCATTTGAAATTCAATGAATTTGTACTTCAGTGAGTCTTGATCAGCCTGCAGTTTCTCCAAAATATCTTCAACTCTGTCCAATCTTGCTCCCACATTTTCTTGAATTTTACTTAACATCTTCTCAAACATTTCAAAACATTTATTCTGAACAGCCTCTAAATCTGCCCTTCTAATGGGTGGCTGTTCAGCAAAAGGTTGACTTGTGGAAATTTTTTCTGTAGGTGGGCGAGTAGAAGGCTGAGTTGGCGGCAGAGACTCAGTTTCTGGTGGTTCATTATGAGGAGAATCAGGGGGAGGGAGAGGAGGAGAGGGAGGTGGGGAGGGAGGTGGGGTGGTGTCAATTTTCTTTTTTGCGGAAGCCTTATTTTTCTGTGGTGAATGCAATTTTTGTGGTTCATGACCTGAACGGGTATCCAAGTTTTGTATGGCAGTAATGTCGGCCCCGTATTTTTCGGCCTCCTCATTGGTAACATTGTCAAGACAAATAAATATCTGCAAAAAAAAAAAAAAAATATTAAAAATTATAGCGCAACCATAGCGCAACCATAGCGCAACCATAGCGCAACCATAGCGCAACCATAGCGCAACCATAGCGCAACCATAGTGCAACCTTAGGGCAACCATATAATAATTTGCATCAATAAAATGAAAAAATTACCTCACTTCTCTTTAAAAATTTAAATAATTTGGCTGCATTTTCTTGAGTAAAGTATAATTCTGTATACCCCTGCCATCTAAGAAAACGTAGTCTTATTTCTGAATCGGTTGGTTTATTCAAAGAAAAATGTTCCAAAAACCAAATCTGTATAATGCCAAAAAAAAAATTTAATGTTAACATTTAAAAACATTAAACATTTAGAAAAACCAATAGGAGTGGAAACTTACCAGTAGAAGAGGAAAGAAGCCATTGATGTAACCCAATGGTCTTTGTTGTTGAAACTTCTCAAAAATTGTATTGAACTCCCCAACCATGAAGTTCCTTAAGGAAGAAGCCCAATTAATAGAACTAAACTCACTTAAATTATTTGCAACAGTTGTGAGCCTTCTAGGGGTTTTATGACTATTTAGTGGAAAGAAAATGTTGGATAACAAAAACATAATAAAGGTCTTTATTTTTGTTGCATTATCAGTTAATCTGTCTAATATTGACATTTCATTTTTTATTTCAGTTGACAGAGGTCCATTTAGAGGATCAATCCTCCATTTGATATCAATGCCTCTGTTGGGCAAACCTGTCAGAAAATTTAAGCTGTTAAAAAGTTCAAAAAACATATAGCTATAAAAAATTCCAAATTCAAAATATTACCTGTCAACAAAGAAACCTCGTCAGTAGTGAATTTCAGAACATGTCCGAGGACGATGAAGCCCTCATCAGCAGGACTCCAGAATTTAAGAACCTCAAACAGAAGTGGTATACACTGCTGGAATGCGGGGAACATCAAAAATTGATGAATGTTCAAATTCTTTAATGTTTGTTCCACTTCATCATCTATGATCTCGGCAAAAGCATCACAATGTTTCCGGAAAGAAGTAACATAACATCTAGATGTTACTGGCCTTTGATAGGGAGTCCTCATCTATAACAAAAAGAAAAATCAGAACTATATAAATAGCGCAACCATAGCGCAACCATAGCGCAACTATAGCGCAACCATAGCGCAACCATAGCGCAACCATAGCGCAACCATAGCGCAACCATAGCGCAACCATAGCGCAACCATAGCGCAACCTTATATTTCGT
The DNA here is from genome assembly GCA_016618105.1 of Dendrobium huoshanense. Taxonomy (NCBI): domain Eukaryota; kingdom Viridiplantae; phylum Streptophyta; class Magnoliopsida; order Asparagales; family Orchidaceae; genus Dendrobium; species Dendrobium huoshanense. The sequence continues at coordinate 6,246,969 of CM028358.1, read as the reverse complement.
AATTATTTAGCTTAAAAAAGTTTAAAATAAAAAAAAACCAAAAAAATTTAAACCACATTGAACATATATTCTAGTTTTACAACTGTTACTAAACCCTAAAACTTAGAAGATAGCGTAAACCTTTCGTATCATTTGCTTCATCCATTTACGAAGAGAAGAAGCGTGAAAAATCAGAAAATAAATATTTGAAAGGAAACATTGGTAAAATTATAAGTAAACCAAACCCTAAAATTTAACGGCAATATAACTTTAACGCAACGTAAGCGCAAGTAAAGCGCAAGTTAGGCGCAACCATACCTCTTCCTGATTGCTGGTCTTCTACAGTATCGTCGTCTACCTCCGGCAGGAATAAGCAAATGCAGAACCGAAGGTAATGGAGGAATCCGAGAGCTCGAGTAACAGTGAAAATGTCGCTCGAAAATAAAATGCGCGGCGTTTCCATTCTTTCTTCGCCAATAGAATAGCGTTATCGGGTCGGGTCGCTAACTCTGACAAGACATAAAGCGTTAATATTAAATTAAAAAAACGACTGACAGATGGCGCATTTCTATTGGCGACCGAACGGAGAGATGGCTTCGGTCACCTGACCCAATAATTTGCCCAATTTGAGGGCTACGCGCCAACTAATGTAGTTATGAGTTCTGACTTACGAGCGGTCCGAAGTCGTGAGACAGTGAGGCACTATTAATGTTCTATAATAAGATCAAAGTGATTCGTAGGCTACCAACGGGGAGAATAATTTCTATAGAGGATTGAGGAGCGCTATGATGAGGGGCATCTCCAACCGAACGTCAAACGAGCGTTTGGCATCATTCCTTCGCTCCAGCCGAACGTCAAAAAATCCTCCATTTGCTTGCGGGTGAACAGTGCAACACCAATATTGACGTTGCACTGTTCACCCACGCCAATTTTTCTCTGTCAACCGGAAAAATGCGGGAAATGAGAAGGGTCGTTACCTTGGCGCATAAACGAAAAAATGGCGTTGGATTGAAGCAGCACCACGCCATTTTTGCTTTTTGCGCTATTTTGGCGTGAGAAATGCGGGAAGGGCTAGAACCAACTTCTCTTTGGAAGATTGACAAAATAGGATTGCGAAATTTATTATTTTATGTATGAATAGAAAAAATATTTTTATTTTTTAATTTGAGCAATTGCATTTATTGAAGCCGGAAAAAATAGCAATAAAATATTTATTTTTAATGGGATGTTTGATTGGCTCTAAAATGAATTTAAAGCATAGTAAATGCTTTGCTTTTACACTTTTTAGTGTTTGGTTGGTAAAACAAAGTAAATCCCTAATGTATTTTTAACTAACCCTGCGTTTGTCCATTCTCAGCATAAAGGAAACCCGTTCAAAACCGAGCGAAAAAGAAATTTCACAAGTGCAGGTGCAAGGAGTGTGTGCAGGAATCGCAAAATATCAACAAACGGGAGCCAGCAAGTGCAAGTTCACGCGTGAGAAGAGCTGCGAGAGTTATGGCTTAAGGTCTCGTTCGCTTAAGATGAGCTATGGTGGGACGCAAGCCATTCGTGCGTGGAGCAGGCGGAGGCGTTCGCTTGCATTGCGAGAGCCTGATGTAACAGCCTCCCAGCGCAAGACCTCCTTAGTGACGAGAGCTTTGACACCGATGGGTTGGACAAAATGTTGGTGCTAAGGGCATCTCCATCCCAGTGTTTGCCATTCTTCCTTCCCTCCAACCGAACGCGATAATTGCCGCCATTTGAAGGGAGGTGAACAGCGTCGCACTGTTCACACGACATTTGTTTTTTTTTTTAATTCGAAATTTAATTATTAATTTTAAAGATTAAAGATTAGAATTTTTTTATTATTAATTAAAATAATAAATTAGAAATATCTTATTTTTTAGTAATCTAATTTTTTTTACAAAATTAATTAATGTAAGTTCTAATGTAATTTTTAATTTATTAACAAAATATTTATTTATGACATATTTATATTCCAAATTATTTTATATAGCAAAAAATATTTGTTTTAATTATATTAGATTTAATTCAAAAATTCGATAAATAATGTTAATGATTAAAAATATGTAAAATGAAATATGGGAAAGAATATACTAGGAATATTCTTTTTTTTGGTGTTAGAAAATGGAGTTCGATTGGAGACAAGTTACTGCATTTTGGTGTATTACTGCATTTTGGAGTGAAAAATGAGTTTTTCGGTTGGAGATGCCCTAAGGAGTCCTCTTATGTCTCCACTAAGTTCCTCCACTAAAGGTGGGTGTCGGGTCAGACAACGAAGCAAGAGAACACATGTAGCCTGTGTTGATCGTTCACTTGTGGTGTCATAGCAGTTGGAGGAAGAATTTAGAATCAGGCAAGAGGTTTTCTCATTGCTCCGAGGTATGCCCTTCCAGTTTTGGTTGATTTGGCCACTCAATGTAGGAACCTAGAGCTGCAAGTTGACCGGACCACCTCGTGTGGGAATTGGAGTAGCAAGGTGTGTCATCTGTTGGGGGCAATGAGCTTATTTTATGTTGCTCTGCATACACCCAACCAAATAGAAATAATAGTTCCCTTGCATTTATTTTATGAACAACCAAACAGTCTCAAAGTATTTTCTTTTACACTGCATTTACTTTATATTGCATTCATTTTACCGCCAACCAAATAGCCCCTAAGAAAAAAAAAAAAGATTTCATGGTGGGCAATTCCCCACCTTGAGCTCTTCCTAGTTTAAAAAAAATATTAAGTGAAACAAATATCATCATTTCTTTATTGTTGAAAGAGGAGAAGTACATAAATCAAGTATAAATGTTAATACTCAACAATAGAGCTGAATTTTCTCAATAAGAATTATTCATAGGTGGACTTTGATACCCAACAACAAAGTTAAATCATGTCAATATGCTTTAGATGGTATAGATTAGAAGAATTAGAAAGTATATAAAAGAATTAGAAATTTGAAGAAAAATAACAAAGAATACTTGGAATAAGAAAGTGAGAGCTGATTTTTAGATATTTATAATAATTTTATACTTGAAATCTTGAATTATGATATATTTTATAGTAATATTTTTTAAACGAGTCAGCCCTCAATCTAACGAGTCAAGTCGTGCATGACTCATACTTGAATCATTAGCATATCGAATTTGTCTCATGAGCCATTTATCAAGCTGAACTCAAGCTGACTTAGCTCACTCACACCCCTCACCTATCCCTATATGAAGAGAAATTATTCTGTGTGGAGGTTAGACATAGCTCTAAGTCCAGAGGCGAATCAGGTGCAACCACGTCAGCAGTACCGAGATGCGGTACACAACAAAGAATGACATGGTACATTCTGATTGATCTCTAGACAGTGTTCGACGCCCACAAATAATAAATAATCATATACGAGGGTAATTTTTCTTTGTCAGCTTATTCCACATGGCTCAATTAAAAAAAGATGCCCAAATCCAAAGTCTTAATCCATTTATGAAGAGGGGTTTTGGCATTGCATTGGACACAATGCGCTGATAATCACTTGAAAATAATATCGATTGTAACATAATAAAATATGATAATCTTTTTTTATATTGAATAGGGCCAAAAAGTTGAAATGTTCCTATAAGGAATGACACATACAAACAAATATGAAAAATCACAAGTTTTACCAAATTTGCAAGCCATTCAGATCTCAATATAAATAAAGAAAATAATTGTCACAACAAAGGAAAATAAAATAGTAATAATTTAAAAACATAGATGCAGACTATTACCAGAAAATGAAAAAAAATCGGTAACATCAATGAGGCAAATGGTCGAACACGTCGTGAGCATCTTTCACTGTTTCTTCCCATCGTACCCTCCAAGCTTAAGATACTTATCCTTCCTTGTAAACTCCGTGCACTGAAACCCAAGCTCATCCGCAATCACCTTCTGCACATGATTGGCAACCTCAATCGGCGACTTCCCGCCGCCGCAGGTATCCTCCTTTTTCAACGCCGGCAAGAAAGTCACCTCATACTCCGGCCTCGGATTCATAAAGAAGAAATACGGATCAGCGAACTTAAACCCCCTAACAGTGGTCCCGACGAAGACGCTCTGCTTGGTGTTGATGGCAACGGGGACGATCCGATCGCTGAGCTCCGCAAAAAGCGCGCTGAATCGAAGCAAAAATGGCTCGCGGCAAGTCGTCCCTTCCGGGCAGACGACGACGTCACCGTGGCGGAGGAGATCGGAGATGCGAGCGGCGTCTGTGGCGCGGTCGCGGGTGAGGGGGATGTTGGGAATCGGGGAAAGCATGCTGGAGATGCGAGAGATGCTGTAGGTTACGCAGGAGACGGAGCGGCCGAGTGCGATGCTGATGAGGATGGGGTCGAGGGCGGTGCGGTGGTTGCAGACGAGGAGGGAGCCGGGGGACGATGGCGGAGGAGGAAGGCCGCGGATGGAGAGGCGGATGCCGGTGAGGCGGTAGGTGTAGCGGACCAGTTGAACGGGGATAAGGAGGTTGAAGAATATGCGGAAAATGGCGAGGGAGAGGCCGAGTGGGAACCAGAGAAGGATCAGGAGCGCTGTTAGCGGTTCGGGCCGCTGTACGAGACGGCCGTCGTGGAAAATCGTGCGGCTCTGTAGCTCGCTCTCCGGCACCCGCGGGGCGGCGCGGTTTGGTGGAACCATATAACCCTCCTGTTCAGTGGTTCACCAAATATTAGATTATCAAATAGCAATCATTTTGATGACCAAAATAAATTTAAAAACTAAGCCCAAAATTCAATTGGCTCATTTTGATTTTTTTTTTTCCTAATTGAATTGTGAAATGAAATGCAACATTTAATATATCTTTTTTTTTATTTGAAATTCGTCAGTTTTGACCGACTTTCAAATACACTTTAAATTCTTTATCATTATAACTAGTTGACGCCACACCCATCACGCTACTCGCCGACAACCACCACTAGTCATTACCACCTCTATCACCCACAACCGGCCACCGCTGCCCGAAGCCGTCGACAACCACCACTTAACATCGTCGGCCAACAAAAGTCATTGCTGACCACTAGCCACTATTATATTTACGCATTTACATTGTAATTATTTTACTTCCAATACTCTAATGGGAAAAAAAATAAAATAATTAACTATATTTAATTTACACTCATAAAAAAACTCCAAATATATTAAATATATAATATTAATTTTATATTAGATTATGTTTTACTTTACATTCTTATTTAGTCAAATTGAGAAATTATTATGTGCAGAGTCCAAACATAGAAAGCTATTCGGCTTTGTGACAGTGAACAGTAAAACTACAGTTACTATTCACCACTGTTTTTTTTTTTTTCTGTATCTGAACTCTGCACGTAATAATTCTTACTGATGACACACGAAAAGAAATCCTTTAATCAATTGAAAACTTCCCCTTTTTTGAACAATTTTATTATTTTAATACTATATATTATTAAAAAAAAATTGCCCTTACTTTCATGGGCCCATATCTTTATTATGTATTAAACGTGAATTAAATTTGGGTTTGGTAGAACATATCTAATCATTAAAACATGCATCTATGATCCAACCACTTGCCTACATATTAAACATTATAATCATTTTATCATTCTTGAAAAAATCTATACAAAAAATATTTAACCCCATCGCATAAAAAATAGAATTATGAATTTTTTTTTTCATCCCAATATATTTAAATTTGAAGATCATAGAAATTAAGCCTTTTATGAACCTGGCTGAGACAGTGCAGAATCAAGCCTGATAGAAAGGCAAAACAGAGAGGAAAAAGTGAGCGTACGAACCTTGCAGATGGCCATAAAATCATGATCGGATTCCCGATCCCCAATCCCCAGCTCCGGCAAATCATCCCCAAATTCTTTCACAATCGCGTCCCTCTTCCTTCCCCCAACTAAAACCCCCGGTCCAGTCACGAGCCCTGTAGCCTTCCCCGTTTTCAAATCCACCTCCAACTCCGTTCCCAACACCATATCCCCGCCTAAATACTCCCTCACAAACGGCTCAACAATCACCGTTGGATTCGCCGTCACCACCACCCTTCGCCGCCCGCACGCCCGGAAAGCCCGATAACTATCCTTTCGGACATCAGCAGCGTAGAATCGCGGGAGGACGGCACGGGCGACGAGCTCGATGTCTCGGATCGGGATTCCCGCGACGGCGATGTAGATCATGATCTGAATTCCTGCGGCTTCTGAGGCCAGTTTGTAGACGAAGAAAATGACCGGGGATAAGAGAAGGAGGACAGCGGCGCGGAAGAGGCTTCCGGCTTCTGCCGCGAGGAGGAAGAAGTAAGGAAAGGAGCTGCGGGAGACGAGGAGGGTGCCGTCGAGGTCGGCGGCGACGGTGTGAGCATCGCGGCCGGAGAGGTCGCAGTCGGCGATGGATGGGAAGGGGCTGTGTACGGCCGGCATAGCGTATCCGCGCTTCGTTCTTCTCGAGTGAGAGAAATTGAGAAACGAGAATCCACTGCTTGGGAGGGCTTTTGCGCGTGAAGAGAAAGGAAATACGGGCGCGCGCTTTATATGAACACGACGATTCGGGCTTCTGCTTATCGCCCTCGACGGTCGGTTTTGCCCTTCGGCTGCTTTTCTTTATTTTTACCTAATAAATTTTGTCAGCTGAATTTTCTGACGTGGCAGATTTTTTTTTTTTTAAATAAAATATAAATCATTATCCTTTTTTATTAGAGAAAATAAATCAAAATAGTTTATTGGCTCTCTAAGAAAGGTTAAAATAATTATTAATTATATTAAAATATTATTTTTACCTATTGTTGCTTAGCTTGATTGGTGGGCGAGTATGATTGGGACCAACTTGTGCTCGATTCCCCTAGAGCCGTAGCGCCTCTTAAGTGAGGCACAATTAAAGCTTTGTTTAGTAGGGCTTTCTGACTGCTTCTTAAATCAGCTATTTGATACAAAAGTTTTAATATTTGTACTTGGTTTAAGAAGCAGTAAAAAAGTCGTCCCAAACGAAGCCTAAGTGCAGGCCACGAGGTTTCTGGGATGGGTGTGCTTCTTCTAGGTCAACCGAAGATTAGTCATGCCGCCTAACTTCCATTCGGGGGTGGCACCGATGGATAACCCATTCCCAATAATATATTCTTTTTATTCATCAATTTCATTATGAGACAAATTTTAAATATTTAAGAGATCAAATATTTTAATATAATTATAGATCTTTCAAAAAATTTAATGAACAATTTAGATTTTTTTTCTTCTTTTTATTAATATGTCATAAATCTATTCACACGAATTTTCATACTAATGTTAATTTTTTGACTTACTCTTTAATAAATAAATAAATAAATTTATAATATTTAGTCAAACATAATTCTTTAATTATTGTGCCGTTAGACCCTCTGATCAAATTGGACGGTGATTTGGTCAACCGAATAATGGGAAAGAAAGGGAGCGTGTATTATAGGAGAGTTTGGTTTGGTTGTTGAAGGCATTAATGCTTTGTCTGCTGTGACGATTCAGTCCTATCGAAGGATGTGGTAGATTTGAAAGATGAACAAACTATGACTATTTGCTTTGCTTTGTTGCGACTAAGGATCTGCTGCTCTCATTCGGCAGAGATCCTTCTCTCGCAGCTTCGCTAACTATGTCAAAAAAGTACAAATAAAATAATCAGATATGATTTCTGTTCATTCTGCAAGTAAACGATTGAGTATGAATGAAAGTTTTTTTTTTTTACACAGTTTTATGATGCACAAATGATGTTGAAATATAAGATGGATAAGTTTTTTAATGGTGGAATATACACGAGAAATTATTCTATGCGGAGTCTGGACGGGAAAAACCGTCTTTCCGTCCAGACTGGGAGTGTACACACTGTATACAAATGTGTATGCACTGCATACGCTCACATGTTCAGATGGTTCATCCCGTCCGAACTGCGCACCGAATAATTTCTCCATATATACATTGTTTATTGTAGTTTATAGGCTTTGTTCATTTTCTTTGTCACTTCTTATTTCTCTAAATGATTTTTTATTTTATTTTTTACATAAACCCAACTTGACATATAAATAAGAGAGAAATATATATGTCTTCTTCATACAAAAATAATGTTTATGAAGTAAGATTAATGTTTAGATAAGAGAGAAAGAGAGTTCTTAGGATCAGATTTGTTGGAAAGAGGAAGAAAATTAGAGAGAGAACTATTTATATTTTTTAAGTGATTTTTGATAACTTTAATCAACATTATCAAACATAAAACTCTCATATTGGATCTCTTGAATATATTCCAATAAATGGGATGCATTGTGGGGAAATAAATCCACGGAGTTTTGTTTAGGAATTTCTATTTTGAGATCGAATGATACATGGTTGATTAGCACTACGTCATGAGCTGTCCATCTAAGAAAAATCCTAGATGTGGTTTTTGCATTAAGGTAGGAAGACTTAAATGCTAGGAAGAGATGATAGAAGCCTAAAGACCTCACACAAAAAGGAGGACAACATGCATTGATTCATAAACTTTTGGTTGGGGAACTTCCACATTAAGTCCCAAAATAAATTATATGTTTGGAATGAAAATACTACACATGTGGTGGACCAAATTACTTGGTTTAAACCGTTTAGGGGATGCCACTAAAGAACACAAGCATGCAACATTTTTTTTTGGGAGAATTCTGGAACGACGTTTAGACTCACACACACAGTAAATTATTATGTGCGGACAACAAACGTCGTTCAGAGACTAATCAGAATGCACCACGTCACCCCTCACTCGGTATTGCGGCTCGGTACCATGCTCGGTATTGCTAACGTTGTGCATTCTCGTTGGTCTCCAGGCAATGAACTGTGTTCGGCGTCCACACATAATAATTTCAAATCTAAGACCTCTTAGTTGATAGCTAAAGCACCCAACTAACAGACACAAGAGAGTTACGTGCATGCAGCAACTCAAAAACAATAAAGCCCCCCTCAAAAGCATCCCAAGTTGTTATGTGTGTACATGCATTGTTGTCGTAGGTTATACACTTTTCATATTGTTAACATCATCATGGGACGATAGTCGTGATGCTCATATGATTATAGGTGAGGGTTAGGCTTGATTAGAAATTTTTTGATAGTTTTACTCATTTTTTGTATTATTTTTTTTGGAGTTTGACTAACGAAATTGAAAGAAAAAGTTTAAGCTTTATTTGAGATTATTTACATAGTGGATCCTTTGATCATAGAATTTTCATCAAGTATTTACATGCCTTAATGATGTCAGATTGAGTGATATTGGGCTCGTTGGATTCGTCTCATCTAGCCGCTCGATTTGACTATAAGCATGTCATGTTTGAATAATAATTCGTCATCCAATTAATGCTTCTAAATTTCAAATAAGATTTTATCCTTTGTTTCGAGCCCATTTAAATTTGGATTGAACGGATTTTGATGTTATCGGGTTCGTCTTATCAAAACATTCAATTTGATAATAAGTTTGCTGAGATTAAAGTTCGGATGATCGGAAAAATTGAACTTTTATTGTTTCCAATTCAAATGTCTCAAGATTGGAGCTAAATCAATGTGATTTTTCATGAAATGTCATTATTATTATTATTATTTTAAAGTTGTAAAAAAAAATAGAACAATTTTGCTAATTTTGTTCAGCATATTAATTAAAAAATGGAATTAAATTGCTTTTAACCACTTCGGCTATGAAAATTTATTGGCACTAATTGTCTAAACCAAATTATTTGACCCACAAGTCCCATCGGCCGAATGGAGTAAACGCAGAAGAAAAATTGCTCGAAACGACGACGTCTGAAGGAGAAAAGAAAACGACACAAACGCATAGAAATTCTTCTAAATTGTAAGCCATACAAATGGGTTGAACATAATATTTTAAAATAAATACAATAAAATGATTAAATTTACTAATAAATTAATTTCTAAATAAAATATTAAGAACAATTGAAATATAATAATAATTTTTAGTACATGATGGATTTTTAAATCTAATATTTAAAACATATAGAAAGAGAAAGTAAAGATATTAAAATCAAGATTTAAAATGATTATGCATATTGTTGCGGGCTAGAATATACGTGGCGATAGAGTTATGATTCTACGTCTTAGCGTTGCACGGATATCCAGCTCACACACAAAGAACACAATATTTTTTACGTGGAAAAAACCCGGGAAAGGTAAAAAACCACGGGGCCTAGCACAGTTGAAGATGATTCCACTAAAATTTGAGGAAAATACAATGGTCTGACTCGTCCTTGAAGACGATCATATTACAGATATCAACTGAGAATTTTACAAAAGCCCAACGTCACTCCACTGTCAGGTGGTGGTCCAGCAGCACTCCGGCGTTAGGCGGTGGATCGGTAGTGGCACTTTAGTGTCAGGGGATACTTCTGCTTCGGATGGCACTTCGGCGTCTCTTGGTGGTCCGTCGGTGGTGTGGTAGAACTACGGCGGTGTTGCGGCAGTACTCCGGCGGTGGTGCGGCAAGACTATGGCGGTGGTGCAGCAGCACTCCGGCGTCCCTTGGTGGTCCGGCGGTGGTGCGGAAAGACTACGACGGTGGTGCGGCAGCACTCCGGCGGCCCTTGGTGGTCCGGCGGTGGTGCAAGACTACGACGGTGGTGCGGCAGCACTCCGGCGGTGGTTGAGGAGGAGCTAGGCGGTAAGAGCTTTCTTCCTTCTCTTCCTTCTTCTCTCTTGGCTTCTCCCCCCTTTCATGAGAAGTGAGGGGTCTATTTATAGATTTTCTGGAGTGGCATAGCTTGTAAATAGGTGTGAGATCAGGGGCAAATAGGGAGTGGCTGAATGGATGGCCGATATTGAATCCCATGATCGTGCACCGTTCGTTGGACATTTGAAGGCCTTAGTGATGTCAGAATTCAGTGATCTTGGGCTCGTTAGATTCATCTCGTCGAGCCGTTCGATTCGAGTACAAGCTTGTTAAAATCAGAGACCATTTGGTAACTCAAATTATGATTTGAATCTTCCAACAGCGCTTCGGGTCCTTGATTTGGATCCATTTGGGCTCGGATTGGGTTGAATTTGGTGTCGTTGGGTTCGTGTTTCCGAGACGCTCAGTTTAACTGTAAGTTTACTGAAATCGGAATTCAGATGGTCTCCGATCTAATTTTTGAAGTTTTCAACTTGATTTTGCCTCGAGATTCGTGCCTGATCAAGACTATTTTTGGTGACGTATCACATATAAGCCATCAAGCTTTTTTAAAATTGGACAATCTGGTTCATCTCTAAAATTGCATTTTATCGAACCCAATGAATCAATCGAAAGTATCAATTCCATTGGCAAACTGATTTCGATTCATTTGAATCAGCCCGTTCAATTGTTAAACTATTTAAACAACAACAACAACAACATCATCATCAAGCTTTTATCCCACTACGTGAGGTCGACAACATGATTTTTTTTTTCATTGTGTTCGGTTGAGAGACAAATTCTTATTTAGATCTAATTAAAAACAATGTCATTTCTAATATTTTCTAACGAAATCCTTTTAGGTATACGTCTACCTTTCTTAACATAGGCAAAATCTAGTACATCAACTCTCCTAATCGATTCATTGGAAGGCCGTCGTTTTATGTGACCAAATCATCTAAGACGACTCTCTCTAATCTAATATGCCATTGGAGCTACTCCAACCTTTTCACGTATATATTCATTTCGTATCCCGTCTCTAAGATTAAACCCACTAATCCACTTAAGCATCCTCATCTCTGCAACACTCAACTTAATTATGCTTCTCTTTTAGTGACCAACATTCTGCGCCCTTAAGCATTGCAGGTCTAACCACCATCTTATAGAATTTTCCCTTAAGTTTGAGTGGTACCATTCTATCACTCAACAAGCTTGATACATTCCTCCACTTCATCCATCCAGCTTGAATTCCACTAATAATATCTTCATCTATTTCACCATCAACAATAGACCCAAGACAAAGTTTATTTAATATATTTAGGATAAAATATTAAACTTATTTAATTAATTAAAATATTTAACCTTTAATATTTACATTATCGAACTTAACAAAACCCTAGACAATGAGGAGGAAATTGCAATAGGATCTTATTAGGAAGAGGCTTTGTGTCACGACCCGACCCGACGGGGACGGATCCCGCCCGAGCCGGATCGCGACGAGCTGAACTTCTTATCCAGGATCTGGCTTTGGATTAGGTTACTGAACTGATCTTTCAAATACTTAACTCAACAGACACACACAGAACAACAGAGCTACTAAAATCATCAAATGCAGCGGAACAAAACATCTATCTTTTCATTTCCTCAAAAATAATCATCTACAGAACAGTACATGGCTTTCAACAGAAAGAAAGACAGAACAGAAAAGCCATGACTGTACAAAAATCAAAAAGTATAAAAGTACCTATACTGATCAGACTCTGAACTCTAGTCCTGAACTTCCTTGCCCTTCCCAGAACCTGAAAACCACCAGAAAGCAAGGGTGAGCTCAACAGCTCAGCAAAGCAACAAACCACCAATCTAAATTCTCAGAAACCAAAACCAAACTCATCAGACAGAAATCAGATCAGAAATCGGAACAGAGTCGGAAATCAGAACTTATACGGACAGATATCAAATCAGAAACGGAATCGTACAGATCATATCAGAACAGAACAAACTCAGCACATATCAGATATCAGATATTTAATTAATAGCTAAATGTGCCCCCGGCACCAGAATAGTAGCTGAGTACTTAATAGCTAAGTATCCCCTGGCACCAGAACAAATATGCTTATAGCACCAGAACAGATATTACCAGAATACATAAATAGTGCTTACAGCACCTAAACAGATTTTCCACGGATCCGGAACAGAACAGATATCAAAATGTATATTGAGCTCATTTCAGAATTTCCCGTTTCACTAACTGAATCTCATAGGATTCAGGCCCCTTATAACTCCCTTTTTATAGCTTATACACATAACATTTCAATTCAGAAGAAATCCGAACAATTCAGAAATTACCCAAAAATCGGGCAGCACAACGGCAGTATACAGAATTTACACAAAATTTCCTGCAAAGAAAATTTACCGAATTTGCACAGAACATAGATAATCATATTCCAGAACATTTATTCTACTGCACAGATAATTTCCAATTTCACAGAAAATTGTAGTCTACGAAAAACATCGCCGAATCAAAAATACCCAGACAAAAATCTTCAAAATATAGTCAAAACGTCCACACCCGGCACGACAACGTTATACAGAAACTTACGCGGTAAAAATTGAACCAATCAAAAGATACGGACGAAAAACCGTAACGAAAACGAAATCCGGACAGAAAATACCGCCAACTGCGACGGAACTGAAAATTGAGAAAGACGGAATGTGCCTTACCTCGAGCACAGCAAATTCCTCAACAGTCACTTCGATCGAAAACGGCTCCTCGTCTCCCCGAAATCAACTTTTCCAAAAGCTTCTTTTTCTCTCTCCTCAGAGCTGAAATCAGATATTTTTATTTTTAATTTTTCTCTCTCTTCAAATCGTCTGATTTCCCTTAAATCATACACATATCGGCCTGGCCGATCGTCCCGATCGTCCTGGACGATCAGACCAAACCAACATCGTCTGGCCGATACTCCAGGGCGATGATCAGGCCGATCCTTATGAACAGTGTCAATCGGCCTGGCCGATATCCCCGATCGGCCTGGACGATACCTACAGAAAATCACCTGGAGCAGATTGTGATATTACAATCTCCCCAACTCAGAAAAATGTCGTCCTCGATATTATCCAATCCAAACGCAGTCAAAATAAGTACGGGTACGACCGTCTCATATCAGACTCTTTTTCCCAAGTTGCTTCTCGTGCAGTCCGGTGCTTCCACTGGACTTTAACCATCGGAATCTCTTTATTTCTTAACTTTCGGACGTCGTACGCCAAAATAAGCTCTGGCTCTTCCTTGTACGCCAGATTCTCCTGAATCTCAACCTCGTCAGTAGATATCTTCTTCCCAGAGTCGGATACCCACTTCCTCAGAGTGGATACGTGAAACACATTATGCACATCAGGCATAGAATCAGAAAGCAATAGGCGATAAGCAGCTTTTCTAATTCTTTCCAAAATCTCAAACGGTCCAACATACCTTGGACTAAGCTTGCTTACCTGACCAAATCTGCTCACACCCTTCATCGGGCTGACTTTGACATACACAAAGTCACCGACTTGAAACTCAACAAATCTGTGCTTCTGATTGTAATACTTCTGCTGACGGTCTTGAGCGGCTTTCAATCTTTCTCTTATCAAACTGATCTTCTGAGCAGTTTCATCAGCAAAAGTGGCCCCCAAAGCCTGTCTATCTCCGACCTCTGTCAGAGTCAAAGGAGTACGACACTTCCTGCCATACAGAGCCTCGTACGGTGCCATACCGATACTGGACTGAAAACTGTTGTTATAGGCAAACTCAATCAGCGGAATATGATCTTCCCAGCTTCCGCTAAAGTCCAGAACACAAAGCCTCAACAGGTCTTCCAATACCTGAATAGTCCTCTCAGACTGCCCATCGGTCTGAGGATGAAAGGCTGTACTGAAATGTAATTTCGTACCCAAGTCTTGCTGAATGCCTTTCCAAAGTCTGGAAGTAAACCGTCCATCTCGATCAGATACGATCACACGAGGCACACCGTGCAATCTGACTATCTCCTTCACATATATCTGTGCCAAGCGTTCAACTGAATCCGTCTGTCTGATCGGAAGAAAATGGGCTGACTTCGTCAATCGATCCACAACTACCCAAATGGCATCGTGTCCTTGTCGTGATCGAGGAAAACCCATCGCAAAATCCATCGTTACCTCCTCCCATTTCCACTCAGGGATAGGCAACGACTGCAACAGTCCACCTGGTCGCTGATGCTCTGCCTTCACCAATTGACAGGCTTCGCATTTCGACACAAACTCCGCCACATCCTTCTTCATCCCAGGCCACCAGAACAAAAGCTTCATATCAGCGTACATCTTACCACTGCCTGGATGAACAGTGTAGCCTGAATGATGAGATTCATACAGAATCTCCCGCCTCAAATCTCCAAACACAGGTACCCACAACCTGTTCTTACAGAAAATAACACCAGAATCAGAAATTCGAAGTTCAGGAGTCTTACCAGATCCAATCTGAGCTATCAACTTCGAATAATCAGAATCTGACTTCTGGGCTTCTTGAATCCGTGCTTCCAAAGAAGACTGAATACTCATCTGAGCTAACTCCAAATCACTGGAGGAAATCACCTCCAACTGCAATCTCTCCAAATCACGAATCAGAAAGTCATCACAGGTAAGCTGAATACCTGATAATCCAGAAGACTTCCTGCTCAAAGCATCTGCTACCACATTCGCCTTCCCAGGCTGATACTGAATAGTCAAATCATAGTCCTTGATCAACTCGAGCCACCGTCTCTGTCTCAAATTCAGATCTTTCTGAGTAAAAATATACTTCAGGCTCTTATGATCAGTAAAAATCTCACATCTGACGCCATACAGGTAATGACGCCAAATCTTCAAAGCAAAAACAACTGCAGCTAACTCCAAATCATGCGTCGGGTAATTCTTCTCATGTGGTTTTAACTGTCTCGAAGCATAAGCAATTACCTGACCATGATGTATCAGGACACATCCCAGTCCTTTTAGTGAAGCATCACTGAACACCTGAAAACCCTCCGTACCTGACGGAAGTGCTAACACTGGAGCTGAAGTCAGACAATCCTTCAATCTCTGAAAACTAGCTTCACACTCCGGTGTCCAAACAAAAGGAACTGACTTCTGAGTCAGTCTCGTTAGAGGAGTCGAAATCTGTGAAAATCCTTTCACAAATTTCCTGTAATACCCGGCCATGCCCAAGAAACTACGTACCTCAAATACCGTAGTCGGCCTTGGTCAATCAGCAACCGCCTGAATCTTCTGGGGATCTACAGAAATGCCTTCTCCGCTAATCACATGCCCCAGAAAAGAAATGCTCTTCAGCCAGAATTCACACTTGGAGAACTTGGCATACAGCTGATGCCTCCTCAAAGTCTCCAACACAATCCTCAAATGTCTGGCATGATCATCCTCAGATGCAGAATATACCAGAATATCGTCGATGAAGACGATCACAAACTGATCCAAATACTCCCTGAATACTCGGTTCATCAGATCCATGAAAATCGCAGGCGCATTGGTTACCCCAAAAGGCATAACCAAAAACTCGTAGTGCCCGTACCGAGTACTGAAAGCTGTCTTCACCACATCAGATTCCTTTACCTTCACCTGATAATATCCGGATCTCAAATCAATCTTCGAAAATACCGAAGATCCGGAAAGCTGATCGAACAAGTCATCTATCCGCGGCAAAGGATACTTGTTCTTGATCGTGACCTTGTTCAAATCTCTGTAATCAATACACATACGGAGTGTACCGTCCTTCTTCTTCACAAACAGAACAGGTGCTCCCCAGGGTGAAACACTAGGGCGTACAAAACCTCTGTCAACCAACTCTTGAAGCTGAACTTTCAACTCAGAAAGTTCTTTCGGTGCCATCCTGTACGGAGCTTTCGATATCGGAGCGGTACCCGGAAAAACATCGATAGAGAACTCCACATCTCTATCCGGAGGTAAACCAACCAACTCCTCAGGGAAAACATCCACAAACTCCCGTACCACTGGGATCTCAGAAACAGAACCAACCTCTAGGTTCAGATCCCGCACCGAAGCCAAAAATACTGGGCATCCTTTCTTCCACATCCTGCTCACCTCCAACGCAGAAATCAGACTGGAGAGAACACCTCGTAATCCCTGAAATACAACTCTCTCTCCAGTCACAAGCAAACTCACTTGCTTCTTCAGACAGTTAATCTGAGCCTCATACTGACTCAACCAATCCATTCCCAGAATCACATCATACGAAGAAATCGACAATCGAATCAAACTCGATTTCCACTTCTTGCCAGAAATCTCAATCTCACACAAACAAAACTGTCGAGCAATCAAAGGATTCCCAGCCGGTAAAATCACAGATTAAGAAACCGGTAAAACCATCGAATCAAAATGTAAAATCTCAAAACAGTGCTCGGACAGAAAAGAATGACTCGCTCCATAGTCAAACAAAACACGACATGGCTGATGAGAAATGTAAACCGTACCTGTCACAACATCCGGAGCATCACGAGCCTCATGCTGACTCAAGCTGTAAACTCGTGGCTGAACTGGAACAGGAGCTGAAGCGACAGAACTACTCTGCTCCCTCTAAATCGTAGGTGGTCTCCGTGGTGCAGAACTAGAGCCACCACTTCTACCAGTAAATCCCTCAGGGCGTGGAGGAACAGTCCTCGGTCTTCCTGCTGCTGAACTAACAGGTCTGACTAAGCCCTCAGATCGCTGCTCAAATCCCATCTGTGGACATTCTGCAATCCTATGTCCCGGCTGACCACATCTGAAACAAAGACCAGCTATCCTGTAGCACTGGCCATGGTGTCGCCGTCCACAACTCTGGCACACAGGTGCCATACTGACAGATCCAGAACTAGTCGTACTGGTAGCAGTACCAGACGATCCTCCGCTCCTTCTGGAATCTCCAGATCCAGATCCAGAAACAAATCTCCTCTTCCCAAAGGAACCACTGCTAGAAGTTTCACCTCCAAACCTCTTCCTACTCGCAGTCCACCGCTGCTGAGTAGTCGTCATGTCATTCTCAATCAGACGAGCTCGCTCCACAAGCTCAGAGAAATCAGTGATCCTGAATGGTATCAAAGGCTGCCTCAAAGTGTCTCGTAAGCCTCTCAGAAACCTGTAGCACCTCTCAGCAGAAGTGCTAACCAGCTGCGGAGCGTATCTGGCTAATGCAGTAAACTCAGCCTCGTACTGCATCACCGTCTTGCTCCCCTGAACCAGCCTAAAAAAACTCTCCTGCATCTGCTGTCGTGCAGAAGGGGGAACAAACCAGTCTCTGAACACTTCAGTGAACTCTTCCCAAGTGATCAAAGAGTTCAGTCTACCCTGAAATCTGGCTGCCTGCTGGCCATCCCACCAATGCTCAGCCTCTCCGTCCAACAGAAAAACAGCTAACGGAACCTTCATGTCTGCATGACACTGCATCCCGTCAAAAGTCTTTTCCAACCTCCTCAGCCACTCCTCGGCTGCTCTGGGCTCAACAGCGCCTTCAAACCTCGGAGGCTTCAATCTCAAAAATAACTGCAGGTGTCGATCAATGTCCTCAGATCTAACAGTAGAAGCTCTGCTCTGAGTCTCGCTCATCATCTGAGCAACAAGTGACGCAAACTGTGAAAGCGTGTCAGCACCGACCACTGGGGCTGTACTCCCCACTGGTGCTGCCTGATCTGCACTCTGCCCGTCTGTCATGTCTGGGTCTGGCTGATCCATACAGAAAAATCCAGAAAATCCGGAAAACTATCACAAAAACAACACAATAAAAAGCCAAACGACCCAAAACTACCTCCCAGACAGACTTACTGATCACTTCCTAGAGCTCTGTTTTACAATCCAACCTGTTTCCAAAACCAGTGCTCTGATACCACAAAAGCTTGTCACGACCCGACCCGACGGGGACGGATCCCGCCCGAGCCGGATCGCGACGAGCTGAACTTCTTATCCAGGATCTGGCTTTGGATTAGGTTACTGAACTGATCTTCCAAATACTTAACTCAACAGACACACACAGAACAACAGAGCTACTAAAATCATCAAATGCAGCGGAACAAAACATCTATCTTTTCATTTCCTCAAAAATAATCATCTACAAAACAGTACATGGCTTTCAACAGAAAGAAAGACAGAACAGAAAAGCCATGACTGTACAAAAATCAAAAAGTACAAAAGTACCTATACTGATCAAACTCTGAACTCTAGTCCTGAACTTCCTTGCCCTTCCCAGAACCTGAAAACCACCAGAAAGCAAGGGTGAGCTCAACAGCTCAGCAAAGCAACAAACCACCAATCTAAATTCTCAGAAAGCAAAACCAAACTCATCAGACAGAAATCAGATCAGAAATCGGAACAGAGTCGGAAATCAGAACTTATACGGACAGATATCAAATCAGAAACGGAATCGTACAGATCATATCAGAACAGAACAAACTCAGCACATATCAGATATCAGATATTTAATTAATAGCTAAATGTGCCCCCGGCACCAGAATAGTAGCTGAGTACTTAATAGCTAAGTGTGCCCCTGGCACCAGAACAAATGTGCTTATAGCACCAGAACAGATATTACCAGAATACATAAATAGTGCTTACAGCACCTAAACAGATTTTCCACGGATCCGGAACAGAACAGATATCAAAATGTATATTGAGCTCATTTCAGAATTTCCCGTTTCACTAACTGAATCTCATAGGATTCAGGCCCCTTATAACTCCCTTTTTATAGCTTATACACATAGCATTTCAATTCAGAAGAAATCCGAACAATTCAGAAATTACCCAAAAATCGGGCAGCACAACGGCAGTATACAGAATTTACACAAAATTTCCTGCAAAGAAAATTTACCGAATTTGCACAGAACATAGATAATCATATTCCAGAACATTTATTCTACTGCACAGATAATTTTCAATTTCACAGAAAATTGTAGTCTACGAAAAACATCGCCGATTCAAAAATACCCGGGCAAAAATCTTCAAAATATAGTCAAAACGTGCACACCCGGCACGGCAACGTTATACAGAAACTTACGCGGTAAAAACTGAACCAATCAAAAGATACGGACGAAAAACCGTAACGAAAACGAAATCCGGACAGAAAATACCGCCAATTGCGACGGAACTGAAAATTGAGAAAGACGGAATGTGCCTTACCTCGAGCACAGCAAATTCCTCAACAGTCACTTCGATCGAAAACGACTCCGCGTCTCCCCGAAATCAACTTTTCCAAAAGCTTCTTTTTCTCTCTCCTCAGAGCTGAAATCAGATATTTTTATTTTTAATTTTTCTCTCTCTTCAAATCGTCTGATTTCCCTTAAATCATACACATATCGGCCTGGCCGATCGTCCCGATCGTCCTGGACGATCAGACCAAACCAACATCGCCTAGCCGATACTCCAGGGCGATGATCAGGCCGATCCTTATGAACAGTGTCAATCGGCCTGGCCGATATCCCCGATCGGCCTGGACGATACCTACAGAAAATCACCTGGAGCAAAACTGGGCAAAATCTGGAACTCAATTTCTACTGATCGTCCCAGGACGATCCAGATCGTCCTGGACGATCCTGGAGCAGATTGTGATATTACACTTTGTCACGACCCGACCCGACGGGGACGGATCCCGCCCGAGCCGGATCGCGACGAGAGACCTTCTTATCCAGGATCTGGCTTTGGATTAAGTTACTGAACTGATCTTCCAAATACTTAACTCAACAAACACACACAGAACAACAGAGCTACTAAAATCATCAAATGCAGCGGAACAAAACATCTATCTTTTCATTTCCTCAAAAATAATCATCTACAGAACAGTACATGGCTTTTAAACAGAAAGAAAGACAGAACAGAAAAGCCATGACTGTACAAAAATCAAAAGTACAAAAGTACCTATACTGATCCGACTCTGAACTAATCCTGGACTTCCTTGCCTTTCCCAGAACCTGAAAACCACCAAAAAGCAAGGGTGAGCTCAACAGCTCAGCAAAGCAACAAACCACCAATCTAAATTCTCAGAAACCAAAACCAAACTCATCAGACAGAAATCAGATCAGAAATCGGAACAGAATCGAAAATCAGAACTTATACGGACAGATATCAAAGCAGAAACAGAATCGTACAGATCAGATCACAGAACA
Organism: Dendrobium huoshanense; assembly: GCA_016618105.1. Taxonomy (NCBI): domain Eukaryota; kingdom Viridiplantae; phylum Streptophyta; class Magnoliopsida; order Asparagales; family Orchidaceae; genus Dendrobium; species Dendrobium huoshanense. The sequence continues at coordinate 6,226,219 of CM028358.1, read as the reverse complement.
GAATAAATCAACGGAGTCAGAATTATACAGAAATCAGAAATCAGATTCGCAGATCATATCATATCAGAATCACAATTTCGTACAGAACAGATACAGAAAACAGAACAGATACATATAGCTAAATGCCCTGACACTAACGGAATCTCTACGGATTCCGGCCCCTTATGCCTCCCTTCCCAGACACTGACTGAATCTCATAGGATCCAGGCCCCTTATGTCTCCCTTTTGTGCTCACGGCACCAGAACAGATGTGCTTATAGCACCAGAACAGAATTCATCGGATCCGGAACAGAACAGATATCAGATTTCAGATTTGATCTCATTTCAGAATTCCCGTTTCACTAACTGAATCTCATAGGATTCAGGCCCCTTATAACTCCCTTTTTATAGCTTATACACATAGCATTTCAATTCAGAAGAAATCAGAACAATTCAGAAATTACCCAAAAAATCGGGCAGCACAACGGCAGTATACAGAATTTACACAAAATTTCCTGCAAAGAAAATTCACCGAATTCGCACAGAACATAGATAATCATATTCCAGAACATTTATTCTACTGCACAGATAATTTCTAATTTCACAGAAAATTGTAGTCTACGAAAAACATCGCCGAATCAAAAATACCCGGACAAAAATCTTCAAAATATAGTCAAAACGTGCACACCCGACACGGCAACGTTATACAGAAACTTACGCGGTAAAAACTGAACCAATCAAAAGATACGGACGAAAAACCGTAACGAAAACGAAATCCGGACGGAAAATACCGCCAACCGCGACGGAACTGAAAATTTAGAAAGACGGAATGTGCCTTACCTCGAGCACAGCAATTTCCTCAACAGTCACTTCGAACGAAAACGGCTCCGCGTCTTCCCGAAATCAACTTTTCCAAAAACTTCTTTTTCTCTCTCCTCAGACGCAAAATCAGATATTTTAATTTTGATTTTTCTCTCTCTTCAAAATGACTGAAATCAGCTTTATAATACACATATCGGCCCGGCCGATCGCCAGATCGTCAGGCTTCGACCACCATCTCTCTCTTTCCTTTTCAACATAGAGCTTTAGCGAACCAAAAAGAGACGACGAAGTCATAATGAGTTTTCATCACGAAGGATAGCCGGATCCGTGATTCGCCGCTTTCGCTATCTCGACTTTTAATTTTCAGCCACCCTCATTTTTTATTCCGACAACTCTCAATTCCTTGTGGATCAAAAACCCACCGATGTCGTCAATTTCACCACCAACGAACTCTCCCTCACCATGGATTGAAAATGAGAGGGAGAAGATGTTGATTTTTTATATTATTCAAAATTTTGAATATTATGCCGATAAATAATGAAATTTAGATGTACTACATAAATCACTCTATATAAAATATACATAATGAAAGCAGTTTGATGGTCCATTAAGAACAAAAATGGGCTTACGGATCTGGGCCAATTTAGGCCTGTCTAAGCCCAACTAGTCTATATGAACGATCCTGGCCCTGTGAGTAGGACCACAAATTTTTTTAATTTATGCTGAGACTAACATTAATCTGAAATTAAATCTATTTTTTTTTAATTCATCCTAACATATTATATATATATATATATATATATATATATATATATATATATATATATATATATATTATCAATAAAAATTTACAAGAAAAAAGAAAGCTTATTTATTAAAGGACTGCCTTTACCTCTCAAGCCACATGGAAGCCATTAAAGAGCCACAACAAGTTTCCATTGGATGCTAAAAGGCAATAAAAAAAAGCCAGAGAATAAAATATTTCTTTTTTAGGCAATAATGGAACAAAATTGCAAAAACACACCTAAGTAAAAGAAAATTAAATATTTAGCCCCAACAATCTATAATTCAACACCACCCATGTGATGGTTGCTCAGACTTAAAGATATCAGTGGGCTCCCCCAACAGCTATAATGCTATATCATTATTTCCACTACAGCCAACTACACCACTTTCAAACAAACATCAACATCATCATGTCATTATCATCATCAACATCATCATCATGTCATTATCATCATCAACATCATCATCATCCTTCATGCGTTTACCATATTAATGAAATGAATCTACATAGGGTTGGATCACCAACACAATACACTAATGAAAATTTTCATCATATCATGAACATCTGTGTCAACCAGAATGCGTCACGTTAGCGGTACTGAGCCGCGATACTGAGTACAGGGTGATATGGTGCATTATGGTTGATCTCCGGATAGAGTTCAACGTCCGCACATAATAATTAATCCCCCCTTGGGAGGGATTATTACATGCGGTTTCCAGATGCAACTCATCTCTAGACTCTAATGTGTACAAGCCATGTGGCTTGTACACACCACCCTGTGTAACTTGTACATAGGGTGTATATAATACGCGTTTGTACTCTGCACGTAATAATTTCTCCTCCCTTGCCACACACTCTCTCTCTCCCTCTCTCTCTATATATTTTTCAACAATTAGGGACCCTAAACACTATTTTATTTTTGAGACATTCAAACATACCTGTCAACAAACACTTATTGTAATGATGCAACATAAAATGCTAAAGATAAGAAGATAAGAACAACACTTCAAACACCATAAAGCTGGTCCACAAACATTGCCATAATAATTTACAGAGCAGATAAGCAAGAAGCATAGCTTCAATACACCACAGAAAGGAGAGGAGGAGACAAAATAAGAGAAAAAAAGGCTCACATGGCAGAAATGGATAGAAGTTGCAGCTTCATATGAAGAATCAACGCCTGCTCTTGAATGGAATCGCTCTTATGACAACCTGGTGATATATAGAAGCAAGTGCAGCTCCGATGAATGGTCCAACCCAGAAGATCCACTGAGGTTAAAAACATAATAAAATGATGAGTAGAGCTTCTCAATTCAATATAATTCTAAGGCTTTTTTTGCCACAGTTTTTTTGCAGCTTCTTAAAGATGCTGTCTAGTACAGAAAAATTAACTTTTATATTAAAAAGTTATTTTAAGAAGCATTAAAAAAGCCATTCCAAACCAAGCTTAAGAGGACCGGTAGTAAGAATGAAGTAAACCTGATCATTCCAAGCATGGGATCTGTTGTAGATTATAGCAGCTCCAAGGCTTCTGGCAGGGTTGATTCCAGTTCCTGTGATTGGAATTGTGGCCAAGTGAACAAGGAAGACAGCAAATCCAATTGGAAGTGGTGCAAGGATCTGCAAATAGAGTAATATGTTATACCTTCATGTATTTGCTAATATGAATTCAGAAATCACAGAGGAAGATTACTCACAGGAACATGAGAGTCTCTGGCATTCCTCTTAGCATCAGTGGCAGACAAGACAGTGTAGACAAGAACAAAGGTGCCAACTATCTCGGCGCCGAGGCCGTCACCCTTACTGTACCCTGGGCTCACAGTGTTTGTCCCGCCATTGTTGGCCATGTAGATGCCCTTCTTGAAGCCCTTAACCACACCAGCACCACAAATGGCGCCGAGGCATTGCATCACCATGTAGTAAAGAGCTCTAGTGAGGGAGAGCTTCCGAGCCAGGAAGAGCCCGAAAGTCACTGCTGGGTTGATGTGTCCTCCTGCTCACACCAGAGATAGTTGACATCAACAACAGAAACCAGAGATGAAAATTCAAATTTTCTGACAAATTCCCCTCTTTTTTTCTTGGTTCAACGGAAAACAATCAAACTACTTTGTTAGTAGTATTTGCTTAATGGCATCTCCAACCGAAAATCTCATTTTTCACTCTAAAATACATTGAAACTAAAAGATGCAGTGATTCATCTCCTATTGAACTCCATTTTGCGCGCTTTTGCGAAGATAACCATCTTTCTCCCCTTTCGCTCTTCTTCGGCAAATCCGATTGAGATAGAAAAATTGCTTAGGTGAACAGTGCAACGTCAATATTGACGTTACAGTGTTCACCCGCAAGCAAATAGCGGAAGACTTGGCGTTCGGCTGGAGCGACCAAACGACGTCATAGGAATGTTTGGTGTTCGGTTGGGGATGTCCTAACAATAAACATTATGAACAGTCTAAGAATATCTTATGATGATATAGTTGCTGCTTCAGTGCTTCCTTAAATATGTTGATTAATATGTCTCTGATAACAATCTAATACAGCTTCTTAATAGCTAGATAGCTTCAAATAGTAACAAGAACAAGAAAATTCAGAACACTTCTGAGAATAATCAGATCTAGTTGATAATATTCTACCCAAAAGAACTAGAATTAAAAATAAAAAATAAACAATAGGTCTACAAAAATGTCTAAACAGGACTAATAGGCATTATTTGAAGAATGATTGGACATAATAAAAAATATATATTTATAGCTAAACTCTAGGAAGTAAATCAATTCATCCAATTTTGGGGTAAAAGAATCAGAGACTGCTTATAATAGAGCAAAGGATGGGGAATTTCTTCTAAATTTGAAAAAAAAAATATTTTAAAATATTAAATATATTTTGTTTCATATCAAAATTTAACAAAATAAAATAAAAAACAGAAATAATCACATATGGCTCCAAAGTTCAGCCGTTTGGTTGGTAAAAAATTAAGTTGACAAAAAGCTTTTAGTTTTTGGATTTTTACAGAGCCAGCTTGAGCATGTAGGAGGAGAGCTTGGCTTATCCTGATTTTTCCCCTGAGTGAAGAAAAGCTGGGCATAGCTTAAATCAGCTTAAAAAACGACTGATTTCTGAGCTTGGAAGGACTAATAAGAAAAAAACATAAACAAACCTAAACGGATAAATAAGCTTGAACAAAACCATCATCTTTGATACACAGAGAGGCCCAAAAAAAGATCCGTTAAGGTGGAAGAAGAACAGTAAGCCATAGCTTAAAAGCAAGAAAAAAGAAGAAGAAAACAGAGAGCATATAGCTCCATATCTACAGAGGAAACTAAGGTGGATATATAACCCAACAAAAACCATACGAGTATCCAAACTTCAAAACGAAAGGAAAACCCTATAACGCTTTGGATCTCATAAAAAAAGCCCATGACCTTCAAACTAAGAAAAGAAAAGCTAAAAACTCCCATTAAAAAAAAAGAACAGAGAAGTGCAGAAAGAAGTTCTTTCACCTGAAATTCCTGCAGTGCAGTAAACCAAAGCAAAGATCATTCCACCAAAAGCCCAAGCGATCCCTTGAATTCCCACTGTTTTACACCTATTGTTCGAGCTGACCACTCCCATCACAGTCAGTATAGTGATATACAGAAAGAGGAAAGTGGCCACGAACTCTGCTATTCCAGCTCTGTAAAAGGACCAAGACCGAAGCTCCCCGGGTTCGTATAAAGGCGCCGCCGGCGGTTCCTTGTAGTCCTTCTCGTCCGACTGCGCTGCCGTTCCTATTGGTTGCCTTTCAGGGAACTTGTTCGCTCCCAAGCTAACGTCTTCCTCCTTCCCCTGCATCTTTCCTTCCCTGTTTCTCTCCGAAATCTGCAAGAGCAAAGGCGAGTGTGGGGGAAAGAAGAGAGCTTTATGGGTGAAGAGTAGAGTAGCGGCCAGGGGATAGGGTGTTTTTTATAGAACCGGTGGGAGAAAACCGGAAAAGAATGGCGTAATTAGAGGTGAAGATAATGGATTTTTTTAAGCTTTTTGTTGGTTGATGATGTCTGATTAAGTTTATAATTACAACTGTTGGAGATGGTTCTGGAAAGGCGAGATATTGAGGACTGGAGATTTTTCATTTTATTCTTTTCTCGGCTGTGAGCCATCTAAGTTATTTTCCTTTTTATTTATTTATTATTTCACTTAAGATGCTCAAAATATGTTTTTTATTTTTATTTTTACAGGTATTTATATATATCTTTTTATTTTTATTTTTTTCATATACTTCATAGAACACAACTACAGGCAAAGAATCATGTTATATGCATCACCGAAAATTGCCTCCTTCAGGCATTTCCAAGCTGAAAATTTTCAAAATTAGATTATGGACCATTTGAACTCCAAATTCAACAAATTTAAAGTCAAATTGAATGTTTCGAAGAGACGAACCTAACGACGCCAAAATCGGTCTAATACAAGCACAAATGGGTCCAAATCAGGGGCCCGAAGCTTATTTGAAAGGTTCAAAGCCTAAATTGGATGACTCAAATAATACTCAAATATAATATGCTTACAGTTGAATCAAGCAGCTTAACGAGACAAATTTGAAGAGTCTAAGATCACTTAATTTTGACATGATTTGGGCACATAAATAATTTGTAAACGCTTAATGATCAAGGGGATCAATATGGGCTGTCTGATGGAGCACTCATGCGATGCCTCAAAATCTAAATTTGAATAATTATTTATTATTCTTTAAATAAATAATAATCATAGTTATTTAATATCATCTATCGGTGATAAATGACAAAGTAGATTATATAATTTAAAACATCAAAGTAGAAATCTATATTCATTCCCAAAAGTATATACAATAGTCAAGAATTATTTAATTTAATCAAAATTTTTAATATAAAATTAACATAAATCATATTGGACTTTAAAAATTATAAAAAAATATCCATAAAATAAATCATTTTATTTTAAAAATATCGATAAAATTGTTTTGCAACATGTATACATGACGATCCCGAAATTCTCACTTATACCGACATATACCAATTTCTTAAGAATTTTCACAGGTACCCAAAAATTACAAAAATAAAATTTCTGTAAGTAAAATACTACAATCAAAATATTATGACGAAGATGATTTGCTATTTGGAATTATAATGACTTCAGAAAAATTTGACAAAGTCAATACGGGCTATTAGAACTCCAAACTGGTCTAGATTTTCTCCATAGTTATTAGACATGCCACTCTAAAAATATATAAATAGACCCCCACTCTCTACATGAAAAGGGACTTTTTGTTTGACATCTCAAACTCTTAACTATTGAGATATTGTCCGCTTTGGCCTAAGAGCCTCACAATTTTTGTCATGTTGGTGTAACTTCCTAGTAGGTCACCAATCTTAGAATTTTTCTGGGATAAGCACACTTAACTGCGGAGGCAAGCTTAATTGTAGAGTTTCTTAACTGAAATTCTAACCATTACACCTAAAGGCATCTCAATGTTTAAGAGTTTATTTTTTTTTACTTAAAGGGTTTCACAATCTCTCTCACTTAAGTAACTAATATTCTTGTTAGTATTTTTATCTCATAATCATCGACCAGGTGGATAAGATTCTAGAGGTGGCACCTAGGAATTTAAGTGATGGCTCCCATCATATAACACTTTGTCCCTTACAGGGTTCAAGTGATGGCTCCTATAATGTAGCACTTTGTCTTATATGACACTTATTTTCCATTTTTTGACTGATGTGTTGCTCTGATACCAATTATAATTGCTCAAACTCTTAACTATCGAGATACTATTCGCTTTGGCTAAGAGTCTCATGGTTTTATCCTATTTGTGTAACTTTTCAGTAGATCACTCATCCCAGAATTGCTCTGAGATGAGCATGCTTAACTACGGAGTTTCTTAAATAAAATTTCAACCATTATACAAAAAGATGCCTCAATATTTAAGAGTTTAGTTTCTTTTTCTTAAAGGGTTCACATTTTGCTTCAAATTGGAGAGAGCTATGAGGCATCAAGAGCTCCAGTGCCATCGTTGTTGAACCTTTGTTGATCGTTATCGGACCACCGCCCGCCCACTAGCCGCCGTCGGACTTCCACAAGGCAGCTTATTGCCACTGAACTTCCACCCAACTGCCGATCGCCGCAGAACTTCCGCACGACCATAGAGTAAACTACAAGCAAATTAAAAATATTCATGTTAAGTGCACCAGCCTTAATGTCGGGGACAAATTAAAGCTTGAGCATAATTTTACATGTAATTCATCCTAATCTATATTTTGGGAAGGGTCACTTTAAGTGGAGGCAGCTTGAAGTTTGGGAAGAACTCTCAAAAAGAGATTTTTAAGAAGAGATTATTCCAAAATTTACTAAATTCAACAAGAAAATGTTGACTAGGAATATAATAAAATGTGGACAAGAAAATAGCTCTATAAGATTTTGTTTGGGACGGTTTTTTTTTTATTTTTTAAAGTAAAATTTTATATACAATTTTTTTTTAATGAAAAACTATTTTTAACAACAGCAACATCAAGTCTTTCTCCCACTACGTGGGGTCGGCTATATGGATCATTTTTCTCCATTGTGTCATATTAAAGGTCAAATTCTCATTAAAATCTAATAAAGAAAGGTCAATCCTAATATTTTTCTAACTAAGTATTTCTAGGTCTGCCTCTACCTTTCTTAACATAAGTCAAATCTAATACATCTACTCTCCTAACCGGGTAATTGGAAGGCCACCATTTTATGTGACCAAACCATCTAAGGCGACTCTCTCTAATCTTATCTTCTACTGGAGCTACTCCAACCTTTTCAAGTATATGCTCATTTCGTATCCTATCTCTAAGGGTAAAGCCACTCATCCACCTGAGCATCCTCATCTCTGCCACACTTAACTTAGAATTATACTTCTCTTTTAATGGCCAACATTCAGTACCATAAAGCATTGCAGGCCTCACTGCCATCTCATAGAATTTTCCCTTAAGTTTAAGGGGTAATTTTCTATCACACAACAAGCCCGATGCATTCCTCCACTTCAACCGTCCAACTTGAATTCTGTTGATAATATCCCAATCTATTTCACCATCACTCTGAACAATAGATCTAATATATCTAAAATGTGTACTCTTATTAATGACTTGATTGCTCAAAATCACAATCCCCTCACTTGGTCTATTACTACTAAAATTACACTATGTATATTCCATTTTAGATCTACTCAAGCGAAAACCTTTATTCTCTAATGTTGACCTCCATAATTTAAATTTACTTTCAACTATCTCTAGTCTTATCAATAAGAAGAATATCATCAGCAAAAAGCATACACCAAGGTACATCCTCTTGCAAATATCTAGTGAGAACATACATGACTAAAGCAAAAAGATATGGGCTTAAGGCTGATCCTTGATGTAACCCAACCGAAATTGGGAAATACTTGGTCAAACCACCTTGTGTTTGAACACAAGTAATAGCTCTTGCATACATATCTTTAATGATTTGAATATAAACATTATTAACTCATTTTTTTTTCAAGAACTCTCCATAGCACTTCTCTTGGAACTTTATCATATAATTTTTCTAAGTCAATTGAGAGAAAACAAGAAAAGCAGGAAGAAGAAAGGACGGAAGACGGAGAGAGCCAGAATGGAGGCAGAGAAAGAAAATATAATCTATTATTATCAAACAAAACTGATACAGAGAAGAACTTAATATAGAATGAAATAAAGGTAAAGCGGTAAATACAGGTAAAGATAGCGAGGGTATTGTTTTATATGCTAATAGCCTCCCTCAAATTAAGCATTTGGTGTCCGAATGTTTAATTTGTTCCGTAATTCTATGAACCGAGCAATCGAGAAGGGCTACGTTAGGATGTCAGCTATTTGATCTTTGGAGGAGATGTGCTCGAGTTTGATGTTGCCGGAACCAAATTGCTGGCGAATGAAGTGGTAGTCGATCTCGATATGCTTTGTTCTAGCATGAAAAACCGGGTTTTCGGCAATGGTCATAGCTGACGTGTTATCGCAATGAATAATGGTCGGAGCGGGAGATTGAGTTCGTTGGCAAGATGACGAAGCCATATCACGTCTGAAGCAGCAGCGGAGAGGGGTCTGTACTCAACTTCGGTGGAGGATTTAGCCACGGTCGCCTGCTTTTTCACCGTCCACGAAATAAGGTTGGGACCAAGAAAGGTGCAAAAGCCTGAAACCGATTTCCGGTCAGTAGTGTCTGAAGCCCAGTCCGCGCTGAATATGATCGCAGATCCAGTGAGCCGGCTTCAATATGTAGTCCGAATGACAGTGTGCCTTTGATGTAGTGGAGGAGGCGTTTGAGTGCTTTGAAGTCTTGTTCGGTTAGAGACTGCATGTGTTGACAAACCCGATTTGTTGCGAAGGCGATATCAGGCCTAGTGATGGAGAGGTATTGAAGTGATCCAGCGAGGCGGCGGTAGAGAGATGGATCCGGAAATGGGTGGCGATTTGGTTCCGTCTATTTTGTGGATGGCGAGACCGGGGTAGGAGGGGCTTTGCAATCCTTGTAGCATGCATCGTTAAGGAGTTTAGTAGCATAATGTTCTTGAGATAAAAAGTAGCCATATTTGGAACGTGTCACCTGAATTCCGAGGAAGAGCGAAATGTTGCCAAGTTGCTTGAGGGAAAATTGAGTTTGCAGTTGTTTGAGGAGTAGTCGAATGGTGGTGTCGTCGTTGCCTGCCACCAAGAAGTCATCGACATAAATAAGAATATACATTTGAATGTTGTTTTTGTGTAAAATTAGAAGCGAGGGATCGGAACGACTGAACCCGAAGCCTTGTTGTTGGAGAAAGCTAGTTAGTTTTTGAAACCATTGTCGCGGTGCTTGTTTTAGTCATATGGGTCTCCGAAAGGATTCCGCTCGCGTGGTTCAAATGCAAAGGGTACGATCACACTATCCCGTAGGACAAAATGGTCGTAGACCTTTACACTCGGCACAAGCAGGCCGATGGAAGAGCAGATGGAGCTATAGATATGATTAGCCATGGAGGATAGCGGCTTTCACCTATCAACCTCGATGGATAATAATATCTATAGTCCAAAAGTTCACGAGATTTCCCCTATTCGATACCTCAACATCGAATAGGGTTTATTTGATTGTAGGGATCGATTTCCTACGGGCGCAAGCCCCCGTAGTTAATTACATCCTAGGCCTTGACCTAGGAAAACTCTCGATTAAGGACGATGCATTATTCACTTCTTAATTTGGTGCACAAAAAAGAGTTCCTAAATTCTATTCCAAAGAGTCTCTTCTATTTATCCTTAGTGATGATTAGACATTTTTGAATGGATAAAGATGTGATTAAAATTTTGAGTTTAGAAGATCAACGACCAGATTACTATACTAAGAGAAAAGACAGACTCAAAACACAGATGAAGGGAGACACACTGAGGGGTGTACAACCTGGACTTATGCTTGCCTGGAGTGGGCTGCCAGCTAACATCTTAAACACAATCAATCGCCCTATATGTATACAAGATAGGAAGGCTCTATCCTAGAAAATCAAGGATTTGTAGTTTAAAATATTTCAATCAGGGACTCTACAATATGCAAAAAGATGTACCTAGCGCCATGTATGATGCATGAAACAGATACGAAATATCCTTAAGTCTACTGATGTAATGCATGTATGTAAGTGAATACAATGTGAAGTAAGGTGTGTAAAGACAAATGCATGCATGACATCCAGAGTACAGAAAAAAATAAATAAACACACCCTAAGGATACCCTCCAGGCAAGGTACCCGCACAGAAAAGCATTCAAACGGTGCCCACTGGCACAAATAGGTGGCCTACTCTACAGGCCTAAATGACCCTAATGGTCTCTAAGGCTCACAAAAAAAAGAAAGAAAAAAGGGGGGTATCGTACCCAAAACCAGAAGGCCAAAAACCTAGCGATGCCCACTTCGTGTGGGAAAATAACGATGCCCAAGTGGCACAAGTAGGTGGCCTACTCTACAGGCCTAAATGACCCTAATGGTCTCTAGGGCTCACAGAAGGGGGCAAGCTTTGACCTATAGGGCCAAAGCTTCGTCAGTGAACTAACCTAAGGCTGGCTATCTAAACATGCTATAATACCTACTAACAAGCAGTGTGTGATGTGAAGCAGTTCGATATATAACTAAAAATTTACTTTACAAATTGCAGAAATTATACCTGACTGTATGTGGCGCTGCCACTTAAAAGCTTATAAGCAAACGGTCCCGTTTAGCTCCCGATCATTAAGCTCCAATGTACCTCGCAAGAAAAGATAACATAGAAATATATATATGAGCGTAGATGCCGTTCAAAAAAGAAATGCAGATAAATAACAAAGATATAACTAACAGGAAATTGAATAAAGCTAACAGGAAATTTAATAATTGCATTTATAGAACATGTATATGTAACAAGCATTGAATAACAAAAGAAAATGTAAGCCTGACCTAGAGCTAAAAATCGTGTTCTAATCAAACATGTCTATGGTATGTGTGACAGGTTATGTGGTTTGGATAGGTCCTATGTATGATAGTTTAATTATAATTGCTTTCATTTGATTTGTTGAAGGGCAGAAGAAAGATTTTAGTTTAAGTATAAATATTAATACTTTTGGATTGAATTTTGAATATTTTATTTTAGTATTTGATTGATTACCACCTTTGTTTCACACCGAGGCCGTGAGGTTTATTTCACCCTCCTTGGGGCTAACTTAATAGCCTCGTAGGCCTGGGTTACCCAGTGGCAACCAATTTTTGTTGAATTATTTTAGTTTGTTGTAAATTAGAAAAGAAAGGTATATTAGGTGATTTATTATCGATTAATGTTTGGTTGAAATCATTAATAATCAATTAAGTTTAAAGTTTTGCCACTCCATCGAATTCATTCGTGGCGTTGTGCCACCATGCTCGAGGAACCAGGCCTCCTTAGGACACTTAGCCCCGCAGCTCGGAGTAGTCCATCCAATAAACTTCATCTTTGGAGTGATTGTTATATATTAAGGGGTTTGTTGACTGATTTTAAAAGATTGATTTAAGATACTTTATTTTAGGATTTGATTGAATTATTCAATAGTTACTAATTAGAAAGAAAAATGAATTAGGCAGTTTATTATCAATTAAGGAGTTAGATTAATTAAGTTTGCTATCAACTGGTTCGTGGCGTTGTGCCACCAGGCTCGAGGAACCAGGCCTCCTTAGGACACTTAGCCCCGCAGCCCGGAGTAGTCCATCCTAAAAACCAAGTTGATATAGTTATATTAAGAAGTTTGTTGATTGATTTTTAGTAGATTAGTTTAAGGTTTGATTGAGTTTTAGGTGAGTTAGTAGATTCAGATTTTAGAAGATTTTTAACTTAATGAGTTTTAGTTTAGGTTACCTCTCCTAATTTAATCTACATCTTTTTAAGACTTTTAGGTTGGTTAGGGGTTGTTTAAGGGATCAGTTAAGTTTGGTTTGAATTTTGCAGTTTAATAGTTATATTCGTTAATTAAGGTTGGATTAAGAATAAAATATTTTGATACGTTTTTAGAAGCTGGATTATGATTGATTTGATTGGTCGGTTATTAACAGATTAAGGCACGCTAAACCTAGGAAAAAGTGTCATTAAATTTTCTATGTTCTGATGTCTCTATCCTATAAGGAGCATGCACCCTAAGTCTATGTTATATAAAACTCGATCCTTAGTTTTTTGTCCTTAGGTGTCACTAAGGTTGTAGGACTAAAAACAGTGTTGTTTTCTAACCTTTAGGACTTTCGTATATATACCAATAAACTTAAGGATTCATGTATGAAATACAATAATAAGTAACAAAGCAGTAGGAAGGCGAGAAGTAAGAGAAAGAACGACTAAACATAATAGAAAGAAAAGAATAAAAATCAGAAATAAAAGGAATGTAGGCATTATTATTTTAGACGCACTTCTTTGAAGCCAAGTGTGTCCCTAAAATAGCCTTCTCCCTAATTCGATATAATATGAATAAGGAAGAAGGTATTTTCAATACCCTTTACTGTCCCCACATTCCAAACAAGGCACTTGAATGAGACTCAACTCAAACAACTAGACCTACCCTCTAAACAAAGCTCCAAACGACAAAGAGAAATAAATCCCGAAAATAGACCTCTCACTTAAAACCCAAAACATGATCTTACTACCGACTAATCCCAAAACCACTTAGAAAACAAGTGCAAGCGAGAAAAAAGACAACTCCCCCACGAAATACCACATCGTTCTTACAAAGACATCAATGAGTCTACCACACAAAGCTAATCGTAAAGCTAGAAGTCCCAAAATATCTCATGAAAAATCTCTAAATGAAATACTACACAAAATTCCACACAAAGCATCTATGAAAATCTTTTGACACAGAACTCCACAGAAAAAGACCAACGATCAAGTGCCTTTATGACATTTGGAGTGGGGTAAGATTTCATAAAATCTTATAAAACATTCATAAAACTTATCACAAAACGACTCGCAAAGCCTTTCAACAAGAAGAAATACGAGAAATACGACTCTTTAGCACAAAACAAATCACGGTATTTTTTTTATCATAAAACAAGTCATAGCTCTTTCAAACATGAGATACATCAAAACTATTCTCAACACAAAACAAATCATGTCTTTTAAATACAGAGCATAGTCACTTGCATGGTCATTCGACTTTAGATGTGCGGATAAGGGCAAAGCTTTAAAGCATGGAATATACATAAAAATTTCAAATCATAATCACCAACATGACTCTCCACATAAAGCTCAAAGAGAAAGAGAAAAATCAATATTTAAAATAAGCACAAAGGTGTCCCAAAGTCTATCAACCCTTAATGACAAAGCATGCTTCCAACGAAATTATTTGCATAACTAAGAAATTCATAGTTGCCTTTCAACAAAAATTCACTTTCATGTCGGAAATCCATAAAACAAAATCTAAGAAAACTTGCAAATGTGTAAAACGGGGAACAAAGAAAATCTACAATAATTCATGCATTAGGATACCTTTTTTTTTTTAATGAGATAAGGCTCATATTCTCACAACAACAATTCCTGCCAAGGACTAATGCCAACATTATGCCTACACCGGCGACGGCAAAGATATAAATCTCACAATCACTTAATAATTTCTCCAAATCCCATCAACAAAGCCATTGAATTATAGAAATATATATATAAATTCTCCCCAAACAACCTTAGCTCAAAGAGGCCAAACATGCACTTGAAGTTCATAGGTTGAATTTTGAACATATACTAAATCGTCCCACATATTTCCATATACCCATCTTGATAGAACATACATGTTTGAGGGCGAAAGCCAAAGTTATATTTCTCTAAGTCGATAAGCCATGAATGTATATAGAAGAAAATTATAAATCTTTATGCCCATTCGTTTCCTCCTCATCAATATATATATTCAAATCACATCATACTAAACTCAAGAATGCTCATAACTTGATCTCAAAGATACATGAATAAACACAATGCCCTCAAATATTTCTCCAAAAGAAAAGACAATAAGCTTGTGAATCTCATGCAAACCTACCAACAATGCACTTTTATAGACATGAAAATTAGAATCTTTCATAATCAAGAGTCATGGGAGAGAAGCGAAGTTGCCAATGTTCTCTTGAACTCATTACTGTAGATAATGCAAGCATATTTTATATAAAGGGGATGAATCATCATTTTTAAACAAGAAAGCTATTACTTAGAAGTCAACCAAGTATGTTTCCCACTAGAAAATTGTTTAGTAAGATACAAGAGACAAGCCTTTCTATCATTTGAACTTTCTCCAAACTCTATGGAATTGCATAACTGTTTTAACTGAATGCCCTTTATAAGATGCTGAGGGTTATACTAGGAACACAAATATGAATAACAAAATATCTCTGTTTGGCCATGATTCATGAAGTAAAACACCATTCCTTGAGAATAAACAAACATCACAATCTTCACAATCAAGTCTAGCATGCTTCTTAATAAACTTTGTTGAAAATCCTCAAAGATTCATAGCATTTCCTATTATCCTTTAAGTGCTTCACTATTCACAATTTCACTTCAAGAAAAGAAACGATACCAAAAATTCATTTTTTATGTTTCTTCAATTTTGTTTGATAAAAGAGATAAATAAAGACCTCTCTATCTTTCATTATTCCAATCTTGTAGAGGAAATAACATCAACAACCCATGAATAAGTTCAATACACATGCTATCTCCAAAGTTGAGAATTATCTAATGCAGCAAGAAGTCATCCCATGACTCCATTAATTAAATTAATTTCATGATCAAACATGCCCACAACACCTTGCTTGCTAAATTTATAATAAACTCAAAAGTGACTCACCGATCCTTATAGAATCCAAAATGAATAATGAATGTATTCAATAAGAATAAGAAGACTAGAAAAATATTCCGCAAAATCCCCATCAACATTCTTGATTCTAGTCATAATAAACTTCACACAAATATAACTTGTCACCCATTAAATCATCCGCGAGGCCTCATGAAAATATATATCATTATCTAAAACTTGTCAAGTATTATTTTCTTTGCAGAGACAATATGTTTGACCTCTATGTAGAGCTTCAATAAGATTATCCCCATTGTACTATATCTTTTCTTTCAAGAACATTTCATTGAATAACTAGAATACAACACTATGAAATGGACCCATTGAGGGATCATGCCATACATATACCATCACAACATGTGTAAGAAAAAAAATCAAAGGTATTAAATGTCAAATTCCTTCATAAAGATATCATCCACAATAAGCGTATATCTGTTACCATTTAAAAGTGAAATAGCAAAGCCTTCTTAATGCATATTATATGGCATTCCAACATAGTATATCTCCATTCAACAAGATATATTTCAAGCATCCGTAGAGATGAGAATATGAAGAATTATCCAACAATGAAATCCACAAAATAAGTTGAACAATATTTATCTAAAGATCTGAGAAGAATGAAGAAGAAAGGGAGAATAGGAAGAAGAAGAAGAAGAAGAAGAAGAAGAAGAAGAAGAAGAAAGGAATAAGTATACCTGCTGTTTTTGAAGGGGACCGGCCGGCTACGACAAGGGAGGTGAAGCCTAGGTCGTTGGGTTCAGTCCAAAGAGGCGGCGTCGGAAAGGTTTCGGCGAGAGAGGGATTGGATGGGGGCAAGAAAGGGGTGCCGTAGGGCAAGGCTACGGGTCCGAGTTCTCCTGGAGCCTGCGACATCTTCTTGGGTTTCATCGCTGGAGGCGGGATCGGACGAGGAGGGAGCTCACGACCTGGGCTGCGCAAAGCCGAGAGGGAAAGAGGATCCTGCCTAGTGCTGTGTAATGCCCCGAGATCTAACTTGGAAAGAATGTCGATCAATAGCCAAACAATTTACCAGAGTTATCTATCAATCTTTAGTAAGCATTCTATCAACATCTATAAAGTTTAAAACATCAATATAACTGTCGATTCATATCACAAAACATCATGTACATTACTCAGGAACTACACTATCAATACAAGAAAGGAAACTATCCTGTCCTGAGTACAAAAGAATCATCAATCTAACAAAAGCACTAAAACCTGTAGATCTGGATCAATGCCTATCTCCTGCTCCCGATCCCTGACCTGAAAATATCAACCACATATAATGAGCTTTACAAAGCCCAGCAGGTCACCTAATACCTATAACTGAAATCAAAGCACGGCAATGCTATCAATATGCATGTCAATCTATTCAATCCAAATCAGTTAATGGTCAATGTGTCTATGCAGCGGAAATCAATAGTCAATAAAACCAGTCAATGCAGCGGCAGGCAATTCGATAAATCAATTCAATCAATCATCGTCCGTCAATCAAATCAATACGGTCAAATCAATACGATCTAATCAATGAAATCAAATGAGAAAAGCGATACGAGACAAGGAATCTATAAATCAGTCAATACGGTGTAGAACAGTAGCAACAGTGAATCTATAAGTCTATAGGCAGCAATACAATAAATCTATAGGCAGTAGTGCGATGTCCATGCTATCAATGCAATATCTATATCCATCCATTTCTATATCAATGCTCAATGTTGATGCACAGAAATCAATCAGTGAAATCAATGCAATCGTACGATCTAGTAAATCCAATCAAAGTCGATAAAGCAGAAGTCGATAAAGCAATAGATCCGTAAATCAATACAGTAAACATGCAATTCAATACTATATACTGAACAAGTACAATCTACTGGTCATGTTGCTGTTGTAGAATCCATATTGCTGTTGTAGATAATACATTGGTTCAATCAATAAGAGTCGTCACTCTTTTCGCCCGTCGGCATATCAATAAACTCCTTATATCTCCCTTCAATAATCAATAATCAATGTTTAAAGGAAAGCCCGTCGGCCCACCATCCTGTACAGGTATCAATATCAATCTCCACCAATGTTCAACCAGGTTCCACTTGCGATCAGTATCAATAGTCAATTCAATCAATAAGCAATTCAATAGTCAATATTAAAGCGATCATATCCATAATCAATGCATATCAGTTCAATCTATCAATCTCATACAATTCAGGAATCGTACGAAAATCGGGCAGCATAACGGTAGTCGGTCAAATTTACACAAAAATCCTGCAAAAAGACACAGTTTCCAAATCTTTCCAAATTACAATAGAATATCTATAGCGTCAATACAAGACTATCGATCTATAGAATCCAAATCAAATCAGGTTCTGATATTTTTCTATTCGATTAAAATCACGTAGAATCAATTTCGACCGGTAAAATCTTCGTAGAATACAGTCAAATCGTGTACAATAATCATATCTATAACATACTAAAAGTTGTGCGGTGGAAGTTGTGTCAAATCAAAACCATGTCGAAAAGTCGACTACGAAAACACAAAACAAATCCCAACTCGGTCAAAACACAACATCTTTGAAAACAGAAACAGGGTTCGGAGTCCTTACCACGAGATCTTCACTTTTCCCAACAGCAGCGTCGGTCGAAAAGCGCTCCGTGGTCTCCGAAAACCAGCTTTTCTCTTTTTCCTTTTCTCTTTCTCTCTCCTCAGATATTTCTGATTTTAATTTTGATTTTTCTCTCTCCTCAAAACGAGCTCATTTCCTTATATCATACTCAGATCGGCCTGGCCGATCGTCTCGATTGGCCTGGACGATCAGACCAATTCTGGTCGTCCTGGCCGATACTCCAGGGCAATGATCAGGACGATTTTGTGAACAGTGCAGATCATCCTGGACGATCTCAATATCGTCCTGGACGATTCTGTCCAGAATTTGCTCCAGAAATCAGCTGTTTTCAATGCACTGATCGGCCTGGACGATCCAAACTTCGTCCTGGCCGATTCTGGGAGGAAAATCCAAATCTGAGAGGAACAGTAAGGGAACGAGATATTACATGCTGTGTGAAGCCGAGTGTCTCACGAATAGAGAATGGGCAAGGGAAGGGGATCTCGATCGGCTTTGGCTTCGCGAATGAGAGATCCCGAGAAGAGGAGGTCCGGGGCCTCTAGGCTTCTGCGATCCAGAGGGAGACTGAGAGAGGTTTCGGCTATTGCCTTCGTGCGAACCCAGGAGAGCGGAAGAGCAGAACAGCGGGAGGGAGGCTTTCCGCTCTTTTTTTTTTTTTTTTTTTTGCTAAGACCGAGAGAGCTAGTCATATGGAGACTTCGGCCTCAATTAGGGCGCCAAGGGAGAGAGGGTAGATCGGAGCCGTCCGATCAAATTCTTGATCCAACGGTGGGATTCCAATAGGCTTTGAGAGTCAATCAAATTTTGATTAGGACTTAGCCGCACCCAAGGGACTCAAATCAAATTCAAATTGAGTAGGGTTTGGTTCGATCCGGGTCGACTTGAACTCGCCTCGACTCGACCAAAATTAATTCAATAAAATAAGATAAAAAAAATAAATCAAACTCAAATTAATGTCGATTCGAATTGAATAGGGCTCGACGAGGCCCGATCAACACAATAAAACACAGTCGATGGCGAATGAGGACAAAAACGAGGTCAACAAGTCCGTAAAGGGATTTTTGAAGCTTGCACATGGTTGATCGTGATCGGTGAAGCCGGGTGGTTGGCGCATGTAGATGTCATCGGGTAGATCTCCGTGTAGGAAGGCGTTGGATACGTCGAGTTGGTACATAGGCCATTGACGGATGAGGGAGGCAACGAGTCCATGGGATCTTAGTTTTCCCAGATGGCTCTGATAACATGAGAGAAAACAAGAAAAGCAGGAAGAAGAAAGGACGAAAGACGGAGAGAGCCGGAATGGAGGCAGAGAAAGAAAATAGAATCTATTATTATCAAACAAAACTGATACAGAGAATGACTTAATATAGAATGAAATAAAGGTAAAGCTGTAAATGCAGGTAAAGATAGCGAGGGTATTGTTTTATATGCTAATATCAATAAATATCATATATATCCTCCTTATTTTCTCTATATTTCTCTTTCAAACCTCTTAATATAAAAAAAAACCTCTTAATATAAAAAAACTATGATTTCTTGAATTATTTTTAGCCGTCTCAAATTCAATAGTTTTAAGCATGCTCCTGTCCACAGGAGCTGGCCCTTCTTTCTTACCCAGCCTACTAACCGTTAGATCACTGGATGAAAGACACGTCGAATATAATAAAAAAAACTCCATATTTCAACGGTCGGCCGGACGTGGATGACGTTGCGGCTGATCATCAATTGGAAGCACGTGGCATTAAATGGGATTAAAATCCCATAATTCTTCAAAGAAACTCTACATTAATTTTGTAAAGGAGTTTGAATATTATATGATAGAATTAGAGAGTTAATATCTTAATATTATATTAATATTCATCACAAATATAAATAAGAAAAAAATAGTTACCATAGATATTATATTTTTTTCATAAATTAAAAAAATTATAAATATTTTCTATAATGAGATGATTCCATTAGTATTTCTCACATAAGATGATCATTTTCTATGATTGAGAATTATATTGGTACAATATATTATATATAAAATATTAAAAATGAATTCAATAGTGGAAATTACAATATCTCTATGCCATGATTTGTATTTAAGAGATCATTTATTTTTGTTTAATCTTTCTCCTTTCTATAGGGAAGATTGTGGTTGGGCAACGATGAACAAAAAAAACTGAAGTCTGGGTATAGTGGTCGTATGTAGGACTATAGTTGCGCAATGATAGTTTAAGGATTGTAAGTACGACAACTAGGATAAGAAGATTATAATTAGTGGTGATCATGCAATAGTCCAATAGTAACGATTGAGTAGTGCTATGACGACAACTATTAGGTAGTGATGGTCAAAATGTGATGGCTCGATAGACTCAGATGGGGGTGATCCAATGGCGACAATTTGGTAGTGGTCTAACATTGGCTATCAGGTGATACTCTGACAATGGTAGTCCAGCAACAGTTCAACAATTAGTATATTTTGAAAAGTGGGATGCCTCATAATTATAGTTCTTATATGTAATACCCGATAAGATGACTCGTATTGATTTCATCAGTGTTTTTTCTTTTGGCATTCAAGTGCCTTGATAATGTCAAAATTAAGCAAATTTGGACTCATTGGATTCATCTCATCAAGATGATCGATATAAAGTTTTAATGTTTAAATGGGTATCAAATATAAAAACATGAAAATAATGTACAAATATACATTAATGTCAAAATGTATGTATTTTTAAAAATAATAAAAAAACAAAGAATTATTCCTAAATTATTTCCTTTTGTCGCATACATCTCATTGTAATCATACAAAATATTGAATCTTAAACAATATAAATTCCCCCCCCCCCTATCTTGAAGCGCTTTGCATGCATCTAATCCTTATCTAATTCACTCAGTCACAGCTGCTCATTGTTTTTCCCATCATATTTGCGTTTGTCAAATGATGGTCATCCTTATCTGTCTTTAAATATTATGTGCTGACATCAGAGAAAAAATAGTGAACGTCACATCATCCGGTACACCGACAAAAAAAGTGATGTGGCATGCTCTCATTAGTCTCCGGACGCCGTCCAGGATCCGCACAAAATAATTAATCTAAAAGTAAAGCAAGTTTCGCCCCGGATGCCTAACAGTGCTTCTAAGGGAAAATAAAAAAGCTTTAAAAAAAAAACACTAACTTAAAGTGATAATATAGTATATTCATGTCATTTTAACATCAAAACAATTTAAATGAGTCACTCTTCAACGAAAATCTTTTTAATTGTTTCAAAACTATCAATTAGGATTAGGTTGCTCTCATATAAACTTTCCAAGACATTATAAAATTATCTTTTATGTCTTTAAAAGAGGCCAAATCATAAGGTATTATATTTAAAAGGGATTTAGATATAATAACACAAAAAATTAATTGTTTTGTCAAAAATATAATATTTATTAAACTTATCTTACCCTTATACTGCGTGCCTATCAGCATACCAAAATCAAAGTAGAACCGGACTAATGGCGTGTGAAGTTCAACCCTCGATGATGAACGAGAATGTGCAACCCTAAACGACGAAAAAGGTGGAGGATGCAAAATAAACTCACTGGCCATAAAACTGATGACATATAAAGGGTAATCGAATAAATATAAAAATAAAATAGGTTAAAAAATATAATACCATTTATTTTTTGATTTTTTGATCCTATGAATAGAAATCTCCTTGTGAGTTAGCAAAATTACTGTTGACCTAACTCTTACTCTTTGTAAAGTAGAACTTACACCTCAGGCCAACTCTTAATGAGGTAAGCCATCCTCTCTCACATTCACCTTCTTAGTATTAAGGTGTCTGTTGTTGCTTAGCTTGAAATCAAAGGAGGAAATTAAGATTTTGTTTGGGATTGCTTTTCTTACTGTTTATTAAAGTATTTTTTTTAGTTAAATTTTTTTAATTATATTAAAAAATTATTTTACAAAGCAATAAATCAGCCCGACTCTTAATAATACACACATTTTAAACTATTTGCTCATTATGTTTGAGAACTCATAAGGCAATAATTTATTGATATGTAGAAAGCTATTGATGCTGCAGATTAAGTAAGAGAGAATAGAGAGAAATAAAGAGAGATTGAGTGATTATCTCACCCTCGTAATTAGAAAAAATTATTACGTGCGGTTTCTGGATGAGTTATGAGGTCAATTTGGATGCGCCGCGTTATCCAATTCACAATCTTGAAATTTTTTTTTTGAAGGGATATCTATATTATTGTTTGTCTTGAAATTTTTCTAGATTATAATTTTGCATGAGAATGTTTTTGAAAAACTTAATATATATTTTTGAATGATGAAAATTTCAAAGTCCAAAAAATATTTTGAAGGGTGGGGAGGGGCATTTATACATCATAAAAAATTAACTTTGAGCACAAATCTCAATGTATAATTAAATTAAGAATTACTAAAACCCTAAAGATAAAAAAAAAGATCCGATTCGACACAAAATGAGTTCAAATCAAACATTTCAATTATAAGTAGAAACTTCAATAATTGAAAACATTCATAATTAAATTCAAAATCATTCAAACTCTCAACCCAAATGTCTTAAAAAGATAAAGCACTCAACACAATAGGGTGATTTGACCCAAATACAAAATAAGTCCAAACAAACACTTGAAACATAATTAGAAGTTTCATGACATTAATTAAATGATCAAACGATTTTCAAATTGCACATGCTTATAATCAAATTGAGTGTCTCGACTAGGGGAATCCAACAAGGCTAAAATTGTTTAATTTCAGTATCATTTAAGCCCTTAAATGCCATAAGAATGACTTATGACTAAGATAATCAATACATGTCATCTGAAAAAGTGTTTTAGATTTTAATTATATTTATGAGTCATGTCATTCTAAATAAGCTCACTCTCTAAGAGAAAGCTTGAACATTTAACTTGAGATTCAAAAGAGCTCAAGGCTCAAAGAACCTAGAATTTCCACCCAAACACCACCGTCAGAGAACCATCATCAAATCATCACCACCCGACCAATATTGCCATATCATCTAAATTTGACCACCACCATCTGACACGCACTGTCAAATAACTAAATGACTATAATCATATCACATAAGCCAAATATATATTTACAACTATTACCATCCAATTATAATCATATCACAACCGTTTGATTACAATCCCCTAATCATTATTGTCTAATTACATCAACACTTGTTTAATTCATCATAAAAAAATATTGGCGCACTCAATCACTTATAAAATTAATATGCACACGGACAACACAAACTCTAACTCCACACATCAACACCAAAATTTATATTAAATTTGATCTCAAATCCTCCTCTTCATTAGAGAATGAGCAAAACAGAAACACTCTCATAAAAACTTCTATGTTAAACTCTTCCAACTTCCAATATGAAGTACATTTTGTATGATTTTTTTTTTAGTGTTATAATAATAATAATTAAATTCTCTTCTAAATCTAATAAAAATATTATTTATACTATTTTCTCAATAAAATCTTTAAATCTACCTTTACTTTTTTAACATAGGCCAAATTTAATACATCTACTCTCCTAAGTGGATCATTAGACAAGACGTTTTGCATCCAAAAAATATAATATAGCTCTATAATCTTATCTACCCCTATAGCTACTCTAATTTCATGTTTATACTTGTTTGCTCATTTCACATTCTATCTCTAAGAGTGAAGCTACTCATCCTCTCTCATATCTTATCTATGAATGATTTAAATTCTCGTTTAATGTTAGGACATTAAACTCTCTTATTTTACAGTCGCAAATATTTTAACTTATATAAAGACAAAATTAGGATTAAAACAAATTATTAAACATTTGCCATGACAATATATCACTATTACAGATAAAAGGCAAAATTTTGGGCATAAAGTGGCTTAATATAAATCATCCCTTAAATGTAAACACAATTTGATACAATTGCTACTTTAGGCATTGCAACAACAATGATCAAATTGAGAATATTATAAATAGGAGCATAAAATCTAATTTAAATTAGCAATAAGATCATGTGTTTAAAAAAAAATTAAAAAGAAACAAACTAGCCAAATCATTTGACATTCACCTCAATCAGCCAAATTAAATTTTAAAATTATCGTAGCAATGCGCCAAACAATTTGACACATTCAATGGAATGCACCAAATATGTTTGACGCATTCCACTGAATGCATCATTCTGTTTGGCTAATTTGCTTGTTTTTGAAATTAAAATAATAAAATGAATAAATAAATAAACCCTTGAAACAATGGAGAAATTCTCTTCACTTCACTAAAAAAACAATGCCCAACCCAAACCGACCGCCAAAACATATTGATCATTTCAACAACTGCTTTCATTAGTTCAGTATATCATGAAACCTTTCAAAATTTCCATCTTTGAGGAAGAGAAGAAGAAGAAGAAGAACAAAGGACGCCAAAATAAGAGAGCATCATCATCAAAACTATAAAACCAAATAAGTAATTATTACAAAAACCCAAAAAACAAAAAAACTTCCAGATATAAAGAGGTGCCCTGTGCCCTATAAAGACAGACTAGTGTGTGCTGAACACCAAAGAATTCTATGTAGTGCGAGAAAGAAGAAAAAAAAAAGTAAAAAAACTTAAAAAAACAGAAAACCGAACCTCCGCTTATAAGATTGGTGATTTGAAACTGCACAAAGTTTTTCACGACGAACTTTTGAAGTCCTCTGCAGCCTAACTCTTCTGCTTGGGCACGTACTTCAACCTGGAGGTTTTTTCTGCCTTCGGTCTGAATTTGAAATGCAAAGAACCGTTCAATGCAGGATCAATGGCAGCAACACCTGCCACTGCCAGCCGGTTCTCGACACGCCCAAGGATGTGTCGTCCATGAAAATCAGAGGTTTGTGAGGGCATATTTACAAAGCTGCCATCAATATGATTAGGGTTTCCTGAAGCTTCAGTGTCCGGGGAAGAAATGATCAACACCTCATCTCCGGCAATGGCCTCCTTCCACCCTGCATCATTGCAATCACCAGTAAGATCTATCTTTCTTCCAATAGATCAAGAGAAATAGGGAAAACATCAATAGATGCCAATAGGGGTGTAACCGAGTCGAGTTTAGGCCCTTATCGAGCTCGTCACTGTAAACGAGCTCGAGCGGGTTCGCGAGCCAGGCGAGAATTTTTAAATTTAGGCGGGATTTTTAAAACTTAGTTAAAATTTATAAAAAAAAAAATATGAAATGTTTAACATTTAAATAAAACTTAGGTGGTTATTATTATTATTTTTTAATATTTAAATTTCATAAATAAAAGAAAATTATTTTAAAAATATTAATATTTATTCGAGCCAGCTCGCGAGCTCATGAGCTGAGCTGGCTCGAGCTCGAACTCAAGCTCGTTTACTAAACGAGCTTGGCTCGCGAGCTCGATAAACTCGGCTTACACCCCTACACGCCAAATCTTAGAAAAAGCAAGCAGTTATAGAATGTAACTTACTCTGGACAAGGAAAGCCTTTGCTGCTTCGGTTGAGAACATGATAGACCCTCTACACCTCTCAAAATCAGAAACTAGTCCTTCAAAAGCCAGACAGCTTCCCTCTGGTAGAAGCCGTTCAGCATCTTTGGCAGCAGGAACGCCTTGTTTTACATCATCATGATCATTTTGAACTAAATTTCCATTGCCATGGCGGCTCACTGGTTTCCACAGCTTTACCGGCGTCTTACCGAGACTGCTCAGACTTGAATCGGGCTTGACCAGCTTCTCCTGTCTTTGGGGTTCCATGATAGCACAGTGATGTTGAAGTTCATCATCTCCAAGTGAAACATTGATTGAACCAATAAGGACTTGGACTTCACTTCTGTCAGATACAGAAGGTTGATTAGTAAGTTCTCTGTCAGCTTCTTCACCATATTTTCCATCCTCATCATTGTCAGGCCTGGATTTTATGGTCCAAATCTTATTGCCATTTGGTCGGTTAATAACCTTAGAGTCCCTGGAGTTATTTTGCCGCATGTTAACTAAGGGCCTTGCTGTGGAAACCTGGCCTGCTTGGAAACCACTAGGATTATTTTGAGTTAGCCTTGATTGAACCTGCCGCAAGTGATTGGACTGCATATGACCGGTTCCTCGAGTTTGGTGGACTACATCCCGCCCTGGATCATCGGCACGAGAAGCTAAATTTGGGCTTTTCCCACAATCGCTCAAGTTTTGATGGTCATTCTGTGCATTGTGGTTTATGTTCTTCCCAGCATTTCCATCATCTTCAGTAGCTGAAGATTCTGCAAAATCCAACTGATGTTCTTGAATGTGTGACGCTTCTGAAGTGCAGTCCTCAGATGAATCCCTTGTACTGGAAGAAGCCTCCGTGGATCCCATGGAGTCAGGCGGAGAGTCAAGTGAAGGGCCCTTAAAATCATTTTTCTCACCATTGGAAGCTTCGTTCTGTTTTTGTTCCTTCTGCCTCAACTTTTTCAACCGTTTCCTTTCCAGAAGTTCAGCTTGTCTGCCAAACAGAAAACCAATCAAGAGACAATTTTAATACTTTGACAAAGTTTAGCCTTAAAAAACACCATGACGATGAATTCATTATGCAGATATAAGTCAATTTTTCCTGATAATATGAGCAACTAAGCTGACTCAGGGAAGTACCATCAGTAGTCAACAAAACAAAAAGCAAAATTGTCTCGTGATAATTTCAAAAGATTATATCGTGCTTATCCATCAAACCTACTACTATGTTGATGTACTTCACGTTACTTCAATGCCTAGATAGAAATGTGTTCATTTATTTAAGGTTTCACATGTAAGCGGTTACAGCATTTCTACATGATTTTGTAGGGACAAATTTGTTTTGAGTAAATCCAGGGAGCAACAATGATTAGGGATTTCTGGTCATTATAAAAAGGATATCTCAAATATAATGTACAAAGTCTTTACTTAATAAAATTTATAATTCCACTCAAACTTGAGTGTTTGTTGGATGCTGAATTTTTCGGTGGCAATGCTATTGTTGAATGTCAATTTCTAGAGGAAGAAATTTCCTCAAAGGGATGCGAGAACTAGACTTTTATTCTGTTGATTTCCATGTTATCTTTCTCCTTAATTTGTGATTGGTTTTCTAATTGCACACCTATAGTCATATTGTCATCTACATTGTTAATAATCTCATATTCATGAAAAATCAAACATAGTTGGATTGCCTATCACTTGATGATATATGTGGTAAAAGAAGAATATTACTCATTTTTTTAACTCAAACCGGCTTGCATATATATTAACCATGCTGGAACTCATTTTAAGTATATGCTCAACATGAAGTGTGTTAGCAATAGCATATTACTGGAAAGTTCTATTTATAGTCTATGGATTATGTTTATTCCATTACTATTCTAAACATTGTATTTGACTCTCCCTATTATATAAGGGATCCTACTCAATAATACATTAAATTAAATATTCCAACATATTTAACTACATGAATTCACTGAATGCCTGCATGCTTGAAATACGACCAAAAGAAAGTCTAAACCTGAATTTTAAATATTTACTTCAAATTTTGAGCTAGGTCTGTGTGAGTGAGAACTAATCTATCTTCCTTCAATTTTTAAACTTTGGGCAGAATTTACATGCTACTATAAATTAGAGGCATAATATATAACACACCACTCTAAAATAGATCAACATCCTAAAGTACCCAGATGAAAGCTTGCACTTCAATGTCATGATAACACAATCATAGCACTAAACAAATATAGCAATAATAAAAAAAGAAAATCGTACATCGTTAAAATTTCTCAAAGTTCAGGTGAGAAAGCATTATGCATCATGCCCTGATGAATCAATAAATATACAAAAAATGCAGGACATACATGATTCCCATCCATATAATGCCATATCCCTGCGTTCATGCAAATAAAAAACTGTTTCCCAATAAAAACATAATAGGCCATAGGGTGGAAACCACACAAGAATATGGCAACATTTCATCTCTGCAAAACCCAAGAATAATCAGATATGGTCTAACGACCTAATTAGTTTGGTCGTTACAAAGGTGGGAAATGATTTCCTTATAGATACATTAAGGACGCACTATGTTTGAATCCAAAAAATAAAAGATTTACTGCTTAATATAATGGCAGACTTAATAAATCCATAGTATGAATCCAAATTAATAGATTGAAAGGATGAGTTCAGCATTCAAACAAACAATAATAATCTATATCAACATTGGATATGAGTGAAATTTGTCAAAATGTCAAGCTATAATAAGTCATTGATGAGCAATTCACATCACCGTATAACGAGCGGGCATACATTTTGACAGGTTGGAGGGGCTGAAGGATTAGTTTGTCAATGGCCCATATAACAAGCGGACATACATTTTGCGTTTAGACAACCTTGTTATTGAAATTAAAGATGCAACAAGTAACTCAGATAAGGCTAATAATGATGATGATGTCATAACCTACAAGATATTAATCAACTTAGGCTTTGTTTGAGATGGCTTTCTTATTACTTTATAAAACTGCTTTTTAGTAAAAAAAATCTTGAAAGCAGGAAAAAAATAATAGTCTAAAGCTGTCCCAAACGAAGCCTTAGTTTGATCAGGTTGTCTTGTAATAACAGATATTACCAAGCCAGTAACGAAAAATTGAAACTAAGCCACCATAACAAAGTGACCAGGTATTGAATGTGCCACTCAACACAGGCCAAACTTTCAAATCTTTAAATAAGCAGGCTATCATATTTTACAAATGTCTAACCTGATAAACCTTGATTTCTAACTCCTTGAAAAGGCCTTATGAAGCATGAAATAGATATAGAGCAAGACATTAAACAATACAACCAGATCATATATATTGAGTTTATGTACATATCAACATAAAAACTTAAAAAATAATAACAAATAATTTTAAATATGTTGCCATTCATAAACTATGACCTAACTAGGAATTAGATTCGAGAAAGGATAAATGATCAAAAACTGTGAGAACAGAGTCAAAGAATTCATTGTCAAGCTCTATTTACAATTAATTGAAATTTCCTCTTTTCTACCGGGCATATCAGAAAAATCATCACGACGGTACCTTCTATGGGCAGCTTCTTCTTCATCCACAAGCAACTTTTGGCATCTTAAAGCTTCTGCATCCTTGTCAACGAGCCAGGCTTTAACCTATCAATTGCATCAGTACAATTACATGCTGCAGCTTCAGAAATTTTTTATTATTAGGATGGATGTAATAGGCAAACATGAATACCCTACCAGTTCAATTTCAATTAGAAAACTAGTGCAAGCTACTATATTTTTAATTTCCAAAGCCTTCTTCACAACTTCTCCATCAAAGACATACTTCTGCAATGACAAAGCAGTCCCAGCACATAAGAAAGTCTTCTCACTTGCTTCATCAAGCACACTGAATAATTCTTGTGATGACATAGGAAGCATGGAAGGGCTTGCTTGGACAATTTCCTAATCAGCAAAAAGTACTTCAGCATCATCACATAAGTATAAATAAAAAAAGGATAGTGGAGCCATGCAAAAGGGCATCTTCTTACCAAAAGTGTCAAACCAGCTTTGATGTACCCCTGTGGAAGGGAAGACAACACCCCTGCTCTACGAAAAGATGTAGATAATGCCTTGGTGACAGAAGAGCCAGTGACTTCCTGAAATTTTACAAGTCAAGACATCATCCGGATAAAAGAATGCAAAGGACTAAATTAATCATATACCTAAGATTATCTTCAGCACAAAACATATCAATAAAATAATAAAATAAAATGAAGGATCATGAAACTCATAAGTCAACCAATCTTAATAGGGATTATTGAGTGAATGGCTTAAAGGTTCTAACTACTTCATCGATCCTCTTATGGCCCTTAGATTGCAATTTGGATGCCAACTCTTTATATTATAGATGTCAGCTCCTCTTGGGGATTTTTTTTTCATTTTTTTAAAATTACTCTGATTTATTTTCATTATAAGCCTACTGAAGAAATCTATAAATACGTCAACACCCTGAATAGAATAAAGCAATAAAATTCAAAGCAATTTATCTACCTTCTTACATCGTGTCAAAGAGAGGCTAGGGTTTCCATTTTTCAAATTTTGTTCTGTTTTTCTTTCTCATTTCTTATGGATGTTTTTCCTTCTCTTCATCATGGCTGATTTTATTGCATATTTCAGAAACTCATTATAGGCAATACGATTGGGCAAGCTAAAGAAATTGATGGGCTATATCTTCTTGAAGTCGGGAACCACTCATCACGCTCTTTCATTATCATCCTTAATATATAAACCATTAGAAAACATTATTATAAGCTAGGGCATGCCTCTTTCAAAAGCCTATAGCGTATTTTTCATTCTCTTTTTTAAAATGTACGCATGAAAGATTTTTATTATAAGACCTATGAAATTGCCGAGCATCATCGTGTTGTTTTTCATGAAAGTCATTCTAGATCATCTATTTCTTTTTTTACATATTCATTCTGACATTTTGGGACATTTCAAAATCCCCCAATATTTTTAGAGCTATAAAATTTTTTACATTCATTGATGAATGCACGTGTATGATTGGATATATCTTATAAAATAAAAAAGTGATGTTAATATTATTCACCTTGTTAATTGCCATGTTACAAAAATAATTCAAACATCAAGGTATTTCATATTGGCAATGATCATGAATACTTTAATCACACAAAATTGTCTTTCTTCTAAAAAAAAAAGATATAATCCACCAATCCTCATGTCCTAACAGTCCCCAACAAAATAAAGTAGCAAAAATGAAAAATCATCTTTTGAAAGACAAGAACTATTCTCTTTTAGAATAAAGTGTGAAAAAGATATCGAGGAAAAGCAATCCAAACTATCATATACTTAATTGATAGAATAACCTCAAGAGTGATTGACTTTAATAGCCCTAATAATTATGTGATTGCATTCTTCCCCACAAATAACTCTTTCAAAATTTCTTCTAAAAAATTTTGGGTGCATTGCCCATATCCTAATTTGGAAACTATACAGAAACTTCTGTATCCTAATGCTCTCAAATGTCTTTATTGAGTATGCCTTCACTCAAAAAAAGTGTGTTATCATCCTATCACCAAACAATTGCTTGCTTCAAACATTGTCACCTTTGATGAGAAATAATTTTTTTTTTCAATCAAACTCATCATAAAAAGAACTCTAAATAGAAGAAAATAAATTTGATGAAACATGTATCTTTCATCTTGACCCGACATAGTCGGATAAAGGCTTAATGTTGTTGTTGTTGTTCTATGTATCTTTCATATTGACACCAATAATACAAACTGCAAAAAATTCAAACATTGTAGCTCTTCAAGTTCATTCCATAAGGAATAAGCCTAAGTCAAAATCTTAAGACAACTAGAGACTTTGAACCATTATAAGGTAACGGTGATCAAACCACCACTCCATAATTTTTATCCCATCTCCCAATACACACATTTTCAAAAACTTTCTCCTACCCACAAAGCTTTCCTTACAAATATCAACTCTAATTCCATTACAATAACAAAAACTCTATTTAAAGCACTTAAAAATAACAATTGTAAGAATTCCATGAGAGAAGAGTTGAATACTTCAAAAAAAAATGCACGAGGGATCATTGAACTACCAAAAGAGAATAAAATAGTAAGATGCAAATATATTTTTTAAACAAAATATAGAGCAGATGAAAGCCTATAACGATATCAAGTAAGATTGGTACCCAAAAGATCTACTCAACTCTTTGGAATTGATTACCAAAACAATTTTTTACTTATCACGAAAATGAATTGCATCTTAATTTATCTTACAACCAATCATAGATGGTCCATGAATCAATATGATGTAAATAATACTTTCCTATATTAAGATGTTGAAAAAGAAGTTTATATGGATCCACCATATATATTTAATAGTTATTTTACAAAGAACAATGTGTGCAAATTAAAAAAAAAAATTTGTATATCCTTAAAAAATCTCTGAGAGCATGATTTAGTAGATTCACAAAAGCCATGAATGGAACTCAATACAAGCAAAGCTAAGGAGATTATACCCTCTTAATAAAATACTCCACTGATGAGAAAATCTCATTTCTCATCGTATATATTGATAATATAATTATCATAGGAGACGACAATAGAGAGAAGTCTACTAAAAAAAATTGTTGAAAAATGTTAGAACAAAAAACATTCCTCTAGGACATCTTAGGAATAAAACTTGTTCAATGCGAACAAAGAACATTCCTCTCAACAAAAATATATCATAGATCTACTAAAATTAATAAAAAACAGATAATAAACCTGGTAAAATCCCAACTAAATCAAGTCTAAAATTATATGCAGACGAAGAAGAAAAATAAGAAGACATTGGATAATATCAATTATTAGTAAGAAAAATGATCCATCTCACACTTGTCTAGATATCACATTTGCAATGAATCTCATCACCTAATTTAAGCACAAACCTAATGAGTCTAAACTTCAAGCCCGTTTACTAGTAAGAATCAGAGGAAGAATTATTTGAGGAGAGTTAGGAAGAAGATTGTGAAAGCAAGGAAAGTTGTTGAGGTCAAGACTCTGGGCCAAGTAGAGTCAGAGGCTGATGAGGATCTGCCTATCCCTACCTACTTGTGTAATCTTCAAATACCTTAAATCAAGTCATGGTAAAAGAATCCTCTATAAAAATCATGATACTTTATAAATTGAAGAGTATATCGAAGCAGACTATCGAGGATCACTAGTGGATAGAAGATCTACAATTTGATACTACACATTTTCTAGAAGAAATCTAATAACATAAAGAGCAAGAACTATGTGATTTTAAGATATAACGTTACGTTTGAATTTAGAACCACGGTTCAAGTAATCTGTGAGATTCTGTGGATCAATATCATTTTAGAAGATTTAAAATCAAATAGAAATTACCAATGAAGACATTTTGACAATAAATCTCTCATTAGCATTGCTCATAATATAATTCAACATGATCCTACTAATCAAGTGAATATAGATAGATATTTCATCACAGAAACTAGAAACTGGATTGATTTGCACTTTGTATGTGAATAAAAAATCAACATGCAGGAATTCTTATCAAAAGACTACATACCCACGTTCAAAAATATTGTACACAAATAAGGGAGTGATAGATTTATACCATTCAATTTGAGAAATAGTATTGAAGGATCATGGGACCCGAAAGTCAACCACTCTTGATAGGAATCCCTCAGCGCATGGATTAAAAATTCTTAACCATTGAATTGATCCTCTTATGATCCTTATACTGCAATCCGTGTGCCTCTTCTTCCTATTCCATCCATCAGCCTCTCTTGGGAACTTTTCACTTTTTTTTTTTTTAAATAGATTTAGATTTGATTTATTTCCATCATAAGTCTAACTTTTGGAGAAGTTTATAAATATTTTTACACTTTGCTCAAAATCAAGCAATAAAGTTAAAAATAGTTTTAAACTTTTTTACTTTCTAGAAAATGCAATGTGCCCATGCAAATAAAAAAAGGAACTCACTAGTACTCCAGGAAAAGAAAGGGGAGGTTGCTTCATGCATGGAGTCCTGAAACAGATTTCATACTGACTGAATTTAACATGTGATAAGAGAACCATTAGCACTTCCAAATGCCAAGAGCTTCTATTATCTAAAACAGAAGGAAACCTGATATATATTGAGGGAAATTCATGGAAACCAAGAAAAAACACATTTTGCCATGTCTTCTGGATAAACAGTATACTTTTACATAGCTTTCGTCAAAGGGTAACTTAAACCTCAATCTATTGTCCCTACTCAGAAATAAGGAATTGAGGGGCATTTCTTGAAAAGAAATCAACTTACAAAGAAAACTCTAGAAGTTAATGTGGCCAGTCATGCTTACAAACCAATAGTTTAAGTGGAGGAATTAAAGCAGATTATAGCAAAATTTATGGTGGAGGCACCATAGTTTTGCATCTTAATTTTTTCGACCAGTAGCATTGATACAATTTTTAGAGAATATTTTGAAACAAAATATTTGCCTTCCATGCTTAAAAACATCCATTTTCAAGCCCCTACTAAAACTGCATAGAAATAAATTGAAGGCAGTAGCCAGAATGGTCAAAGGAGGTAACAAGAAAGGCCTACGCTGAAATAAAATTAATGGAAATTTGTCATTCATCTTAAAGCCCAAGATTAACTTAATCTGGCAATGTTCATCATATTGAAATGAACATATATCCTTTATGTTAAATGATTCCTGAGAAGCAAATAAATCAATCTGTGACCTAAAACTTTTTTATTATTTGATCCTTTGTTTATTGGGCGATTTAAATGTTATAAATAACTGAAGAAAAACTGAATAAGCAGTTGAAATGAACTCGACAGGACAAGTTCAATTTACCTAGGGATTTAATGTTTAGGATTTAGTACAATTCGAGGAGAAGCAAGGAACATAATTGACTTGTTTTAAAAAAATAAAGACTAATGGAGATGCTAAAAGTTGAAATCATCTTTTATACATGCAAGGTGCCACAACAAAATAAAAAAATAAAAAAATAAAAAATAAACAAAAGGTGCCACAACAAACTAATCATAATCATATTTTAGGTGTTATGACCAAAAAAGTGGGTCTGAGTTTGATAGAACATGAGGAGAAGAAAACTAGAAGACTAGAACTTCTAAGGACAACACCATGTCCTATGAAAGTTGAAGCAACTCTGTTATAACTGGAAATTCTTCTTGTATTCTAGCAAGGCATCCAATAACCTTGCCTGCTCATGCTCACATATTCAAACGTATTGAATGAAGAAATTTGTGACATATAACCAAGAAAGAAATTATGCTTCACCATTCTCCATAGAAGCACATTTGCTTTTTAGAAGTATTGCATGAAAAATGACAAAAAATTGAGCGCAAAATAAACATGGGAATTGAGCTCACAATAAATGAAATCCAACAAAACAAATAAATATAATTGCAATTCACTTTTGAAACAAAGATCTGAATGCTTTCTGTGAAACAAACTTGGCCTAATTAAAAACCAGTTTTACCTATAAGCACATGCTTACATAAATAGCACGTGTAGAACATGAGAAACAAACAAAATTATATTTTAAGATTAAAATATTAAAAGAGAAAAATGGCATATGCATACAAGCAATATCATGTTTTTTCTTTTACTTCTGCTTTGTACTTTCAGGCGCTAAAAATTCCAGTACGTTTGTCGATATACTTCTGTGAACAAGTGCACCAAAAGTAATCCAAATCATAATAGTGCATAATTAACAATAAGTATGTCGCAAGAATATCATTAAAAGTAAATAGTTTAATAGCAACATTCATGCAGCACAACAGACAGTCGTGAAGTAGGCGGAAATTTTGAGGTGTAAACCTAAAATGCATAAAAGAAATGCATCAAGCAATTGCCGGTATGATGCTGAATATAAAAGATACATTAAAACGGTCAGTCCATCACCTCTATTGTTACATTTCTGAGCGACACTAACTCTTTGGCATCATCCACAGAAAGCTGCACAAAGAATGTGCTTCGTTAAGTTTACTTATAGTGGCAAAAACACTAACATCTACAGGTCAATGTTATGCATATACACGTCATAGTATCAAACAAAAAATTACTCTTGCTGAAGTTTGGCCAAGCCAAAAGCAAGGGTTATGTTAAGTTAAGAAAGTGTTGAGCACAAAAATCTAAGGCACTTGTTTCAGTACCACTGGAAATCACTTTGGGCAGGATCCAACCTAACCCAAACATGACAACATTAGTAATCCCAAAAGAAAAAAATTATTACCTTGTCCCAAAATGTTCCCAAAAAATCTCTGTTCTTCTGAGAGTCCTGCAAAATAAAAAATAAGCATCAGAAGGAATGAATGTGAATCAAATTTAGTTCAAAGCAACAAACAAAAATCAAAGGCAGTGGATGTTAAAATTCCAACCAATCTGATTAATTTGCTGTGAAAGAGATCTTGGTACTAAGTATGTTGCTATCATAGTGCCATATTTAGTATTTTACACACAGATCTAAGTCATCAGGTACCAATCACAAGTGACAAGTCTATTCAGATTCAGGTAGTAAGTCACCATTTTACATAAAACTGTCAAGCAAAAATGATAATGTGCGAGTTGGATTTGTCAGCTTAAATCTATTTCAAACATTTTTCTAGAAAACATATTCAAAAATATAAAATGTTAAATTGCCTTATCGGGTAAAAAGCCTTACCATAATGACAAGGTCATACATTCAGATAACATCTTCTATGATTTTTCAATATCTCAAATTTGTTTGCCACATGGCATAAATTTAAAATGCTATGTCTAAAATTGAGAGGCCAAACGACACAAAAAAAGGAAAGATATCTTATCTTTGTTTAATTACATTTAAGATTAGTTACTACTAACAACCATCTATTGGCCATTCAGAAAAAAATTGGTTGGGGTAAACCCAATAATAAGACACCTGGCCATTGAAAGAATAATATAAAATTACAGCATAAAAGTGAAGTCCAGCAGCACAGGAATCAATAAGCGCGGAGGCAGGTGCAGCAGAAGCTGATGACCACATTGACAATGGAGGCAAGTGACTGACAGCTGCTTGTGCCAAAGCCTATTAGTAGCGGCAGATTGATCAGTATCTGTAGTGGATGTTAACTAATAGTGGAAGGAACAGCTTGCAACTGGCCCTAGTTGTTATGGCTTATAGATGCACAAAAGGTGCTAAAGCAGAATAAACTGTTTATCAACAAATCTTTCAAACCAGAAAAATGTGCACCGCCAATATAATAGATGCATAGCATGTTCCTGTCTTAAACCTCCTGAAGTTATGCAACTTTATTTTCAACGGATACAAAAATTCAAGAAACCATAAAACAAGATTCCCTAAGAGTACAGACAGCTTTGTCATGAATACAGAGGATGGTGAGCACTTGGAGGATAAAAAATAATACAGCTAGTGCTAGTTCCCAACAGAACAATTTCTTCCTACGAGCTTATGCCAGTTGAATTGATTGAATAAGAAAAAAAAGAGATAAATTCCTCTACTAAATACATTACAGCTTTTCTTCCTGCTCGAAGGATTTTAAAGCTTTCAAGCATGTTACATATCAACTTCCGCTATAGAAGGCTAGGATAGTATAACAGTATAATATAGAATTTAGTACCAGATAGAATCTTATGCAAAATTCTCTTCCAAAATACAAAGTGTTTCAAAGAGCATAGCCACACAAACTTCTCTATATAATTTCCAAAAGTTGCAAAATAATCAATAGGTCAAAATATACCAAGTTCATGTAGGACCATATAAGGACCTTAAGGAAAGTACCTTGTCAACATTCAAAGATCGTCGATGCACACGTCTGTGCCGCCGATAATTAATGGAGGAACAAAATTCACGAGAACACTTATCACATTTCTGCAATTGTATTTTGGATGGTGACAACAAAGGCCATCCTGGAAGGTTCGCTGCAAGAAACATCAACTCTTTTATGATCAGCCCCTAACATTCAATGAGCCCAAACCTACTACTATTTATAACCCAAAATACCTGATTTTGACACTTGACATACATTTTTCAGGATCACTGGTGGCTTTTGCAGCAGCATGAGCAAATGCAACTACAGCTTCAGGAATTTTACGGGACGGCATCTGAGCAGGCGTGCACTTTGAACCCTTGGTGTTTGATTCCCAACCCTTGAGAGAATGAACATGATCCTTAATCCCATTTGGTTCAGAAGAAAATGAATCGACACCATAGAAAATGTTGTCTGAGTTCTCCTTTAATTCATTACAACTGTCCCCCTTTGAACTTTTAGGAACTTTGTCACTTCCTTGCTGGTCAAAGGCATGAAGCAATTGTATTAACTGAACAGGGCTATCACCAGCTCTTGAGAGTGAGAGAAAAGGCTCTTTTCCTATCGCTTGCCGAATAAAACTGTCTATATTATCCTGCTCAGGGTTCATTCCACTCATAGTGCTACCAGCTCTGATTTTTCTTACTGACATCTATCAACATGAGGAAACAAGAAGAAAACCAAAGTGTTACAAAAACACAATTTTGAAACAAATAGAATGGGAAAATATTAAAAGCTGGTCAGATTCTAAAGATATATTCCTCAATAATTTGATTGATAAATTAGGGGAAACAGTATCATATAATATAAACAAACAGTTTAAATTAATTATCCAGTCAATTTCAAACATAAAAGGAGCATAGAAAGAGATGCTGAGCAGCAAAATACAAAGTTTAAATAAGAAAAAGATAAATACACCATCATGTGCATAACCATTGATATTGTTAGTTAATTGTAGATAGGATTTTCCTTTATTAATGGAATTCGTTTAGGCATGGATTAAAGCTTATCCTTGTTGTAATGCACCTGTTTAAAGGGTCAAATCATGCATTGAACTCAATCAGAAACTAGAAAAATCTGCCAGTTCTAATCCTTTTCCTCTCCCATTTTGTGCATGGCATGAATATTGTAGCAAGGAGCCTCGGATTTGCTCTATCACACTATCTCTCTGTAGAAGAAGTTTGCTGGATGGCCTTCGCTGCCACAAGATGAAGCTCTTATTGAAGGCAACTTGAAAATTCCCGGTTACTGTAGCTACTTCTTACCTGAACTTTGCTTGCTGTTGCCTTGATGAAATTGCTTGCTGTTGCCTTGATGAAATTGCTTGCTGCTGCTTCCTGCTGTTGGCTGCTGTACGCTTCAGTAAACTTATTGCGGGCTGATGTATAGCTGCCTTGGCATGCTGTCTAGTTGATAAAGACTCAAGAACAAGTTATTTGTTGTCCCAGTATGGATTCAGCACAAAAACAATGAACTTGAAGGTCTTTATTGCAACATGAAAGAAGAAAACGGCACTATACTGCTTTCCAGTGAAGAATGAATAGAGATAAGAAAACATGTTTTCCGAAGAAGGTAGAAGAGAAAACTGCTGAGGGAAGACGCCTAATATAGCACTCAAGGTACCTTAAATTAGTAGATTGATCAGAGAACTGCTAGAAAACTCTTAAAACATTTTTTAATCCGTTCTAGTCTCTTCTACTTGCTGCATGGTATGAGCAAAAATGAAATACAAAGACAATGGAGTGCCGCTTCTTATTTTGGAAAAGTATAAAAAAAAAGGCCATAGCAAGAAGAAGAGGATGAGGAAGAAAGCCTTAAACCATTCAATGACTAATAACTATTATACACCAAATCTAGCCAACCAAGTGGCTAACCTAATAGAACAAATGGCCATAATGATAGAGTGTAAGATGATGCAAAAAATCATAGTTATGATTAACGGGTCAAGTTGTATTCATCATCCTTCTCCTTCAATATCAAATGCAAACATGGTTGCACAGGGTGAAGAAGATAAGGATATGTATGTGGAAGCCAAAATTGATATCCTGCATATGATGGATTGTTGATACTGAAATGCTGGATGCATGAATCGACCAGTTGGAGGCCTTCTTCACCTTGTAAATGTCATGATAAGTTTGTCTTCTCTCAATTGAAGTTTTACGACAGCTTGCCCTGACGTAGTGGAATGCCATTTTAAAAATAAAAGGACATAATGAGGTGACTTGAGGATATTCAAGCAGTTGATATAATGAGTGTTCAATATGGTGTGGTATCTAAAACATTGGTGAAATAAGTCGCACGATTTAAGGTAACACAATGGACATTGTGCAAGAAAATACGAAGTTTTAAAGATAGGCAATCACATTAGCAATAAATGTTGGGGAGGTAAAAACATTAATGATGTAAACCTCAATACATTATTTTCAAATTATCATAGAGCACAACAAAGGCAAAAGGGAAGGCTCAAGCATCATCCAAAGAGGGGGACTTCTTTCTCAAAAAAAAGAAGCGAAAGAATAGCATTAATGGCCCTTCTACTTGAAAAACTAAAACGATATGTGAGCTTTATGACCATTATCAAATATATGGCCACAAAGGAGAAATACGAAAAAAATGTACTCTAAAATCTTCTTTGAAAAATGAAAGAAACAGAAGAAACAAAAGCAATTGCTATTGTGGAAAACAACAGCAATTGGGAACACCGAATAAGATGTGCTGGTCATTATCTTTATCGCAACACAGAAGGATATCCCATAAGGGCATCATATAGGTGGAGATGTTCACGCATGGAAAATATGTCAACAAAGTGATTAAAGTTCATCAACACCACCAATGAGAAGAACCTCATTCCTATAAAATCTGGTGCATAAATTAAGGTTGGACGCTATACACATCCCAATCCTTATTATTTGGGTTAGATTCATAAGAGGTACAAAAATAAAGATTAATTGCAAATAGCCGTGACCCGTGTCCTATATTTTCAAAAAAAATTTGTGATTCGTATTCGTGTCGTGTCGTCGTGTCCGTGCATCATAGTCCTTCAACCATCCAAAGATATCCAAAAGGAAGAAAAAAATGACTTCAATAATAATGAAGCCAGAGCTAACGAAAGTGGGAGCTTAAAGAGACCCTCTTACCAATTCAAATAAGAAAATGATATCATAAAATAGTCTCATCAATTTGCAAGCTAGAAAGATGAGACATTGCCATAGAAATAAGCCAAACCAAATAGTATGCTAAATGTATGATATTGGACATTTGCAAGACTCCTAATCATGAAATGCTACCCAAGCTCGATGAACTAGGAAGCTCTCAAAAAAAGTTTCAAAAATCTTCTAGAAACTCCTTAAAAGATCAATTAACAAACACAATAAAACAATATAGCTTGGAGATTGTAAAGCCAATCTTCCTTGACCTTAAATTATGATTTTGCAATAGTGAAATCCTTCCAAAAAGGGGATCCATGATATAGAGATCCGTTGTAATATATGATAAATCATATCATCTATTATCATGACTTGGAAATTAGATCATAGAAAAATAAAAAAGATCGTGTTTGTTAAAATTTTCAACTTGCTAACAATGATGATTCTAATATCACACTATCAAGATTGAAAAGATGGTACAATCAAGTTATTGATCGAACATCGTATAATGGAGAACAAGGATCCTAAAATTGAATTATTGGGCCAAAATTCATATTAAAGCAAGATAAGTATGACAATAATTTTTTTCTATTTTGGGTAAGTTTGTATTCACATTATATTCATATTACAATAATTATGGTAGAAATTATTAGTTATTTTAAAACTTTTTTTCTCACCCCAAAGTTCACAAAATGGAATTTCTTATGGCATAGACGAAGATCTATGTTGCACCGATACACCTATTTATGAAGGTGTGTTGTATCAAATACATCGATACACGAATACGCCTCCGATACGGCACTGATATATGTCGGATACGACAAAATTAAAATATTATTTAATTTCAAAAGGATATGCGTATCTGATACGTGTGTCAGTTGAAAAATAAAATAATACAAAAAAAGACCCATCGTATTTACTACCGTGACTGCGAGCGAGGTTTTCTCATTTCCTAGATGGATTTGAGTCTCTTGATGATGTGAGAATATTAGAAATTGCTAATCTTTCACTTGATGAGTTTGTATTAGAAGCTTTTATTGAAGATGATATAGAAGTTCAAAGACAAACCACTGAAGAAGATAATCATATCATTGCTTCAATTGAATAGTTGAAACTTTATGTGCTAGACAATATATGTTTATGCTTTTGTTGTTGCACTAGACATTTAATGCTACTTTTATTTTGATATTATAAGATGCACGGCTACAAATAATGATACTTTTTTTATAATTTCAAATATTATGCTTTAATTGTTTTCTTAATTTTTATGTATGATTTATAAATTATAATGTCATGTCCGTGTCGTACTCGTATCCTGTTTTTTTAAGAATTGACGTGTCCCGTATCAATATCATGTTGTATTCATGTCGTTGTATTCATATCGGTGCAACATAGACGAAGATAAAACCCAATACCTTGGCAACAAATTTGACCCAATTGTCATTTATTTTGAACTTATCTAATTGATTTTTGGTATAAAAGCTTTTCTTCTTTTTTTGTGCAGTTCGTAATATGCTTACTTAAAGGCTCAAATCCTACAATGATATTTACTGATTTAGAGGAAGCATATGATAAAGTTCCAAAAGAAGTGCCGTGGAGAGTTCTAGAAAAGAAAGGGGTTAATAATGCTTATATTCAAGTCATTAAGGATATGTATGCAAGAGCTGTTACTTGTGTTCAAACACAATGTGGTTTGAGCAAGTATTTTCCCATTTCAGTTGGATTACATCAAGGATCATCCTTAAGCCCATATCTTTTTGCTTTAGTCATGGATGTTCTAACTAGACATTTGGAAGAGGTTGTACCTTGATGTATGCTTTTTGTTGATGATATTATTCTTGTTGATAAGACTAGAGAGGGAATTGAAGTTAAACATGAATTATGGAGGTCAACCTTAGAACCTAAAGGCTTTCATTTGAGTAGATCTAAAACTAAATATAGAGTGTACTTTTAATAATAATATATCTAGTGGAGGGATTGTGACTTTGGGTGATCTAGTCATTAATAAGAGTACACGTTTTCGATATCTTGGGTCTATTGTTCAGAGTAATGGGGGAATATATGGGTATATTATTAGTAAAATTCAAGTTGGATTTTTGAAGTAGAGGAATGAATCGAGCTTGTTGTGTGATGGAAAAGT
Source organism: Dendrobium huoshanense (assembly GCA_016618105.1). NCBI lineage: Eukaryota > Viridiplantae > Streptophyta > Magnoliopsida > Asparagales > Orchidaceae > Dendrobium > Dendrobium huoshanense. Next base: position 6,183,061 of record CM028358.1, on the reverse strand, counting down.
CCCTCTAAAACTTAAGTGAAAATTCTATAAGATGGTGGCTAGACTTGAAATGCTTTATGGTGCATAATGTTGGCCATTAAAAGAGAAGCATAATATTAAATTAAGTGTTGCAGAGATGAGGATGCTCAGGAGGGTGAGTGGCTTTACTCTTAGAGACAGGATGCAAAATGAGCATATACGTGAAAGGATTGGAGTAGCTCTAATGAAAGCTAAGATTAGAGAGAGTCGCCTTAGATGGGTTGGTCACATAAAATGGCGGCCTTCTGATGACCCGATTAGGGAAGTAGATGTATTAGATTTAACTTAAGTTAAGAAAGGCAGAGGTAAACCTAAATAGACTATTAGAAAATTCAGAAATGACCTTTCTTTATAGATTTAAATGAGAATTTAAATCTTAACATGACACAATGGAGAAAAAGGATTCATGTAGCCCACCCAGTAGTGGAATAAAGGCTTGGTGTTGTTGTTGTATTGATTTGTTTGTAGGTTCTTTATATTGAATCATCTCTCTCCTCTCCTATGAATGTTAGCTACAGGTAGAACCGTGTATCTTGATGTATTGCGCTGTGATTGGTTCATTTTGTTTTGTGCTTTAGGTGTTGATCTAAATCAGCCCTTTTGCATAAAAACTCGTTATCTAATAATCAGTATTAGATCAGCTTCTCCGTTTAACGCAAATAAGGAAAACGGACAAAATTACACATCACATTATCACCATAAGATGAAACTTCTTATTTTAAATGATTACCCCCATAAACATCACCAGCCAACACTCATGCAACCTAAAAACATAAAAGCCGCGAAATATTGAGATCGGTTCAACAAAATACAAACCTCCCAACACAAGCAAGCTAGATCGCGCTAAACAACGGGCAACCAAAGCAACCCCTGTGACTTCCTGGATACGAGATCCTGGATCGCACTCGGACGGATCAATCAACAACAACGAGTCGACAAAGATCACTCTGCTGAATCGAACAGATCAGAATAAAACGAATGGGAAGGTGAAAAGGAGGTCGAAACCCTAATATTGTCAAAGATCCGGATAAATCTCGTATGAGCTGACGAAAAAGCAGCGAAGAATATTTATAAGCGTCGTTCTCCCGAGTCGAAGGGGGATAGAAATTAGGTCTGCCGTTTGATGCTCCTTCAGTACAATCGAGCGCTACGCAAAGGCGGTTGGTTTATATATGAAAAATAAATTCTAAATTAAATATCACATTAAATATATTTTATTTAAATTTTAAAGTTGGTTGGGCTGCTCATTTTGATTTATTTGTTGATAATTTTGACTATTAATCAAAAGTATTTGAATTTGAGTCATGTGTATGTGACATAGGGGTGTAACCAAGTCAAGCTGGCTCGTGAGCCGGCTCGGGCTCGACTCGTTTATAGGCTCGACGAGTCGAGCTCATTGAGCTCGCGAGTCGAGCTCAAACACGATTTTGAGCTCGACGGCTAAACGAGCTATAGTTCGAACACCTTGCTACTCGACTCGCTAGCTCGTCGAGCAGCTTGCGTAACTGTTGTGGGAAAATTGAAACTACGGGTCTTCAGTCAGCGAGAAAATGAAAACACGGGGCAATCTCCTGCGGGAGATGCGTCCGGAGCGTAGGGCTCGAGCTCGAGACCAACATGTGAGATTGGGATTGGCTTTGGTGAGATTCACGGTGAAGTGCCGCTGGATGTCTGATTCTCGGTGGATAGGCTTCTTTGTCTTGTTTGGGAAGGCGGGGCAGGGAAGAGGAGCGTTTAGTCGGAGATTTGTCGTTGTGAAGTGCCGTCGTATGTCTTATTTGCGAGAAGATTCAAACAACATAGATGTTGTCGCCTGCCGTAGACAAACGTGGACGACGCAGATGCGGGAGCGGATGACTCAGGCGAACGTCGCAGGAGGCGCCAACGCGAAGTAGGAGGCTGCCGCAGATGCGAACAACGCATACGCGAGGGTCGTTAACAAGCTTGAATTGCGACTCGACGAGCTCATTTTCCCTTGCCGAGTTGAGCTCAAGCTCGGTTTTTGGCAATCAAGCTTGGCTCGAACACACCCTAACTTGAGCTCGACTCGACTCATTTGCACCCCTAATGTGACATGCGTATAAATTTGACTTATGCTTCTTCTGAGGCAGTATTCTTATTACTTTCTAAAACAGCTTTCTAGTATAAAAATTTCTAGTTAAAAAAATTTTTATACTAGAAATATGCTTTAAAAAGCAGTCATAAAACAGTCTCAAACGATGTCTTAATTGGCCTAAATGCTTCAAAAAAAAAATATTTCTAGATCAAATTGCTAGTTTTAACTGACGGTAGCTCTACTTCACTTTTTTTATTAGGTCGAAAGGTTGATGAATTATTATTTGCCCACCGGCTTCCTCCTACAATCCTATTTTTTCTTCTATTTAAAGCTTTTCTTGGCCCATTCTTTCCCCTTTCTTCCTCTCAAAACCTCATCACTTCTCCAATTCTTATTTTTTAGTTTCTATGCGAGTCATCTATATTTGATCCATGTCATTGAGTATATTAATATGGTGATGTTCATGATTCAATCTCAACTATATTGAAAAAAGAAAAGCTCATGACGGTTCCATTGCTATATGAGATGGACCAGATTATTTAAAAATATAGTTCAGCAGGGTGTCAAAAAATGAATCGACCTGTTAGAATAATTAAATATAATAATTATGCGAGACGTCGCAATAATTATTTTAAGTATGTATATTTAATTATATAAACCATTAAGTGGCCCATATATTTAATTATTAGAATTTAATTATTTATTTGAACTTCTATTGGTTAAGAAGAGATGATTTGATCATTCGTTTATGGACCGTTTGATCAAATAACTCCTAAGCGGTTATTATAACTCCTATGGATTGTTGTAACCAATCCGTAGGAAATAACTACCGGTCATCTCTCTCTCTCATTATATGAGGAGTTGCTTTGCTCCATAGAGAATTAACTCATGAAAGAAGAAAGTGAAGGGAGAAGGGAGAGAAACCATAGTTTGGAATTCGACGAATTCAAAATGAATCAATGTATGTTTTTCTTTCGATTAAAGGATTGTGAAAATCATCTTGTTTAAGATCTTGAGGATTTAAGACTTATGTAAATTTCAAGTTTCCGTTTCGATTTCTTTTACATATTTTTTATGCGAGTTCTTATGAATGTTAGAGAACTCATAATGCATGTTAGGAGTTCTTCTACTATTTAAAGAACTTAATCTTTAAGAAAGTTCTTATACGAATTCGAAAACTTGAATCGTATATCCGAGTAAAATTCTCGTATGAGATTTAAGAACTCCATAAAGTTTTACATGTGGTATCAGAGCATGGTTGAAAACATGTGATTTTCCGTTTAAGTTTTTCTTCAATTTCTTCGATAATTCTTTCTAATTAAAATCGAAAGCATATAATTTGTTATCGATTTTAATTAACGCATCAATTATCGAATCATATTTTGTCACGATTTACTCGTGGTAAAATAATTATGTTTATATTTTGATTTTCGAAATAATTTATGTTATTTATTTCATTATGAATGGATTAGTCATCTTAAAGATAATGACATAAATCCGATTTTAAAATTTTTTTATTTTATTTGATATTTATATTAAGCATAGTTTGTTAATCACCAAAGTGGTCAAACTATAAAGTTTTCATAAATATCAATTAGAAAATATTTAATTACTCGTGAGTATGCGATGCTATTAACAGAATGACATAATGTTTTATAAAATTTATCACGGGTAATTAACATTCAATTGCTACAAAATATTTAAGAATCGCCCAAAGGTTGATTAATCATGTCGTACTATTGAATATAATTGCGATAAATTGTCATACTTAATTAAATATATTTAGTATATCTAAAGATAACAAATATATTTAATTGGAGTATGTATAATTATCAATTATGAGAATTTTTTATTTTAAGCATCAATTATGATTATCGTTGTATATTGTAGTATCACCCAAAGGAGAACTATAATATACATTTTACTGATTACCTGAATGTTATCTGAATATGTTTTATGTTTTAAATTTAATTTTAAATTATCGATATGTGAGAGTCTTGTATTTTATTTTGCAGCATCTAGTTCTGTAGTTCTTCATTCGCAAGCTTCATCTATTATAAAGTTCAATGGGCTTAATTATTCTGAATGGAGTGAACAAATCCAGTTTCATTTAGGAGTTTTGGATCTGGATTTTGCACTACTTAATGATAAACCAACTGCTCTTACTGATATAAACAGTGTTGAAGAAAAATCTTTTCATGAAACTTGGGAAAGATCAAATAGATTAAGTCTAATGTTTATGCGAATGGCTGTAGCAGACATTATTAAGCCAACACTTCTAATAACAGATAATGCTAAAGAATTTATGAAGTCTGTGGAGAATGTTTCTCAATCTGAGACTGCTGATAAGTCACGTGCTGGAACTTTAATGGGTATGTTAACTACCATGAAATTTGATGGTTCTCGTGTCATTTATGAGCACATTACTGAAATGAATAATATAGCAGCAAGATTGAATACTATGGGAATGAAAGTGAGTGAAAGCTTCCTTGTACAGTTTATTATAAACTCATTGCCTCCTGAATATGGTCCATTCCAAATTAATTATAATACTATTAAAGATAAATGGAATGTGACCGAATTACAGAGTATGCTTATTCAGGAGGAATCAAGGCTTAAGAAACAAGGAATTCACTCAATTAATCTCATAGATCAACCAGATTTTAAAAGAAAATCAGGAAAGAAAAATCCAAAAGGCAATAAAGGACACTTAAAGCTTAATGTGTCATCTGCTCAAATCCAAAAGAAGGAACCAAAAAATGATAGATGTCATTTCTGTCACAAGCGTGGACACTATCAGAAAGATTGCCTAAAGCGTAAGGCTTGGTTTGAAAAGAAAGGTAAGCCTAGTGCTTTTATATATTTCGAATCAAATTTAGCTGAGGTTCCTTATAATACTTGGTGGATTGATTCTGGTTGTACCACTCATGTTTCTAATGTGATGCAGGGATTTCTTACGACCCAAATCATAAAGCCAAATGAAAAGCTTGTCTTCATGGGAAATAGAGTCAAAGCTCAAGTTGAAGCCATTGGAAAATATCGTTTGATTTTAGATACTGGACATCATTTAGATCTATTTCAAACTCTTTATGTACCTTCTGTTTCTAGAAATTTAGTTTCTTTATCAAAACTTGATACAGCTGGTTTTTGTTTTAAGTTTGGAAGTGGATGTTTCAGTTTATTTAAGTATAATCAACTTATTGGTTCTGGTGTGCTTTGTGATGGTTTATATAAATTAAAGCTTGATAATTTATTTGCTGAGATTTTATTTATCTTGCATCATAATGTTGGAACAAAACGTGGTTTAATGAATGAAAATTCTGCTTATTTGTGGCATAAACGTTTGGGTCATATATCCAAAGAAAGAATACAAAGATTAGTGAGGAATGAAATCCTTCCTGATTTGGATTTCACTAATCTTGGTATTTATGTGGATTGTATTAAAAGAAAATTTACTAAACACACAATTAAGAAAGCAGCCACAAGAAGTACACAGCTTCTTGAAGTCATACACACTGACATATGTGGACCTTTTGATGTGCCTTCCTTTAGTAGTGAAAAATATTTTATTACCTTTATTGATGATTTTTCACGTTATGGTTATATCTATTTATTGCATAAAAAATCTCAATCAGTAGACATCCTTGAGGTGTTTATTAATGAGGTTGAGAGGCAATTAGATAGAAAAGTGAAAATCATAAGGTCTGATAAAGGTGGTGAATTTTATGGAAGGTATGATGAATCTGGACAATGTCCTGGTCCATTTGCTAAATTCCTTGAAAGGCGTGGCATTTGTGCTCAATATACAATGCCTGACACACCACAACAAAATGGTGTTGCAGAAAGACGCAATCGTACTTTAATGGATATGGTTAGATGTATGTTAAGTTATTCTTCCTTACCCTTATCTTTGTGGATGCATGCTTTAAAAACCGCTATGTATTTGTTAAATAGGGTTCCTAGTAAGGCAGTTTCAAAGACTCCATTTGAACTGTGGACAGGAAGAAACCCTAGTTTAAGGCACCTGCATGTTTGGGGTTGCCCGACAGAAATAAAAATTTATAATCCACATGAAAGAAAATTGGATTCTAGAACAACCAGTGGTTTCTTCATTGATTATCCAGAAAAATCTAAATGGTATAGATTTTATTGTCCTAACCATAATACGAAAATTATTGAAACTGGAAATGCTAGGTTTATTGAGAATGGTGAGATTAGTGGGAGTATAGAACCTCGTAATGTAGAGGTTAAAAAAGTTGGGGTGAAAATTCCTTTGTCCGTCACTTCTAATAAAGTTGTTAATCCTATAGTTGTTGAAAAGTTTGACAATATACAGGATGAGCAAATAAATGATAATGCATCCCAAAATGAAGTTGTCACTAATGAACCTATAATTGATTAACCACAAGAAGTAGCATTAAGAAGATCTACTAGAGTTAAAAGATCTGCTATTTCGAATGATTATATGGTTTATCTTCAAGAGGCAGATTTTGACTTAGGAATTGATGATGATCCAGTTTCTTTTTCACAAGCCATAGAAAGTGTGAATTCTAATAAGTGGTTAGATGCCATGAAGGAAGAGTTAAAATCAATGGATCATAATAAAGTCTGGGACATCGTTGAATTGCCTGAAAGTTCTAAAAGAGTTGGGTGTAAGTGGGTCTTTAAGACCAAACGCGACTCTAAAGGCAATATCGAACGATATAAGGCTAGACTTGTTGCCAAAGGTTTTACTCAGAAAGATGGTGTTGACTACAAAGAATCATTCTCTCCAGTTTCTAGGAAAGAATCATTAAGAATTATTATGGCAATAGTGGCTCATTATGACTTAGAGTTACATCAAATGGATGTGAAAATAGCATTTCTTAATGGAGATTTAGAGGAAGAAGTTTATATGGATCAGCCTGAGGGGTTTTCAGTTGAAGGAAAGGAACACATGGTGTGTAAACTTAAGAAATCAATATACAGACTTAAACAAGCTTCACGACAATGGTATCTCAAGTTTAATAATACCATCACTTCCTTTGGATTTAAAGAAATCACTGTTGATCGGTGTATATATCTAAAGATAAGTGGAAGCAAGTTTATAATTTTGATTTTGTATGTTGATGATATTTTGCTTGGTACTAATGATCTTAGTTTATTATATGAAACTAAGAAATTTCTCTCAAATAATTTTGAAATAAAAGATATGGGTGAGGCATCCTATGTGATAGGAATTGAAATATTCCGTGATAGATCACAAGGAATGTTAGGATTGTCTCAGAAAGCATATATTAATAAAGTTCTTGAGAGATTTAAGATGACAAATTGTTCAGCAAGCATTGTTCCAATTCAAAAAGGAGATAAATTGAGCCTTATGCAATGCCCAAAGAATGAATTGGAACATAAACAAATAGAACAAATTCCTTATGCATCTATTGTTGCAAGTTTAATGTATGCTCAGACATGTACTAGACCAGATATAAGTTTTGCTGTTGGAATGTTGGGTAGATATCAAAGTAATCCAGGGCTTGATCATTGGAAAGCAGCAAATAAGGTTTTAAGATATCTACAAGGAACAAAGGAATACATGCTCACTTTTAGAAGATCTGATTACCTTGAGGTGATTGGATATTCAGATTCAGATTTTGCTGGATGTTTGGATTCTAGAAAATCCACATTTGGATATGTGTTTCTCTTAAGTGGAGGAGCAATATCTTGGAAGAGTGCGAAGCAGTCCGTCATTACTGCATCCACAATGGAAGCTGAATTTGTGGCATGTTTTGAGGCCACAATTCAAGGATTATGGCTGCGAAATTTTATTTCAGGACTTGGAGTTATTGACAGTATTGCCAAGCCGCTGAAAATTTATTGTGATAATACCGCAGCAGTCTTCTTTTCTAAGAATGACAAGTATTCAAAGGGTGCTAAACATATGGAATTAAAATACTTTGCCGTTAAAGAAGAAGTTCAGAAACAAAGAGTATCATTTGAGCACATTAGCACCAATCTTATGATTGCGGACCCATTAACTAAAGGGTTGCCACCAAAGACATTTCATGAACATGTTGTTAGGATGGGCATTACCGACAATCCTTATTAAAGCTTATGTTTATTGCTCTTTATGTCTTTTGATACTTTGAGCTCTTTTATTTTGTTTCTAACAATTAGTGTATCCCATTTATTATGTTGTGTATACATGAATGTTTATGTGAATATTGATGGGATTTGTCTTTTGTGAAGACATCATTGTTGGACCATTATGTGTATCTTATTATGCTTCATATTATGTATAAAATTAGTATCGTGATACATGGAAGGAAATGCATCGATCAAATGGTGTGTGACCGTCATGATCCGTATTAATTTTGTACTTAATAATGAAATAATGATTTGACCAATTTAAAGAAAAGGATTTATTTATTGCGCTTTATGTTTATGATAATTGAATTATTAATTGAATAATTTCATATGGGCCAAGTGGGAGAATGTTAGAATAATTAAATATAATAATTATGCGAGACGTCGTAATAATTATTTTAAGTATGTATATTTAATTATATAAACCATTAAGTGGTCCATATATTTAATTATTAGAATTTAATTATTTATTTGAAATCCTATTGGTCAAGAAGAGATGATTTGATCATTCGTTTATGGACCGTTTGATCAAATAACTCCTAAGCGGTTATTATAACTCCTATGGATTGTTGTAACCAATCCGTAGGAAATAACTACCGGTCCTCTCTCTCTCTCTCTCATTATATGAGGAGTTGCTTTGCTCCATAGAGAATTAACTCATGAAAGAAGAAAGTGAAGGGAGAAGGGAGAGAAACCATAGTTTGGAATTCGACGAATTCAAAATGAATCAAGGTATGTTTTTCTTTCGATTAAAGGATTGTGAAAATCATCTTGTTTAAGATCTTGAGGATTTAAGACTTATGTAAATTTCAAGTTTCCGTTTCGATTTCTTTTACATATTTTTTATGCGAGTTCTTATGAATGTTAGAGAACTCATAATGCATGTTAGGAGTTCTTCTACTATTTAAAGAACTTAATCTTTAAGAAAGTTCTTATACGAATTCGAAAACTTGAATCGTATATGCGAGTAAAGTTCTCGTATGAGATTTAAGAACTCCATAAAGTTTTACACGACCTACCAACCTGACCCAAAAATATAAGTTTGAGTTGACCCGTTTATATATGTGTGTGTGTATTTAGGTGTTAAAAAGTATCTTTAACTAGTGTTTGATGATATTTACATGATGGTTTTAAAATTATCTCTTCAAAAGTTATTATTATTTAAAATGTCTATTTGAAAACTTTTTAATATAACGAATTATTTAATTCTTATTGAAATTATGAGTGAAAAGATATTATATTAAAAAAAATTATTTTCAATATGCTTTATTGTAATAAGATTGATCTAAATTTTACTATATGCTTTGCAAAAATAACGCAATATCATTTTTTATATACATCTCAGGATCATTCAAAAGTAAGTTCAATCAAATTATTAACATTTTTTTCTTTATTTTATAGTTATACAATTAGTAGATAACCCATTTTTATGAAACAAAATATAATTTATACGAATCAAATTTTATATGTAATGTCTTATATATTTTTCTTTGTTCTTGTACTTTTCACATTACATTTAAAATACATCTAATTATGATATATATATATATATATATATATATATATATATATATATATATATATATATATATATATATGTGTGATAACTAATGAGACTAAGTAATTCATAATTGCTAAACATGATTACTGGATGTAATTCTCTACTCCACTACCCTCTGTATTGGCATGTGCTGCAGTCTGACGTCTCATCTAAATCGTTGATGGCTAACGGTTTCATCCTATCCGCTCATGTCATTTTCTCTTCTCATCCTTACTGAGTATATGTATGTTGCTACAGTAAATGCAAAGGGAACAACAGAGGATTTTCAATTTCCTTGGTTTCTGCAATGTCTTCTTCTTCGTTGCTCTGCTTTTCTTTTCTTGTCTGTGTTTACAGGTATCAGAGACAGAGCTTCAACATGGTATCAGAGCATTTTTTCTGCCTTACGGCTTGATCGGTGCGGATCTGCTTCGTGTATGGCGTCGGCGGCGTCATCTTCTACCTCAAATCCAACTTCATCTTCTATGGTCAAAATGGCAGACATCACCATTCCGTCCCAACTAAAGTTTCTCATGACAAACGTGAAGTCTATTCTTAATCTTCAGCTCACTACAGATAACTTTCCGCTATGGAAATCTCAGATTCAAAAATTGTTTACAGCCAATGGATTTGATGGTTATTTAGATGGCTCCATTGCAAAACCTGCGAAGCTCATTTCCTCATCCTCCGGTGAGCTTCAAGGAAATCCAGAATACTCTACCTGGTTTTTAATAGATCAAAATCTTGCGGCAGTGCTTTACTCCACAATTTCTGCCACATTTCTTCCCTATGTCTTAAATCTGGACACCTGCTCGGAAATTTGGCAGACCATTGAGCGTCGTTTGCAGTCTACAAATCGCTCGAGGATACTTCAACTTAAAAACGAGCTGCATCACGTTACCATGAAGGATAAGTCGATGATGCAGTATTTATCAGAAATCAAGAGTAAAGTCGATGCCATCGGTTCCTCTGGTTTTCCCTTACCAACCGAGGATATCATCATGTACACATTAAATGGTTTACCAAATATTTATGAGGCATTCAAAACCACAGTCCGGACAAATTTGAATCCCATAAGTCTAGATGACTTTTATTCACTATTGTGTAGTGAAGAATTAAATCTTGCTGCCGATTCAATTCGTGATCTATCTTTTGCTTCCTCATCAGACCCGATTCCTGCGCTGTATGCTCAAAGAGGTCGTGGACGGGGTCACTCATCTCGTGGCAGATTTACACCTCGTGGCCGTGGACGCACTTCGTCTCCGCGTTCATCAACTGTAACTTCGTCGCCAATAGAATGCCAGATTTGTAGAAAAATTGGTCACTCCGCATTTAAGTGCTGGTATCGCGGCGATTTCTCTTTTCAGCCTTCTGTTCAAGCATATGCAACAGATACTGCTTCTGTGTCGTCTGACTTGCTGCTTGACACGGGTACAACTTCGCACCTCACCAACGACTCGTCCCAGCTGCAACAAGCTCAACCATACAGTGGCAATCAACAAGTTCTAATCGGCAATGGTGATCTTCTACCAATTACTCATACTGGTAAAGGCTTGTTACCTACTCCTACGCGTAAGCTCCACCTTAATTCATTGCATCTTGTTCCAAAGCTTCGTCATAATCTTCTTTCTATCAATAAACTCACTACTGACAACTCCTGTTCTATTCTATTTGATGCTCATGGCTTTACTATAAAGGATCCGAAGAACAATCATATTCTCCTTCGCGGCCCCTCTCGTCACGGTCTGTACCCAATTCCTACTGAGTTTAGGGACAAAAGTTTTACACAAGCTACAAAAGTTTATTTTCTCTTCTAAGTCTACTGTCATGTCTTCTCTAGCATGTAAAGCTTGTGCTATTTCAAAAAGTCACAAGCTCCCTTTTTATCAGTCTCTTTCTCGTTCTACTTCTCCTCTTCAGTTAATACACAGCGATGTATGGGGACCTTCTCCCAAAGTATCTTTGCAAGGCTTTAAATATTATGTTATTTTCATTGATGATTTCTCTCGTTTTTGTTGGTTGTATCCACTTAAAGCAAAATCTGATGTTCCAATTATTTTCTATAATTTCAAAACTCTTGTTGAAAATCAGTTTGATGCCAAAATAAAATGCTTAAGATCTTATGGTGGTGGGGAGTATAACTCCAAATAGTTTCAATTATTTCTTAACCAATCTGGCATCATTCATCAACAAACCTGTCCTCATACACCCGAGCAAAACAGAATCTCTGAACGGAAACATAGACATATCACAGAGACGGCTAGAGCTCTCCTCTTTGAAGCAAACCTACCCACTATATTTTGGGTCCATGCCGTTCAAACTGCAGTTTTTCTTATAAACTCCTTACCTTCATTATCTAGAAAAGCTAATTCTCCTTTCCAACTTCTTTACAAAAAACTGCCAGATTACCACTCCTTCAAGACATTTGGATGTCTCTGTTACCCATTTCTGCCATCTCAAATTCATTCCAAATTTCACCCAAAATCTCTTCAATGTATCTTCCTTGGGTATCCCCTCAATACTAAAGGATATCTATGCTTTCATCAGGAATCTGGCCGAATTTTTGTATCCAGAAATGTCAAGTTTTCTGAATCTGTTTTTCCGTCCATACCATCTTCAGTGTCATCTACCTCAACTGATGCATCTATTTATACCCCTCCTTTACTATTAGTACCAACTAGCATTCAATCTTCTCAAAATTTACCCTCACCTTCAACTAATACTCCAAGCCAACCGGTTATGCCTTCTTCCCAACCGTCTACTATTCATGCTCAATCCAATACTAATGACACTCCTACCACTTCTACTACTTCTCCTTCTGACACTTACCAGCTACCACTATCTAATCTAATCTCTCACCCCACACAACACCCAATGCTTACTCGTTTGCGTACAGGTAACTTAAAGCCTAAACACATTATTAGTATGACTAATTGCCTTACTTCATCTGATCCGACATGCTTTACACAAGCTGTTAAAGATCCCTCTTGGAGAAGTGTCATGTCTACAGAATTTGCTGCACTTCAGAAACAAGGGACATGGCGGTTAGTTCCTTCTAATCCGCTACAAAACGTCATTGGTTCCAAGTGGATCTATAAAACCAAACGTAATCAAGATGGCTCTATAGCTCGTCTTCGGGCTAGGCTGGTTGCTCAAGGATGTCATCAACACTACGACATTGATTATTTGGACACCTTTAGTCCTGTTGCCAAGCTTCCAACCATCAGAATTCTACTTACACTTGCTGTTACTTTCAAATGGCCAATCTCTCAATTAGATGTATCTAACGCATTTCTACATGGCTCTCTTAGTGATACAGTTTACATGGCTCAACCACCGGGATTCGAAGATCCTCTTTATCCAGATCATGTGTGTCTTCTTCAAAAATCTATCTATGGCTTAAAACAGTCACCTAGGAAATGGTTTGAGACCTTTTCTCAATACTTGCTGTCATATGGTTTTACTCATAGTGCAGCTGATCCTTCTCTCTTAATCTATAAGAAACAAGCAGCAACTATCTACATTTTAGTTTATGTAGATGATATCCTTATAACTGGAAGTGATTTAGTTCTTATTCAGTATCTCATTGCTGCCTTAGCTGCTCGGTTTGACATGAAGGACCTGGGCATGATTTCATATTTCTTGGGAATGCACATTCAATCATTCCAAGCAGGTTTACATGTCTCTCAGTCACAATATGCATATGACATTCTTAATCGGGCTGGTATGCTTGATTGCAAGCCCTTAACATCACCTGCTCCAACTAAATTTCCAGTCACTGATGAGACCGAGCTATCTCATGCTCAAGCCAATCTGTTTCGCCATCTAGTTGGTTCACTACAATACTTGATAATTACACGACCGGATATTGCCTTCACAGTGAATAAACTTTGTCAACATATGCATAAGCCACTAGAGACTGATTTTAAGCTGCTCAAGAGACTTTTACGATATGTTAAAGGCACACTTCAGCTGGGTTTACCTATCACTCAGGTTCACTACAACTTACTGCATTCTTTGACTCTGACTGGGCTGGAGATCCAAGTGATCGCAAGTCCACTACCGGATATTGTGAAAGAATACGTTGATATCCTGGCAAGTAAAGAAACAAAAGACAGTAGCTAGGTCCTCCACGGAAGCTGAGTATCATGCTCCAGCTACAGCTGCAACAGATATTGTCTGGCTGAGACGTTTATTACAGGAATTTCAACTTGATGTTAGTCAACCAACCACACTGTTTTGTGACAGTATTTCTGCAATGGCTCTTGCACATAACCCAGTTTTTCATGCGAGAACAAAACACATTGAGATTGATGTGCATTTTGTTCGGGAATGCATTAAAGCAAAGGTGCTTCAGGTTTCACATCTTCATACATTTGATCAATTAGCAGATTTCTTTACAAAATCCCTGTCTCTTCCACGCTTTGCTCTTCTCCGATCCAAGCTTACACTCACCGAACCTGCTGTAAGCTTGCGGGGGGCTAATGAGACTAAGTAATTCATAATTGCTAAACATGATTACTGGATGTAATTCTCTACTCCACTACCCTCTGTATTGGCATGTGCTGCAGTCTGACGTCTCATCTAAATCGTTGATGGATAACGGTTTCATCCTATCCGCTCATGTCATTTTCTCTTCTCATCCTTATTGAGTATATGTATGTTGCTACAATAAATGCAAAGGGAACAACAGAGGATTTTCTATTTCCTTGGTTTATGCAATGTCTTCTTCTTCATTGCTCTGCTTTGCTTTTCTTGTATGTGTTTACAGGTATCAGAGACAGAGCTTCAACAATAACTAGAAAAATCTTTTATGAAAAACTTTATTTATGATCATAATTGTGCATGAAAATATCAATATATGCTCTTGATTGTTGTACTAATAATTTGTGTATTAACTATATTGCATTTACAAATGCCTATTTGTGATCACTTTTTTTAAGGCTTATTTGATGTATTTTTAACTATTTTTTACTTTAAAATAAATAAATTATTTTTAAAATACTCAAAATAATTTTGAGATATTTTGAGTGATTTTAAAAACTACTATAACAATTGAAAGTCATTGGCCCTTACTATAGTCATCATCAATACCATTGTTTCATTACCTCACAAGCGACCACAGTTTCATCTTCAAAAATTATTATTATTAAATAAAATTTTAGAGATTATGTAAATATAACATATAATATTTAGATGATTAAGATTTTGATTTTGTTTATTTTTTATTTCATTTGTATAATGTGTTTAAAAAAATTATAGCTCTTAATTTTCAAAAAAAAAATGCTATATTTTATATTATTTATTTAAAATATCCCAGTTAAAATATTTTTAAGTATAAAAAATAATATATAATATTAATATTCATTTAAGTTCAATATTCTTACTAAATGTCAAAATCATGTGATGAAGAAAATTATATCTTTAGCAGAATAAAAATTCATGGTCTTTTGCAATATCTAACATCATAAAAAAAGATAATATTTAATTTCTCTCTTTCAATTTTATTTAGTATAAATAATAAATTTAAATTCCACTTAAATCTAATTTTTTATTATATAAATATTTAAAGTAATACAACACATTCTTGTAGAACATCTTTAAATATAAAAAATTTCTCTATTCAATATATATATATATATATATATTAAAATTGATATTATATATTGCTAAAATTTTCATTGATCTATCTTAAATGCATTTGTCCTAGATTGAAGATAGGAGATTACATAATTTCATGAGAATAACAATAATTTCATTTTACATCAAATAAAATAACACAACATTACTAAATAAAATATATTAATCCCATTTTCATTTATATCAATCTATATAATTATGATTAATAACTTTGCAATGCGCTCACTCAAAATAGAAATTATAATCGAGATTTAAAAAAAAAAAAACTAAATTATTGTGAAGATATTAGCAAAAGTTTAATGAAAATAGTAAATTAATTAATTTAAATATTCTTATGGTATTATTGGTAGTAATATTTGATTGATGGAATGGACACATGACTTGGAACTTTGTCCTTCTATATCCTTATTTAATAAGGCTTATAAAACTCAGGCTAGACTAGTTGGTTGAAGTGATTGCATCTCTTAGCTGGTGTGATATAACCCCTAAATTAGGTTATTGAAAAAATCATTATCTATAAGTAGGTATGATAACCAATAAAAAAATAAAAAATTTAAACACTAAGTATATGCCATTGAAATTAACTATATATTTAAAGCAAACAAAATTTTAAAATATAAATCAAGATCAAATTGTTAGAAATATGATAAAAGTTAAAAATATGAATTGGGATTCTATTGTGTTTTTTAATATTTTCGTGAAAATTAAATATTTATTATGTGATAGGACATTCACGGTGATAGAGTCACAGAGTTTATTGCATTAGCATTGTACAAATACCCAACACATACAAAAATAGAAGATGAGTTCCAACCGGCACCATATTTTTATATGAAAAACTCATACAATGAGTGTAGTGAGGTGAATGTGGTCAAATGATTGTAGTTGAATGGCGATGGTTGGAGGGCTTTAGTCGGGCTATGATGGTTGGAAGGACTATAGAGAAATGGTAGACGAAGGACTATAGTTGGATGACGGAGGTTTGAGGGTCATCGTCGGCAATAGTGATTTGAGAATGTAATCAGGCAACAATGGTTGGATGATCATAATTGTCGGTGATACAACTGTAGTCCATCGATAGAAGTTTGGTAGTTGCTTGATGATGACAATTGAACACTAGTGCACATATAGAGCTTTGACATTCTTTAACCCTATGAATCTCTTAAATCTCACAATAAGGTTCAACTAGTTGGGGTTTATTTATAATTTTTTTATAATTTCATATTTTTAAAGTATAGCAAAATCCAAAACAATCTATCGAATGACCTGTATTGAATCCATTTAATCATAGACCATTCCTTTAGCATTTAGGTGGCTCAACAATATAATAATAAAACAATTTTAGTATTGTTGGATTCATCTTATAGAGACGCTCGATTTGAATATACACATATTAAATTTGAAAAAAATTTGGTCCTCTAATTAATGTTTCAAAAATTTCTATTGCACATAGGTGCTCAATCTGGGTTGATGTGAGCTTGGATTGGACTATTTTTGATGCATTTAGGTGCCTTGTCAAGATGTTCGGTTTGGCTATAAATTCATTGAATTAGAGTTCAAATGGATTTGAATTTGAATTTGGAAATTTTCAATTCAATTATGAATCAAGATCTACTCTCGAGTCTATTGGTTAAGTATTTCTAAACTAATTAAATTTAATTTTGATTAAATTACATAAAATAATAATAATTTTCATATTTCATAATCACTACATGTTTCACACCTTTCCTATCATAAATTATATTTTAAAATTAATAATACAAAAAAATAGTAGGCTAATATTCTACCTTATAATATATTGGAGTATTTGAGATACCATCTATCTTTATTTTATAATAAAGGATTAAATTTTTTGTAAAATAAAAAAAAATAAATCCAAATATAGAAGTCCAATCATAAATGCATAGAATTATAGATATCCAACTATTATAATTCAGCACTCATTAAAAAAAATAAATAAGAGCAAATTATTATTTAATCACTTTGCCTTTGTTTATCAAAATACTCATTATTTAAATTGCCAAGCATGTGAGATTAAATATGCGCCTTTTTAAAGGGGAGTGAAATCGTCAATCATTGGAGCACTAACATGACAATCAAATTATAAATTGTTAATTTTGTGTGGATTCTGATTGTGCTGATCAATTAGGTTTGCACTGCTATCTTGAATCTCAATTCCATTGGTCGGGGTGTTGGGGTCCATACAACCAAACAACAATGCGACGCTATATTGTCTGGTTAGACAGAGAATGGAGTGCTACGACACTCTAGAGCTCGGCGTTGCGGTGCTATCAAGCAGACTGGAGATAGAGTTTAGAGACGCAACTCTCCAAACTTGGCGTCGTGGCGTTGCGAGACGGGATGAACAATTTTCTTTCTAATTTTTAATGAAGGTTTGTCTCCCTTGATGGTTTTTTTTTTATAATGGGTTTCTCTCTCTCTCTCTCTCTCTTTTCTATATGAAAACATTGCAAGGGAGAAGAGAGACAATGATAGAGTGAGAGAAGGAAGAGATATGTAGCAAAGCCCTACATGGAGTCCTGGTTGCATACCCATTGGGTACCCATGCTTTACTCATGTAACGCCCCAAGATCTAACTTGGAAAGAATTTCAATCAAACCATCAACAATTTACCAGAGCTATCTATAACAATCAAATCAAACAGTCTAGCAAAATTCTATAGCATTTAAAACATCAATAAACGATACTATTCATATCTCAAAACATCATATACAATACTCAGGAACTACACCAAAAACACATGAACTGAAATCTATCCTGTCCTGAGTACAAAAGAATCACTACAATCAAAAAGGACAGAAACCTGGAGATCCTGATCAACCTCAATAACCTGCTCTCTTGCCCTGACCTGAAAATATTAACCACATATAATGAGCTTCAAAAAAGCCCAGCAGGTCACCTAATACCTACAACTGAAATCAAAGCACAATACTGGAAATAATATGCATGTCAATCAGTCGAATCAATAACAGTCAATTACACATGATCAGTGAATCAATGCAGCGGAAATCAAATCAGTAATCAATGCAACGGTAGAAGAAATCCATAATAGTAGAAAGAATCAGCGATTAGTCAAATCAATCGTATCAAATCGAATCAATCAAAACAATATTATCTAGTCAATGAAATCAATTAGAAAAGCAATGCAGCAGGTTAATATGGTGCAGAAGCAATAGTATCAATGACTCTATAAGCAGTAATATCAATAAATCTATAGTATCCATATCAATATCTATGCTCAGTAGTATCAATGCTCAGCTATCAATCAATGAAATCGATGAAATCGTACGATACAGTAAATCCATAAATCCATTCAAATCAATAAAGCAGTAAATCCAAATGTCAAGGCTGTACACATGCAATACAATAATACTGAACAAGTACAATCACTGGCTATCAATAATTGTTGTTGTAGAAATCCATGTTGCTGTTGCAGATATCCATATGTTGGTTTCAATAAGAGTCGTCACTCTGTGCCCGTCGGCTGCCCGTCGGCACAATAAACTCCTTATAACTCCCAATCATTATATCAATGATCAATGGTTTAAAGGAAAGCCCGTCGGCCCACCATCCTGTACAGGTCAATTCAATCTCCAACCAACGTTCAACCAGGCTTGTCTTTCAGTATCAATAGTCAATTCAATAGTCAATAGTCAATATAAGAACAATGCAGAGCAATCATATCAACATTCCTATGCATATCTATACAATTCATCAATCTCAGGAAAATTGGAAATCGTACGAAATTCGGCAGCGTAACGGCAGTCTATCAAATTTACACAAAAATCCTACAAAATCACAATTCACCAAATTACAATAGAATGTTCACGACAATAATATAAGACTATTATTCTACTAAATCAATATCAATAAACATCCTGATATTTTTCTATTCGATCAAAATCGCGTAGAATCCAAAATAACCGATAAAATCGTTATAGAAAATACTCAAAACGTGTAGAATAATCATATCAATAACATATCAAAAGTTGTGTCAATACAAAATCGGGTTCGTTTTTCGATCACAAAAACACAAAACAGGCCACAATACGATCAAAACTCAATATATCTGAAAACAGAAATAGGATTCGGAGTCCTTACCGCGAGATAAACACTTTACTTAACAGCGGCGACGGACGAAAAGCGCTCCGCGGTCTCCGAAACCAAGCTTTTCCTTTGCTTTCCTTCTCCTTCTCTCTCCTCAGATATTTGTTTTATAAAAAAATGATTTCTCTCTCCTCAAAACGAGTAGATTTTCTTATAAAACTGACCTGATCGGCCCGGCCGATCGCCACATCGTCCAGGACGATATGAACAAATTTCAATCGTCCAGTACGATTTCTCAGGACGATATTGAATTTTCCTTGGACGATAAAAACCCTTGCTCACTAACTTGTGCCATGAACTGATCGTCCCAGGACGATCCAGAATCGGCCCGGACGATCCGCCCAGAAATCAGCTATTCCTGATCGTTCTGGACGATCTCAACATCGTCCCGAACGATCCCAGAAGGAAATCAAAGAAACGAGATATTACAATCTCCTCACCTTAGAAAAATGTCGTCCCGACATTTCCCTAAAGGTCCGAAGCAAAAAACGAAATAAAACAGATCCAATCAAATTTGAATCAAAATCAAAACTCGGTGAAAATCATACAGATCACACAATTCATTCAATCACATGTCACTATGCATGGTCATATGTCAATCAATCAATTAGTCAAATCAGCTTACCAGTAGAACTTTCTGATCGTTGTTGATCTTCATAATGTTGTAAACTTTAGATACGTGGCACCATTGGAGGAAGTGCAGGAGGTCGTGGTGCAACAGTCTCCCTCTGACTATCTCTGCCAACTCTATCAGTCATCCGGAACCCTGATCTCTTGATGTATGTTCTCGAGCCAATTATCCTCTGCTGTCCTGTACTTGAATCAGTCCTTCCGCCCAATCCTTTCTGAGGGCAATTCGCTACTCTATGCCCTTGCTATCCACAGTGAAAGCACTGTCCCGTCAATAAGTAACACCGACCTGCATGTCGTCGACCACAATGAATGCACTCGCTGGAACCAGAAGACACTACTGATGCAGATTTCGATGCAGATCCCCTCGAATCACCATACCTACTTCTCTTCTCTCTATCCCTTTCTCTACCTGATTCCTCTCGTCTGACTTCATCTCTACCTGACTTTAGTCGGGCTATGATAGTTGGAAGACAATAGAGAAATGGTAGACGAAGGACTATAGTTAGATGACGGAGGTTTGAAGGTTGTAGTCGCCTATAGTGATTTGAGAATGTTATCAGACAACAATGGTTGGAGGATCATAACTTGTTGTGATTCAATTGTAGTCCATCAACCGAAGTATGCTAGTGCCTGATGATGACAATCGAGCAGTTGTGCACAGATGGAGCTTTGACATTCCTTAACCCTCTGAATCTCTTAAATCTTAAAGTAAGTTTCAACTAGTTGGGGTTTATTTAATAATTTTTTTTAGAATTTCATACATTTCAAGTATAGCAAAATCCAAAACAATCTATCAAATGACTTGTATTGAATCCCTTTGATCATAGACCATTCCTTCATCATTTAGGTGCCTCAACAATACCATAATAAAGCAATTTTAAGTTTTGTTGGATTCATCTTGTTGAGACGTTCTAGTTGAATATATGCATATTAATTTTGAAAATTTTTTGGTCCTCTAATTAATGTTTCGAAAGTTTCTATTGCACATAGGTGCTCAATCTGGGTTAATGCGAACTTGGATTAATTGGACTATTTTTGGTGCCATTAGGTGCCTTGTCAAGATGTGTTGTTTGGCTATAAATTCATTGAATTAGAGTTCAGATCGGTTTGAATTTGAAATTGAAAATTTTCAATTCAATTATGCATCAAGATCCACTCTCGAGTCTATTGTTAAGTATTTTTAAACTTATTAAATTTAATTTTGATTAAATTACATAAATAATAATAATTTTCATATTTTCATAATCAATGCATGTTTCACATATTTTCTATGATAAATTATATTTTAAATTAATAATACAAAAAATTAGTAGGCTAATATTCTACCTTTTAATATATTGGAGTATTTGAGATACCATCTCTCTTTATTTTATATTAAATTATTAAAAAATTTGTAAAAAAATAAAATAAAATAAATCCAAATATAGAAGTTCAGTTATAAATGCATAGAATTAAAGATATCCAACAATTATAATTCAGTACTCATTAAAAAAAGTAAATAATAGCAAATTATTATTTAATCACTTTGCATTTGTTTATCAAAACACTAATTATTTAAATTGGCAATCATGTGACTTTAAATATGCACCTTTTTAAAGGAGAGTGAAATCGTCAATTATTGGAGCACTAACATGACAATCAAGTAATAAATTGTTAATTTTGTGTGGAATCTGGTTGTGCCGATCAATTGGATTTGCGCTACTGCCTTGGACCTCAATTTCATTGGTCGGGGGTTGCAAGGGATCCGTACAACCATACAATAATGCAGTGCTATATTATCTGGTTAGACCGAGAGCGGAGCGATACGACACTCTAGAGCTCGATGTTGCGGCGCTATCAAGCAGACTAGAGATATATAGTTTAGCGATGCGACTCTCTAAACTTGGCGTCGCGATGTTGCGAGGCCGGATGAACACTTTTCTCTCTCATTTTTAATAAAGAGTTGTCTCCCTTGATGGTTTTTTAAATGAGTTTCTCTTTGTTTATTTGTAAGAGAACATTGAAAGGGTGAAGTGAGTCAATGATAGAGTGAGAGAAGGGATCGGAGAGATCTGTACTATTTCGCCTAAATTTTTATAGTGAATTTTTTGGTGCAGTTTTTCCCGGTTTCGTGTTTTTCCATATTATATTTTGGTGTTCTTTCTTTCTGCTGCAATGTTCTATTTCTTGTTTGTTTCGGTGAGTGATTTTACTTTCCAACATCAACTTCTCCACAAATAAACAAATAAAATAGAGAATTACATATAAGTCCCCAAAAAATTGTTTTTATTTGAGAAACTAACATTTATATATTTAAAATAAATTATTAAATATGTGAATTTGCACATGTTAGAACCAAATTATTATGAATTTAAAGAAAGCGAAACATGTAACTATTATAAAAAGCAGAATGTTAGTTTTATTAATAAATTATAGCTTCATTTAGGACAACTTTTTTACTGCGTTGCTTTTCAAGTCACAATCATAATTTTTTTTTTTATCGCTATTTTAATCGCTTCTTTCAAAGAAAAAAAAGAGATAAAAAGCTACTTTCTATAATAACTTCAAAAAATTACTTCCCCTAAAGTAGCTTTATAAAACAATAAGAAATATATCCCAAACGAAACCTATATCTAAATGGTATATATGTAATAGTCCTATAAAGATCAAATTGACATTGATGACAACTTCATACATTAGTAACATCAAACTAAAATGTATTTGAAATTAACAATGAAATAATATAAAATGTCATGATAAAAAAAAAAGAAATACAAATATAAAATTAAAATAAATCTTATAGCCAATCCACAAGGAACAAATTTTATGCCAGCTTTCCATGATTGATCACAGCATTGGTAAGATTTTGTTTGCTTTTATGTTGGCCAAACATCATGGCAGCATGTGCTTAGCACATGAACTATGTGAAATCATAGCACCACAATTCCCTTATATTATTCTTCACATGTGATCATTTGGTTGTCAAAAAGCTCAACACTTTTGTGATGGCATTGAAGTAAGATGTAACTTTGGGTCAAGTCAGTTCAATTTTTTGAAATTGTGCTCAGACCCAAGTTAGGTCATTAGTGAATCAAATTCAAATTGATTTTTTTTTTGCTTTTGGTTTGAAGTAACTCGATTGCAAATTATTTGTATAGGGTAATCAAATATGTTTTAGGCGAATTTAGAATACACCCAAATCGAACGGATTTCAAATGCAAGAAAAATAAATAGTTCACAACATCATTTTTTCCGCTCATGGATGTCGCCCACAACCGCCGCTTGCTGAGCACAATCTATCAACACTACAATTGTCGCTTATTGCCTGCCGCCTGATTCTTGTCGTCCTCCATAGCTACCATGCACCCACCTCCTACCACCATCTTCTAGCTCCGCCCCCACTGTTGTTTTTTGGATTTCAAAAATTTTGAAATATATTCCAGCAGATTTCTAGTACAAAATTTTCTAACAACTTAGCTTAAATTTGATTGGATATCATATTAATCTCATTTCTCTAACTTATTCTGCTTTGTCTTCGTCCTGAAGGCTTTCTATCCACAAGCCCCATCAACATTGCTTTTATATTTTTATTAAAAATGTTTTAGACGCTTTGTGTTGATGATGCACCAAAAAGAGGATTTAGATAAGGGAAACTTGACTTTATATGTCCTATAATGAGAAAAATTAGATAAATATGTTCATTATTTTATTTATTTCTTTTACAAAAATATGTGTGAAAGTTCTCTTAAGAACAAAGATCAAATACCTTTGCGATGGACCCCATACTATTATTTAAGTCCGACATTTACTCAAATAAAATTTAATTACACTATTGAATTAATTAAATGAATCTGATTTTAGACTTTATTTGAGACAATTTTTTAATTGCTTTCTAAAGCAATTTTTCAGGACAAAGATTTCTTAAATTTAAAATTTTATATTAAAAAACAACTTTAGAAAACACTAAGAAAGCTTTCTCAAACATAGCCTTAATCACCTCCAAGAAGCATGAGCCTAAAAGTTTATCTATATTATGCAAAATTAGTGTCCTAAATTTGTTAAAATAATAGGCATAAGTTTACAAGAAATACGCCCACAAAATACAAAAAATAAGGTATGTGGCATCACTACATGAAATTCACTGAATACTAGCGAATTTTCCAGCGGTCTGACTGCCGGTACCAAATGGTGTTAAAGCATCGGGTCTGACTGCCAGAATTTCCACTGGTGAAATGACCGCTGAGAATGACCGGCGGTATTTGGGCCGAAATATTCCGGCGGTTTACTTGTTATTTTGGGCTTAGTAATTTCCGGCTATTATAGCCGCCGGAAAACCACCGGAAAATATTACCGCCGGTTTTCATTTCCTGCGTGGTTTATTCCGGCCAACGCTTTAAAAACTGCCGGAAAATTGACGTATACCACTGAAAATCGCCGCTGCTAATGAACAATTTTTATGTAGTGCATATATATGATCAATTAAAAGATATAAAATAATAATGAATAATATATCAACATAATTATAAATATGTTAATTGAGCATCAAAGCAATAATAAATTTACAGCATTGAACATCAAAGCATTAATGAATAAAATAGTTAAGTTAAAATGTTAATTGATGTAATTAATGTATCCATGAATTTCTCCTAATTTATACTTTATAGTTAACCCTCCATAATCCTTAATTGTATTCGATCTTTCTCTTATACATATAGTTCACTAAACTTTTTCATCGACACTTTCAAGTTATCATTTGAAAAACCTACTTACTATCATTAATTTATATTGTTGAATCTATACATTGGAGAGACAAAAACATGGGGTGAAATATCTCAAATCCCTCATGTTAAACCCTTACCATAACACATGAACATTAAAATTTATTTGAGTTTTATTTTATGTCAAACTTCCTTGGTACAATATGCTAATATTTATTTTGTAGAAACAAATTAGTTTAGGGTTATTACCTTCTTAAACCCAACAAGATGAAGATGTAGATGAAACAAGAAATATAATCAAAATACAAAAAGACTTCTCTCATCTCCTACTCTAGATTCCTCTCAAAAGACTTGTTGAAGCCACCGCAATTGTCCAATATGGGACTAGGATCTCCTCTTGCTTGATTTTGCTTTTGTTTTCATTCACTATACCCTAGCAGTTTACTTCTATCATCTTCTTGCTTTCAATTGATCACCGTCCTCTCACCCGTCGGAGCGAGCGAGCTTCCCTCTTTTTTCTCAACCTCTATCGCCAATCCTCCATTCTCTTGATTGTGTCGTAGGAACTCAGATTCCTAAGTAAAAAGGGCATGAGGTGACAACTGTAATAATCTGGATTTGGACCCAACTGGTCTAGACATATCTTCGCCTCTTTAGTGCTCGTGCGGACCGAATTACATCCACAACCACAACTTTCTCTCTCCAAAACCAAAAATCATGCAATTCATCCCATTTTTTTTATTTATCCGAACCTAGCATCTATCTCATGCCATTTAAACCTAACAGAGAACCTAGGGCAACGAATCCTCATCTTTTTCTCTTAGGAGTTGCTGGTATCCTCTATTCTCCTCCTTTGTTTCCTTCTCACAATACTAGCTCTTAGCGAACTCTTCTCAAACTCCTTTCCTTTTGTAATAAGTTTTTCCACTCATCCCTTTCCTTCTCTCCTCTTTTCTTTTCTTTTCTTTTTCAACTTTATCAAATTATATAATCATTTTTTCTCTTACATTGTTTAACTAGTTTTGATTGGTAGGGTTTTTACTTCAGTTTTATCATTTTATTTTTATTTTTATTAGTTTAGCTTGCTTTGGGAGGAAGACTTATTTACATATGATGGTCGATTTTGATATAACCTTATATTATCCTTTAGGCTTGATTAATATAAATATATATAATTAAGCTTGTGTTTTGTAAACCCTATGTTTCAAGCATTGAAGTCTTTCAACATGACTCTTGTTTGTAGGACCTTCGAGTTGTTGCCCTCGTAGTGCTGTCAGTTGATTATTTAGTAGGCTTGGATTTGCATGCTGCTCGTCTAAACGTAAGTAAGTGATTTTACCGAAATTTGGTGTAAGCAAATCCTTTTTTGTTAAAGGGCATAAATCCACACTATTTGTATTGAATTTTAGTAACTGATTTTACTGCCATTCATGTTATTAGAAATTCTTTTATTTTATACTTATACTCATAATGAATTAGCAAGATTCTTAAATAGAATATATTTATTGCTGCATAACCTTAATCAATTTGTTTATATTTTTATAGACATGCACTAATTGAATGCAATGAATATTATCATTGGCAATAATATTTTATTATGAAAGAATATTCGTCATATTGAAACTATAAAAATTCATTGATGCTTATGAAAATTTTGGGAAATCATATGATTTGGCGCATTGATGAGTATGTTGGTAGAATCTTATTGGTTATTGGTTATCCGGGGCTAACAAGCCCATAGAGTGACGACACTATAAGAAATCACTTGATTTCCTTGGGTTGATATTTACCTTCCAGGTGATTGATATTTGATAAACCGACTATATTATATGTATATAAATGTTAAATATAATTAAGCATGAATTAAAAATAATAAATGATTGGTAAGTTATTTGAGGTACAAGGATACTTAGTGTGCTCCATTTATAAGCATTTAAATGATTTAACATAGTAGCTATTTAGTATTGATATATCATCAAAAAATTATCTTGATTGGACACGAATCTCGAGGCAAAATCAAGCCGGAAACTTCAAAAATTAAATTTGGGATCACATGAATTCCGATTTCAGCAAACTTAAAGTCAAACTGAGCGTATCAGAAATACGAACCCAACGACACCAAATTCAACTCGATCTGAGCCTCTGAATTGAAGACCCAAAGCGTTGTTGGAAGGTTCAAACCACAATTTAGATTACTAAATAGTTTCCAAACCTGACATGCTTATAGTCGAATCGAGCGGCTCAACGAGACGAATCCAACAATTCCAAGACCACCAAATTCTAATATCATTGAGACCTTCAAACGTCTGACAAACGGCCCATGATCAAGGGATTCAATATTGGTCGTCCATCTGAACCACTCCACATTTTCCCTTGATCATCTTCCTATTTACGGGTCATGCCATCCTAAAAAATTTATAAATAACCCCTCATTTCTCTTGAGAGGGGACTCAAGCAACAAGAAGAAGAAGAGAATGATAGGAGGGAAGAAACTCATCGACTACCGCGAAAATTCCACCCGACGCCCATGTGATGCCAAAATTCTGCCCAAATGATGCTAGAATTCTGCCTGATGCCCAAGTGAGGCCGGAATTCTGCCCGACGCCCAAGTGACGCCGGAATTCCACCCGACTTTCCAGTGAAGCCGAAACTTCGCCTGATTTCCAAGTTATGCCAGAATTCTATGTGACTCTGAATTCAGCTCGAATACACAACTTATTTGTAACTGGACTTCAATTCGGAAGCGAATCATTGTAATTTGTTTTACCTAAATTTTAAGGACAAGTCAGCCTCTTATATCTCAAGCAAACACTAGTGAAATTCTTCTGACTGGGCGTGGCCCCGTAGTTTTTTCCCTTTCCAGAGTTTCCACGTAAAAATCCTGGTGAATTTATTTTTCTTCTGTTTGTGTGCTGGATATATGTACAATGTTAAGACGAAAAATTTATAACTCTATTACCGCGTATATTCCAGCCCGCAACAAGTATATACACCGGTATATTAGAATTTATTGTAGGAGACATGACATGCGTCAATGTCACTTTGATATAACGACGATAGGTTATTACTCTCACTTTTTGGTTGTTCATACTATATATCCCACTCCTTTGTCATTTATGCTTTGATAAATGTTGGTTACTTACTCATTTTGATTTATCAAACTCACCCATTGTCTCTTATTATAGTAGGTTCTTCAGACATTTTTAGCGAACAACCACTTCATGAGCATAATTATCGGTAGTAGATATTATAGTTAGTATTTTTATATTTTTAGTAGGTCTTTTATGTTATGTTGTTGTGGGTTGGGTTATTTTCCTTAATGTTATTATTTCTTTCGAACTTATTTAACTTGTAGTAGTCATGTTGTCTTGATACAATTATTTGAATTCATATTAATGAAATAAATATTTGATTTTTTTTCATTGCTTTTCTCTTATATAATTGGTTTATGCACTTTTCTCTTTTTGAGTACAAATCATATATTCTAATTTTTCATTAAGTTCTGTGTTGTTGAGGCGTACCGTCTTTCAGACTCGAGATATGACAACAACTATAAAGAACATGTTAGATATGAACTTGCATGGTTGATCAGGCTGATCTGTTTTTTATGCAGATTGTTACACGTTAGATCTCAAACTCAAGATCTTGTAGTTGGAGTCAAATCATCCAACCAGTAAATTATAAGGGGTTGCATTAAGGTACTACTTTAAATTACTAGATAATGTTAGTATTAAAATATTCCATTTATAGAGTTAATAAACGAATATCATTTCAGATATGCAGAATTTTAAAACTATTATTTGAATAGTTAATCATACTTTTTTTTTTTCAAGAAAATAAGTTTTGAAGGTGACATTACAAGGGTATATGAAAATACTTCCAAAAAGATGTCTTGCATCCAACAAGACAATTCCTTCGCCAAAAAGTAGCAGCACACGCAGAAATAGAGAAACCAATTTGTATTAAAAGAGCCAGTTTTTGGTATCAAGCCCGAAAGATTTCTGATTTCCTATTAAAATTCCCCCACAAAGTCATTCTTTTTGTCGCAAGATCATGAATGGTTTTTAAGAGTGAGCATTTTGACAATAAGAATATGATAAATCTGTCATCAATATTCAATTTTGCCGAGATTTCAATTTCCTCCGCTACTTTTACCTTTGGCGTACAAAAAGGAAGGAACGAAGCGCAGAGGAAGAACAGCCTATAGAAGCCGGCGGTTCTTCGTACCAAAAAAAGGCGGGTTGTCGCTGGCGGAAGGACGAAAAGGAGTTTTAGAGAGAGAAAAAGAGCGAAAATTGTGGAGATGCCAATCGCTTTTGATCTATGGAGGACTTTTTGGTAATGGGCGGCCCACGCGGGAGCTCGCTGTTATATCTCTACTTACCTTTCTTTCTCTTTACGCTTTACATCCATTCCGTGCCTCCTTCAATTGTTGTCGAACAAGTCGGTGGAAGATTGAGTCATGAAGATGTTTGATGAAATGAGTCTTTGAACTATTGGCGTTGGAGCGCAGAAAGGTCCAAAATTTCGAGGTGAATTTCACGTATTTCCCCCATTTTCTGCCGATAATATCCGTAGTTTTGTGAAGAGAAGCAGCTTGGTTTTTGTTTTCCTGAGCTGGTTTGCAGATGGGAAGAAGTGTCATCAAATATTGCTGAAAACAGAGGATTTGGAGATTCTTTTCTTGTGCTGTGAAATTAGCATCCAGTGGATCATAAATAAAATTCATTGTAAAGCTGGCAATTTGCAGTTCAAGTGCTGTCGTTTTGATTCGAGATTCCTGCTCCAAAGTGAAATTTCAACTTTCTAGATATAGCTTCTGATTCACATGCGAAAGTTTTGTGAGGATGGAAGAAAAGACTGTTATTTGATTTAAAAAACAGGAAGAGAGGTATGGGATTTGGTGTACAGAGGAAGAAAAGTTTCTGATTCCTTGCAGCCTAGGAGAACAGAAGCATCTCATGGGCTATAGATTTTGATGATTCTAGAGAACTGAAGTGCTGATATTGAAACTTTGCTTTGAGTGCCTAGCTGATGCAACTCTTCTTTGGCACCTCGTAGTAAATTCTTGTTTGTCAGGTAATTTGGTTCTTTATGCCGCTTTTATTTGTAGTTATAGTGATCTGGATTGTTGAACTATCTTTTAGGGCTCATGTGGTTCCATGAATTTAGAGCCCTCTTAGCATATTTTGCATCAGTCTAGTCTGTGATACACAAATTCCTTCTGTTGGATAAAAAAAAAAAGACAAATGGCTACTTGAAAACTTGATTAGTGTGATTATGAGTCATAAATTCTTTGATCTTCATAGGCAAATAAATAACTGAGATTAATCTTTAACGAGTTTCTCTGAGTTTTTATTAAGAGAAACTCTTGTAGAAGATGCTTAATATTATTGTAACTCGACAAATCTTTAAGATCAACTCATTTTGGTGATGTTGTTTATCCTCTTTGTTTTTTCAAGGCTTAATGTTGTATATTTTTATTTGTTTGAAAATATAACTAAAAAGAGTTGTATTGCACTTATGCACATGAACCTCTTGCGTAGCTTCATGATTATGAGCAACACACTTGTTGAGTAACTTTAACATCTCAATGAGAATAAAAATGCCTTTATTTTAGACCAACCAGCACATGTTTAGGTTAAACATCTATTCTTAAAAAAAAGGTATTATATTTTGGCTTTCTTGATTCTTTAATCCAAATGGGCTAATCTATGTTGACCTCGTTTTTCGCTCGAATACCATCGAGCGCATTCGATCAATTCGATTAATCCTCGTCGAGCTCAATCTGAACTCGAATCGATCCGAATTGAGTCAAATTAGACTCGACCCTATTCAATCAAGCCCGAGTCGTTTGTTTTGACCGCGGTGAGCTCGATTTGAGCCGAATCGATTTTAATTTGATTGGATCAAATTGATCGGACCTAGCCCGATTCAAATCGAGTCAATTTGAATCAATTTGCATCCGAACCCAACTCAAATCAACCCGGATTAATTCTAAATAGATTCCAATCTACTTTTGGCTTAATTTGAATAATTTCCTAAATCTGGTAATCGCATCGACGGCTCTGATTTCTCCAAAATCCGAAGTCGACCGTTGCCGCAGTATTCAGTCGCGTGAGGCCCGATTCGCTCGCTGGCTCTCGATTTCGCAGAGACCCGTTGCCCCCTCCCTAGAAAAAAAAAAAAAAAACTCTCATTTTTTTTTTTTCTGGCCCGAAGAAGCCCTAGACGGAGAGGCCGAGCCCCCTGCCCCTCTCTCACACACGGGATCTCTCTCTCGGTTCAGGATATCCCAGGCGACATCCCCCCTCCCACTCTCACGCTCTCTCGCTTGGATTTGCACAAGCCAAAGACGAACACCCCAAGAACCTAGATTCCTCCGTCTCTTTGCTCCCGCTCTTCCTCACATAAGCTCCTGGTCTTCTCCTCCCTCTTTGATTCGAATAGAGCCTGAGCCGAACCTCTCCCCTGCTCTCAACTCCTCAAATCAGCCTCCACATTCAACCAGCAGCTGCAAGCAGGCGTCAGCACACGTGAAACTGGCCCAGATCTACTTAATTGCTTCTTGGATTCTTCTAACACCTTTCCAAATCAGCTACCCTTGTGTACGTTTCTCCTTGCAAGCATCTGGAAGGTAAGCTTTGCTAAATCCATTCATATTTTCCATTATGTTACTAGCTTTAATCATGGCCCATTAGCCCATTACATCCCGTAAAAAAAAAAAAAAGGGTATGATTTCCTTAAATATCTCACTCGTTTGCTAATGGAATGCCTTAGATCCTTCCAATCCTGTAGGCATTAACTTGTTTTGTCTACAAAAATATAAAAGGACATATTTCTAGTTATATTCTACGTAATTTCTAATGTCATTTTTTTTTAGTTCCAATTTTTTTATTTTTTTTTTTTTCTTTTCCAAAGAACTTTCTAAGCATGACACTAAAACTTTAGTGTGAAAGAAGAAATGCAATAGTTGTAGTGAACATGAAATTTTTTTTTGGAATTACTGAGCATTGTTTTCTTGTTGAAGATATGAAGTTCCTTTTCTTTCTTTTGAGATTAGAGAAAAGCCGGATGGATTTATATATACATATATATATATATATATATATATATATATATATATATATATATATATATATATATATATATTTAGGCTAGTTCGTATTTCATAAATATGTCATTCAATATAGAACATGATTGGGTAGTTGATATAAAATATGTGTGATAAAAAAAATTGTTTCTTTTTTATGAAAGTTATAAAAAAAAAACTAATGTTATTATGTGAGCATGAATTTAAGTTTCTTATTATTTTTATCACTATTATCTTCTTATATTTGTAAGTTGATTGTTAAAACAAATATGTTAGAAGTCTTAAATAAACTTACATGCATGAGTTGTCTTCGTCTATCGCTCATAAAAAAAGAAAAAAATGAATTTGATGTATTTGTATTAGTATTAGTTGTATGAGGTCGTTGACAAGTTTTACTTGTATGTGCTAGTAATGCAACGATCCACCTAATAAAAAAAAATTTGTGATTTACGCTAAGTCTATGTATATACTTTCTATGTTTTCATGTCACACTTATATATTCGATGGTGCATTCGCATGTTAATTCATGTAGGA
The DNA here is from genome assembly GCA_016618105.1 of Dendrobium huoshanense. Lineage (NCBI taxonomy): Eukaryota > Viridiplantae > Streptophyta > Magnoliopsida > Asparagales > Orchidaceae > Dendrobium > Dendrobium huoshanense. The sequence goes on along the minus strand of CM028358.1, from coordinate 6,150,599 downwards.
GTTACTCTATGTGAATATTTTGCAAGTGATAATTATTTGGCATTTAACTAAATCATGTGATTGAATATGTGTAGTTTGTTAGTAATGTTTATGTGACATCCACGTTTATAATATTGAGTTAAAAATTCCACTTGCATACTTAATATTATGCAAATTTGAAGGCTTCTAGTTACATTGCATAGTTTCTCACTCTTTTTTTAAGCTTTGATCACATGTCTATTTATTGATTTCAGATAAGGTTTTTATAATTTTTTTGATTGAAACATTTCATGAGTTTTGGGAGGAAGTGAAATCATCTAGATATTTCTTCCTCTTGGCCACATTGAGCATACATATGCCTTGATATTTTGATTGTCATATTTCTTTTTCAAGCATATAAGATGATTTGCTTTATGTTGAAAGATTTTATAATTTTCTTTGGAGGGGTATGTGGAATGTTTGAGAGCTAAGAGTTTTCTTAAATGTCTATGGATTTATTATGATTGGCTTTGGGTAGAAAATAGGAAGTGACTTGATATTTGGAATGTTTCTTTGGAGTGTTAATAGGTGTAGCATATTGGAAATCTTACGAGAAGTTTTGTGAATTTCTTTATGATTGAGAAGTTTTAGAAAATGTTTTGTATTGAAAAATTTTATGAATAACTCTATGGTTTGAAAGCTTTTTGATAAATTTTGTGAATTATATTTTGCGAATTGTTTTATGTTGAGAAGTTGGATGATTTGTTTCGCGAATGCTTTACAATGAGAGGTTCTTATAAAATCTTCTCGTTGGAAAGCTTTATGTTTTCTACCCCACTCCAAATGAAAGGAGGTGCTTGATTATGGGTTGTCGGGTAGAATTTTTGTGTCAAAATAAAATGAAAAAAGAAAAATTGATTTTTTTTTTTGGGTAGAGGGCTTTTGGGGGGTTTTGTGTAGTAGCTCATTTAGAAGCTCTGGCGAGTCATTTTGAATTCTATAAGGTTATGTTTGGGCCTGTGTAGAGAATCCCTATAAGGTCATTTAGGGGTGATTAGTGTTTTCCTATTTGAATTGAGTTCTCTTAGTGATTATTTCTAAAAGAGCGAGTTTGGGAGAGTTGAAGCTTTGAGGGAGCTTTATGTTTGTAGGTGCTTAGTGTCTTTTTGGAAGCAAGATAGGATTACCTCCCATTTATGTTAGCTTATAAGGATAAAGAGAGTATTGGATGAGTTCAAAGCAAGATGAATTTAGTTGTAAGTCTAGTTTTTTTTAGAGGTCTTTTTCCCCTTAGTCATTGTAGGGTTTGGTTTAGAGTGTTATAGATAGATGTCTTAATCGTATCAAGTGCCTCATTTGGAGTGGGAACAGTAAAGGGCATTGTTGATATAATAGGATGCACTTGACTTCTACGAAGTGTATCCAATAACAACAATGCCTACATCCCTTTTATTTGTAATTTTTCATTCTTTTCCTTTTACTGCTTTGCTATAAATTCCTAAACCTAGTGACACATGTACGAAAATTCTAAGGGTTAGAAAACAAAATCTCCTTTCATTCCCTACAACTCTAGTGACATCTAAGGACAAAAATTAAGGACCGAGTCTTAGATAACATAGACTTAGGATGCATGCTCCCTATAGGATAGAGACATCGAAACATAAACTTAGTGACACGTTCTCCTAGGTTTAGTTCCCCTTAATCCACTAATAATCAACCAACCAATTTTAACCTAATTTCTAAAAACCTATTAAAACATTTTAATCCTTAATCAACTTATTATTAACATTTGCAATTATTGAATTCTAAATCTAAAATACAAACCTAAATCAATCCTAACTAATTTAATAATTGATTCATAACCAACCTAAAATCTAAAAGATGTAGATTATATCAGGAGATCAAATTACAAATTAAACTCATTAGGATAAAAGATTATTAAAGATCAAACCTTAGAGTAATCTTTTAAAATCAATAAACAAATCCCTTAATACATAACAACCACTCCAAAAATGAAGTTTATTGGATGGACTACTCCGGGCTGCGGGGCTAAGTGTCCTAAGGAGGCTGGTTCCTCGAGCCTGGTGGCACAACGCCACGAATGGATTTAATGGAGTATTAAACTTAAATTAATTTCTTAATTGGTTTAAGTCAAACCCTAATTGATAACAAACCACCTAATTCATCTTTCTTTCTAATTTATAACCAACTAAATAATTCAACAAAAATTGGTTATCACTGGGTAACCCAGGCCTACGAGGCTATTAAGTTAGCCCCAAGGAGGGTGAAATAAACCTCACGGCCTCGGTGTGAAACAAAGGTGGTAATCGATCAAATTCTAAAACTAAAAATATCTAAAATTAATCCTAAACTACTAATATTTCAACCTAGATTAAAATTTCTCTTTTGACCTTTTAACAAATCAAATACAAACAATTTCAACTAAATCATCCTACATAGGACCTATCCAAAACTACACACCTAGACTTGTTTGGTTAGGACAGGACCTTTAGCTCTAGGCTAGGCTTGCATTTTCTCTTGTTATTCAATGCTTGTTATATATACATGTTCTATAAATACAATTATTAAATTTCTTGTTGGTTATATTTAATTTCCTGTTAATTATATTTTTGTTATTTACCTGCATTTCTTTTCTGAACGGCATCTACTCTCATATATGTGTTTCTCTGTTATCTTTTCTTGCGAGGTACACTGGAGCTTAATGATCGGGAACTAAATGAGGCCGTTTGCTTATAAGCTTTTAAGTGGCAGCGCCACATACAGTCAGGTATAATTTCTGCAGCTTGCAAAAATAAATCTTTAATTATGTATCGGAACTGCTTCACATCACACACTGTCTGTTAATAGGTATTCTAGTATGTTTAGGTAGCCAGCCTTAGGTTAGTTCACTAACGAAGCTTTGGCCCTATAGGTCAAAGCTTGCCCCCTTCTGTGAACCCTAGAGACCATTAGGGTCATTTAGGCCTGTAGAGTAGGCCACCTATTATGCCGGTTGGCATCGTTGTTTTCCCACACGAAGTGGGCATCGTTGTTTTTCTGCTAGGACTTTGGCCTTTTCCGGTTTTGGGTACGATACCCCCCCCCTTTTTTTCTTTCTTTCTGTGAGCCCTAGAGACCATTAGGGTCATTTAGGCCTGTAGAGTAGGCCACCTACTCGTGCCATTGGGCATCGTTGTTTTCCCACACGAAGTGGGCATTGCTATGATGATTTTCTGTGCGGGTATCTTGCCTGAAAGATACCCTTAGGGTGTGTTTATTTATTTTTTCTGTACTCTGGATGTCATGCATATGTTCTTACACACTTTTCTTCACAATGCACTTTACCTACATACATGCATTGCATTAGTGGACCTAAGGACATTTCTTACTTATGCATCTTTTCATGCATCATTAACGACGCTAGATATGTTCGTTTGCATATTGTAGAGTCTCTGATTTAACTCTTTTGAACTATTAATTCTTGATTCCTTAGGATAGACCCTTCCCATCTTGCATACATATAGGACGGTTGGTTGTGCTTAGGATTTTAGCTGGCTTCCTTTTTCAGGCAAGGAATAAGTCCAGATTGCATTAGCTAGGTCGTAGGTGTTAATATCGTATGTACGATGTTACATCTTCTATAGATTTAGGGTCTAAAGGTGAGGGGTACGAGTATACCCCTACACACCTTATTGGCGGGTAAGTTCTCCATTCTTTCGGAGACTAAAAATCCTACCCATCTGCGTCACACTGATGACGCCACTTCCCTCTTTCCTTCATGTATGTTTGAATGCTTGACTTCTTTCTTTTCTCCAGTTTTCCACTTCTCCTAGCCGGCCGGATGTTTACTGAACCACGCATGATTTGATTGAACCAAGTTGGGACATTCCCCTTTGATTAGGAAGCCTAGAAACTCCCTTGCACTAAACCCATTAGAGAAGATAATATAACATCCTTAATCGAGAGTTTTCTTAGATCAAGGTCTAAGATGTAATTAACTACGGGGGCTTGCGCCCGTAGGAAACCGATCCCCACAATCAAATAAACCCTATTCGGTGCTGATGTATCGAATAGGGGAAATCTCGTGAATTTAGGGTTATAGATATTATTATCCATCGAGGTTGGTAGGTGAAAGCCGCTATCCTCCATGGCTAATCGTATCTATAACTCCATCTGCTCTTCCATCGGCCTGCTTGTGTCGATTGTAAAGGTCTACGACCATTTTGTCCTACGGGATAGTGTGATCGTACCCTTTGCATTCGAACCACACGAGCGGAATCCTTTCGGAGACCCACAGATTTCTGGCGACCACGGTGGGACAGGTTTCTCTCTCCATCTTCGGATGTTAAATTATCTCCTTTGTTGTGCATTCCGGGTTTGGTGCTCTTTAGATTAGGTTCTTCCTACTCTTAGATAGGGTCCTCTTCTTAGTTAGGTTCCCTTCTTGGCTAGGCTTTCCCCTAGCTTTGGTTCCTTTCTTTCTGGCCTTTTAGGCTATTTTATGCCTTATCAATTCTCTTCTTTTCGTCGGGTTTTGTGTTCACTCGACTCTCTCACTCTGAGATCGTCGAGTAGACCCCGGCACCTTCCTACCTTTCGTAGGTACTTGATACCTAAGGGTGGATTTGTTGTTGATAGTAGTTCAGATGAGGAATGAGACTTCCGACGTCAGACTACCAGCAAGCAACTTATTCCCCATCAAATGTGTGGAATTAGAGTCGAGGATTCCCACAAAAAATCTTATGACACTTCTTCCACTTGTGTTGGTTGTTTGCTACAGACTAGCAGACATTCCTACCTCCTATAAATATTCCTTTGTATTCGTATTCCTTGAAGGGATCCTTCTTACTTTTCAGCAGTTTGTGTGGCCACGACGATTTGTCCTCTACCACACGATGTTCGCTTCGAAGAGTATAAGGTTATCTTTAAAGGGGATACGCTAAGATGTCATAGGGATACTTGTCCTTATGTTTGTGCACGCCAATCATATTGGTGCTAGCACATGAAACCTTTGATTTGTCCCTCCTTTTGTAAAGGATTGTTTTACCCAGTTTCACTTGTCACCTGAAGCGTGGTCTGGGATACCAAAACCAATAATTTCAAATCTACTTTCTATAGGTGATACTGGGTCCATACCCACCTAGGTTAATTAGGTGTGATGTGGTAGATCCAATATCCCTAAGCCCAACCCACTTTCTATAGGTGATACTGGGTCCATGCCAACCTGTGTTAGTCAGGTGTGGTTATGTTGATCCAATGTCCCTAATGCAAATATACTTTCTTTAGGTGATACTGGGTCCATGCCAACCTGTGTTAGTCAGGTGTGGTTATGTTGATCCAATGTCCCTAATTCAAATATACTTTTTTTAGGTGATACTGGGTCCATGCCCACCTAAGTTAATCAGGTGTGGTTATGTTGATCCAATGTCCCTAATTCAAATCTAGTTTTTCATAGGTGATACTGGGTCCATGCCCACCTAAGTTAATCAGGTGTGGTTATGTTGATCCAATGTCCCTAATTCAAATCTAGTTTTTCATAGGTGATACTGGGTCCATGCCCACATGTGTTAGTTAGGTGTGGTAATGTTGATCCATTATCCCCTTATAAGTTTCCTTCTTCTATCAGTTGTGATACGATAGTTGTTCTTCCTTTGTCACTTGTACATATCCCTCTGTATGGATATAACTCCAAAGGATCTTTTCTACTTTTTGGCAGTCCGTGGCCACGACGATGTGTCCTCTACCACGTGATGTTTGTCGCACAAAGTATGAGATTATCTTTAGTGGTTGTATGTAAATACGCCGTAGGGATGTTTGTACTTGCACTCGTGCCCACCAATCGTTCCGATGTTGTGGCATGAAATCTCTTTTTCAGTCCCCTTTGAGTGTTAACTTCCCCCAGTTTCACCTGTCACCTTCAAGTGTGGTCTGGGATACCAAAACTACTAATTCGGATCTCTATGGAACGTGATACTGGGTCCATCCTTGATCTACACTAGTCAAATGTAGTGATGTTGATCCATTGTCACTATGCAAATTTTCCTACAAATTCTGTTGTAACAATTGTGCTCCCCAGTTCATTCATACGAGTTGAATGTGGCCTGGGTTACCAAAGCCAATGTCTCACTCCTTTATAGATCCTACACATAATCATTTTTCTCTCCCCAGTTTCACTCATGTGGTGAGTATGGCCTGGGTTATCAAAGCCAATAATTTTCCTCTCTTTATGTTCCAGTATACTTGATCTATATCTGTGAACATAATGTGAAAAAAAAATGATTTTAAAAGAGAGGAAAACTCTTAATTGAGTAGAATCGGTTGCCTTTGTCACAAGAGGAACCCGGTTCTACGCTCCAAGAGCCCAAATTCCCTTCTGTCTCTCATCGAAACATTTCGATGATCGTGTAGGAAATGACTGTATGTTCATTTCTTCGATTATGATTGTTCACTTTTAAAGGAATGTTATTCTCCCTTATTTGTGATGTGGTACATCCGGCTTTAGATGTTAACATCACTGTGGATTTTGATCTTCGAGCAGAAAGTCGATCCGCTACTTCTTTCAAATGATATATTTTCTCATTGAGATCTTGATTTTAGTTACAAGAACAGTCTCTTTTGAATACAGCAATGTTGCTTGTACTTCTCACAGGGTCCCATTAGTTAGTATGGGTGCTATCACTGTGATTTCTTCTAGTGGTCATTGATCCTTAATATGATTACAATTCTTAGTGACAAGTGTGTCCCCTTGCCATTTCTATTCATTCATTATGATATTATCCTTTTTTTTTACACGGTCGTATATATATTCCTCTTTTTAGAGAGATGTATATCGATCGATTGCTTCATGATATGTGATTTTAATTTTACCTAAAGAAGTCCTACTTATGTTTTGATTATTCATGGCCACGACGATTTGTCCTCTACCATGTGGTAATTGAAATATAAGTTTGAGATTTCTTAGGCGATGGATTACCTACTTCTCTTTCCCTCACAGCACCGCGCACATGTGTGTCGGGTGGTTGTAGAGGTGACTTTCACTCTTTGTCTCGCCGTTGCGAATATGGTCAGGCAGACATTGAGTCTTTCTCCATTCACTGTTTCGATCTGGTCAGGTGAATGTGAGATTTTGTCTTTTGTCCTGCTGTTTCGATCTGGTCAGGCAGACATTAGACTTTTTGGGAAGCTCTTTATTCGCTGTTGCGAATGTGGTCAGGTGGATATTGAGCTGTTCTCATTCGCCGTTGCGAATATGGTCAGGCGAATGCTGAACTCCCTTTCTCTTTCCCCCTTTGTCTCGCTGTTTCGATCTGGTCAGGCGAACATTGGGTTGTCCTCATTCACTGTTTCGATCTGGTCAGGTGAATGTTGGACTTTTTCTTTTGTCCCACCGTTGCGAATATGGTCAGGTAGACATTAGACTTTCGGGAGGGCTCATTATTCGCTGTTGCGAATATGGTCAGGTGGATTTTGAGCCATTCTCATTCGCTGTTTCGATCTGGTCAGGCGAATGTTGACTCCTCTTTCTGGTTGGGTGCCCGACAGAGTCCCTGGGAGGCATACTTCACCACCTCTTCATTCCCCCTGTTTTATTTTCCTGTTTGGGGGTTGTTGAGTTTTCTGCTGATTCTTTGTTTCGCTGTTTCGATCTGGTCAGGCGAACATCGAGTCGTCCTTATTCACTGTTTCGATCTGGTCAGGTGAATATTGGACTTTGTCTTTTGTCCTGCTGTTTCGATCTGGTCAGGCGGACATTAGACCTTTTGGGAAGCTCATTATTCGCTGTTGCGAATATGGTCAGGTGGATATTGAGCTGTTCTTATTTGCTGTTTCGATCTGGTCAGGCAGACGGTTGATTCTCTTTTTCTACTCATGTTCACTGTTTCGATCTGGTCAGGTGAGCATTGAGTCTTTCCCCATTCACTGTTTCGATCTGGTCAGGTGAATGTGGGATTTTTCTTTTCCCTTCCGCTCTGCTGTTTCGATCTGGTCAGGCAGACGGTTAGTTCTCTTTTTCTACTTTTGTTCACCGTTTCGATCTGGTCAGGTGAATGTGATACCTTTTCCTTCTTCTGTTCCGCTGTTTCGATCTGGTCAGGCAGACAGATGATTTCTCTATATTTGATTACTCTCTCTTATTGCTTTCTTTGATTATTGCTCTCTAATATTTCCTTTGATTCCCAAGTGATTGTTGATTTCCCTCCTCTTCACATCATCTTAGATTTGTTCTTTAGATGATTGTTGAATTCCCTTTGGATTCTCTATGAGCTTGTTTCAACTCTACTCATATGAGCATGAGTTCTCCTTCTCATATTCTGCCACTTTGATTGGGCAGATAGTTGAGCTGCTTTCTTTGAATCCCTCATTGTCGATCTAGTTCTACTTCTTGACCCTAGAGTTGTATCTTCCTAGAGTTAGGAAGGTCAACGCCAACACGTACGGTTCACTTGTTGTTCGCCGCACCTGTTGGGGGTCCGTTTGTTGACCTCGTTTTTCGCTCGAATACCATCGAGCGCATTCGATCAATTCGATTAATCCTCGTCGAGCTCAATCTGAACTCGAATCGATCCGAATTGAGTCAAATTAGACTCGACCCTATTCAATCAAGCCCGAGTCGTTTGTTTTGACCGCGGTGAGCTCGATTTGAGCCGAATCGATTTTAATTTGATTGGATCAAATTGATCGGACCTAGCCCGATTCAAATCGAGTCAATTTGAATCAATTTGCATCCGAACCCAACTCAAATCAACCCGGATTAATTCTAAATAGATTCCAATCTACTTTTGGCTTAATTTGAATAATTTCCTAAATCTGGTAATCGCATCGACGGCTCTGATTTCTCCAAAATCCGAAGTCGACCGTTGCCGCAGTATTCAGTCGCGTGAGGCCCGATTCGCTCGCTGGCTCTCGATTTCGCAGAGACCCGTTGCCCCCTCCCTAGAAAAAAAAAAAAAAAACTCTCATTTTTTTTTTTTCTGGCCCGAAGAAGCCCTAGACGGAGAGGCCGAGCCCCCTGCCCCTCTCTCACACACGGGATCTCTCTCTCGGTTCAGGATATCCCAGGCGACATCCCCCCTCCCACTCTCACGCTCTCTCGCTTGGATTTGCACAAGCCAAAGACGAACACCCCAAGAACCTAGATTCCTCCGTCTCTTTGCTCCCGCTCTTCCTCACATAAGCTCCTGGTCTTCTCCTCCCTCTTTGATTCGAATAGAGCCTGAGCCGAACCTCTCCCCTGCTCTCAACTCCTCAAATCAGCCTCCACATTCAACCAGCAGCTGCAAGCAGGCGTCAGCACACGTGAAACTGGCCCAGATCTACTTAATTGCTTCTTGGATTCTTCTAACACCTTTCCAAATCAGCTACCCTTGTGTACGTTTCTCCTTGCAAGCATCTGGAAGGTAAGCTTTGCTAAATCCATTCATATTTTCCATTATGTTACTAGCTTTAATCATGGCCCATTAGCCCATTACATCCCGTAAAAAAAAAAAAAAGGGTATGATTTCCTTAAATATCTCACTCGTTTGCTAATGGAATGCCTTAGATCCTTCCAATCCTGTAGGCATTAACTTGTTTTGTCTACAAAAATATAAAAGGACATATTTCTAGTTATATTCTACGTAATTTCTAATGTCATTTTTTTTTAGTTCCAATTTTTTTATTTTTTTTTTTTTCTTTTCCAAAGAACTTTCTAAGCATGACACTAAAACTTTAGTGTGAAAGAAGAAATGCAATAGTTGTAGTGAACATGAAATTTTTTTTTGGAATTACTGAGCATTGTTTTCTTGTTGAAGATATGAAGTTCCTTTTCTTTCTTTTGAGATTAGAGAAAAGCCGGATGGATTTATATATACATATATATATATATATATATATATATATATATATATATATATATTTAGGCTAGTTCGTATTTCATAAATATGTCATTCAATATAGAACATGATTGGGTAGTTGATATAAAATATGTGTGATAAAAAAAATTGTTTCTTTTTTATGAAAGTTATAAAAAAAAAACTAATGTTATTATGTGAGCATGAATTTAAGTTTCTTATTATTTTTATCACTATTATCTTCTTATATTTGTAAGTTGATTGTTAAAACAAATATGTTAGAAGTCTTAAATAAACTTACATGCATGAGTTGTCTTCGTCTATCGCTCATAAAAAAAGAAAAAAATGAATTTGATGTATTTGTATTAGTATTAGTTGTATGAGGTCGTTGACAAGTTTTACTTGTATGTGCTAGTAATGCAACGATCCACCTAATAAAAAAAATTTGTGATTTACGCTAAGTCTATGTATATACTTTCTATGTTTTCATGTCACACTTATATATTCGATGGTGCATTCGCATGTTAATTCATGTAGGAGTTACTCTATGTGAATATTTTGCAAGTGATAATTATTTGGCATTTAACTAAATCATGTGATTGAATATGTGTAGTTTGTTAGTAATGTTTATGTGACATCCACGTTTATAATATTGAGTTAAAAATTCCACTTGCATACTTAATATTATGCAAATTTGAAGGCTTCTAGTTACATTGCATAGTTTCTCACTCTTTTTTTAAGCTTTGATCACATGTCTATTTATTGATTTCAGATAAGGTTTTTATAATTTTTTTGATTGAAACATTTCATGAGTTTTGGGAGGAAGTGAAATCATCTAGATATTTCTTCCTCTTGGCCACATTGAGCATACATATGCCTTGATATTTTGATTGTCATATTTCTTTTTCAAGCATATAAGATGATTTGCTTTATGTTGAAAGATTTTATAATTTTCTTTGGAGGGGTATGTGGAATGTTTGAGAGCTAAGAGTTTTCTTAAATGTCTATGGATTTATTATGATTGGCTTTGGGTAGAAAATAGGAAGTGACTTGATATTTGGAATGTTTCTTTGGAGTGTTAATAGGTGTAGCATATTGGAAATCTTACGAGAAGTTTTGTGAATTTCTTTATGATTGAGAAGTTTTAGAAAATGTTTTGTATTGAAAAATTTTATGAATAACTCTATGGTTTGAAAGCTTTTTGATAAATTTTGTGAATTATATTTTGCGAATTGTTTTATGTTGAGAAGTTGGATGATTTGTTTCGCGAATGCTTTACAATGAGAGGTTCTTATAAAATCTTCTCGTTGGAAAGCTTTATGTTTTCTACCCCACTCCAAATGAAAGGAGGTGCTTGATTATGGGTTGTCGGGTAGAATTTTTGTGTCAAAATAAAATGAAAAAAGAAAAATTGATTTTTTTTTTTGGGTAGAGGGCTTTTGGGGGTTTTGTGTAGTAGCTCATTTAGAAGCTCTGGCGAGTCATTTTGAATTCTATAAGGTTATGTTTGGGCCTGTGTAGAGAATCCCTATAAGGTCATTTAGGGGTGATTAGTGTTTTCCTATTTGAATTGAGTTCTCTTAGTGATTATTTCTAAAAGAGCGAGTTTGGGAGAGTTGAAGCTTTGAGGGAGCTTTATGTTTGTAGGTGCTTAGTGTCTTTTTGGAAGCAAGATAGGATTACCTCCCATTTATGTTAGCTTATAAGGATAAAGAGAGTATTGGATGAGTTCAAAGCAAGATGAATTTAGTTGTAAGTCTAGTTTTTTTTAGAGGTCTTTTTCCCCTTAGTCATTGTAGGGTTTGGTTTAGAGTGTTATAGATAGATGTCTTAATCGTATCAAGTGCCTCATTTGGAGTGGGAACAGTAAAGGGCATTGTTGATATAATAGGATGCACTTGACTTCTACGAAGTGTATCCAATAACAACAATGCCTACATCCCTTTTATTTGTAATTTTTCATTCTTTTCCTTTTACTGCTTTGCTATAAATTCCTAAACCTAGTGACACATGTACGAAAATTCTAAGGGTTAGAAAACAAAATCTCCTTTCATTCCCTACAACTCTAGTGACATCTAAGGACAAAAATTAAGGACCGAGTCTTAGATAACATAGACTTAGGATGCATGCTCCCTATAGGATAGAGACATCGAAACATAAACTTAGTGACACGTTCTCCTAGGTTTAGTTCCCCTTAATCCACTAATAATCAACCAACCAATTTTAACCTAATTTCTAAAAACCTATTAAAACATTTTAATCCTTAATCAACTTATTATTAACATTTGCAATTATTGAATTCTAAATCTAAAATACAAACCTAAATCAATCCTAACTAATTTAATAATTGATTCATAACCAACCTAAAATCTAAAAGATGTAGATTATATCAGGAGATCAAATTACAAATTAAACTCATTAGGATAAAAGATTATTAAAGATCAAACCTTAGAGTAATCTTTTAAAATCAATAAACAAATCCCTTAATACATAACAACCACTCCAAAAATGAAGTTTATTGGATGGACTACTCCGGGCTGCGGGGCTAAGTGTCCTAAGGAGGCTGGTTCCTCGAGCCTGGTGGCACAACGCCACGAATGGATTTAATGGAGTATTAAACTTAAATTAATTTCTTAATTGGTTTAAGTCAAACCCTAATTGATAACAAACCACCTAATTCATCTTTCTTTCTAATTTATAACCAACTAAATAATTCAACAAAAATTGGTTATCACTGGGTAACCCAGGCCTACGAGGCTATTAAGTTAGCCCCAAGGAGGGTGAAATAAACCTCACGGCCTCGGTGTGAAACAAAGGTGGTAATCGATCAAATTCTAAAACTAAAAATATCTAAAATTAATCCTAAACTACTAATATTTCAACCTAGATTAAAATTTCTCTTTTGACCTTTTAACAAATCAAATACAAACAATTTCAACTAAATCATCCTACATAGGACCTATCCAAAACTACACACCTAGACTTGTTTGGTTAGGACAGGACCTTTAGCTCTAGGCTAGGCTTGCATTTTCTCTTGTTATTCAATGCTTGTTATATATACATGTTCTATAAATACAATTATTAAATTTCTTGTTGGTTATATTTAATTTCCTGTTAATTATATTTTTGTTATTTACCTGCATTTCTTTTCTGAACGGCATCTACTCTCATATATGTGTTTCTCTGTTATCTTTTCTTGCGAGGTACACTGGAGCTTAATGATCGGGAACTAAATGAGGCCGTTTGCTTATAAGCTTTTAAGTGGCAGCGCCACATACAGTCAGGTATAATTTCTGCAGCTTGCAAAAATAAATCTTTAATTATGTATCGGAACTGCTTCACATCACACACTGTCTGTTAATAGGTATTCTAGTATGTTTAGGTAGCCAGCCTTAGGTTAGTTCACTAACGAAGCTTTGGCCCTATAGGTCAAAGCTTGCCCCCTTCTGTGAACCCTAGAGACCATTAGGGTCATTTAGGCCTGTAGAGTAGGCCACCTATTATGCCGGTTGGCATCGTTGTTTTCCCACACGAAGTGGGCATCGTTGTTTTTCTGCTAGGACTTTGGCCTTTTCCGGTTTTGGGTACGATACCCCCCCCCTTTTTTTCTTTCTTTCTGTGAGCCCTAGAGACCATTAGGGTCATTTAGGCCTGTAGAGTAGGCCACCTACTCGTGCCATTGGGCATCGTTGTTTTCCCACACGAAGTGGGCATTGCTATGATGATTTTCTGTGCGGGTATCTTGCCTGAAAGATACCCTTAGGGTGTGTTTATTTATTTTTTCTGTACTCTGGATGTCATGCATATGTTCTTACACACTTTTCTTCACAATGCACTTTACCTACATACATGCATTGCATTAGTGGACCTAAGGACATTTCTTACTTATGCATCTTTTCATGCATCATTAACGACGCTAGATATGTTCGTTTGCATATTGTAGAGTCTCTGATTTAACTCTTTTGAACTATTAATTCTTGATTCCTTAGGATAGACCCTTCCCATCTTGCATACATATAGGACGGTTGGTTGTGCTTAGGATTTTAGCTGGCTTCCTTTTTCAGGCAAGGAATAAGTCCAGATTGCATTAGCTAGGTCGTAGGTGTTAATATCGTATGTACGATGTTACATCTTCTATAGATTTAGGGTCTAAAGGTGAGGGGTACGAGTATACCCCTACACACCTTATTGGCGGGTAAGTTCTCCATTCTTTCGGAGACTAAAAATCCTACCCATCTGCGTCACACTGATGACGCCACTTCCCTCTTTCCTTCATGTATGTTTGAATGCTTGACTTCTTTCTTTTCTCCAGTTTTCCACTTCTCCTAGCCGGCCGGATGTTTACTGAACCACGCATGATTTGATTGAACCAAGTTGGGACATTCCCCTTTGATTAGGAAGCCTAGAAACTCCCTTGCACTAAACCCATTAGAGAAGATAATATAACATCCTTAATCGAGAGTTTTCTTAGATCAAGGTCTAAGATGTAATTAACTACGGGGGCTTGCGCCCGTAGGAAACCGATCCCCACAATCAAATAAACCCTATTCGGTGCTGATGTATCGAATAGGGGAAATCTCGTGAATTTAGGGTTATAGATATTATTATCCATCGAGGTTGGTAGGTGAAAGCCGCTATCCTCCATGGCTAATCGTATCTATAACTCCATCTGCTCTTCCATCGGCCTGCTTGTGTCGATTGTAAAGGTCTACGACCATTTTGTCCTACGGGATAGTGTGATCGTACCCTTTGCATTCGAACCACACGAGCGGAATCCTTTCGGAGACCCACAATCTACTCTTATTCAAATCCAACCTCCCTACTATATCAGGATTACCTCTATTTTAGAGATCCTGGAATAAGTTTCAACCCATTCAATCCAACCAAAAATATATGCACACACAAGAAAGAAATCTGTTAATTTTTTTCTTGAAGGCTAGAAATCTATCCCAAACATTTTATTAGTTGAAAGTAGAGCATAAGAAAAATTGAAAATAAATAGGCATGAAGCTAGTTGTAGAAAATTATGGCATAAGGCTAGTTATGTACCAAATTTCATAAAATGAGCTAATGAATATTTAGTTAAATAAGTTATAGGTTAAACTGAAGCATGTGTATTCTATTCGGAGAACTAAGGAACATACTAACTAAGTTAGAACTTTACGATAGAAATCAGTTTAATTTTGATTCAATCCTTCAGATTAATAACCTTCTGTGACTAAATTTAACAAAAAAAAAAAGCCAACCACATGAATTCCTAAACCATTTGCAACTTATCAGAAGAAAAGCCTTCTTGCCTAATGGTTGCATGAAATGTATGTGAGGTTGGGATGTTTGAGTAAGTCAATGCTCTATAAACACCATTATACTGCTAGATGTTGACTATATGAGGACATAAAGGGAAGCAAGAAAATGTAAAAGTCTGGAATAAACACACTGCTTCCTAGTAAAATGATGTAAATTCTACTATATGTATTTCACGGGACAATCTAAAAAAAAAATAGTTCACTATTTGTATGATGTTACCATGCCATTCTTTGATTTTTATTTTATCTGTAGAGCTGAATTCTGACCTCTTTCTTTTATTCTGCTATCATATAGGTCCTTTTTTGGCTTAGTCTTCAATTTGACAAGAGTTGCAGTTTGGCGCTAATAATGACAAAGAAACACAAACGTTTTACACGATGGAAAAAGGAGAATGTAGGTTGCATGCAGGGTCTGATCAGTATTTTTGACTTTCGCCGAGGACGTTCTACTCAAAGGTTTCTTTCAGATAAAAAATGTGGTAGTTCTAGAAATTTAGGTGAGAAACTCCTTAAGCAAGAGAATCATTCATTCAAGATGTGTAAAACTTGTATAATTCTTGGTACTTGAATATGCTTTCAAAATTCCTCCACTTTTTATATTAAGTACATGCTAACTAAATTCTTTTATGTGACAATCTACATACAACTCATAATATTCATTTTTTTTTTCATTTGTTTGCATTTTTCATGATGTTGGCATATAAGAAATGTTAGGAAAATAATATTAGGAAAGCTTTCTTGTTGGGGAAATATGTATTTATTCTCCTTTAATTGTTATTATTCTCCCCATTATTTGTTTTCTATTGTATTTATCTTATACACTTATGAATTGGCACCCATATTTAATGAATAAGATAACACGATCTTTCCTCACAAGATGATATCAGAGCTAGGCTAAAAAGCAAAGCATAGAATTCCTTGTTGCCCAATTTCTCTCCATTCTGCACCTTTCTTGCAAGGTATATAATCCCAAATAATGCCCAACTTCAAAAGGCCTTATATTATGACTACTCTCTCTAGTTCTTCACATTACCAAACTATCCATCTCTATATGCAAATAAATTTGCTTTGAAGGTTGTTTCTAGCGATGGATAGAGTAATAGTGGTTGTGGCCATGCCAAAACACCTTTTCCTTTTCTCCTCATTGCAATCACACTAATCATCCTCCTGATCTTTATTGAGAGAAATTTGGTTATCCCTTTGTTGCTCAACATACTTTGACATTTAGTGAGACTCCCGGTGCCTTCTCTTTATAATCAGTTTTACTTTCTTATGAATACTATGACAGATTTCTTCAACAATCATAGCCATCTATCTTTGTCTTTTGTGTTGTCTCTTCATTTAGGTCTGTTGTAGCTGCTTCAGTTGGTTTATCATGGGATTTAGATTTCAATTTTCTCTTCTCTAATGACATTTAACCGTCCTCTTTTTCATTGCTTCACATGTGCTCTCTTCCCCTGTTATTATTTTTTGATAGTTCACCTTCTCCCATTTCTAGAAAGCATGTTGCATATCTCTCAGAACCCGTCTTTTTCAATTAATTTATGATCTAATCACTAACTTCTTAAGACTCACAATTATCAGGAACCTTTAAATTCTCTCATGGTATTTTTCAAGATTTCAGCTCTAGAAAGAGGAAGGTCGCATAAACTACTTGACCATTGGTACTCCTTTCACCCTCTCTCCCACCCTTTCTCCATATTTCGAGAACCATCATTTGAATTTGTTACAACTTGGCCTGAAAGCTCAATTTAATGAGGCAAGAATATACGGTCAGACTATTATTACAGTTCTTTCAATAACAATAATTACTCAATGAACTAATGTCTAAAATATAATTGAAGAGCTACTAAAACAAAAATTTTCCAATTTGAACATATAACAAAATAATTCTTACATATTTTCATTTGATTCTCTTATTCTTTATATAATATGTTCTCCTTAAGTCATTTAATCCATAGGAGATTTACCTGATATTTCAATTTAAAAAATTTGAGTTTTTCATAATAAACTCAACGGACAATTACAATTTATAGTATAACAATTTAACATGCATATAAGTAGTCATGTTCATTTGTCAAAATTTTTATTTAACATACATATAAGTATTTAATATAAATATAGATTAAAATTCCATTCATTTAAATAAAATTTATTTTTTTACATTTTATTTATTATAGGAGCATCGTCTAATTTTGCACCAATAAAAGTACAATCATCTCCATTTTATTTTCCATTGAACGTGCCTGGCTATGTTGTGCCTCTGACATGTACCATAAGAAGAGTATCATATTAGGCCGGCCTCTCCTGGGTCGACTGGACCGGTCCTTACTTACTCCAGGCGGGTCCCACATGGGGCGGAAATGGGCAAGAAGGGGGCGGAAGCCTTGGGGCCCATGATTGGTTTAATTCAAGTGTTAGAGGGGAATTTTGAATAGGAAGGGGGGAAATTTGAATATAAGGGCTGTTTAGGGATTTTTGTATGGGGGCTTTGGAGTTAATTAGGGGCTAAGGGGGATTTAGGGTCTAATCTTGAATTTGGGCTGATTTTTGGGGATCTTCTTGGAGGCTTGGGCTCTAGTCTTCTTGGCTAGAGACTTTGGAGAGTTCTCTTCCTCTTGAATTGAAGAATTTTGTATAGTTGTTGTCTTCTTTCACCTACTAGTGGAATACAAGAGGTTGGCTTGATTTTCTTCGGATTTTTACTCAGTTTCTTTGCTGTTTTCCACGGTTTGGGGCTGTTTTCATGCTGCAAACAGCAGTTTCGTTGCTGTTTGTTCACCAACTTGTGATAGGTTTGCTTGCGAACTCAAGTATTACCTTATGATTACTTGCGAACTCAAGTATTTCCTATCATATCACTTACCAATTTTCTAGTTTAGAACTAGTGGCTAATCTTTGTACCAAAGCTCTAAGCCTTGGATTGTTTTCTCGATTATGTAACAAGCCAAAGCTATGAGATATATATGCACAAGCTTAAGGGAGAGAGTTAGCATATGATACATATTAAAAAATAATATTATGCAAGGTTTATATAATGGGGATTTCTAATTATGGGAAATATGTATGTTTTCACCCTTATGATATCTCATATTTATTCATTCCTATTATATTCGGCATGGATGCCTATAAATAGACTCTTATATGAGAAAATGATTAAAATAGTCCCCGATTTTTTATGAAAGATCAAAATGACCCTCGACTATATTAAATAACCATTTTGATTCCACAAGTTTTTAAAGAGGAATGAAGATATTCCTATAGTGGGACTATTTTGATTCCTCTTTAAAGAGTTGAGGGACCAAAATGTTCTTTTAATATATTCGGCGACTATTTTGATCTTTCATAAAGAGCCTAGAGATCATTTTTCTTCTTTTCTCACACCTACTTTAAGTGAATACAGTACCTAAATCTATGATCTTAATGCATGGGAAATTTGTATGTTGCTACATTTGAATACAGGAGTATATGGTATACAATGTATGATATATATTATGCTATATTTTGCAAATAATGCTTGCCAATTTTCTTCCTTTACCATTACTGTATATGCTTGGATGACCATCCTTCAACTTTTAGGTTCATTCCCATCACACTTAAGTACTATACTGCTGTCATTCACATTGACTATGAATCTTGCTTTGACCATCAGTCCTACTAAGAATTACTTCCATACCAGCGCAAGAACTGCACTTCATGCTATATTAAATACAAAAATATTTTTATCATGATATTTTGGTTCTCTTGTTCAATCCCTTCTGTTGTTTATTCTCTTTTGCAGGCATTAGCAATTCAAGAAACAAAGTTGGTCTCCCATGTAATAATATAGAGGAAAATCATGGAGATGCTGAGAATATAACCCCCATATCTGTAAGTTAGCATTATCCTCCTCCTAGAAGCAAATATTTGCGAATTTACATGGTTGAGAAGAAAAAAAAAAACTTAAAGTTTGTAATTGAGTGGCATTTCGATTTCTTTGTGTTGACTCCTAATATGAGTTATCCAGCAGAGAATTGCAATTTAATGAAAACTTGGCCTGTTTGTTTCAGGATACTGAACCTGAGGAAGATAACAGGGTTGATTTGGGTGTTTCTAGTTTCAACACACTCAGGAAAAAAGAAATTCCAAGATCAAATCACTCGAGGAAGGAATTTGATTCAAAAATAGAATGGATAAAAGCTGAGTTGGGAATTGGAGCCAATGTTGAGAAGAATCACAAGGAATCAACTAAGAATGGTGTAGTTGGCTCTAAAAATAATTTAAATTCTTCTCCAAGTTTGATGTCACAGCAATCCGATTATCCCAATATGTCAACATTGCTTTCATCTGACATAGACCTCGGCGAATTTATGTTAGATTACTGCAAAAATGGCTTGTATTGGGAAAGAAAACAATTTGAATATGAAAATAAGACAGGTCAGTTTCCTTTCCCTGCAATTGAGAGCGATCTAAAAATGAGTGAGGATGATGTTGCATCTGTGACTATTCTTCAGAAGGCCATTGTTGATTTAAGTGAGGCCTTTCTAAGACATAATTCTATCAACTCAAGCGAGAACAAAGAGGTTCATCAACCAAAGGACATTGTTAATGTGTTTGAGATTTTGAATTCAAACAAGCAGCTATTCCTCGAGATTCTTCAAGATCCAAATTCACCGATCCGAAAGCATATTCAAGAATTTCAAAATGTTCAATGTGGTAATGCTTCTATACAAAATCAGTTGTTCAGTGAACTCCCAATATCAAAAAGGTTTCAAAAACAAAGTGGTCCTTACTTATTTCGGACAAAAGATAAGTTAACAGTAGTATGCCAATCAAATGAAAGAGATGATGCTAAAGGTCCAGACACCATTGTTGTTTTGAAGCCCACTATGAGAAATCAAAATCTTTCGAGTATGATGGATCCAATAGCTTCTATTCCATCGTATTGTAATCTTGAAAACAAGGAAGATAGAGAAAGGCTTTCTTCTAATTTTTCTGTCAAAGAAATCACGAGGAGGTTCAGAAATGTAATTGGACCAAGCAAAAGGGAGAAGGACCGAATTGCCATGGATGACATTATGCATAAAATCCCATATGGTAAAGAGATATCCAGAAAGAATGCAACTTCTTGCAGTAGAGAGCACACTGAAAATGGTAGAGAAAATAGATTGGATACCAAAGAAATTCAGAAGAAAAATCATAGATCGGATACTGAAGAAATTCAGAAGAAAAACCAATTTTCAATTGCTTCAAAAACAGCTGGTCGCAAGAAATTGAACAAAAATGCTGCTCCCAGTGTGCTCTACACAGAAGCTGCTTTCTGTGATGAAGCCGGGAAAAATCTTGTTGAGTTTCTTCGTATTGGTAGTGAAAACGAATCATTGCCTTCTATTCAGGTATCAAAATCCCTGGGTAGAATACTTTCTTTTCCTGGATTTAACTCTCCAAGGCATAATCTAGCAAGAGAGAAGGATGCCAAGGAAGCCGAGTCTCTTCAGGAAAACACTTCCTTACTACTAAATAACTCCAAGCAAAAAAATATTGCAGAACATTTGGATCTTTCGAGGCATAAGGAGAACTTCCCCAACACTGATAAAATCCCGGAAGATGTAAATGGTAATCTTAGCCTCTGTAAACAGAGCCTTTAAATTTCATTTTTCTTTCTTAGAGTTTCTGATCTTCTAGTTCTGAAATCTGTACAGAGATTATGGAGATTGTGGAAGTTGAAGACAAAGAATGCATTCAAATTGAAGAGGCTAGCCAACTAGAAGCACAATCTATATTAACTATCAATGAAGATGATCTTCCCAGTGGAACATTCGTGGAAGAAGAATCTTCCATGCCACTAGAGCAAGTGAGTTGGTGGTCAATAAGCAGCCTTTGCATGATTTCCACTGTTAACTTGAATTAACAAATTAGTTTCTCCCAGGAACAATCAGAAGCGAAGACTCTTATGCCCTCGAGTTCTTCAGAAAAACAAGTACTTAAAGATGCTGATTGTGCTGTAGAGAAGGCCGTCCGTCCAAGTCCAATTGCAGTTCTTGAACCTCTCTTCCTTGAAGATCCCGGCATGATAACAGATCATGGTACATAATTGAAGCAACTTGCTATTTCACTTCTGTTTTTGCTTTACGTTAAGGTTTCGTTTGAGACAGCTTTCTTACTGCTTCTTAAAGCAGCTTTCCAGTATAAAAATCTTAATTTTTAAATTAAAAAGCTGTTTTAAGAAGCAATAAAAAAGCCGTCCCAAACAAAGCCTAAATCTTGCTTCATCAAACTGACTTCCAACATTCTCTATGCAGCAACCACTCTTGAGGCAAGAACAGAGCCCAGAGAATATCAAATTGATGACTCTGCAGCTGCTTCAGGCTCAACAGATTCTGAAGAAGACTTAATAACATGCTCAGAATTCGATGAAGCTTTGTTGTTTGATGAATTGGAAGTCTCCTACAGCTTGTTTATCGATGATCCAAAGCTTCTCTTTGATTCCATAGATGAAGTGCTTACTGAAATCAAGGAGAGGCATTTCAGTTGCACCCCTTGGGTTTCTTTAATCAAGCCAACCATTTGGTCTGTACCTAAACAGGAATATTTCATGAAGGAAGCATGTAGAAGGATCAACTGGCATTTGGATGTGCAGTCTCCAAGCACATTGAAGGATGCTGTAAAGAAAGATTTGGATGGTACAATTTGGTTTGATCTTCAGTTTGAAGCTGAAAGAGCAGTTGGTGAGATTGGAGATGCCATTTTAGATTATCTGTTTGAAGAAACAGCATTGCAATTGTGGGATTGATCTGGAGTGTTGATGGCAGCAAATAATGGTTGAAAAAGCAACAGCTTGTTAGCACATAATTTTTTTCCACATAAAAGGTTGTGTTTAACGAGAGATTATTCTGTGCGGATATTGGACGGTCCGGAGACCAACTAGAATGCTCCACATCACCCTGTGCCGAGCAAAAAAGTGACGTGACGCATTTTAGTCGGTCTCCAGACTATGTCTGGGCCCCGCACAAAATAATTTTTCGTGTTTAACATAGAAATGGCTCAACTACCGGTGTTTGTAGAAACATAGAAATGTGATCTCTCTCTCTCTCTATTCTGTAGATACCTGCTGAATTTGACCAGCTGTAGTTTTGAGGAATTCTTTCCCTTTTGGTGACCTGAAAATGGTGGAGATTTGGAGTTGATAGGCGCTGAATATCTTATTTTGTTTGTTCATTACTTTTTGTTCACATTAATATTTTTATGGCTGCTTTAAAAAATAAACAAGCTATTGTGCAACATAATCCAAATCCTCCCCAATAGATCTAGCTCAAGCAGCATATTTATTGGTTTTTAGGGTAGAGATCTAAGTCTGAATTTTCTTTTACATTGAATTGTCTTAGCTATTTAACGCTGTCATTGCCAGGTCCCAAGTCCTATATGAGAAAAATGGAGGGTTGCGTTAGGTAGCCGACAGCCAGCGTAAAACTTGTTGAACAATAATGACATGAATCCTTTAAGAAATTGTGTTAATGTTAGGGCGTCCCCTGGAAGCGACGCGCTGTATGGCCTGAATACAGTGACAAGTGTGCAAGGGCCGCTGCACTGGCGCCCGGGTGCAGTGTTAAATAGGCAAGGATTCCCACATCAAGGACGGGTGTGGGCAAAGAAGCTAGTCCATGAAACTAAAATTAGGATAGGAACTTGGAATATAGGTTCCCCTACAGGAAAATTAATGGAATTAATAGATGTTATGATTAATAGGAAGTTAAATATTTTGTGCATTCAGGAAACTAAATGGGTTGGAGATAAGGCAAATAAAATTGATAGTTTAGGATTTAAACTTTGGTATTCGGGTAGGAGTCGTACTAGAAATGGTGTAGGTGTTATTATAGATAAGCGTTTAAAGGATAATATTATAAAAATTAATAGGATTGGAGATAGAATTATAGCTTTAAAGATTGTTGTTGATGATAAGATTGTTAATATTATAAGTGCTTATGCTCCTCAAGTAGGTTTGGATATGAGTTCTAAATTAAATTTTTGGAATGACTTAGAAGAATTAATACAAAATATACCTCTTGAAGAAAGAGTTTTTATTGGAGGAGATTTAAATGGACATGTTGGTAGAGAGGTAGATGATTTTAAAAGCATTCATGGTGGCCATGGATTTGGAACGACGAATGAAGGTGGCAAGACCATATTGAATTTTTGTTTAGCTTATGATTTTTTAATTGATAATACCTTATTTAAGAAAAGAAATGAGCATCTCATCACTTATAAAAATGGATATAATACAACCCAGATTGACTATTTTCTTATTAGAAAATTAAATCGTTTAGATTGCAAAGATTGTAAAGTTATTCCGAGTAAAAATTTATGTACCAACATCGATTATTAATTTTGGACTTTAAGATAAAGAGGCATAAAATAAAAAATAAAGTAAAATAATTTTCTAGGATTAAATGGGGGCATTTAAAGAATATTAACAAAAATATTTTTAGAAATAAGATTTTAGATCTTAAGATTTTGTCTGTGCATGAGGATGCTAATATTATGTGGGAAAAAGTGGCTAGTGATATTAAGAATATTGCAAAAGATGTCTTTGGAGTATCAAAGGAAAAAGCTTCCAATAGTAAAAATAGTTGGTGATGGAATCCTAATGTGCAAGAAAAAATTAAAAATAAGAAGCTTTGTTATAAAAATTGGTTTAATTTTAAAAATTTTGATAATTGAGAAATATATAAAGTGGCTCGTAAGGATGCTAAGAAAGCAATATGCGATGCAAAGGCATTAGCTTTTAGTGATTTATATAATAGATTAGATATTAAAGAGGGAGAAAGATATATGTATAAGTTAGCCAAACAAAGAGATATGAGTAGTAAGGATTTAGTTCAAGTGAAGTGTATTAAAGAGAAGATCAAAAAATACTTTTCTTAGAAGATGATATTCAACAAAGATGGATGAGATATTTTGCAAAACTTTTTAATGAAGATTGTGAAAATAAGATTGACTATAGTGACCTTAGCACCCTAGATGAAAATAAAGATTTATATTTTTATCGGCGTATTAATAAAACTGAAGTTAGAGAGGCTTTAAAGAAAATGAAGGATGGAAAAGCTGTTGAACCTGATGATATTCCAATAGAGGTGTGGAAATGCTTAGGAGATGAAGGAATTTCATGGCTTACTAAACTTTTTAATACTATTTTGAAGACTAAGAAGATGCCATATGAGTGGAGATTGAGTGTGTTAATTCATATTTTTAAGAATAAAGGTGATGCACAAGATTGTGCGAATTATAGAGGTATTAAGTTAATGTGTCATACTTTAAAACTATGGGAGCGAGTTATGGAGCATAGGTTGCGGCGTGATACTAATGTTTCTCAAATCAATTTGGATTCATGCCGGGTAGGTCGACTATGGAAGCCATACATTTATTAAGAGGTTTGATGGAGAAATATAGAGAAAATAAGGAAGATCTACAAATGATATTTATTGATTTAGAAAAAGCATATGATAAAGTCCCAAGAGAAGTGCTATGGAGAGTTCTTGAAAAGAAAGGAGTCAATAATGCTTATATTCAAATCATTAAAGATATGTATGCAGGAGCTATTACTTGTGTTCAAACACAAGGGGGATTGACCAAGTATTTCCCTATTTCGGTTGGGTTACATCAAGGATCAGCCTTAAGCCCATATCTTTTTGCTTTAGTCATGGATGTTCTCACTAGACATTTGCAAGAGAATGTACCTTGGTGTATGCTTTTTGCTGATGATATTGTTCTTGTTGATAAGACTAGAGAGGGAGTTGAAGGTAAACTTGAATTATGGAGGTCAACCTTAGAGTCTAAAGGTTTTCGCTTAAGTAGATCTAAAACAGAATATATTAGTGTAATTTTAGTAGTAATAGACCTAGTGAGGGGATTGTGACTTTGGGCGATCAAGTCATTAATAAGAGTACATGTTTTAGATATCTTGGATCTATTGTTCAGAGTGATGGTGAAATAGATGGGGATATTATCAGCAGAATTCAAGTTGGATGGTTGAAGTGGAGGAATGCATCGGGCTTGTTATGTGATAGAAATGTACCATTCAAACTTAAGGGAAAATTCTATATGATGGTAGTGAGGTCTGCAATGCTTTATGGTGCCGAATGTTGGCCTTTAAAAGAGAAGCATAATACTAAGTTAAGTGTGGCAGAGATGAGGATGCTCAGGTGGATGAGTGGCTTTAACCTTAGAGATAGGATACGAAATGAGCATATACGTGAAAAGGTTGGAGTAGCTCCAGTAGAAGATAAGATTAGAGAAAGTCGCCTTAGATGGTTTGGTCACATAAAACGGCGGCCTTGCGATGACCCGGTTAGGAGAGTAGAGGTATTAGATTTGACTTATGTTAAGAAAGGTAGGGGTAGACCTAAAAAGTCTTGGTTAGAAAATATTAGGAATGACCTTTCTTTATTAGATTTAAACGAGAATTTGACTTTTTAATAGGACACAATGGAGAAAAAAGATTCATGTAGCCGACCCCACGTAGTGGGATAAAGGCTTGATGTTGTTGTTGTATTGAATTGTCTTAGCTATGTGTGTCTAATTTATGCTTTGTTTGAGACAACTTTTATACTGCTTTCTAAAGTAGCTCTTAAGTATAAAAAAAATTTGTATTAGAAAGTTACCTTAAAAAATAGTAAAAAAGATGTCTCAAGGAAATCCTTAGGCTTTGTTTGGGAGAGCTTTTTTACTGCTTCTTACAACAGCTTTTTAGTTCAAATTTTTAATTTTTATATTAGAAAGTTGCTTTAAAAAGCAGTAAGAAAGCCGTCCCAAAAGAAACCTTAATCTCTAATTGATCTTGTGACTACTTATCAGTAACTAGACCTATGCTTGCTTTTAAATAAAAAAAAAATATTTGAAATATATTTCTAATATCATCATCATCATTCATTAGCATTATCCCAACTATTTGTAGCTGACTTTATCAAATCTTTATTTTATTTTTTTTCTATTCATTCCAACAGAGTTTTGTTTGAGGTGCTAAATATATTTGGTTTGCATGTCTTCTATCCTTGTAATCTTAACTCTTCCTCTTCTCCTCCCTAACCCATTGATAATAATTTTATCTATTCATTTAATGCTATTTTATTACTCTTTATTGTGGATGTCTAAAAGAATTAAATTTATTTTTAATTTTATTATCACAGTATATGTCACTCTAATATATATATATATATATATATATATGCATTCTTTAATATTATATATTAATGATATTAAAAGATAATTATTAATATCAAAACACAAAATTATATATTAATTTTTTCAATTTTTATTCCACTAATTTTATGTTCTCTATAATATAAACATATTTTTCATTTTTATAATTTTTCATCTATTTCAATGATTGTGTCACTAACAATGACTATATCTGCAACAAATATAAGTCAAAGCTCCTTACATTCGCTTTATTAATTTCCTTAAAAAAATCCTCTTACTTAGTAGATTCTCATTGCATGAAATTAAATTTGTTCTCCAAAACTGAGGTAATTCGCCTCTTTTATGTCATATTATTCTCTCCCATAGCTTCATTATATGATTCATAAATTTGATTATTCTATAACTAGTACAATATTGATTATCTCATTTGTTTTTAAATATTAGCACAAAAATATTTCTTCAATCATTTCACATCATCTTAATTTTATTTTTATTTTTTTTAATTTCTTAGCAAAATCATTAATTACAATATTTCTTAACATAAGTCAAATCTCATTAAATTTCTTATTCGTGCTTAGAGCCTTATTTTTGTACATCTTCTTTGGAGTTAACTTCTAATGATCCAGTTAGGAGAATATATATATATATATATATATATATTAGATTTGACTTATGTTAAGAAGTTAGAGGTAGACCTAAAAATATTTGATTAAAAATATAAAAAAATATATTTCTTTTATTTGATTTAAATGAGAATTTGGCTCTTAATAGAACATAATGGAGAAAAATTTCATACAGCCAACCCCACATAATGAGATAAAGACTTGTTGTTTTTCTTATGAGCAAACCTTATTTTTTTTAGATCAATCTATAATATACTTCATTATATTCTTTCAAAAAAATAATATCTTCGTTGCGGCTTAGAATATTCATGACTGTAAAGTACAAAATTTTGCATTGCATGAGTAACCAGCTCACAAAGAGAGAGAGTATAAACACTAGAAATTTTTTACGTGGAAAACCTAAAGGGAAAAATCACGGGGCTACGCCCTATTGAAATGAATGCAATATTGTTTGAATAGATTACAAATGAGTGATTCATCATTGAATTTGAGGATGATCATATTACAATAGTCAATTGTCGGACTGAAATCTAGTGACAAACAGGGATAAGATAGAAGTCTGGCGACGATCGGTGGCCGGGCGTAAATCTAATGTCAGTTGATGGCCGGGAGGAAGTTTGGCGATAGCTAGTGGTCGAGCAGAAGTCCAACGCCATTCGATGGCCGGGCAAAAGTCCGGCAAAAGTTTAGCGATTATTAGTTGTCGAGGAGGAGTCTGGTGGCAATATAACTCTGATTTATCTTCATTTCTTCTCTTCTTTCTTTTTCTTCTCTAGTTCCCCTCTAAATGAAGAATAATGTTTTTTTGGAATTGGCATGGCCATTAAATATGGATAAGATCAAGAGCATGTTAGAAGTGTTTTGAATGGACAACCGATATTAACACCTTTGATCATAGACCATTTATCGAGTAAATATGGAATTGACATGGCAAGTTCGACGATTATCAGTTGTCGAGGAGTCTGGTGGCAAGAGAATTCTGATTTTTCTTCATTTCTTCTCTTCTTTCTCTTACTTCTATAGGTCCCCTTTAAATGAAGAATAACATTTTTTGGAATTGGCATGGCCAATAAATATGGATAAGATCAAGAGTATGTTGGGAGTATTTTGAATGTACAGCTGATATTGACTCATTTGATCATAGATCGTTTATCGAGAATTTGAGTATCTTAATTATACTAGAATTCAACAATCTTGGGCTCGTTGGATTCATCTCGTCGAGTTGCTCAATTCGACTATAAGCATTTCACATTTGGAAACCATTTCACCATCCAATTTATGGTTTGAACCTTCCAAATCCGCTTCGGGTCTTCGATTTAGATCCATTTGGACTTGGTTGGGCCGCTCCAAAGTCTTTGCATTTATCTTTTCGAGATGTTTAGTTTAACTATAAGTTTGCTGAAATTAGAGTTCGAATAGTCTCGTATTTAATTTTGAAAATTTCAAACTCAAATTTGCCTCAAAATTCGTGCCCCATCAAGATTAATTTGCAATTATATATCAATCTTGAATCTCTCATTTAAAATTTTCTGCAAGCATTACTTTCATATTTCTTTATATCTTTATTTTTAAGCGAAGTCCTACTTTATTTACTTATAATGCATCTAATTTGGTGATAGGCTCTAGATCTCTTATATCTGGCCTTAGTTATTATATACATTTTATTTTCCTCTCTTTTTTTTGACAGTATCATACCTATTATGCCAATCCTACAAAAGTGCTACATTTGCTCTGCTCCCTCCTCTTTTTGCAAGATGATCCATGATTATTATAAGCCTCAATAGTATTAAATCTTTTAGAACTCTCTACTAAACCCTAAACTGAATGAAACACCAGAATAGTTTTATTACATGAAACTATGACAGGCCGATTTCATACATTCCACTTCAGGAGGAAAGCAAAACAAATTCTTATAATTTTTTACAAAACTTACTTCAAATTCATACTGACACATATTCTATTATTATATCACACAGAAAAGCTAGAACTTGAGCAAATCCTGCACAAAATATAGAAATTTGATGCATTCTGTGCTGAGATGTAGTCACATGATGAAAAATCCGAGAACCAGCTCTTGCCATTCATGCGACTGTAGAATGTACATAAAAAGAAATTATTAGGTGCATACATCAGACGGGAGAGAATCATTTGGATTTCTTTCTGTCTACAGTAAAAGCACAGTCAAAACGTAGCTACTACAGTAATTGTGCTTTTACTGTAGACAGAGAGAATTCCAAATGATTCTCTCTGTCTGGTGCCACACTTAATAATTTGCCATACATAAGGACCTTTCCCCTCAGCTTTAGCTGGTTTTCACTGGCTTTAAACATGTGGATCATCTCGTTTATGCAGAATCAGGTTGATGAAGATTCAATGATCTCTGCCTCTTCTTCAAGTCTGTAGATAGATCAATTCTCTCATATAACCTTCTGTGTTTGTACAATAACAGTAAGAAAATTTAAACAAAATAAAATGAGTTCAATCAAATACAGCATGAAATCCTAGTATTAGATCTGCTACACAGACGATTGACATAAATTTTTTACTAATTGCTCTATCTGACTGTATATTAAGTTAGTAGAAGGTTTAGGGATTACAATCAGTCATGGTCACAAAAATTTTAAAAGTATTACTATTCTACATGGAGGATTGCGCTGCAAGTTGCAGAGAGACTGAGTAGTAATTATTCTGTGCGGATGCAGAACGCAATTCATCATCCGGAGACCAATCAGAATGCATCACGTCAGTAGTACCAAGCATGGTACCGAGTGGTACCTAGCACGACACCGAGCTGCGGTACCGAGCAGGGTGATGTGGCACATTATAGTTGGTCTCTGGACGACGTTCGACATCCGCACATAATAATTTTCCTTGCAGGAGAGAGCTCTGAAAGAACAACAATTTTCCTGCTCGCTTATGACACACTTCCAAAGTAAAAGTTCCCTCATATAGATGGGAGAAGAAACTCAAACAAAGTTATAATACAACATAGTAGAAAGATTTTTATTTTTTTTTCTTATCGATAGTAGATCACTGATTAAAGCTATAAAGATAATCTGTGGAGCTGAGAAGATTCTCTCAGTATTAAAGTAGCTTTATAAAAAGCGTAAATAGCTATCTTATTAAGATACTGAGGTAAGATTCCCTTATTGGGTATGGTGTACAATTGAGTCATTTAATAGCTTTGGGTTTATAAAATTTTGGTTGAGAAGACTCTCAAAAGCTTGTCTGCATTGGCTCAAGCTCGGGATCATTGTGATCTTGGCTCTACTGATTACAGAGCCAAACTTCATTGAAGCAGCTGTTCTGATTTCTAATAAAAATTGTCACTTGAAATTTTTGTTGGTTTTTTCAATTTCTAAATTGTTTATGTTCTTCTTGCTACAACTCTGAGTGTTAACACAAAGAAACGGTATAATATAGTTTATTCTTACATTTTGGAAGATAAGAACTTAATACGGTGAAGACATCAAATCATGAGCACTTACAGACTTCAATACTACAAGATATCTCTTAAAAAAAGTTAATAGAGAAACATTTACCCTATTTAATATTTTAGATATTAAATCAAATTTTTTAAATTTTAGGG
Source organism: Dendrobium huoshanense (assembly GCA_016618105.1). Lineage (NCBI taxonomy): Eukaryota > Viridiplantae > Streptophyta > Magnoliopsida > Asparagales > Orchidaceae > Dendrobium > Dendrobium huoshanense. The sequence continues at coordinate 6,120,118 of CM028358.1, read as the reverse complement.
AGACTAAGAAGGAAATTTAATTTGATTTCAACTTTCTATCATCTATGTTGAGTACAAGTGTGGGCTCCAAAAATTCGGCCCCGGCCTCCGCTCGACCGTTGCTTTTTCTTTTCATGGGAGTTTTAACAAAATAAGTTTTGGGATAAATTTTGGAAGGCAGATGGGTTTGTAGATATTTCACCCTCATTTTACGAGGACTTTATGATCTGAGTTCTGGTTTCCTATAGGCGCAAGCCCCTATAGTTAATTACCCCTCCTAATCATGAGAGAAAACTTTCGATTAAGGCTAGTCGTCAGTCAGATACGTAAAGATACGTGGTATCTAGCTATAGTAGCAGCATGAACATTCAGAAATGATTGGAAAATTGATATTTAAAATGGAAAATTTAGCACCTTGCACTTAAAGCGGATGGTGGGGGAATAGATGATAAACCCGATCAAGATCCCATAGTTCCGTCGTCCTGGACCATCGTGGTCCCTGGTCTACTTAGTTAGAGGAGATAGTCGACCCAACCTGACAAAAGGATCATTGTCGACAGCCATGGGTACTCGTGCTCTAGTGGCTCGTCTCACTAACACCAGCCATACTGGATTCCGTTATAATATATCCGGCGTTGCCAATTATTTAGCCTTCCATGGCATTTCAGCCATTCCTGGCAGACGCCACACTATTTCCGAACTCCAAGGTCGTTCGTGGAATCTCCGACCCTCCAATAGCACCTTGGCACTTCTCGTTCCCCAAGCTCTCCATACTCATCAACGCCTTGACGGATCTCTTCGACTCTCCTTTTCCAGTTACACCCCTCAACCTGTTCCCCCACCTCCGTCACCTCTTGAAGATCTTTCCCCTACACCTGATGAATTTGCTCTTATGACTATTGACTCTGATCCCCCACTCTGGGATCAATCCTCTGATCCCTCTAGTAATTCTAAATCCGACGATGATGTTGGCTCAAGAAAAATGGAACGAATGCATGAATCCCACTTTGCAGCTGTAGGATTCCATTTCCCTTAAGTCAGATTGTTTTTAACCAGATTTCCCCTGAAAATAGTGTCAGGTTTTATAGATATGGGGTTCTTACTTCCTATGAGCGCAAGCACTCATAGTTAATTACCCCTCTTAATGAACTCTCGATTAAGGATGAATATATTTTAGGTAATTTTTAGTCTCAAATGGTGGGAAGATGGAGGTAAATCCGATCAAGATCCTATGGTTCCGTCGTCCCGGGTATACCATAAATTTCAGCCTAGCAACACTAACAATCATTGACCGTAGTGTCCAGGGAATTAGCAGCCATGGGTTGCCTCCTCTCAGGGATCCCGAGTAGACTGAAGTGGTTAGATGTTGATTTTAGTTTGATTTAATTTGAGTTGGGACTTATGGCTTTCTTAGAAGTTGCCCAAGAGTTTGAATTTAGATTGAGATTTACGGCTTTTGTAGAAAGTAACCCAGGGATTTAGATTTAGTTTGGGACTTACAACTTTCGTAGAAAGTAGCCCGAATGTTTGAATTTGGAATTGGGGTTTATTGCTCTATTTATGAGTGGCCCAAGGATGGGTCTTACAACCTAACTCTATAATAAAGCTGCCCGAGAATTTTAATTATTTATGTAGGACTTATGACTTTCTTTAGGAAGTAGCCTGAAAAGCGGGTCTTACAACTTAATCATTTAGACTAAGATGCCCAGAGATTTATTTTTGATTGTTTGGGATTTAGGTTCATTACAATTTATTTAGTAATTTTCCTAAAATGTTGGGCCTTACGACTTCCTTAGAAGTTGCCCAAAAATGGGTCTTACAACCTAATCCTATAGAATAGGATGCCCAGAGGTTTGAATTTGGCTTGAATTGGATTTGGATTAGGTCTTATCGCTTCCTTAGAAGTTGCCTATTGATGGGTCTTACGACGTAGCACTATAAGCTAAGCGGCCCAAGTTGTGGGTCTTACAACCAAGTCCTATAGACTAGGATGCCCAAGTAAGAGGTTTAGAGTTGCATTATCACCTAAACATTTCCCTTAGAGGTCGGACTTACGGCTTCTATTAAAAGTGGCCGGGGGTTTTAATTGGGGTTTAGGAGTTAGGTCAATTTAACCTAAAACTTTCCCCTAAGATCAGGCTTACTGCTTTCCTATAAAAGTTGCCGGGTAGTGGGTCTTACAACCGAGTTCTTATGAACGAGGCTGCCCATGAATTTAAATTTGATTGTTTGGAGATTTGTTTTTGAACTTATTTGAGTTGGTTGAGTTAGTGATTTTGAGACTTCAGAGCTTTGACACTAGATTAGTGTTTTGGTTATTCTGTGCTTGTAGCATTTTTCCTACTATAGTAATCCACGACTCTACCTATTTTTAGCACTTCTGCTTTACTAGTTTTTCGTACTTGACTTTTCTTGCTTTTCAGTACTCTGTTTTACCTGCAGTAGTTAGATTCATTTAATTTCATTTATGATGCACTGACTGCTCATTTATTTGTTTGCAGATTCATAGCCAATGGTTGTTGTAGCTGAGGCTTGCAGTCGCAGAGGATAGATCCCAAAGATAGTTGCAAGAACTCGTACAAGAGGGACTTTATTATTATATATTATATATAATATAAGAGAGGAGAGAGGAGTCGGGAAACACAGAAGCCCGATCGGGCATGGGGGAGGGCTCGGTCACACACGGGTAAGAGATGGAGGCGGCGTTGGGTTCGGCTTGATGGAGTTGAGCGGTGGGGTCGATCGGAGGAGCGAAGTCGGGCTGCAATGAAGGAGCCGAAGAGCGGCTTGTTCGTTCTCTGGGAAAAAGCCGCAAAAGCGGCGTGTGCAATCTCTCGTAGGAACAAAGTCAGACGGGATCGAGGGAGCCGCCTCAGGGAATGGAAGAAGTGTCGCGTGCGCTCTCTGCATGTGAAGCAACGGAGCCAAACAATAATGACGGAAGGAGAAGATGAACGGTGAACCCTAGGCGCTTATCCATAATTCTTAGAAATATTCTAAAAGCCAGGTGAAAGAATCAATAGTCTCCTCAGATAAAAATGCAACTCATAATAGAACATTTTGTCAGTGATTATTCACTCCAACAATTGGGGCACAGGCTAAGTTATATTTATTTAAACGATAACTTGTATCGAAAATAATCACGTCCCCAAAACAGTCATAATCAATTCTACCAAGACCATCAACCTAGAAGAAATTCAACAAACAACCGTCTTCATCAGTTTGGATATCCCAGGCAAACATGTTGTCATCAATTGTCCGTTCTTTAAACAACTTGATCAGTGAATTAGTGTCTCCAGCCTCAATCTTGACTCTTCTTTTTTTTTGGATGTAGTTGTATGCATCCCGCTTGGTGAAACCCTGATTACCAACACATCCAACTTCATCAGATAGGTATGTAAATGCATCAACAGTTCTTATCCATGCTTCTGACATAGATTTCAGAACAACTGTATTCTCATCACTAATGCTCCTAGATGACCTGAGCAAATGTTGATCATCCGGTCTAACCAGTTTGTGATTGTGACTCTCTATAGCTTTATTCACTCCCCAAATCTCATCTTGACTCACTGAAAATCTAACCATGGCTGGACATTCTGTTCTTGTATATGATTTTTAATATTTTACCTTTGTACCCATCTCAGTCTCCTTTTTAAAACCTGCTTTAAAACACACAAAATCCTTTGATTTGATTTTCCTTGAATTTGGCCAGAAATGGTGATGATATTTCCGAACACTAAATCCAGTTGAATGCGCGTAATTGATATATTTTTCATATGCTTCATTCTCATAGTTGTAAACACCCTGTGAAATATTCATATAACCAGTTTAGCTTTATATCTAAATATCAATACCGAGCTTATACCGAGGTTGAATGATCGGTACTACGACGTACTAATATTTATTAGCTCGGTACAAATGTGCACTGAGTTTATACCGAGCTATAAAAATCAATACCGAGCTATAAAAATCAATACCGAGCTAATTGAATGATCGATTTCATGTAATGATCAGTACTATCTTATACCGAGCGATATTTAACAACTGTAATGATCGGTATACTTCAACTAATGTTTGGTTTGCTCAAAACTTGTGTGCAAATAGTTCATACCGTGTATCACTATCTAGTACCGATCAGTACTGAGGTATGTTAAACTCTGTACCGAGTAAATCTAATGGATTTTTATAATTTTACATTGATACCCAGTTCTATCCGTAATGAAATAGTAAAAAGAAAAAAAATCAAATATTATAGATAAAGATCTACTTGTATTAAATTAGAAAATACTTGATCAAAGTTTAATGTCGGAGTTTCTTCAAAATCCTCGAAGTCTTCCAAAGCAAAAACTTCCCTCGTTCCTTCCATCTCCTCAAACACTTCACGATTTCTTTACGTGAGGTATATGAGAATTGTATGAACCCTAAAGACTGTATAACAACTTAGTTTAATACCGAAAAGGTTATTATACCTGAGATAAAAGCCGCGTACTTTTTTAGTTTTCCCGTCCAATTCATATACAATGCGACGGGCCGACCCCAAATATTTTAAAAATGTGCTAAAGCATATGGGCTGCTGTCGGGTCATTACGGGTAAATGAGGCTGCTACGTGGCGTGTTTTTAAGCAGTACCGAACGTAGAGCTGCGTCAGGTTACCTGAGGCAATAAAAATTCTATTTTTTGGGTGTTCGAACATGCGGGCAAAAGGATAGCCTCGGGTTACGGATGACTCAAAATCCAACCCTATCAAGTCCAAGAAAGGATTGAACCAAGTCACCGCCAAGGTTCTGGACTCTGAGGTTACTAAAGGCGTATACACCTAGTAGGTTGTGAGATTCCCGCCGAATCTGACGAACCTATTCCTCAGAAAGTCCAACCCTTTCTGGGACAGTATGCTGATATCTTCCCCAATGATCTCCCCAATCAGTTACCTCCACTTAGAGACATTCAGCATGTCATAGAGTGATAGAGACAGACTTTGTCCCTGGGGCCTCCCTCCCTAACTTGCCACACTATCGCATGAACCCCACAGAACATGCTGAACTTAAGAAGTAGATAGATGAGTTACTACAACAAGGTTTCATTAAGGAGAGCCTTAGTCCCTGCACTGTGCCAGCCCCTCTTACTCTGAAGGACGGAACTTGAAGAATGTGTGTTGATAGCCGTGTTATCAACAAAATCACCGTCAAATATCGTTTCCTTATTCCGAGGCTGGATAATATGCTCGATATGATGTTAAGTGCCACTCTATTCTCCAAAATTGATCTTAAGAGTGGATACCACCATATCCGGATCAGACCCGGAGATGAGTGAAACAAGGATGGTCTCTAAGAGTGGTTAGTCATGCCTTTTGGGTTAAGTAACGCCCAATTACCTGCATGAGGATCATGACTCAGGTGATACGCCCATTTATGGGAAAGTTTGTCGTCGTCTACTTTAACGACATTCTTATTTACAGTCAGTCGATTAGTCAGCACTTGGACCACTTAAGGCAAGTTTGTGAGGTCTTAAGGAAGGATTAACTTTATGCCAATCCTAAGAAATGTACCTTTCTTATAGACCGTGTCATCTTTTTGGGCTTCATAGTTTCAGCCCAAGGGGTTTCTACAGACCCCAAGCAGGTGCGAGCTATTATTGAATGGCCTGTTCGTCAGAACATCCGGGAAGTCCGCAGCTTCTATAGATTAGCCACTTTCTATAACAGATTCATTCGAAACTTTAGCACTATCGTATCTTCTATCACTGATTATCTGAAGAAGGGTGATTTCCACTAGACCATGGCAACCACTAGAGCTTTTGATGAGATTAAAAAAAAGATAGTGGAAGCCCCAGTGATGAGACTTCCTGATTTCTCCAAAGTCTTCGAAGTAACCTGCGACGCTTCGAGGGTCAAAATTACAGGAGTCCTCTCCCAGGAAGGTCACACAGTAGCCTATTTCAGTAAAAAGCTAAATGAAAATCGACAGCATTATTCCATGTATGACAAAGAGTTTTACGTTGTGATCCAATCTCTTTGTTATTGGCAACACTACTTGCTCCCGCAAGAGTTCGTCATTTTCTTAGATCAAGAAGCTTTGCATCATATCAACTCCCAAAAGAAGTTGAATGCACGCCACAGTCGTTGGGTAGAGTTCCTTCAGGAGTATACTTATACCCTTAGACATAAAGCAAGAGTTGAGAATAAAGCTGCTGATGCTCTCAATCATCATATGATGACTACCACTGAGATTAGAGTCGAAGTCATGTGATTTGACCAAATAAAGAAAGACTATTTGGAATGCCCCAACTTCAAGGAGACCTACTCTCACTTGTCCACAAGCACCACGAGCCTTGTGGGAGGATGGTTATATTTTCAAAGCCCAAAAGCTTTGCATCCCTAACACCTCTCTTAGGGAATTTCTTGTCTAGGAACTCCACACCGGAGGCCTTGCTGGGCACTTTGATCGGGACAAAATAATCGGAGCCACCATGTGAGAACCCAAACCTACCTCCACTACAAAAAATTCTCAAATCACCTATGACAGAAAAGGTGGACTCAATTCTAAGTGATGACATCATCTCCATAACTACCAAAAATTCCCAAATCACCTATGGCAGAAAAGGTGGACTCAATTCTAAGTGATGACATCATCTCCATAAAGGAAGGTGGAGGAATGAGGTACTTGATCATGGAGAGGCAAGCCCGAGTCAGAGGATACATGGTTGGATCGTGAGGAGCTGCAGCAGATTGACCCCATCGCATTAGAGATCTACGAGAGTGCCAGAGATACTTACTCGACGGAGTCGAGTTTTCTCCCACCTCGGGAGAATAATGAGGACATCAGAGAATGGAAAGTATATCAGAGTGACCGTCGATCTACGGCCACGATCGAGTCTATGTATTTTTGAGTCATTTCATGTATTTGTTTTTCTTTATTATGTTATATAGTTTTTAGTATTTATGTGTTTCTTTGTTTTCTCATTTTACCTTTTTATTAAGGGAGGTCGTATGTAAGCCCTAGGGGCATTGTCGTCCTTTTCTTTTCTTGAGTCTTTATACAAGGCTATTTATAGCCATATTGTTCTTCTTTTGAAGTTAATAAATGAATGGCAATAAAATTCCTGCACATGTGTTCTTTGAGTTGTGAGAGTTCTAAGAGAGAGCTTTGGAGAGATCCCTAGGGAGGGAAAACGGATCACCCACCAACCTTGGAGACGGCTGGGTTCGTGATTTGTTTTATCGTTCTTTTCGTTCAATCTCTTCTTCCTCCTCCCCATACCCATCCACGCCTCTCTACTTCCCTACCACCGGCCACCCTCACCCTAGCCATATTTTTTTCTTCACTTTCCCACAACCCACTGGCCTTTTCCCTATCCCACCGCCGCCAGAATCCTCCACCCACCACCCCACCCGCCGGCTCCCAACCACCCACCATTACCCTCATAAACCTACCCTAGTTGCCGGCCACCATAATCTTCAATTTGAATTTCAAATTCAAATTGCCCAATTAATAGCCTTCTTAAAATAACCCAATGACATTTAGGAAAGAACCTTTATTTGGATTCAATTAACTTTTGAAATTCAAATACTTTCCTATTGTTCAAATCCTAGTAGGAAACTTTTCCAATTTCAATTAAATATGAATTAAAATTCAGATTTGATTAGAAGTATTAATTAATCCTACCCGCCCCTTTCCCAAACCTCTTCCTCCACATCCCTTCTATTTAGGAGATTCCTGGTGGCTATCCAAGACTCCTCCGACTTAGCAAACTACTAGGGTGTCAATTTTTGACACTACTCAAAACCCGACCCGGAAAAATTCGGGTTCGGGTCAACTCGGACCCGAAACCGGTCGGGTTTGGGTTCAACAAATCAACCCATTTTAAAAATCGGTTCGAGTTGACCTAGCAACTCAAAATTGACCCGAAAATAACCCAAAATTGACATGAATACTCATATTTGACCTGAAAACCCGAGATTGACTCATTTTTACCCGAAAATCAAAGATTGGCCCGATCTTTGACCCAAAAAACTAGCCATTTTGGGTCAACTCCGGGTCATTCGTGTCGGGTCGGGTTGACCCGAACCTGAATCAGGTCATGTTCGGGTCCGAAAAACTGATCCGTTTTTAAAATCGGGTCGGGTTCGGGTTGACCCGAATAGTGTCGGACCAGTTTCGGGTTTGACCTAAACCTGACCCGTTGACCCGAATTGACACCCCTACAAACTACTGTCCCGCCGCCCAGATTGCCATTTGGACTGTTGTTGGAAGTCTTTGAGTGCCAAAAAAGGTTTCCCACCATCACTTGTTGTTGTCTACAAGTTCCCAGTTGATGTCCACTCAGTTTGTTGGCCTATTCTTACTGCCATGCTGTCCAAGAAGTCAATGATTGCCCTCCTCAAGGTTCCCAAACCCTGACATTGCTGATTACTCCTCCTCCAGTGCTTTTGGGATCAAATCGGAAGCTTCGTATCCTTTGATTATTTGGGAAAACTCTCCTCCAAATCTTTAATCTCTTAGTCGCTTTTCAATTGTGGTTATAGGTGATTCATGAAGATCTTCTTCACCAAACTCTGCCGAGCTTAGTAAACGTAGGAACTGAGTGCACTTCATTTGTTTCTAATCTTATTGTTATATTAGAGATTTTTGGTTGAAAGCTATTACATTTGCATGTTGTTGAACCTCTTGTTATTTTGATAATTCAAGTGCTTATTGTATAACTTAGCCTAAACGGAAGTGACCGCTCTTACATTTTATTTTGTTATTTTTATTTGCTAATAGTTCTAATCATTATTATTCTAATCAATAAATCGTGCAAGCTCTTATCAAATTACTTTAAGCAGTGTAGTCCTACATCATGAGTACTACGAAATAAGTTCACTTGAGGAGCTATACCTTAAATCTTTGTTTAGAGAGACAAGGAACTTGAATTTTACAAAGATCCATCAAAAAACATTGGCAAAATACAAGTTCCATGATAGAGAAGAAGTTCAATATGCATTAGGGTGTGAGCAAGCAAAACAATGGGGAAAAACATACTTTGATTGACCATAAAGCCTCAATAAATAAGGAAATTTGGATGTAATTAAACAATTTTGGTAATGAAAGTTAAGCAATGTTAAAACTACGATTACCTTTGAGACTTTGCTCAGATTTTATTGACCACACCTTGTAAGTATGACTATGTTGTAATTGGTTCAAAAACCAGGAGAAAAGATAATGAAGAAATTTCTTGAAGCTAGAGTTTCACTAAGAAGAAGATAGAAAGGGTACCAAAAAAATGTATGTCAACAAGATTTAATACATCGGTAGTTTAAATTACCTTACTACCTCATTAGAAGATGGTAGTGCATAAAACAAAGTTTCGCTAGATATCTACAAGTATTTTTGACATCATGCCTTTGATCTGCAGAGGAAGAATAAATGAAATAGGAAAAAAATTAACATACAAAGTAATGATAGTACATTTTTAATTAAAAAAAAAAGATGGAAAATATTACTTTATAGAAGATATTTTTTTATTAAATAATCATGAAAATAAAACATGAATTAAACTATAAATCAATCCCGAAAATAAGTTCATGTAATACTAATGATAAATCAAGACTTCATTTTCATATGAACTCCACATTGATTGGAAGAATTGTAGGAATTATCAAAGTAGTTTAGTTAACATATTTTTTTAATAAATTCATATCAATTAAGAGGATCCTAAATGGTTGAAGAAGTATGTGATTTTGGATAATCAAGAAGAATGGAAATAAGTATGAAAATTTCCAATATACAATTAATGCTACAACCCTACAAAGATATTAACTCTCTCAGAAGCCTTTTTAATACTCATCCTAATAACATAGCAAGATCTCAACAGGTATATGCATCCATTAACCAGCAATGGATCATATTGTTGTAGCTAATAGAGCAACCCCACACACATATCTTCTAAATGCTATTAACTCTACCAATCTAGTATCCACAGATGATGAAACATTTAGGCTTCGTTTAGAACGGCTTTCTTATTGCTTCGTGAAGTGGCTTTTCAATTCAAAAAATAAAATTTTTGAACTAAAAAACCGCTTCAAGAAGAAGTAGGAATGCCGTTCCAAACGAAACCTAATCAATCCTACTGCAGGTGTGGTAAATCTTTGCTAGTCAAATAACAAGGCAATCTATCACAAGTTCACAACAACCTCTGTGATGAGTCGTGTAGCCTAAATGAGGAAAGAGTTGTAGCCATGGGAGGTAGTAAAGTAGAATAATTTCCACCTCAATGGTGACTTCTTTGAAGGGCCATGGGAGGTATTTAGGTATAACTCTTTTTCCATAAATTGCAACTTCTTTGAAGGGCCCTTTCCACCTTTGAGCATTTTCATCATTTGAGGGCCATTATGCACTCTAATCAGACCACCAACTCTCTACTCTATTAAGTTATTTTCTTTGGCATCCTCAAAGGAAAGAATCATTCTAGTTTTAGGTCCTATTGAAACTTTTGCTGAATTAGTTAGGATCATACCAGATAATTGCAAATCATTGCTTCATCAAAGACTTTTCGCTTAGTCTAGTAGAATTATCTTACATAATTCTTCTTTTTTTTCTGCATCTCTCTTTCTTTATCAACTCTCTTAAATGATTTTGAAATAGAATGTCATTAAAATGAAAATATTACCTGCTTCGAAGAAAGACCCAATCCTTTAAGATCATCAATCTGGTTAGTAAGAGACAAAGAAAATTAGATTTTGATTCAGCAAGTTTGTAGACAAGGGAATATGTTAGCACGGTAAAAATTGTTCCTACAATGACTACTTACTTCCTTGAAAGGTTCAGGAGTCTCTTCACGAAGTTCAAGTATATATGTTGCTCTCTTCTCCCCAATTCCCTACAAGAAAATAGCCTTTCCAATCAATAGGCCATAATAAGATGCACATAAATACATCGAGTTATAAATAAAAGTCTTGAGTTGACCTTCAATTGCTTGAGCTCCTCCCTATGAATAAAGAGTTTAAAGACAAATATGAAAGCATTAGTTTCTTTTAAATTGATCAATAAAATAAAACAAAAAACACTTAACTTTGTCAACTTCCACCAAATCTAATTGATTACCCATTGCACAACATATAGTGTGGCAAATTGAAGGAAAATAACTTATTGCAAATACAACAAAGGGAGATTTACATAAATACCACAAAATTCTTACGTACATCTAATATCTAAACCTTTATATCTACTTAGATATGACTTTAGTGTTAAATCATATTTAAACTATGTATGAAAATATGTGTTTTACTTTAAATAAGTTAAAATTAGTGAGAATTTTAACTTATTTAAAGTAAAACACATATTTTCATACATAGTTTATAAGATATGATATGATTTAGATATTTGAGTATTATATAAGATAAAAATTTATGTATTAAATATATAAATAAATGAGAATTTTGTGGTATATATATAAATTTCCTTGTAAAAAATTATTATTGATCATGCAAATTTAGAGTATCATTAAAAAAAAGGATTGTATTGTATGGCATGAGAGCTATCTATTTATAATGCTTGGATGGATCATAACGTATTGTCAATGAACAATAAAATCTAGTTCCTAGTCCAAATTAATATTCTTCAAGTAAAACAAATTTTTTGCATGCTCCTTCGAGCCTTTTTCTTTTCTTGGTATTTTACTCAAGAATCACAAGATCTTTGTATGTTTTACTCTATAGCTACAACTTTTTTGTGAGCATAAAAATATTATATTATCTGGTCAAAGTAAAATGAATAAGAATGATATTGAGAAAGAAAACCAACATATAGAGTTTGATTTGAATAGTTTTTTTAATCGAAAAACAAAGTGATATATCTTGCTTCAAAATATTGCACATTCTATAATGAATAACAAACTATACATTTAACCAACAACACCACTAAAAAGTAATTTAAGCCGAGGATGAGAATACTCACTTGCTAGCACTGTTTAAGAAAACCAAGTATTCATCAACCAACGATTTCTAAATAACATACAAAGATAAGGGAAATAAAAATATGCAAAAAATCATGAAATGTAAGAACAAATCATTACAAATTATAAATGTGGTCACCTTCAGTCTAGTACTTCTTGTTTTAAACTTCTCTTGTGGGGTTGCAAAACTCTCAATTTTTGAATTACAGTTGATCTTTGAACTTAATGAAAATCTTGGAGTTTTCGGCTCCACACTATCCACTGTAAATTGCATGTTACATGAACTACCTGTTTTTGATTCGCACATGTTTATGGGTTGAGAGCTCAGAGTTCTTAGCTGTTCAGTTAAGGTTGGTAAAAGTTTAACATTTTCAAAGCATGACTTCTGCTGTTCATTTTCCATAGAACTACCTGCAAAAACAGCCAAAAAGATGTCATTTTAGGAAACACCTAAACTACATAGTTGGCCACATTTGCATATTATCTGCAGAGAATTATTTAGCATACCTTCCAGGCTATGAGATTCCTTAATGTCGATTGCAAGAGGACTATCAACACTTTGTTCAATATGATCATCTGGAATGGAAACATCCTTTGAAAATAGAGAGATATTTAATACACTTGCACAATATTTTATTAAAATATAATGATACATCAAATCAGATGACATAAAAATACAAGCTAGATATGTAGAGTAGATAAATAAATTTCATGATTTGTTCTCAACTCAAAATTTCCATAAAAACGTTTACTTTAGTTAAAAGGATCAAATAACTTCAATTCCTGCATGTCTTTGAAATTTAAATTGCAGTATCACTATTTTTCAAACGTGCAAGCAACTAACAATATCCTACAGTTATAGACAGCTTTGTGTTCTAGCTAGTGGGGAGTTTTCTTGCATAATACCAATTAAGCTGAAAAATCTTACAATAGAAAAATTTCAAGGTTCAGAAATTTAAGTTAAGCATAGTGAAATAATACCACTTCCAATGTAGAAGAAGCCAAAACAACATTGGATGCAGCAATCCCCTACATTAATTAAGCTCAAGTTTAGACCATAAAAATAATTTCATTGTGATAATGATTAGTAATGCATGCATACAAAGAACAATACTGCATTTAAATTTGAGATCAAATCATCAAATAATTGAAAATGAGAATTACCTAAAACAAGAAGTTACCCATACATTGCTAGGTTGTGTTTATAATAATTTTAAAACAAGCAAGGAAAATTTACAATGTTTTAATTGAACAAAATCAATAAAAACTATCATACCCAATCTGCTTTTATAATCAGTAATTTAGACTTGATAATATACTCTCAATTTATGCAAGCCATGTAGCTATTAAAGAACAAAGAATAAGCTTAATTTGACTATTACCTCTTTTTTGCAAAGATTTGCCAGTTTCTGAGTTTTTCCTAGGGGACTAGCAACATTAAACAACTTTCTGTGAGAACAAAACGAAATACACAATGACCAAATGTTTGTTTTATTTAAAATATGATTATTCATGTATATCTCATACCTTTCCTTTGACCAACATGGGGGTGGAGTGGGTTTCTTTATTCTATTACCATGGCCTTTGAATCTATATCAAGAACGAATTTGTTAATCATCGCAAACCTTGATTATATCACAGAAATTATTGACATTAAACAGAACTCCAACCAGAGCCTAGTGAGATTTAAAGATTATACCTTCCATTACTTGTGGATATGCTTTTTTTTATCTTCTTTCTGCTTGATCCCACTTGATAAATTCCCCCATTTATTATTGTTTTATCAAATGGATGGATTCCACCAACAGAAGAACTTGTCGGAAAATATCTTCTACATTCTTTACTGGTCATTGCAAGGTCGTGCTTTTGTCTATTGACAAATTGGCATGACCTGGAAGCCAAGCTAATCACAGGAAAAGTTTGTGGGCATAAATTGGGACTCTGCATTAAATAAACAGGAGTAAATTAAGAATCATTTGAAGCATTTACAGACATCTGAATTAGATAAAAAATATAAGCTCACCAAACATGTTATCAGCACTGCATTGTTCACGCGACATGAAAAATCTTGCAACAATCTAGTTAATTTTGTTTCTCGATAGGGAATGTATGTTTCATCACGATTTAGCGCACTCACAACATTATGCAATGCATAGAGTGACTTATTAATTTTAATGCATTCATATAAAGGAGCTTGTCCATCAGTCCTTTTTCGAACTTCCTCATATCCTAATTTCAAACATAATAACATGAAAATACATATCATAAATAAAGAAACAAATTTTTTTAAAAAAAAGTTGAGGTCAAAGTAATTTACAACCTTACCTGCCAATTCCATGAAGTTTAGCTTTCCAACAAGAGAAACTTTTGATTCCTTGTCAACCGATGTAGCATGCATAATCAAGCCTTTGTGACTTCTAACTCTGGGATCATTTTCAACCTTTTGTGGATGATTTCGTTGGTTGCTTATGTGAAAATAATATTTCTCAAAATCTGAGAGTGATTTCACAGGGATCTGAAAAGGAATTTAACTAAGAAATATGCAAAATGCTAGGGAAATAACTTCGATGTTCATGTCCTAGAATATTATATCACAAAATTTTTTATGTCACCTTAGAAAGTCCTTTCAGTTGAATTGCCTTTTCAGCATCTTCCATAATCTGGACCTCTTTCTCTTTACAATCCAATAGATCATATATATGATCATTATACATTTCAAAACATGATATGGTCATAGAGCCACCAACTTCCTCAATAGAAGAAAAGATTTCACAAAATGCCATCATTGCAAGACCGGGAGTCTCCACAGATCCCTATGTATTCAATAATGAGATAAAATACATGCAGAAACATTTGTACATATAGACAAAGCTACATGTTGATGCTTATTAGAAGTCACGATAAGCAATAAAACAAACCTGAATCAATTGGGTTTTCCCACTTCCTTGAACACCATAAGCAATAACACAACAACTATCACCATGAAGAATGCCCTCAAGGAGAGGCTTCACCTCATGAGCAAAGAGTTTACTGTTGCTCTCATCTTGTTCATAGCAGTCATCCAGTATGTAAGCATCTTTGCGACTGCTGAGTCCAGAAATGGAAAAAAGTTTCATCAACAGCGTTACAAACAGGGTCCTTTTCATAATTTTGATTGTTTCGTTTAGCTGTTTTGGTTTATTTTATTCCAAAAATAATAATATTTCATCTTATGCTAGGAATTCATATTCATAAATTATCTAATTGAATAGATGTCATGACACTTTCCAAGGAAAAGGCATCATATGCTAAGTTTTCAGGCCGTTCAAACCAATCAAATTGTGGAAGAACGCTCCAAACAAAAAAAGAATATAGCAATTTCTATCATTATTCCATTAACCTAACGGCTTCTTTGTTTGAAGGATTAATGCAGGTTTTACACTGGATTTTAGGTAAAATTAGTGGACTAGTTTTTCTAGACTTTCTTAAGTCCAGAATTTAGTTTTATTTTGCCGCAATCTTGAATTTGGTAAATCCTGCCATTACATTTGAAGGTACGGTATTTAGTAAATAAATACTCTTGATTTCATACAGTTTTCAAGATTTAACTCATATCAAAGATATTGACAACCAAACAGTTTTCACAATTTAAAATTCGTAAGATTTATTAAATCCATATTTGTAAGATATACTAAATCATGCCTCCTTAAATCCTGTTTGCTACCAATAGCCTCTACAACCCTAAACCCCATTATCAAATCACAAAATAAATCAAGATTCACTAATTGAGATGAACTATCAAAAACCCGTACTTCATCATCTGCTACAAATGAAGGATTAGGGAAGGATTCCATACCCTTTCGCTTGATCATGCAATATAACGGAGGCATGGTTGTTTCCTCTAGAAATGGTAATTTGAGAAGCATTGTCTGAGCAGTGCTTCTCGGATTCCGTAAATGGCCTGATTTTGCAGACGACTCGAACTCCCTTCCTCGCTGCGGGCTTCGGCCCCGCAAATTTCTCGTTGCTCCTCCGAGCTGACGAAGAGTCCATGGCTTGAGGCAGTTTCGCCAGAAAGGCCCCGGAGAGATTGCAGGCGAGGAAAGAAATTCTTGCGTTTTGTGGATTTTCTGAGAGAGAGAGAGAGAGAGTGCCTGAGAAGAAAGTGATGGAGCGTCTCCGGTAGGGTTATTGATATCGGATTTGGAAAGAAGCCGTTAGGCATGGGGTTTGGGCTGCTGGGATTTTGAATCCATGCTCGTTCTGTTGTCCGTCGGAACCGGTTATCAAACTTTGGTCTCTCAGGATGCACACATCGCTGTTCAAATAAACTATGTTTGAAAATTTCTAAAATTCACAAAACAAATTGAATTCAAAGACACCAAAAATGATCTAATTTGAGTTCAAATAAACTATGTTTGAAAAGTTCTAAAATTTTAATTGAAGAATCAAACAGTTTTCAAAATTTACATACATATGATCAAATCAAGTGGCTCAATAAGACAAAACCAATGAGCCCACGATCAATTTATTTTGAGATTTTTGAAGTACTTAAAATTTGAATAAATGATCTATTATCAAAAGATTGAAAATGAGTTATCTAATACAGTATTATGAAAATTTGGCTTAATTTATCAAAATATCACTATTAAAATACTATGAAAAGACACATTCTTTATGTGAAAGAGGCCTAAATTAGAGTTTAAAGAAAGCTTGGATATCTAAAGAACTATAAATAAAAGTCAAAGATCGCCGTCAGTTATTATCGTCATTTGATTGTCATTGATAGATCATGATCACCCAACTACTATCACCCAATTGTCATCACCTGGTCGTTGTTATCTAACATCATTGCATGACTGCCATCATATAACTATTATTATTATTCATCTACTACTTCTCCCTCCAACTCTACTGCAATTGTAAGTAGCCAAGCAAGTACTCTATATTTTATAGTCCAATCTTCTCTGATTGACATTCCTCATAATGTTATAAGAGATGAGCTTCGACTCCTTATGCAAGAAGAAATTCCTTTGAGAGATAAAAATTAACTCATCCCTTGTTAAAGCTTTTAAGAATTATTTTATCTAATTGATGAAATTCTATAATATCATATTCTAGTATGGTTCATGTTGCTCGTAATTAATCCTTATGATAGAGCTTTAGATCCTTACAAACATACTGATCACTATAGGACTATCATGCAAATTCAATAAGCTTCTAATGCAATCCTCTATCAATTATTTTTCATAAATCTTAAGAGATAAGCGTCCACCTAGTTCTTCTTCTTCTTCTTCTCTCTCTCTCTCTCTCTCTCTCTCTCTCCCCCCCCCCCACATAGAATAATTCATACTTTTACTAACTTAGCTAATTTTTAATAGAATAATTTATTACTAATTAAAAGACTGTCAATAACTCTTTTCATCTCTTTGAAATTTATTAAAATGTGAGAGAAACTTTACGAAGGACTTTCAAATAACATCAAATTTTAGAAGTGGATCCATAGTTACTATGACATATTTCTCTTAGAGACCTCCACCCTATACATTTCTACGTCTCTTTGATGCAAAAGAGTTTGTTCCTCGACCAATTTTATTCATTGATTATGTGCATAAATAATTGATGACAAAGCCATAGGCGTCCATCATAAGTAATTTAAACAATTCTCAACTAAATATAATAATTCATAATGAGAAATTAATTGGCTTCCCCAACATAAAAATTAGGAACAATTTAGATATTAGAAGAGTTATGATAAGAAAATAGAGGATCCAGTACCCCAAAAAAATCTCTCTTCCCTTATTATCAAGTACCCAGGGAGAGAAAGAGAGAGAGAAGAGAGAGAGAGAAGGATTTATGTGATTTGAATAACCAAAACCTAAAATAGAAGATTCAATCCACTATGGAGAAATCATATAGATTCATTTTGATTAATTAATTTTAAAAAATGGAGAAATCATATAGATTTAGGGCTTCAAGTTGGATTTAACTCAAATAGAAATTTAAATTCCGTAAATTTGGATTTGCAAAATCCTGGGAAGTTAAATTAAAAAATTGTTTGATATGATAGAGAGTAAAGCTGATTAAATCCTGATGAATAATTAATTAATATTAATTAAAATCTTACTAATTTAAATAAAATTTTAATAATAACAAATTATTTTTTAATATTTATAATTAATTAATATTATTTTACTTGTACCTAGATACAAATTTATATGATTGAATATTATTAATTTTTATTTAAATTAATTCACAATCAAATACAAATTAATTAAATATTAAAATTAATAAATTAAAAATTTTACTTATCCTTGCCAGCGAAGAAAAGCTGGTAGAAGCAAAATTTTTCTCTTTGGTTTTGTCTAGCCCTAGGGCGATCTAGGGTTTGCTTTTCCTCGTTGCATTGCTGCTTCGGCGTCGGTTGAGGTAGACGTTTGCAAGAGTCGCTAAATGAAGCCTTTCCGCCTCCTCTGACGACGTCGTTGTTCTGGTCGGATCGGAAGTCGCGAAGGGAGCTCGCGGAGAAGGTAACGATTTTTCTTCCCGTTCGCGCACTTCTTCGGCTAAATCCGGATTTTGGCGTTTGGCAAGATTTAATTCAAATCCTGCTCAAATTCTGCTTAACTTCATTCATCCGAGAAGCACAAGAAATAATATTTCCCCCAAACTCCCATGTGATCCAAGATGCTAAATAGTCTAGGGTTTTTCATGCAACAATAATGATATAATGAATGTAGATCCGCAGATAGAAGAAATATTCATAAATCAAAGGCCATTAACTCTAACTACTTAACAATTCACATTCTTCAGTTGTAGAAAGTGATTTGATCGATTAATCTAAAAAAATTGATGAGAAATTTGTAGTTGAAACAAATCAATGAGCAAATAAATTTTTATGCTGCAATTGAAGACCCAACTATATCAAATTTGATCAAAATTAAAAACTCCTACAAATTTGATCAGAATTAAGTCTTTGTTTGGGACAGCTTTTTTACTACTTAAATCATCTTTTTAGTACAAAATTTTAATTTTCGTACTAAAAAGTTACTTTAAGAAGCAAGAAAAAAGCCAGTCCCAAACGAACCCTAAGATTCACAATTACTTTAAAAAATTCTCTCTCATACCAATTATAACTGTCCCAAATAAACTACAATATGCTGATTGTGATCTATAAAAGATGTAACGTGGCCTTTACAATTAAAGATATGCGCAGCAATTATTGCTTTGAAATGTAAAATAAATCTTGAACCAATTCATCCTAATTTTGTTTTTATTATCTTCATATGTTTGGTAAGTGTTATTGCAGCAGTATGGAGGAAACAGATGGAAATAATGGTGTTATAAAGAAATTATCTGCTTGTGATGTAGAAGCTCTGAAAAAATGCTTAGAGGAAAACAAGGGAGACTATGTGAAGTGCCAGGCGCATATTGAAGCTTTCAAGACATCTTGCTCCATGAAGAAAACTCAGCCCACCAAGGCCTCCTCAACATAAGTTTCTTTTTTTTCTTTTTTTTTTCGTGATTATCTCTAAGCTTTTTTTATACTTTTCTCAAATAAATTAAAATTGAGATATGCCAAACAAAAAAAGCTGAAAAGCATATAATGATACATTGCTGGTTTCACTTGGTTGCATAAATGCTCTGTTGATTTATTTATGATGCAAATAAAGTTAGATAATTTTTGTACTAAAAAACTGCTTTAAACATCATTAAGAAAAGCCCTCCCACACAAAGGAGAGATTATTGTGTACGGTCACCAGGAGAACCGTCAGGTCCGTGCTTGGTACAGAGCCTCGAAACAGTGCTTGGTACCAAGCGCGTTACATTTTTGAGGTGACGTGGCGCATTTTTGTTGGTCCTTGGACGACGTCCGGACTCCGCACATAATAAAAATTCCAAACAAAGCCTTAGTCTTTAATTTTTTACTAAAAAGATACTTTAAGAAACAGTAAGAAAGCCATATTTATGAAGGACAAATAAGAGGATGTATATAGTGTCCATTGCAACATTAAATTCAAATAGAAAAAAAAAACATCCTCTTTTTAAAAATGGATGAAATAAGCTACACCATGTTCAAAACTACATGCCCATAATGGATATGATTAAATAGTTCAATACTTTAAATGAAGCAATTGTACAGTGACAAAATTACAAATCATTTATTAACTACCTTGTAAAAGCTGCTTCGGGGACTAAAGAAAGTTTCTGCATAGTAATAACACTAACTAGAAGAATGTCCAGAAGAAGATCAGCCCCCCTCAAAAACTTAAGAAATTAGATTAAAAGTTAATAAATAAACTGGAACAATGTCGCCTATTCATCTGTAACACATCCTCTAGAGGCTGCTTGCACATTTTTAATATACTGCAAAGAAAAAGAATGGAGTTTCAGATGAGAAAGAAGCTACATGCAGTGCAGAAAATTATGGTACCTTGTAAAGAACTCCGCTTGTTGCCTTGTAAGGAGGGGGGCTCCATTTTCTTCTTCTCTCAGAAAGCTGCTCATCTGTCAGCTGAACATCTATTCTTCTCTTCTGAACGTCAATTGTAATTACATCACCATTTTGTATGAGCCCAATTGGTCCTCCATCCTGAAAGGAGGGGATTGAAAATACATTATAGTTCATGCGAAATAAATATGAATGGATAGTTTACTTATTGATTTGCAGCTTTTATAGCAAAGATGAATATTTGATTTTTTCATTGTATACACTTTAGTCATGAAAACGACCTCAATTTAATGGAGATCAAACTTTCCTAGATCTTTACAACATACACTTTGTAAGGACTTGCACAACAACAACATCAAGCCTTTATCCCATTACGTGGGGTCGGCTACATGAATCCTTTTTCTCCATTGTGGCCTATTAAAAGTCAAATTTTTGTTTAAATCTAATAAAGAAATATCATTTCTAATATTTTCTAACCAAGTCTTTCTTAACATAAGTCAAATCTAATACCGCTACTTTCCTAACCGGGTCATTGGAAGGCCGCCGCTTTCTGTGACCAAACCATCTAAGGTGACTCTCTCTAATCTTATTTTATACTGGAGCTACTCCAATCTTTTCACGTATATGCTCATTTCGTATCTTATCTCTAAGGGTAAAGCCACTTATCCACCTGAGCATCCTCATCTCTGCCACACTTAACTTAGTATTATGCTTCTCTTTTAATGGCCAACATTCGGCATCATAAAGCATTGCAGGCCTCACCACCATCTTATAGAATTTTTTCTTAAGTTTGAGGGGTACTTTTTTATCACACAACAAGCCCTTGGTAAGGACTTACACTGAAAATTATAAATCAAAGATTCAAAGACATGTATTATGTGCTAAATCATTCTCAAGTCTTCACTTAGGCAGTTTTCCCAATGTGAAATCTCAATTTTCACAAGTTCATCAGATAACCCTCCCATTAAAATTTTCTTTTTTTATCTTATAGGATATGTCAAAAATGAAATACCTGTGCTTCAGGACATATATGACCAACAACAAATCCATGTGATCCTCCAGAAAATCTGCCATCAGTCAGCAACGCGCACTCCTACAAAATTTGAACATGAGAGAAATGAAAAGAAAGAAAAGATAAAGAGGATCTAACTTTAAAAAAAATGAATTTAAATGATTCACCAAACTGAACTGTTTTGGTTTGCAATCTGAAGTTTCAAGCAGACAACATAGTAATGGGGTAAGCTCAGATGGTATTACACAAAGGAACCTGTAAAATATTAAGCTCAAGCTAACAAATCTTTATAAAAAGCCTTGAACTGGAAATAATTTTTTCAATATACTAGATTACAATGCCTTAGTTTATCAAATATACCAAGAAAGAAGAAGAACGTGCAAAATAAGTAAAACATTTCTTTGCAAGATAGCAATCTTCCATGATCCAATATGTCAGAAACAACAATAATTGATCGAAAATGCTAAAAGCGCACAAAGAATTCGTAATTATTAATTATTCAGTATGAGAACTTCTAGTCTATTATGACAATACCTTCCCAAGACCAGCCCCCATTATTGCACTTGTAGGTGTTAACATTTCAGGCATTCCAGGGCCACCCTTGGGCCCTTCTCCTCTTATAACTACTACTTTGCCCTGGATACAGGAAGAAAAACAAAAAGTCTAAAATCAGAATTTAAGGTTTACCAAAATTTAAACAGTTCAATAAGTATTCTAAATAATTGTATTATCTTTAACATATAACAAATCCAAAATATTAAACCTTAAAGTTCATAGGATTATCTGAAATAGCTGCAATCATGGATTCCTCGCCTTCAAAAACAAGGGCAGGACCTGTCAAGCGACCAGAGAAATACAATTACGCTCAATTGATTACCTAAGGAAAAAAAAAAATTTGACTAGAGACATGAACAGCACCAGAGAAATACAATCCTTCTTTGCCTGTAATTTTAGCAACAGAACCTTCTGGGGCAAGATTCCCATACAATATTTGAATATGCCCGGTTGCTTTGATGGGGTTCCCAATCGGATGTATTACGTGCTGAAAATCAAAGCCATAAAAGTTACTAAGATTTCAAAAGGAGGTAATCAACCAACAACAATATCAAGAGCAAACAACATACCTGTCCTTCAGCTAAAGAAGGAACGAGTTTCATGTTTTCTTCAAGAGTTTTCCCCGTGACTAACATACAGGCATTTTAGTAAGGTGAACAATTAAAATTTCAAGTACATAACTTAGAAAAATATCTTTGCACATACCAGTAATACAATCTCCTTCCAAAAATCCTTCTTCCAAGAGGTATCGAATCACTGCAGGTGTTCCCCCAATCTGAAACAATGATGCTGGTTATAGCTTTGTGATAGGAAATACTTGAGTTCGCAAGTAACCATAAGAAAAATATTGAGTTCACAAGCAAACCTATCACTAATTGAAAATGAAAACAGCAAGAATAATGCAAAATCTGGGCAAAATCAACCCCAAAATGATGGATTGCAATAAAAGAAACAAAGCCAAACAAATACGAGAACAAGATACAAATGATCCTCAATTCGAGAGGATTGTTCTCTCCCAAATCTCTAGATAAAACAATCTAGAGCCAAAAAGAACAAGAACTCCAAGAGAAAACCCATGAAACCTAACCCTAAAACAAATCCTATTATTAATATAATTAATTTCCTAATTCAAACCTCCCTCGTTCAAAATTTCCCTCTCCCATAGCCGCCCAAATCCCCCCTTCCTCAATTGCTCCAAGTAGGGCTCACACATGTGGGCGGCAGATCGAAGGGGGCGAACCCCTTTCTGCCTCCTGTAGAATTGAGCCGGCCTCTGGGCCGGCTCCGGGCCGGTTCAGGATGAACCAGCCTATCACTTTGATGTATTAAAAGTAAAGAACCAATTGAGCATACCTTGTGCAAATCTTCCATCACATATTTACCACTAGGCTTGAGATCAGCAAGCAAAGGGACAGCATCACTGACCTTCTGGAAATCATCAAGACTCAAATACAAACCTACAGACCTACAAAGGAAACCATGAAATTCTAATTGAACTGATGATCTGCATTGTATACCATGTAAGAAAGCACACCCACCTAGCAATAGCAATTAGATGTAACACAGCATTAGTAGATCCACCAAGAGCCATGACTACAACCATTGCATTACGCAGTGATTTCTCTGTTATGATGTCTCGAGGCTTTAAGTCCATCTTTAACAAATCCAATATATACTTCCCAGCTAGACGACATTCATCTAACTTCAATGGGTCTTCAGCAGGTGTTGATGAGCTTTGATATGAAAGAAGAAAAAAAAATCAAAATATTATACACTTACACTCTGTCTTCAAGGTATTAACATTTAGGAAGGGCTAGTACCTGTAGGGGAGTGTCATGCCCATTGTTTCAATTGCAGAAGCCATGGTGTTTGCAGTGTACATGCCACCACAAGCCCCAGCTCCAGGGCAAGAATTACGCAAAACAGTTCTTCTATAGTCATCAGTGATTAAGCCACTAACATATTCTCCATAGCACTAGAAACGATCTCAACCAAAAAAAAGAACATGTCACATAGACCTTGTTTATGACATGAGGAAAATTATGAGGACAAGTTGCAAGGATCCAGCCAAGAAAATTGCAAGAAAAAAAAAACTTCTAGTAAATAGCATGAAATAAAGTGGTATTTATGTAAATTTCCCAACAATTTTCTATTAAACTTCAAGATGGAATGCATGCACTTTGAATATGATTAAGATAAGGTATGCCACTTGAATAAAAGTAATGGATAGGATGAGAAGTTGGTAAGAAAAATAGTATGGAAACATAATGAGAAAGCTATCAGCACTAGAAAACCAGGTACAATAAACATTTGCCTCCAGGGAAACGATATAAGACAAAACAATGATGCCCACGGAAATATAAAATTTTAATGTATGCGGCACACATTGTTAAGTGGTGTGTAAAATGTCAAAAAAGTTGTGTCGGCTACTACTAATTGAAAATGAGTTTACAAGTCTACTCAATTTCCAAAGATATTCAGGGTCAATCTCAAAGGGGATCTATAGTGGAAAAGTGCCCGTGCTGTGTTGAAATCATAAATCTCAGCAAGGCCAGCATTTGATACCTGCACTCTTCCTCTTGGCTCGTTATTTCCATTTGAGCTACTCTGATGATGCTAATTTATTTTATTTTACCAAAACATTTGTTATTCTTATAAATGAAAGGAAGAGATTTTCGGGAGATGGCTTTAGTGCACAATAAAGATGTGTATGTGTATGTCAAAAGTATGTTGAAGTTATTAAACATATGTATGATAAACCATTGATTATATTACAATTAATGGTGCAGTGATCAAATAGTTTCCAATTACAATGGGCTTGCATTAAGGATCAACCATTTAGTGTGTACTTTTTGTATTTGTTATGAAGATACTTACAAAGATTATTTAGAGTGTGGTGCAGTGGCGGAGCTACAGGGAGGGCCTTGAGGGCATGGCCCCCCACTGGCTCATTAGCATAAATGTATAGAAGTTTAAGCCCACAACACAACCAAAAAAATGTATAGCAATCTGCAACCCATATCAAGGCAATACTACCTTAGGATTCGAACCCAACTCTCTGGGTTGCATGAATTGATGTTCCCCATTGAGCCACTGAGTAATTGTTATAAATTACTTTTTTTATACAACTAATACTTAAATATTTAAGGTGAAATAAGATAATTATAGGTTTGTGTCTATTGCATCTAACATAATATATCATTTAATAAATTATTAAAAATAAATATTAATACTTTTTAAAGATCAAAATATTACCTCACTATAAACTATTAAATAGAAAAGCAAAACAATCAACTGAAGATGTTTGAGAGTAATGTATGCCCCAACTAATAAAAAAAATCTGCTTCACCCCTGATGAGGTGTCTTCATATATATTTTTAGCAGTAACATTGTCCCAGCTAGGATATCTATTGAAGTGAAAAATTAGAAAATGGAGAAACTTTTTAGAAAATAAAGAGCTTAAGATTAGTTGAATAAAGACAGATATGATATAAAATTTTAATTAGCATGATATTAATAATTATTAGCCAATAATTTTAAAAGATAAAATAATACTTAGATTTCATAGCTTTAAGTATATTGGACCTATTAATATAAGTATAGAATACATATGAGAATATAAATTCTAGAGTTATTGAGTGATTAAAAGAAATAAAAGCTTCAAGAGTATTATATGATGAGAGAATATTGTGAAGACTTGAAGGCAATCTTTATAAAAAAGCAATTACGCCAACTATATTGTATGAATTCAAATATTGAGTAATTAAAAATCACTGACAAGTAAATTGAGCGTAAATAATGAAAGAATTAACATGGATGTATGGTAAAATTAGTAATAACTAGATTAGGCAGGCAATGAGAATATCATCTATTGAAGATAAGTTAGTGAAAAGAAGATTTATTTAGTTTGAACATGAGCAATGAAGGGTGACAAATGCATCTACAAGATGTGGAGGTAAAATTATTATAAAATTATTAAAAAGAAAGGGACATACCAACACAAAAATATGGATATAAGTTGCGCAAAAGACTTGCATATAATAGATTTAGCACCTCATGTGATAGTCAACAAGAACGAATGGAGAATGAGAATTCATTAAGCAAACTCAAATAGTTGAGATAAGATTAATAATGATGATTACCAGCTTAGATATGATTAATAGTTGCTTCTTGAATAAAATTTTGAATAAGGTACACATTGGTGATTTCCACCAAAGCCACCCAAAGATCATAATGATAGAAATGGTTGAAAATGCTAGATAGTGTTGTGGTGGAATGAAAGAAGTAGAAGACCAACAACATGGGGTAGCACAATCCATACAAGAGTTTCTAATGATATAAATTATTTACACACAAACTTATTTAATGTACCAAAAGAGGAAAAGAAGAAAAGCATAACACAAAACAAAATGAGGTGGTTTAATATATTATATCAAGAAATACATATACTTCGTCTTGATAACCCTCCCCGCTCCCCAAAAAAGGATGAAAGTCCAAAATAGTTTTTGAAAAGACATGTACCGCATACCTGAAATGCAGATACTATATCAAATGTTTTTCCCTCGTATTGACCAGGCTGCAAAACATCAAAACACGATATTATATTTTCAAGCAATCTTTGTAGGAAATTAGTAACATAACAGTCAAAATATTTCTAGTCAT
This sequence comes from Dendrobium huoshanense, assembly GCA_016618105.1. Classification (NCBI taxonomy): domain Eukaryota; kingdom Viridiplantae; phylum Streptophyta; class Magnoliopsida; order Asparagales; family Orchidaceae; genus Dendrobium; species Dendrobium huoshanense. The sequence continues at coordinate 6,093,550 of CM028358.1, read as the reverse complement.
GAAATGCACGCAACTACACAACTTTGACAAACTCTAACTAGTGCATAAAACTTTAGAGTGTGGAGATTATATTAAGCATTCGTTCTATTAAGACTTAGCTTTTCCTAAAATGAAACATAAGAAAGTGCGTAAGGAAAAAAAAAAAGTCAACAACTTTTTCATAAAACATAGCCATAATCATGGATACATAGAGTCCTCTACATAATAAATTTTAGTTCTTCCCAACATTTTCAAATAGAAAAGCACTTCTCAAATTAATTCAATGATGCCAAGAGAAAGAATGAAGAGACACCATCAGTGAATATCCGAATGCATAAATAATTCTTGAATTATCAAGAAGAAAACACATTATTAATTGGAGTTCTAATTTCATTCCACAAACAGACTAGTAGTTTTTATTACATGCAGCAGTCAAAAGATCAACTATACATGTCAAAGTGCAGGATGAAAACCAACTAAATTATGTCTACTGAAATAAATAAAATCAGGTTTAATAATCCATAAGATTTTATAAATGCTATTTCAATCTGACCTTTATTGTTCCACCATATATCATGATACTAGGCCGATTGAGCCGTCCCATTGCCATAATTGTACCAGGCATCTAAAAAGTAAAAGATACATTAGAATATATTAAAAACATTAAAAGCCAAAGTAAAAGAGGTCAACCTATAAAGAATAAAAACAATCAATTTATATCCTTAAAGCGCCACAACAAAGCTTTGTATTGCTCATGTACAGACTCTTGAAGAGAATGATAATAATCTTAATGCATCTTCCTTGCATATTGTGTTGAAGGTTTACATATTGAGGTCCCAAACCACAATGGATCAGAAGAGTATACATGCATCAAGAGCCAGCTAGCTCTTTTTTCTATAAAAGTATCATGAAGCTTTTGGATCTCATTTTTGGAGTTAAGTTCAAGCATTTAAATTAAATATTAATTATTCAAATCCAGAGTTTATTAATTTAAATAAAAATTAATTAATTCTCAATAAATGATTATCACTAACTAGTAGTTCTTGTAAAATGAGAAGTAATTAATCTTATCAAGTTGGCATTAGTATGGCAAAGTATAAACTCCCTTATGAATTAGGATAACAAAATATTAGTTTAGTCCCGCTTCCATGAAACTCAATATAGCTCAAATAACTACAAGAATTGAATTAAAGAGACTTGGTTCATGCAAAAACAAACAAGAACTACCAAAACTCAAATCAATTAAACTCGCTTCTTGAACTCTTTCAAACATTCGCATCTAAACAAAAATAGCGTAAGATGCAAATTATAAAAATGAAATAAATACTATAAAGCAAAATGCGCACAATCAAAGTTAAAGAAATAAAACTCGCATTTTCATTTTTTACCATCCAACGATTATTAAAAAAAAACCATTTTAACTAGAACAATTTAAAGACCACCTAAATAACAGAACAAAATATCAAGTTCCTTTTTTTGGCACCATGAGAGAATTGAATAGCAAATCCACACGCATCTCATATACAAGGATCGAACTCAAAATCTATTGATTGGAAGCCTAAAGTCCCAACAAACAGGCCAAGATATGTGCTGCATAAAATTTCCAATGTCAAAACTACACAAACTGAACCATAATTAAAGATGCAAAAAGCTCACATTTTTATCACACCCCGGAATCGAGATATTGGCGTCATACCACTGCGCCGCCATGACACTCTCAATGCTATCCGCAATCAGATCCCTCGACTGCAAGCTATAGCACATCCCCCTTGTTCCCATTGAAATAGCATCGCTAACACCAATAGTATTGAACCGAAATGGCACCATCCCCACATCTCTCACACCATCCTTGACCGCCGCTGCAAGCTGCATTAGATGCATGTTGCACGTGTTTCCCTCGTACCAAACCGACGAGATCCCCACCTGCGGCTTCTTCATGTCGTCGTCGGAGAGCCCGACGCCATATAGCACGGCCTGAGATCCGCCCTGTGATTTGGGCTCCGTTATGCGGGAACTGTAGCGGTTTAGCTTTGGAATGGAATCTGACGTCGATGGCGGCAGAGGGGCTTCCATCTCTTGGGTGCGGGCGCGTATGAGGAAAGGGCGCTGAGAGAGGGTGTGGGATGGTGAGATGGTGAAGGTAGAGGGGCCGGTTAGGGCTAGAGATAACATTTTGGAGGAGGAGAAGATGGCGGTGGTCCGGTGGTGGAGCTAGAGGGTTTAGGGTTTTTGTAGCTGAGATATGGGGGGACGAGTTAGTAGTCCCCGGTCAATGAGGACGTAGATACAACGGACGTGCTACATCATCAAAAATAACACAATTTTTTGCATCCATATTGCTAAATTATATAATAATAATATATAATATAATCATATGAATATCAATACCAGTTAATACGAGCTATAACGAGCAAATATACCGAGCAAACAAAAAAATATCTATTATTTTTTTCTTAAAAATTGCTCATATAGCCGGTATAACTCGTATTGTCTTAACATGATATATTCCTCGTTATTGTTTTGGTATTTCTCGTTTTAAAATAAAAAAATAATAAATTATAAAATTTTGTATTTGGCTCGGTATTCTCATTTTTTAGCGCGATTTTAAGCTCTGGGAGGATGTTCTCTACGTCAGGTGGGAGACATAATAAAATTCCGGTCTGAGACGTATAGCTGACAACGTCATGCTACTATACGACGCGAATAATACACACAATTACATATTTACATCCATAACCCTAATGATATATAATATATTTATATATATATATATTATATATATATATATATATTATATATTAATATATTATATATATATATATATATCTCACATATATATATAATTAAAATTATATTTAAAATTAATTTTTATATAAATAATTTAACATATTTGAATACTAATTATTTAAAAAACATAAAAATTAAACATTCAATATATAAATATAGTAAAAATTATATGAAAGATTATAGGCATACTTTCTTCTTTGTAATAAAGTAATTTTCTCACTAATAAAAAATTAGAAAAAAGTATCTTTTTTTATTTAAATTATATAATTTTAAATTTATTTAGTTTTTTAGATATCATAAAAAAATTATGTAGAATAACTTTTATATGTAAATGGTTTTAATAATTTAAATTTTAAGTTTAACAATCGATAGAAACCACAGTATTTCTCATAGTAATTTATGAGAAATAGATTTTATTTTAATTTTTTTTAAAATATGCGATCCATGATGCTCGTGAAATTTCTTTTAAAGTTTTTGAGAAATTATATAGAAAATAAATAACGAAAGAAATTATATATATAATTTAAAAAAGAAACGGGCGGGTTTGAAACTCTTTTTCATCTTGCCGAAATGGAGAAGGGACTAAGGGCGTACATGGAAGTCCTCCGGCTAGTTCTCCGGCTTCCGGCGGAGACAAGGCCGTACTACGCAAGTTCGCAAGAGAGAATTTCGTCAACTACCGCAAACTTGACGACCCTTCCAGTCTCCCCGATCCCTTCGCCGCACCTACAAACACTCTATCTGGGTCCTCAAGAAGGTCTAACTTCGCTACCGTTTTCATCTTATGAGTGTTTTATCCTCTTTTGTAAGATTATTTAATTTGTGATTTTTTTTCCTCATCGTTACAGTACTCGGTGAATGAGTCGTTGGCTGACAGGCTGAAGAGGGTCTGTTCATGCTAATGAGGTATCATGCTCGGTAGGTGTTTGTTGATTTTCCTGACAGTTTGTTTGATGCAGATAGTTTTTACTCTCCAAATAATATTTTTTTGATATACGATGTGCTGCGGATGAGTAACTTTACTCTTGGAGACAGAATGCGAAATGAGTATATAAGTGAAATGTTGATTAGCTCTAATGGCAGATAAGATTAGTGAGAGACCCTTAGATGTTTGGTCACATAAACATCGGTTTTTCAACGACCCAGTTAAACGAGTAGATGTATTAAATTTGGTCTATATTAAAAAAGGTAGAGTTAGACCTAAAAAGACTTCATTAAAAAGTACTAGAAATGACAAATAAGAATGTGCATATACTGCGATTACCATGATGGAATATGGGAGTCTTCTCCGTAATCAATGGCAAACCATTTTTTTAAAGCTGAGTAACCGACCCACAAATCCTCACGCTTATGCTAAATTTCAAAACAAAGATCTCTTGGGTGGCCAAAGTCCTCAACCATCGTCTTAGGGACAGGCAGCACAAGGCACCGAATTTTTGTAGCAGGATTTTTTCAATAGTCGGTAACATGCAAGCATGTGGTCTGCTAAGGGTAGTTTGTTTTGATTTAACTGAACGGAAATGATTGTAAATCACTTCTTGGAGTGAACTTTGTTGAACCATTTTAAGTAAAAGAAGCTAAACTCTTAAATATTGAAGATTTTGGTGTAATAGTTGGAATTTTATTAAGAAACTCCACAGTTTAAGTGTGTCCCTCCCGGAGAAATCCAGGGATGGATGACCTCCTCAGAAGTTCACCAACATGATAAAATCACGAGGCCCTTAGGTCAAAGCGGATAATATCTCGATAGCTAAGAGTTTGGGTGTCAAATGATATCAGAGTAATACATCAGTTGGAAGATGAAAAATAAGTGACATACAAGATAAAGTGTTGCACCATGGGAGCCACCTCTTGAACCCTATATAGGATAAAGTGCCACGCGGTTGAGTCACCATTTGAACTTATAGGGACCACCTTAGAACCCTATCTGGCTGGTGGATGATTATGGGATAAAGACGCTGATGAGGACGTCAGTTACTTAAGTGAGAGATATTGTGAAATCTTTTAAGTAAAAGAAGTTAAACTCTTAAACATCGAGATGCCTTTTTATGTAACTGTTAGGATTTCATCAAAAACTATGCAGTTGAGCGTGCTCATCTCGGATAAATCCTGAAAAGTTACACAAACATTGCAAAATTGTAAAGCCCTTAGGCCAAAGCCGACAATATCTCGACAGTTAAGAGTTTGGACTGTTATAGCTTCAGTTTTTGATTGTTATAACGTGGATGAAAGATTGAAAATCGATAGCTATCTTCATAAAGATGAGCAGTTTCAAGGTAAGGCTTGTAAGTCAACTTCAATATTGTCTTTTACATTTAATAATAATATAATTGTATTAAATAGTATGAGTTATAATGATATTATTATTATTATTGATGATCGGTGCATGCTAAAAAATTCATAGTTGTTAGGATAATTTAATGTCTTAGCATTATACAAAGATCTCATGCTCATATAGATAAGTTGAGAGTGGCATTCAGAAAATGATAGATTTTGTGTGTGTGGAAAATTTAAAAAGGGTAACAATCACAGGGCTTAGTTCAATTGAAATAATTTCACTAATGTTAGTCAATAATTATAAAGAATGCCCATAAGAGTTGATGCAATGTGTCCTGAACTGTGGGAGATTTCACTTGTAGTGGTAGATGTGAAAGTTATTTCAACTGATATAGTTGATGAGAAATGACAAAAGTTCAAAAAATGATAGGCGCTTTGTTGTCTACTAATAAAAGGGTATGCCAAGTGACTAGCAGGATGTATGTTAGATATTTGTCACAATCAGAAGTTGATTTTTGGCAAACGTTGAGTGTTGTTCGAAGAGAAACGCTAGGGTTTAGGCAATGAATAGACAATTAGCTTGGTCATTCTACCAATATGACGGGTGATTGGAAAACCAAAAAGAGAAACATCTGACATTTGTGGTTGGGCTTCAGAAGCTAGTCATTAATAGGCATTGAACAGTAATCGATGAGGATGTTAGACGTTTGTTCATGCTAATGGATGTCGGATGTTGGTTGCTGGAAGACATTAGTGATGATCGATGAGAATGCCGAATATTGGCGATGATGGGCAATCAATTTGGTGTTCTCCTGATAGGAGCAAAGAGAGGGCAACCAATAAGGCATGTGTTGAGCATCGTGGCTAATATGTGTTCAACGATGGTTGTTTGCATGTGTTGAGTGACATTCGATGACAATGTCGATTGCTCGGCAACACTGGCCAATCAATTTGGTCATTCTCCAGATAAAAGGTGAGATCATGCGGCCAGGAAGATGTGTTTGATGTTGGTGGGTGGAGAATGTTAGTAGTTGACAAGAATTGGGTGATAGAAGATAATGAATGTTGAAATTTAGATTATAGAGGGTGGTTGACTTGGTTATTTTACTTATAATATGAAAGGTGATCAAAAGGATAAGATTCTCATATTGGTGACTGATGAACATTATACATCATTTTTTGGTAGATGTATGGTGACAATCAACAAGGTGTTGACGCCTAGTGCCGAGCATTTAATACTCAAATAAAAAACGCCTAGATAAGGAACGACTCCTCGAAGGCTTAGTAGGATGAAAAACTTCTAATCATTCTGATCAATAAGGTAGACATGACTGACCATAATCTTATATCAAAAATGGAGGAAGGATCTTGGCTATATATGTAAAGTGATAGGCCAAAATATGCAAGATGCTTTTGTGTATAATGAGTGGATTTCCCTTAAGAAATCCAAAGTTAGCATGATAATAATAGTGCGCTTTTAGGATGAGTGAACCCTTACTAAATTACAAAAAAAAAAATGATAAAATCTTATATTCAACCCTTTATGGAACAAATCATGCCAAAATGGACAATACAGCTCATGATATAGTTTGGGTTGTTACAGGTCAGCAGTTAAATATTAGTCTTCTTGATTACAAGGTCTTCCCTCTTGTTAGGAGAATAACTAAGCCAATCACTCACTCTCAACTGACTTTGATGGTCACTTAACGACGACCAACAACAAATATTTGATTTATGTCAGCCACCACAATATTCGATGCCCCATGCATGCTAACAACTGATGTTCGATGCTTGCTTCTCGGTCATCAAGTCTCCCCTCTCCTATTTAGTGGAAAAAAATAAGCTAATCAACCATCACTCAACTTCTAACATTACCTAAAAAACGTCATTCAACGCGAGCCAACGATCGCCTTTGATATCGGATGCGTATTTTATCAGTTTCCTAATCTCCCCTCATCTTCTTGGGTGGCCAACCAAGTTAGCCACCCTCCATTGCAAATCCTGGGAAGCCAAAGTAGGTGCTGATTGTATAAACAAATAATTCCAATCTTTATGCGATTGTGCAGACTGTAATGCTATGCTCATTTGCAACTTACAGATTACAGTACAGATGCAAGCTTATTTTCTCCTTCCACCTGCTAATTATTATTATTTTTTTTTTCATTTTTATGATCAGGTGAAAGTCAGCAGAGTTATTTCTTAGCAAGTAAATGTGCTTGGGATACATAAACATTTTACTTCTGGGATGGAATTTCATGTAGAAGCTCTCAGTTCTCAATTATTTCTTCAATAGCTCCATTTGTAAGGCTAAAGGCGACATCTATTATATTATTCTTCACCCAGCTTGCAAAATTTGCAATAGAATAATGTAATATTTTTTTTCATTTTTTTTAGAAATTGCAGTTTGAATATTGCAGAATTTAATACTGTTCTGATCAACAGAATAAATGAATGAATGTTCTGTGCAGTTATTTTTGGTAATAAGTTTGCAGTCGATTTTATTTGTCATTTAAATAGTGATAATTATTTGTTTGTGTTTATTTGAATTGCAGTAAATTTTGTTTGTGCTAATATCTAAATATCTCATTTTAGGGGTATTTTAGTAACATTCCATTATTTTTATTCATAATACTATCAAATAAACATTGAAGAGCACATCATAAATACTAGCTTAATATAGCATACAAATATAAAATTCTTTAGTTCATTTTAAAGATTTAATGTTAATATTGTAAATAAGAAAAATTTTAGTGGCATTGAAATAAATCTCTCATATTATTTTTGACCAACCCTCTCTTTAATTAATTATATATAATATTATGAATAAAAATAATGTTTTAATTCATCATTTTATGTCATTTTCTTGTTATTATATATAAAAATTAAGGGCACTTTCAATGTAACACTTAAACTTTTTTATATTTATAAAATAAATTAACACTATTTTTATTTACAATAATATAATTTAAATTTTGATTAGGACAATAAAATTATAATCTAACAAGCCAAAGATTACTCAATTTTTTACCATCAAATGTGTGATAAAATAAATAAATAAACTGAATAATTTATTTTATCAACAAGGTTAATTGTGTAAATAAAAATAAAAAAAACAATAGAAAATTTGAATCAGTTAAAACACAATGTTTACTTATATTTCAATCATGAACAGCTTCTCACTATATGAGATCAGTTATATGAATCATTGTTCTTCATTGTGTCCAGTTAAGAGTCAAATTCTCATTTATATTCCACACATCTTATAGCAAATTCGATGACCTTAAGACTAATTTTGGCACAAATCTTTTTTGTCATAGAAATCTTTTCAATTATTTGATCCATCGAAGACTTATTTTGAACTAGAAAAAACAGCAAAACATTATCACAATAGAAATACACATGCATCAATAGGTCAACCTTAAAATGTGCTTAACAAAGTGTTACTAACATGTTACATGATGTCCCTTTTTGCCAAGGCTTTTAAAATCAGACCGGACTGGCCGGTTCAACTGGTTGAACTGTGAACCGGCCGGCTGGCCGGTTACGGCTCAAATAAAAACCGGTTTCGCACCAAACCGGGATTAACCAGCTCGAACCACGGTTCAACCACTGAACCAGACCCGATTTTTGATAACCGACCGATTTTGCTACAATGCCGATTAGCCGGATCCAACGGCCGAAATCATTTCGGGAGGGGAAGCTTATACGACACAGAGGGGAAAAAATCCCCTCATTCGCGGTCTCTTCGGCTCTGAGCTTCAACAGAGTAAAAAAAAAAAACCCTCATTAGAAAGAGATTTAAGGCAATACATAGACTATGAAAAGACTAAACACCACAGGAGGTCTCAAACCAAGATATGCTAAAATTATCTGAAGCAAGCTAAACAAGACCCTCAATATTTTTGCCGGTTTTTTTAGGATTTAACACCAAGGCTTCCCTATTGCAGGTAAAGGCAAAAGATACTAAGTAAATATTTCATGATCTTTTAAAGATTGTTTAAACCATTTATGATTCATCAAGGGAAGGTTAGGTAGCCTTTATTCAGCAAGGATACTAATAATACGAATTGCAAGTAGAGAGAGATATGAAGATGAACCGAAAAGGTTAGATGCAAAAAAGAAGAAATTTTGATTTTTGATGAACACTTTCATGAAAATCAAAACAAACAACCAGAAACATCTCCATTAAAAGAGATCATACCTTATTCCATATTCAGCACGCTGTGCTTTCTATTAAAATATACCGTTGTATCTGAAAACAGTCCTTTATCTCACAACTGTTTCTATTATCTTATCTACAGCAATCAGCAACTGTCCAAGCTCCAAACCTGAGAAATGTTGACAAAATAAAGTTCATCGATTTAGATACTAAATTGATCAAAGAATTTTTCCTGAGAGAGTCGATAATTTGTTGTTTTAATATGGGATGATGATATATAGTAGTATGAAGTTGAAGATCATATTATAGAATACAGAAGCAATTTCATCACGTCCATTGCATTAGCAAATAGAAAGTGAACGCTGCTAGTTCAAAGCAGCTTGAAACTTATGGTTGAGATGAACATTTTAGATGGTAGATTGGGGCAATCAGAAACTAGAAGCCCGCATACAATAACCATTCAAAAAGGTAGGCAAAAACTAGAAAAACTTGTTATAAATCACAACAAAGATGAGCAACTTCTGACAACAAATAACAGAAACAGGAAATTCCTGAAAAAAAATGCACAGCGACAACTAATGATGCCCTTGCGAGGGGTTTTCACCTCAATAAGCAGCCATGGAAGCAAAAAATATACATAAGGTGGGATTTTCTGATTAAAAAAATTGCACTTAAGAGAAACAATGTGAGCTAATAAATCAACAATCAGATAGATAGATGGGTACAATTATTTTTCAAAAAAGTATAATTTCAAGTAACAAATTATTGCTAAAAATAATCTCACCTCAGCTTGGAAGTGAGAACTTGCCATATCGTATTGCAAGAATTTGCACCCCTCCACTTTTTCTAGCATAATAAAGTTATGTAAGGTAACTTTGCGATAGCACTTCTTACATAGACCATATGAGTTTTCTGCTGGCATTAACTTGTTTTTGCATGATTGAAATCACTAAGTTCTTTGTTTGGATTTATACAACGTTCTGAGAAACTTCAATGCTTCTCTCTTCTTACCTAGTTTTGCAAAGGCTCTACTGATTAAACGAAGAGTACTTTCAGAAGGAATAAAACCTTTCTCTTTTATCTCATTAAGCAACTTAGCAACCTCAAAACCATTGGATAGCTTTGACCAAACTGTAATTAACATGTCATATGTTGAACAATTAGGTGAGATACCTCTCTTTTGCATTTCATTCCACAATTCAATAACTTGTTTAACCATTCCCACCTTCATAAACTCGCTCATAAGAACATTGTATGTACCTACACTAGGTGTGAAGCCTTTATTCACCATATTCCAATATAGCCTTATAGCCTCCTTAAGATCACTTTGCTTTGCATATCCAGATACAAGAATGGTGTAAGTAACACAGTTTGGCTCAAGCGCCATTTTCTGCATCTCATTGATTATCATATCAGACTCCGTAATTCTCCCAGCACTTGAAAGCCCGTCCAATAAATTATTGTATGTATTAATGTTTGGGGATACCCTATCATGAAGCATCTGAGAATACACAGTGTAAGCTTTATCAAAATGGCCACTGTTGCAATGTCCAGAAATGAGGGAGTTAAAAGTAATTGTGTCTGCTGATATCCCCCTTTCACGCATTTCATTCAGAGCCCACAAGGCTCTTCGTGTCATCCCAAGGGTGCAAAAGATATTAATGAGTGTATTATACACAGATATGTCAAGATCAAGGCCTGCAGCTACCATTTGTCGGTGAAACTGCAATATTAAATCAGCCCTTTTCCACTTAGAACATGCTTGCAGCACTTTCTTGTGAGTTGAAGGACTTGGGCAGAATCCATCTAGTGCCATTTCTTTCAAGAGCCCCATTCCCTTTTCTATGTTTCCCACCACACACAGTGATGCAATCAAAATTTCATAAGTGATGATATTAGGCATAACCCCGAAACTCTTCATTTCACTAAAGACTTTAAATGCCTTATCTAGATTACCCTTTCTACAGCAAGCCCCAATCATAATGTTGTATGTAGCCTGATCAAGATTCAAATCCATGCTTTTCAGTTGAGCGATAAGAGATTTTGCTTCTTGAGACTTCCCAACCATGTAAAGGCGATTTATATAGCCGTTATAAACAACAACATCAGGGCTTACCTTTCTTTCCATCAACTCTAGTCCAATTTCCATGGCAGCTGACTCATTCCCCGCTTTAAAATATCCATCCATCACAGAGGTGAGATTAACACGATCGGGCAACAGTCCCTTGACTATCATCTTTCCAAATACGCCTTCCGCTTCTTTCATCCTATTGTTTCTCCTCAACACATTAAACAAAACATCATACATGACATGGTTGGCATCCAGGCCTTCCTCTACCATATTTCTATACAAATCAAGAGCTTCTTCGTGTCTTCTCATCTTGGAGAGGCCGTTGATGAGTGTCGCATAAGTTACAACATTTGGATATATATTTTCTATTTTCATCTTCCTTAAAACAGCAACAGCTTTAGTGAGCATTCTCTTTTTAACATAGCCATTGATCATAGAAGTGTAGGTAATCACATTTGCACCAACAGACTTCCTCCCCATTTCAATGAGTGCAAGTTCTGCACCAATAATATCTCCAGCCTTGCAACGTCCATCAATCAGCGCGGAGTACGTGATATGATTGGGAATGAGATAGCAGGACAAGATCATTTGGAACATGTCTTCAGCTTCATCAACCTTTCCAGCTTTAAAGAATCCATCAATTAAAGTATTATATGAAATCAAATCCATGCAAATGCCTCGAACAACCATCTCCTTAAATAGAACAGACAACTCTGTCATTTTCCCTTCTTTGAATAAGGAATCTGCAAGACTAGAGTATGAGACATGATTAGGAAATATACCGAGGTTCTCCATCTCTCTAAAAAGTTTATAGCCCTTGGTTAGATCACCATTTTTGCAGAGACCGTTCATGAGAGTAGTGTAAGCAACAACATCAGGTAAGATGCCCCTCCGAACCATTTCCTCAAACAACAAGAATGACTCATCCAGCCATCCCTGCTTACAATATGCACTTATTAATGTATTGTATGTTACAACATTCAACTCTGAATTCACAACACTCTCATCCATCAGATTCTTTGCCAAATCAAACTCTTTAACATTGCAAAATCCATGAATCAGTGAATTGTAAGTAACAATGTCAGGTAAAACCTCTTCATCCTTCATACTCTGCAATAGACTAACAGCATCGCTCACACACCCCAGCTTGCAGTACCCATCAATGAAAGAATTAAAACCAACGATATCCCTACCAACCCCTGCTCGAAGAAACATCTCCATCAAAATTTCAGCGTCATCAACCAGGCCAACTTGAAAGAATCCCTTGACCAGAATATTACAACTAATCGTGTCAAACCTGACACTCTTTTTAATCATCTCAGACAAAAATGCAACAGCAGATTCCACCATTCCACACTTACAAAAGCCCCAAATAGCGGTGTTATAGCTTACAGTATCAGTCTCAACTTTTCTAAGCAATTCAAGAGCTTTTTCTATCAAACCCATTTTACATAGAGCATGAATCATTACATTGTGTGCAAAGACATTGACTTTTTCATGGCAGTTAAGCAGTTCCGAATAGACGATTGGTACCTGAGAGAGAAAACCTGATGAGTTGAATTTGAAGAGAAGGTGGTTCCATGAACGGAGAGGCGGGTTCAGTCCGAAGCTTCTCATGCTGACAAATGCCTCTGCTGCTTGAGAGAAACGAGTGCAGGTTAGATAGATTTCTATTAGAGAGCAGAAGAAGGAAGCATAGAGTTGGGATTTGGACGGAGGGATGGGAGGTTTTGGGTTATGGAATGGGGCAAAGAGTTGGTATTGGCTTGATTGGGGTCGGATTGAAGGGCGGGTGGAAAAGAAGAGAGGAGAGAAAGGCGGGAGGGTGGGAGGGATTGAAGATGTTAGGTGTTTGATTTGTTTCGAACATGTCATGATCTTGGAATTGAGGGCGTGGAGACGATGAAGGGAGCTGAACTGCAGTGACTGCAAGGTGTTCGACGAAATGAATGACCCCAAGAAAATGGAAGACTAATTTACGAGCATTATAATGAAAGTAGAAAATGTTAGGGAAGTGATGCTTGGGATATGTGATATTTAGGTTTTATTTGAAACAATTTTTTTTTATTTTTTAAATAATGTTTTAGTATAAAATTAAAAAAATTTAATAAAATTTTATTTTAAGAAACAATAAAAGAATTGTTCTAAACGAAATCTTAGATTTCATTTAGGATGATTTTTTTATTGTTTTTTAAAGTAGCTTTTTAATTTAATTTTTTTCTAAAAAAACTACTTCAAAGAAGCTTTAAGAAAGCCATAGACACATTAAAAAAAAAAATATTTCGCATAAATATCATATGGTAATTATAAAAGATGAAGAGAGAAAATATTCACTCAATTTCTTCTTCATTTTTTCTTTTTTTGTATTTTCATGCAATTTTATGTTTAAGAAACAATTAATATTTATAATTAAAGATTTAAATTTCGATTGGCTTGTAGTTTTTGAATGAAAAATTATTTAGTTTTGCACAATATGGGTTATTTCATTTGAGAAAATCTCTAAATTTTATATTTTTAAAATGAAAAATAAATACTTCATATATTTTTTTTAAATTATTGTATTAATATAATATTAAGGGGATTTAAAAGAGTTTCTATAAAACACTTATAGGTCAATATGATCTTACCTATATCAAGTTCAGTAAATCATTTATAACTTGACTTGTCATATAAAGGGCTAGTTTTCATGATGCTTTTTCTATAAGTATTTTACCCTACTATAAAATATTATAATTGTTGGAATATTCGCGGCGGTAGATAAATATATGATTTAACGTCCTAACATTGTACGAAGATCCAGCACACAAGCAGATAAGAGAGGGGGTGAAACATTCATAAGAGATACCAGAGTTTTTACGTGGAAAACCCCTGAAAAGGGGAAAAAACCACGGGGCCTGACCCAGTTTGAATGAATCCACTAGTATTTGCAGTCGATTACAAATGAGGTCTTTCCTTTGGAAGAGGCCTTGTATTTATGTAGCAAATATACATCATATAGATTGCATTACATGGTAGGAGTTACATATACATGTTTGTTTGGTCGGAAGGATCGTAGTCGGCAGGAGACCGGGGTCAAAAAGACCGTTGTCTGGTGATGGAGGTCGGAATGACCATAGTAGGAGACGGAGGTCGGGAGGACCGTAGTCGGCAGGGGACCGGGGTCTAAAAGATCGTTGTAATAGGGCGATACTCTAGTAGAACTCTAGGCGTCAGGTAGTGGACTAACAGAAGTCCGGACCTCATGTAGTGTTTTGATGAAGCACACGACCTTTGATGATGATCTGACGAAGACAATGGCCTCTAGCGAAGGTGAGGGCTCTGGTGGAGGTGAGGGCCTCTAACGAAGGTGAGGACCTCAGGCGAAGGTGAGGGCCTTAGGTGAAGGTGAAGGCCTCAGGTGTTGGTGAGGGCCTTTTGGCGAAGGTGAGGGCCTCAGGTGAAGGTGAGGGCCTCTAGCGAAGGTGAGAGCCTCAGGTAAAGGTGAGGGCCTCATGTGTTGGCCTGGCGAAGCTCCGGCGGTGGTCCGACGAGGCTCCAGCGGTGGTCCGGCGAGACTCCTGCGGTGGTCCGGCGATGCTCCGGTGGTGGTCCGCGCGAAATTCCGGCACTGGTCCGGCGAAGTTTCAGCGGTGGTTGAGGAGGAGCTTCTTCCTTCTCTTCTCCTCTTGCTTCGGTCACCCTTTCAAGAGAAATGAGGGGTCTATTTATAGATTTATGGAGTGGCATGGCCCATAAATAGGTGAGATCAATGGTAAATGGAGAGTGGTTGGATGGACGGCCGATATTGAACCCCTTGATCATGGACCATTCGTCAGGCATTTGGAGGCCTTAGTGATTTCGGAATTCGGTGATCTTGGGCTAGTTGGATTCGTCTCGTTGAGCCGCTCGATTCGAGTATAAGCTCGTTAAAATCGGAGACCGTTTGGTAACTTAAATTGTGGTTTGAACCTTGCAACATCGCTTCGGGTTCTTGATTTGGACCCATTTCGGCTCGGATTGAGTCGAATTTGGTGTCGTTGGGTTCGTATTTCCGAGACGCTCAGTTCGACTATAAGTTTGCTGAAATCAGAGTTCGGATGCTCCCAATTTTAATTTCGGAAGTTTCCAATTTGATTTTGCATCGAGATTTGTGCCTGACCAAGATAATTTTTGGATGACGTGTCAATAATGATTGTCACATTTATATGTAACTAACCTACAAAATCCATATTTTTTTTATAACACTCGAATTAGCGATTATAATTTTTTTGATATAGTTTAACATTATTTGCGAGGTTAATTTACAAGGGATTCTCTACTTCGATAGAGATAAAGAGACAAAGATCAAAGTTTTCGCCACCTTGTCATAACAAATTTCTTAGGCTTTATTTGTGATAGCTTTCGTACTGCTACTTAAAATGATTTTCTAATATAATTTTTTTTAATTCAAGAATTTTTTGTATTAGAAAGTTGCTTTAGAAATTAACAAAAAAGTTATCCCAAATGAAATCTTAGGTTTTGTTTGGGACGGTTTTCTTATTGCTTCTTAAAATAGCTTTCTGTACTAAAAAGCTGTTTTAAGAAGTAGAAATAAAGCCGTCCCAAACGAAGCCTTAGACTTGTTTAAAACGATATTTTTTAGTAAAAAATTGTTTTTAAAACAATAAGAAAATTACCTCAAACATAACGTTACTAAGCCTCTTTTGAAAGCATATTCATAGTCATTTGCTAGTTATCTTAATCTATTCGAGGAATTCTTCTTATGTTGTGAGATTTCTAAGGATGGTGCGAGATTTCTTAGGATGACTGATTATTAAGTTCATTCAATATTTTAAAAAGGTCAAGGCATATGTCAATTTGTTTTCTTAATAAAAAACATGGCATAAGCTCCATGAGTTTTAAATTTTAATATTGTGATAAATAAGAAAAAAATATGATTAAAAATCATATATTAAAAAAATTTAAATAAATAGACAAAAATCATAGCCTAACTCCATTGAAATGATCCACTACTATGAGTCATACAGCACAAAAAATGAACATCTCTATAATTAGAGATAGGGTGTAAGTGAGTCGAGCTAGTTTGAACCCGACTCATTAACGAGCTCACGAGTCAAGTTTATCGAGTGACTAGTTTGAGCTCGAGCCTATAGTCGAAGAGCTCTTATATTATACAAGCTTGAGCTCAGCTAGGCTCGGCTCGTAAGTTTGTTAAGCCGCTCATTTAAATTAAAATATATTTAAAATCAAATTTTAAAATAATATAATAAAACAAATACTAAATGTTATTAATTATTTCACGAGTTAAGCTCGAACTTTCTTAATGAGCTTGAGTAAATGAGCCAAGCTCAAGCTTAATGATTTTCGAACGAGCCGAGCTCAAGCTCGAGCTCAACAAGAGTTAAATAAGCTTAGCTCATTTGGGCAAATACTCAAACTCATTTACACCCCTAATTAGAGATTGCAATAATACAATATATTAGACATCAACTATGAAAAACATATTGTTCTATTTTTTAATTATAAATTATATTTCTTTTTAAAAAAGAAATAACAAAATATCTTCTTCTTCTTTTTTCAAAAAAGGAAGTAATAAGGAGTTTTATAAAAATTAATCTATTTTTCAGTAAGTTATTAAGTGAACATTTTAAATAACATTAGTTAGATAACACATAAAAGAAGGATTTCTTCCAATTTAACACTTAAAAATTTTTACCAATCATGCAACATAAATAAATGTGTAATCCGATATTAAACAATAAAATACCATATAAGTTGATCAATACTGATTATCATTTTTATATGTCATTAAATTAAAATAATTTAGATATATATATATATATATATATATATAGCATTTGTGGAACCCTACAAATATTTATAGCATTACATTTTTGAAATTCATTTTAGGCATAATTTCATAATATTATATAATCACTGTGCTATATAAAACAAAAAGAAAAATTAACTTTATATGCCTCATACATAGAAAATTGAAATATTGTCTATTTATTTTCTCGAAAAAATATATCCGAAAGTTTATTTTGTACTACAAATATTGTATTTTGACTGCAAACTACTTATTTGAAATCCACCTTGGACGATATAGATTTGGACAAAGATCGTGAAATGTTGGAAACATCGAATATTGATCGGATATGATTTTGATATGAAAAACATAGTTCGAATTGAGTTGAAATCCTATTTGAACAATATTCAATCATGTTTGTTTGAACAATATTCCAACATGGATTAAACAAATAAAGATTCAAACAAGGCTCAATCAAATAGGGTTTCAATAATGTAAATGAACACAACAAATTATAATCCAAGAGATATAACAAGAAATCATAACATAATAGAGTATAATTCAAGAGATAACACAACATTCATAACTCACATAACACAACATAATAAGAAAATTGATAAATTTACAAAAATGGCCCTATTGAATTTGTATGTGATCAAGTGTAACATTCAAAATATACTATAATTGTGCTCTTTTGATATTTTCAACTATCATTCAAAAGATTAATTTTGAATCACATTGGAATTAAATTCCTCAAAAATTAATACTCACTATAAACTTATATAACTTATACATAGGAAAGTAAATGTATGAGCTCTTGAAGATCATCAGAATTCAAATCAGTCATATCAAGCAATACATGATAGTGAGTCAAATTGCTTGAGGGGTTAAACTTATTATCAAAAGTCCCACCTTTATTAATCTTTAGCAACACATTTATTACATATTGTGATAGACCGGTCCAGCCGACCCAAAACCAAAACCAGGAACTTTTATTTGGTCCGGTGAACATACGCAACTCTACGTTCGGCCGCCAGTAGAATCGTGTCACGCGTTTTCATTATTTACCGCGCGCCTCGACAACCCGACCCGGAACGGACCCAAGATTACTCGGTATTGCTCAGTATTGCTAGGTATTGGTCGATTTTGCTCGGCAATAATCAATACCGAGCAAATACCGAGTTGTACCGAGTTGAACTGAATTTTTTCTAGCAATATCGAGCAAATACCTAGCAAATCCCTAGCAATACCGAGCAAATTCTGAGCAAATACCGAGTTGTACCGAGTTATAGAAAACTCGGTACAACTCGGTATTTGCATGGTTTTGGTCTTCACAGAGCAGTATTTCTCGTTTTTGCAAAGCAATACCGAGCAAAACCGAGAAAATCGCGAACATAGCATTCCCGGGTTCCGGTCCGGGTCAAGTCGTCGGGCCGCACGGTAAAAGAGTAAGAGCACGTGGCGACATGTTATTGGCGGCCGAACGTAGCTCTACGTCCGGTCAGAGGACGTAATAATTGTTCCAAAACCAGGGCCAACTTTTGGTTTATGCCAGACAGACTACAGGAGTTGCTAGCCCCCTTGTGGGGCCCATGCCTTGATGGCAATTGCAAATTGGAGGGGATAATTTAGGAGGAAAATTAGTTTGGGAAGGTTTGTTTAGTAATTATGTTTTTATTTGTACTCTTTAAATAAGAGAGCAAGGGTTAGGATTAGGGTTAGGGTTATGTAATGTTTTGCTATTTTTGAGTTTTCTATTAGGAGTTTTGGGCTCTAGCTGCCGGCTAAGGATTGGGAGACCTGGATCTTCCTCTCAAATTGAAGATCTATTATATCTTGCTTATTTTCTTCAACTTTTTTATCTATTATCAAATTTTTCTAGTATTTCGCCAAGGAATTTATCTCAAAATATGTTTGAATCTTGCGGAAATTCTAAATTTCAACAAAGGTTTTCTCAATTCCTACACTTATTTCCTATCATATTGATCCGTGTAAAATTCAACAATGTTAAATGTTTTGTCATTCCTTCAATGTTGGACATCATGAGATCATTAGCCTCAAATTGTAATAACTCGAATAAGCAAATTCTATGAGAGATAGTGGGGGAAAAATAATGCAATTCGAACCATGTTCGAATAATGATCAAACATTGTCCCAAACATTAGAGGAATGCAAAACATTTGAATTGTTGAATTGTTCTATGTTTACTATGTGAACAATAATTTCAAATAAAATAAACAAATATATGATATCTATAACATGCAAATAACAGCTAGCAGGAGACTAAAATGAAAACTTCACCTTGTAACTTCGCCACAAACCAATGACATTTGAATAACATTTGCTGAAGACTGAGAAGGCTCTACGAATAAGAATGGCCAAGCAATTTTAGATATATCAACTAACAGAGACAAATAGCTTTGGCATGGCATAGTCTGCAAATGGAGCAAATTATCATACAGATTACAATATGATACACATTAAGCAATGTTTAAGCACTTTGTCCTTTCAAATTATGGTTCTAAAACTGGTTCTAGATAACATAATTTACTCAATCATTCTAATGCACTATTTCATTCAAAGACAAGGGAGAAGAAGGGTAGAAACAAATTACTCAGTCTTAGCGCGCTGGGCTAATGTAGTTTCCTTTGAGATGCCATAGAAGACTGGTTTCTTACCAGGGTAAACCAGAAAATTCCAACCAATTGGCGAAGCACCGACCAAGAAAGGCTCTGTGAACTCTCTTTCGTTGATGTTCTGCAATTCTTCCAGTCCTTCGTTTTTCTCTGCAAAAATTCCTAAACTCTTCTCACTTCTCGGAAATGCTCTTCGCATTATTCAGAAGAGATTCTTCTAACGAACCTCTAATGCCATTTTCAATGGCA
This sequence comes from Dendrobium huoshanense, assembly GCA_016618105.1. NCBI lineage: Eukaryota > Viridiplantae > Streptophyta > Magnoliopsida > Asparagales > Orchidaceae > Dendrobium > Dendrobium huoshanense. The sequence goes on along the minus strand of CM028358.1, from coordinate 6,073,604 downwards.
TTGACTGATGCAGCTGGGTCCTCACCTGATAGTGGCGGCGGCGGCGCTTGCTTATGTCCCTCAGGATGTTTTTCGATGTTCTCCTCCTTAACAACTGCAGATAAAGGTTCTTTCACAGGAGTTTCACAGCACTTTGCGATAGATGTTTCAGTCCTCAATTGTTTTGTTAATTCTATCAAGGACTTCATTCCTACAATTTTCATTCACAAGAATTTCTGAGATATATATAGTGATATAGAAGAAATTAAGCCTTGAGAAAATAGAACCTCAATTTTGAAATTTCATGCTGATTTACAAGCAAAATCAGGAATAGCGATAGCTTTTAATTCAAAATCTAACCGAGTCGAGCCATGAGAATTTTGTCCAGTTTATTGGTTAATTTGCTGGACTACTATGCATGACAAATGTGAAAGCAAGAGAAGAACAAAGAAGGCTCATCACACAAATAAAAATTGGAATGAAAGAGAAGCCTGGGGATGAAAGAAGGGGAGGGGACCGTGGTACAGAGTAAAAGAGTTACACTCATGCAACATGTCCTTCAACTAAGATCTACTAACTAAATCCAAAACATGAAACTTTTATTTATTCTATATCTTAAAACTATCCCATTAAAAGGACGGCCAATTACCCACTTCTACACTACTAAAATATGGTTATACACCAAAATATGAAGCTTAACAATCCTTATCCCTAAATTCCAAAAATTACTTGTATCAAGGTAATCTCTAATGGGTGTTCCACTAGAGACAAAAATGATCTGCTACTTTACAAACTAGAAGTAGGAAAATCAAGAAAGCAATGCAAATGTTCTGAAATTTAGAGAGCTTTGAAGATTTATTTTTGTAAAGAGATAAGAATATTTGGACATCACTCATAATACATGACACATCTTAAAAAAATTTCCTTGATCAACATGGCACTAGAAGCATTCCGTGTATTCAAAACTTTTGGAGATAAATTCAAGCCATCCGAGCTACAATTACAGCAAACTAAACGTCTCGACAAAACGAACACATCACCAAAAGAAATTTGATCCAAGTTCAAATGAACCCAAATCTATGGGCTCCGAAAATTCACGTCCCGGCCTCTCCGCAATCCTTCTCTTTTTTGTGGTTGCAATAAGAGTTTTAACAAGTTTAGGTTCTGAGATAAATTTTAAGAAGACATATTGGGTTTAAGATAAGATACTACCCAGAGATTTCGCCCTCATTTTGTGAGTTCAGGTTTCCCATAGGCGCAAGCCCCTATAGTTAATTACCCCTCCTGATAACGAGAGAAAACTTTTGATTAATACCTCAACTAAGTAAAATCGCTTCTTTCTTTCATCAATACACAACATATTATTCATATATCTGGAGAACAAAAATCACGAGTTGATGCCCTTTTAAAGCTTGCAACTTCATCAACTAAAGATTTATACAAGTGAAGGTGTATTGAGGTTATACACTTTCTCAATATTCAAGGTCCACAAGAGATATAGTGCGTACAAGAATCAAGAGAGATCTCTTGGATAGACCCCTACATATTCCTTTTTATATAATGGGACATTATTATAAAATTCAAGAGTTGTCATCCGTTTCTAACGACAAGCTACAAACTTCACAATTCTTGGAGATTAATTGTATAAAAGAGTATTTACGAGATCATGCTTGAGTGTTTTCCTCCGTTAGAGACGAAGTATATGCTTCGACAAGTCCGTTCAATGATTCTTGTGGGGAAAAGCAATCGCCAAGAAAATCCTAAAGCAAAGATTCTACTGATCTAAAATAAAATATGATGCATTAGACTTTACTCAAAAATTTAATAACTATCAAATGCATTATAATCTTACACATGTTTCATCAACCAAACTTTCATCTCACCAAAGCCTGGACCTTCGCTTAATAAATAATCGACACCATCTAACATTTTTCCAAAGCTATAGGACTACGAAAATTCATCAATGTAGTTGTTGATTACTTCACCAAATCTAAGCAACTCACAAAAATTACTGCAGAAAATACAAAATAATTTATTTAGAAGAACATCATTTGTCTCTTTGATCTCTCTGCAAAAATCATCATTATTAATGGGAGCCAATTCAAAGGAAAGATAGTCACATCCTTTTAAATAAATTTACATATTCAACTGGTCCACGCATTTGTTACACATCCTTAAACAGATGGACTGACTGAAGGCAAAGATCAAACCATTCTTAAAGGATTAAAGATACACCTTGACAAGTCTAGGGGCAATGAGGAGAAGAGCTTTCTAATATACTCTTAGCTTCTTACACAACATCGACAACTGGACAGAAGAAACACTTTATTACCCGTAATTTGGCATAAAAGTAATTATTCCTGTTGATATCAATGTCCCAAGCTCTAGAGTCCAAACTTTTAATGTTGCTAATAATGAGGACAAACCCCATTATCATCTTGATCTTCTTCTAGAAATATATGATGTATTTCATTCAAGAGAACTTCCTACAACTAGCAAGTAGCTTGTCACTTTAATCAAAGAGTGAGACCTCACCTATTTCTATTAGATATTTAATTTTATGAAGTCTTAAAGCTATTGGAAAGTAACTCCAACAAAACAAACTTTCACCTCTTTGGCAAAGATATTACATGAAGGTGATTATAAATTACACACAAATTAGAAAAAAACACGCAATAAAAGATTATAAAGCAGTTGTTAGTTTTAGTGATAGTGCTTGGATTGAAAATTGACACAAAATTTGAGAATATATAAAACATCCTAGAGAGATTTGCCTTTAGGTATAGAGATAGGCTTTCCCAAATGTAGTCGAGGTAGAATCATTACCAACAATAATAGGTGGTATAGAATATATGTCAGAAAGGAGAATTATCTAATATTTGTCCTAAGTGAAGAACCACCATAACAAAATCTAGGGCATGCCAAAAGAAGTTATTTCAAAATTGAAGCAAATGGCATGAGAAGCATACACAAATATTTGAATGTTGAACTAGGCTTTAAAATTCACCTGAGAAAGAGTATATAATCCATAAAAGTTGGTGTGAACAGAACATCAATAGTAGCCAAAGAGGGTCCAAAGGCATACTAGGACATGAGATGGGTAAAATTTGGACCAATAATATTTTGAAGAATGATTAGTACGCTATAATGGGATTGTGGGAATAGGTATTTCCCAAGGGCCACAACCAACATTAACCTGACCACCACGACCACCAAAAAGCCCCGTAGCAAAAGCAAACTTACCAAAAAATGGAAGAGAAATTGACAAAAGCTTCATGACCTGAAGAACTAGTAACAGAGCACCTGAAATAATGGAGATTATAGAATCTTCCATTTGTTGAAATTATACACGTTTGAGTGAAGGATGAAGTTCATAGAGAATTTTGACAATAAGAAACTCCTGTTTTTATTTTTTTTGCTAGATAGTTAGCTTAATAATAAAGAGCGTGTATTATAGAAGCTTGTCCTAGTTACCCAACAAGGTATTATAATATTTTATGTGCAAATTATGTCACTAGATAGAAAAAAAAAATCTAAGAAAAGAGAGAGCATATGAAAAATATATTACTTACCTGAAATTAAGTGGAACCAAAAAAGTCCCACATCTCTTGGTAACATCTAGAAACATGACAGTTGAGGAAACTAAAGGTTAAATGCTATTGAGTAACTATCATGAAGGCCATGATTTATTCATTCAAAACCCGAAATTCATACATCGTGCACAACTAACATTTATTCACTTATTTCATCCATCAATTACATTTCTATAATGAAGCTTGGACACTAGAAAAAGCTTTTTATGCCCATGTTGGACATGAATACCACACCTCGAACATACCACGACACATATTCTACACACTGAAAATCATGTATGATATTTTGATTCAAAAATCAGTGTCAGACATGGTTGGGACGCACCTAAAATGAGTACATGACTGAAACACGTGCCAATGATGAAATTTATTTCTTTATGCGCTAGCTTAGAAAACTATATTTTATTGATAATGGGTAAATTTTATTGAAAAAGATATTGGTGTTAGTTGTGATGATAATCACGATATCGAGTGTGCATAATCAAGCAGTTGTATTTCATATGTTCATATTTTGTATTCATTTTGAAGATTATATACAGTGTTTTTTACTTTGGCATTTTTTGTGGATAATATAATGTTGATATTGATATAATGCCTAATTATTAATGCTAATATTGGCGTGTTTTTGACAATTAAGTACACTCAATAAGATGGTAAAATATAGTTGCAATTAAACCTTTTTTTTTTTTCCTTAAGCTTTTTATGTGATAGTTATGATATTAGACTTTATTTTACAATACTCTTTGATATAAAATATAAACATTAGATGTTTTGATTACACATTTTTATCTTAATAATTTATTAAAAAAAATATCGAGTCTTTAGTATGCCATGTCCTACTTTTTACAGTTATCATGTCCTTATGTTATGTTCGTGCCTCATATAGATGTCCACGATTCATAGCATTTCTAGCAATTCAATATGGATATACATCAATGATTTTTATCAAGGGACTATTCTTTGTTAAGTCCTTTTATTCCTTCCTTTTTTTTGGAGTCGTGAATAAATCAAACTTTTGCAGTATTTGGAATCTTGTTTTCCCATTGAAATTTTATATTCTTGTTTTGATTTTGTCCATGGACAATGCCTAGCAAAGCTCTTATATATAACTCGGATCTTCCTCATACAATGACTTGCTCTATGTGTAAAGCTTTTTCCGAAAATGGTTTCTACATTTTCGTCAATTGTCAGACAATTAACCAGGTTTGGTAGAGGCCTTATAAGTTGTTTGGCATTTAAAAGGCAGTTGGAACCATTAGAGCTTCATTCCCTCCTTTCAGGGCAAAACTATTAAGAATGACTTCATTGATCTTAGGACAGTTCTTTTTTTTTTTTTTTTTTTTGCTTCAATATGGCTAACGTGGAATGAAAGAAACACTAATGTTTCTCAAATAAAACTAAAAATGCGGTAGTCTTTTGGTTTGATACCATCTATCTTGCATACTTTTGGAATTTCAGTGCAACCAACAAGAAGGTTTCTATCATCTAATTGTAGCTACCAGATTTTCAGCTATCAGAGAAATCCACTGATTTGTTTATTTTTCAACTTTATGATTTGAGGGTGTCTTATGTTTTTGTGATACTTCACTCATTGTTACTATTTTTTAACATGAAAAAATTTATTTTATTTCAAAGAGAATGTGTTTTCCCTAGCTTTTTGATAAAAATAATAAAGATAAACTTAATTAGGATGCAAACAAAGGAGAATGAAATAACAAAATAAATGCCCTACAAACCGCTGAGTATTCAATATCGCATATTTAAACTTATGTTAATTAAATCAAAGATGAAAATTGAAATAAACCTTCCTGAACAAGCTTTATGGAGAACTCATTGTTAAATATTTAAGCACTCAATGCCTAATTTACTGAGCCAGTAAAAATGAGTTTCCATGAGGAAGTTGATAAGTTAACTAGCTCCAAAATCATCCATAGAAGCCAACAATATTATTATACTCTGTATTGATATGAAAAGAATATTGACAACGTATTTCAGAATATTGAAATAAATGCATTATGATAAACTCACGTATTTGAATTTCATGGGAAACTTTGCCGTCTCTGAAGTTAGGAGTCCGTGAAACCTTACAAACACAAAAATGGAAGTCAGGCTTTATGTCTACCTTCAAGGAATGCATAGATGCATATAAATAATGATATTAAGCTGCAAAATACCTCATTCCATGTGCTCCAAAACAATAAGTGCGCAAACGTCCACCCAATTTTCAAATAGAAACTCTAAGTTGAAAATTTTAGAATATAACTTTTGCATCTTATTTTCTAATTCATTGAGGGTTAGATTTCTAAGAAAACATCATTCTTAGAACATAGAAAAAGGCACACGTTTTTTACTTGGGAGGAAAGGAGAGACAGATACAACTGCAGAAGTGCCATGAGTATGATTTTCTTTATTATTGATCTTAAACAATGGTAGTTCGACATCTTAAACTCTCCACAGCTACAACTGAAGATGTACCATGAATATGATTTTCTTTATTATTGATCTTAAACAATGGTAGTTCGACATCTTAAGCTCTCCAAAGAAAAAAACTCATGTTTTGGCACTTACATAATATTTTATACACATTCAAGAATGTGGAAATAACCAAAAATAGCCCAAGACCACCACATAGTTACAGAGAAAAGTAATGAAAGAACCAATAGAAATATTTAAATAAATATATATTTGCTCCACATAGAATGTTTCTTCCATGTCAACTTCGACAATTCAAGCTAAATTTATTAACCAAATAAGAGAGCAAATCACAAGTAGCAGTCAACATCATGGAGCACAGAAGAACTTCAACAATCGCTATGTGCGTCATTGTAACAAGTGCAATATCATTGCAAGCTTCATGTTGGCATTTGCCATGTGTTATGCCTCCAACATCGCTAATGTTCAACTGCAGCAATGATCTCTGGATGTGTCAATGCATATACGTGAAAATGTTGGAGTAGCTCCAGTGGAAGATAAGATTAGAGAGAGTCATCTTAGATGGTTTGGTCACATTAAACGGAGGCCTTCCGATGACCCGGTTAGGAAAGTTGAGGTACTAGATTTGACTTATGTTAAAAAAAGGTATAGGTAGACTTAAAAAGACTTGGTTAGAAAATATTAGAAATGATCTTGCTTTATTAGATTTAAATGAGAATTTGACTTTTAACAAAACACATTGGCGAAAAAAGATTCATGTAGCCGACCCCACGTAGTGAGGCAAAGGCTTGAGGTTGTTGTTGTTGTTTTGATTCGATGTTGCGAAAGGTGAAATAGGCAAGAGGGGGAATCAAAGAAATAAACTGCAAGAATATGTTGGCTCTAATACCACTGGTGGGACATTATTAAACAATGTAGAAACTTAAAATACCTAATTATGTAGAAATTGTTGATTCTCTATTGCACGTGTTGTTCTTCCACAAAAGATCTTAATTTTTTTTTTGGGTGGCAGGCTGCTGCTAGAGTCAACCACACAAACCACCTTCTAAACCCTTGGAGTTATCAGATGTTAGACCATTAGAGGAGAACTAAATCTCTCACAATTTCTTTGTATTTTTCATCTAAGAATATGAACCTTGTTAATGGATAAAGGGTGTGACGTGAAGGAGATGGGATCCAACTTTCCAGTTGAATGATATTTATATAAACTAAGTTGTGAGTCCATGTACGATCCACGGCGATGCCTACCATTGAGGGGTTTTAAGAAACGAGATTGAGGAGTTCTCATAAATAAGAGCCATTGGGTGTCATTTTGGGTGTTTTTGAGTAGAAGTTCCCACCCCATTGCAACTGGAGCAAAGGAAGTGAGATTGAAAGAGAAATCTAAGGGTTTTGGTACCCTATTTTAGGCAGGATTCAAGTAAGATTTAGCTTACATTTTGCCGAATAGGATTTTGAAGACTTCAAATCCTATAGCTATGAGAAGTACTGTATCAACTTTATTATTGGTTAAATCCACGATTTAATAAATCACATCATTCATAGGATTGGATACACATATCTCAACTCTCGAAACAGATACTCAAACCATTTGTCAAAATTTAGCAAAATTTTATAGTTGACATGCCAAAAAATATTCAATTTTAATCATCTCAAAATTCGCTAAATCTAGATTTACATGATAATTACTAAATCTTACTTGAGTGAAATCCTACTTGTAGCCAAACAGCCCCTAAGAAAGACCATAATGCATCCATAAATTTCTTCTAATAGCTTATTTACAATCTCTTTTATAGCATCGATCTTGCCGCCCAGCCGTTCTCCTTGATCAACCTTTTCATCTTCATGAACCCTAGAAGCTGTAGCAATCCCATGTAACTATCAAAAACTCCTGTATCAATGAGCTATTCAAAGTCCAATCACCAATACCAGCAGGTCCCTCTCACTCTACACTGCCCAACTGACACAAACCACCATGATGCACCAACTAAATCACGAATTACGAATCCAGAAATCAACAAGACGGAATAGCCCGTGAAATTGGAAACCAAATTCAATGAACAACAAACAGATAACTCAAATGTTTCAAACTTGGTTTATAGAGGAAGAAGAAAATCACCTCAACGAAGAAGGGCCGCAGCTCTTTGACAATAGAGCAAATCTTGAAAAACTTGGACATACGGAACCCGTCATGGTCGAGCTTCCTCTTCCTTCCATCCTGGTTAGCCGAAGCGACAGTGGTTGCAGCAGTGGCAGTGGCGGCGGCGGCGGCGGCGGCGGCGGCGGGGGCGGTAGAATCCTCTCCGGCCTTTGGAGGCTTGGAATCTGGAACTTCATGGCCAAGTTGCGGGGCGCTGGATGGTACTTCCATTTCGCACCCTGAAATTACGGTCAGGCCCAGTCTCTAGCCCAAGCTGAAGCATAATTATACAAATATTATATGACCAATAAAAGTATAAGTGTATAACACTAAATTAGGGTAATAAAAAAATTAAAGAAAATTTATATCATAATATTTAATTGGGATTTAAGAAATTAAAATATTTGATATTTTCTTTTTTTGATTCTACGAATAAACGCAATTCAGACTTAAGCATTTATTTCTGAAATTTTATTTTTAATACTAAATGCATAAATAATCTTAAAAATTAAATGTATATATATATATATATATATATATATATATATATATATATATATATATAGAGAGAGAGAGAGAGAGAGAGAGAGAGAGAGAGAGAGAGAGAGAGAGAGAGAGAGAGGAAATTATTCTTCTTAACGATGCATGGATATCCCGTACACAAATAGAGAGAACAGTAAAACACCGAGTCTTTTTCACGAAGAAACAGGAACAGGGAAAAACCATGGAGCCTCACTTAGGTGAAAAGATTCCACTAAATTTGAGTGAATTATAAAATTTGACCCGTCCCTTGACTTAGATGCGGTAGAATTACAATAATTTGGAGGGTTGGGCAAAGGTTCGGCGACGGTCAGGCGGAAGTTTGACGGCGTCCGAGCAAAAATTCAACTTACAGTAAATGATACAACAATGGTCACGCATAAGTCTGGCAGAGATCGAGGTTGGGCGGTAGTTTGACGATGGTCGGACTGAAATAAGGCAACGTTTGGTGGCGGGTGGAAGTCTGACGGTGGTCGATGGTCGGGTGGTGGTTCTGTGGCGGTTAGTGACCGGGTGGAAGTCTGTTAGTGGTCGGCGGCAGGGCAATGGCTCGACGACAATTGGGCTAAAGTCCGACGACGGCTGGCGATCGGGTGAGAGTCCAGGATGGTTTGCTGCTTGGTGAAGGACTATCGGTGGTTGAGGGTGGAGTTGTAGTCCAATGACTGTCGGGTTAAAGTCCAGCGATGATCTATGGCCGGAAGGTGGTTCGGTGATAGTCGATGGGGGTTCGCTAACGGATGTATTTGAGCTTTTGAAGACTCAAAGCTCTCTCCAAATCTCTGGCTAAAAGTCCCTCTCATGTAGAGAGTGGGGGATTATTTATAAATTTGCATGGGTGGCACATCCCGTAAATATAGAGAATATCTAGGGCATGTTCGGAGTGTTTCATCGGATGACACATATTGATTCCTCATATTATAAACCGTTTTTCAATTGTTTAAGCGTCTTAACGATGTCGAAATACAGCAATGTTGGGCTCGTTGGATTTGTCTCGCTGAGCCACTCGATTTGACTATAAGCATGTCATATTTGGGTATTATTTTGTCATCCAAATAATATTTTGAACATTCCAAATATGCTTCAGCCTCTTACTTATTTTTTGTTTTTTTGTTTTTTATTCCAGTTCCCATCTTCCCCTCGTTTATGGCACTTCATGAGTTAACTGATTCAGATTATCTAGCTTGAACGACATTAATTAGTGTTACAGAGTGTCTACTCTTTTGATTGGCTAAATTTATCATTGTTTTTTTATATTTTTCCTTCACTTATGCGCCAATTCTTCATCCCTTAATGACATTACTTAGCCTTATAGTTTGGGAAGATATATTCAAAAAGTGTAGCTTGAGCTTCTTAACAGATATGGGGTTGGTAGGCTAAGGTTGAAAAAGTGGATGAGCTTTGAACAAATTGTTAAAAGGACGAGTTATCAATAATCAACTAAGTATTTGGAAGATTATCACTTGCTTAGCATAATGAAAACATGATCCGGAGAGTAACTTTTGTGATTTGACACCCAAATGCATCATGCATGAAATATTAATGTAAAACTATTTTGAGTGGCTCAATCGTAAATTTTGAAAGTAAACTCTTTGACGAGTGGCCAAATGAGTTGAAGAAGGTTGGCTAATCTTACACGAATCATAGTTAGACCATTAGAGATGATAAATTCCTCCCCTTATTTTTCATGTGATAAATATGAACATCGTACATAATTAATTTATTATTTATTGTTCGATTGGAAACAAACTACACATTTAAAACAAATCATGAATATTAGTTTCCTGAAGGACGTAACTCAATTTAAAACTTTGTTATTGCGTTCTAAAATAATTGTTTAGTTAACATTTTTTAACTAAAAATTTTGTATTAAAACTCTACTTTATAAAGCATTAATAAGAGCTTAATTTGCTTGGATTGATTTTCATACTGTTTCTTAAGGTAACTTTCTATTACTCAACAGCTGCTTTAAGAAACAGTAAGAAAACAGGTCAAACGAAGTCTTAGGCTTTGGCTTAGTTTGTGATGACTTTCTTCCTGCTTCTTAAAGAGATTTTTTAGTTAAAAACTAAATTTTTTGTACTAAAAAGCCGCTTTAATAAGCAGTAAGAAAGCCGTCCCAAACGAAGCCTTTGTTTGGGTTGACTTTTTTGCTGCTTCTTAAAGCATATTTCTAATACAAATACTTTTATTTTTATACTAAAAATTTGATTTGAAAAGACGTAATAAAGCTGTCCCAAACTAAGTCAATCTGTTAGTTGAGAGATTTGACTACTAACCAAGAAGCCTTTGGTTCTAATCTTGTATATGTAATATATGTGTGTGTGTGTGAATTTGTCGTAATTAACTTAAATGTCCCCAAAAAATGATCATGTGGGCGTTAATTAATTTTCTGAAATTTAATAATTATTTTTTAATTATATTTATGCTGCAGTATATATATATATATATATATATATATATATATATATATATATATATATATATATATATATATATATATATATATATATATATATATTATTATTTATTTATTTATTGAAAATCTCATATTTAAATTATCTGTTGGAACATATATAATTGGAAATAAATTCATCTCATATGCGACAACGAGAAACAGAACTTCCACGCAGAAGTCGAAAAATAAAAGGACGGAGATGCAAAATTCCAACGTGAAAGGCCTCTTCCATCAGTAGATATAACATTAGAATAAGATAATATAATTTAAATCAGAAGAAAGATTTTTTAATTAAAATTTATATAATTTAAAAAATTTTGACGTTTAAAATCTGAAAAAGGAAAAAATTATAGTATTTGATTCTATTAAAATGATTCCACTAATATTTATTATCGGTCATAAATGATGTTATTCCACACAATTGAAAATGATGCTAATATAAATTTGTAAACACAATATGTAATGTTTATCATGCTGAAAGTTGTTTGAGTGATGCAGCATAAGAGTTGTCTTTAATAGATATTTTGTGATTTGTTCAGTTCTGCTTATTAAAGGGTGGAGGCTAGAGATTAAGAAATTCAGCATAAATTCTATTGCTGATGATGGTCAAAAGATCATAGTCGAGCAATGGTGGTCGGATGATAGTAGTTAGTAGATGATGGTTTAATGACTATAGTTGAGTAATTGTGCTTTGAGAATTATATTCAGATGGCAATGGTTGAACGACTGTAGTTGAGTGACGGTGTTCATAGGATTGTAGTAGGGGTGATGATGGTCAGAGGATGGTCACAAGGCAGTGGTTGAACTGCTACGGTTCAGCAGCAGCGATCAGTGGCAATGGTTAAACGACTGTAGTATGGTTAAAATTTTTAGACATTAGTTGAAAGACCGAACGATCTCCAAATATTATATGTTTATAATTAAATTAAGTAGCACAAGACGCAAAATCCAACAAACATAATAACATTCATTTTGTAGGTCATTAAGAACATCTGACTACTATCATCCAATCATCACAATGGATGATGAAAATTTATTAGGCATTAATCACATTATGATCGATTAGATGTACTAAATATAATATAAAAATTTGTGATATAATACCGATAAATACAATACACGTTTTGATTGATTGATTACTATTATATAATCCAAAATCTTATAATAAATGTATAAGGAACCTTACTTTCTTTTTTTTTCTATTTTTGTTGAAGAATTTGGATTCAATATGTAAGGAACCTTACATAACCAATAACTTATGCATTGTTGTTATAAATTACACGCTTATCATGGACTTTTAGGGGTCATTTGACATCACTTTTATTTTTTTAATTTAAAATAAAATTATATATTTGTTATATAAAAATATTTTTATTTAAATATCAAATAAATTGTTTTATATATTGATCATAACCCTCGCTCTCATAGTAGTGACTAGTGCGACGACCAATGCTTCCAATATGTAATGTTCAGATGTGGCAGTAGGAGATAACTAGGGTCGGTGAATGATGGTGTGTGAAGATGGCAGCTGGAATAGTGTCCAGTGATGGGGAGATTATTACGTGCAATCATCGGACCCTCTGGAGGTCAATCAAGACGAGCCACATCTTTTAATATATAGCGGTACATAATGACACTACATAACGTATAGATGATGTGATACGTCCTGATTAGTCTCTGATGACCGCACGTAATAATTTTTCACAGTGATGGCCGGAGATGGTATAAAGCCATGTGAAGTCAAAATTTGACAGTTATAAATCTGATTTAGGGGTGTCAATATTTGACACGACACGAAAACCCGACCTGGAAAATCCGGGTTGGACCCGACCAGTTTGAAAAACGGGTCGGGTTCGGGTTTACATATTCGACCCGTTTGAAAAAACGGGTCGGGTTCGGGTTGACCCGACGGGTTGCCGGGTCAACTCGAAAAACCCATTTATTTTAAAAAAATTGGATTTCCCGCCCGCTGCCCCGCCCTCGCTGCACGTTGCGGTTTACGACGCGTGCTCGCAGCCTGCTGCTGTGGTCCCCGCCGGTCCGACGCCTGCTCGCAGCCCGCTGCCGCTCCCGCTTCGGCATTCGCAAGTCGCTGATTCAGTGCGTCGCGAGCCCGCATTGTGTCGCTTCGAGCTTCACCGATTCAACCTGCAGGTCGCTTCGTTCTCGTGAGCCCGCTGCTGCCGCTGCCATCGTCGCTGTGTCACTACCACCACGCCACCGCTGCCTTTGCCTCAGGTCGACGGGTAGGGTCATGTCAACCCGCGCTGGTCGGGTCCGGGTTGAGATAATCGACCTGTTTGCAAAAAACGGTTTGGATTCGGGTTGACCCGTTTAGAGTCGGGTCAACTCGGGTTCGACCCCGACCGGGTTGAGATAATCGACCTATTTGCAAAAAATGGTTCGGATTCGGGTTGACCCGTTTAGAGTCGGGTCAACTCGGGTTCGACCCGAATTGACACCCCTAATCTTATTGGCAGATGGAAACTGCTATTCCCAAGGTGGTGTTACCAATTTTGTAAAGAGGGTGATTGGCCGGCAGGACGGCGCGCAGGGCTATGGTTATTAGGCTTCACACACCATCCATCACCGATCACACCAACGAATCCGCGGTGGCGGATGAAAACCTTTCGACGAACTGAAAGGTCAAACCATCAAAGGAGGAAAACTGAATTTTTGGATTACGACGGAAACGTCTTCGCGTTTGGCTATAAAATTTAAAAGTTCCTAAACAAACGGCTTTATGAAATTTTGATTTTGATTTTTTTTTTGGCCTGCGATGAGCCTTTGTCTTATTTATCAGAATATTTATATTTATTTTCCATCACTATTATATGTTTTATAATTATTTTTTAATCAAAATTTTAGTTATATATATATATATATATATATATATATATATATATATATATATATATATATACATATATGCTCCTTCAATCAATATCTTAAAGCTTCAAAGTGCTTGGTTTGGATTAATTTAGGCTCGAATTGGACTACTTTTAGTATTGATGGGTTATCCCGACTAAATGTTCAGTTCGATCGAAAACTTGTTGATATATAAGTTTTGATGGTCATGAATTTCATTATAATAATTTTCAATACAAATGTTATTTTGGGATATTTAAATAAACTCGTTGATTTAACATTTAAATAATTTAGTGTAATTCAATCTATAATTTCAATGATTTTATAAAAGAAAAAATAAACAAAAAATTAAACACCAATGAAAGTCCAAATTACAACTGTTGCGTCCAGGAGTTCGCGGCAGTAGAGAAATATAAAGTTTATCGTCTTAGCATTGTACGAAAATCCGGCACGCAATCAGATAAGAGAGAGCGTCTAGCATTTATAAGACACCAAGATTTTTACGTGGAAAACCCCTGAAAAGGGGGAAAAACCACGGGGCCTAGCCCAGCTTGAATGAATCCGCTAGTATTGCAGTCGATTACAAATGAGGCCCTTCCTTGGTGGAAAGCCTTAGCTTGATGTACATCTTATGGAGTACATTACATGATGTAAATACAAAGGATCACTATTGACATGTTCACTTTGTTAGAATGACTGCAGTCGGCGGGCGACGTAGGTCAGGAGGACCGTAGTCAGCTGGCGACGGAGGACTGTAGTCTGCGGGCGACATAAGTCAGAAGGACCGTAGTCAACGGGCGACGGATGTCGGAAAGACTGTAGTCGGCGGGCGACGTAAGTCAGGAGGACCGTAGTCGGCTGGCGACGGAGGTCGGAAGGACTGTAGTCTGACGACGAAGATCAGTAGGACAGCGTCAGGTAGAAGTCCATCAATGGAAAGAAATACATATTCGCATAGATGTCCAGCAAAGTCTGATAACCGGTAGAAGTCCGGCGTCGGGTAGAAACTTGGCGAAGAGTGAAGGTCCGACGTCGGGTAGAAGTCCGACGTCTTTGGTGGCAGAGGAGAACTCCAGCTTCACTTGGGCTGAGTTTCGGCATCAGGAGGGAACTCTGTTGTTAATTGGGAAGAATTTCAGCATTACGTGGAAGTTGTGCAAATTCCCGGCGTTTCCTGAAAATCCGGCAGAGTTCCAGCGTCTTCAGGCGGCAGGAAGAGCTCCGGCGGTGGTCGAGGAGGTGAGGAATCTCCTTTTCCCCTTTCTCCTCTTCTTCTTCTCTCTCTTCACTTGAGTCCCTTTGGTGTAGAATGAGGGCTCTATTTATAGTTTTTCTGGAGTGGCATAGCCCGTAAATAGGCGTGAGATCAAGGTCGAACAGGGAGTGGTTTGAATGGACGGCCGATATCGAATCCTTTGATTATGCACCGTTCGTTGGACATTTGAAGGCCTTAATGATGTCGGAATTTGATGATCTTGGGCTCGTTGGATTCGTCTCGTCGAGCCGTTCGATTCGAGTATAAGCTTGTCAAAATCGGAGACCGTTTGGTAACTCAAATTGCGGTTTGAACCTTCCAACAGCGCTTCGAACACTTGATCCGGACTCATTTGGGCTCGGATTAGGTTGATCTTGGTGTCGTTGGGTTCGTATTTCCAAGACTCTCAGTTTGACTATAAGCTCGTTGAAATCGGAGTTCATATGCTCCCGAAATTATTTTTTGAAGTTTCTAACTAGCTTTTGCCTCGAGATTCGTGCCCGATCAAGATGATTTTGCGATGCCGTATCAACAATCAATAGCGAACCGATACTCTAAAGATCGAATCAAATTAATCATATAAGATTGGTCAGATCCAAATTTGATCATACAATACACATTCTATCAAATAAGTTTAATAAATATATACCGCACAACAATATCCAACACATAATTGTTGCTTTCATGAAACGAGTTTATCATTTCACATCCAAATATATTTATTTTTTAATTTGGTTTTTTGTACTAAAAGGTTAAATTTATAAATAAGCAGATAGTCGATGACATAATCGTTATTTTCCCGACATTTTTTTTGTCAAACGTGCGTAGCCCCTATCGTTCCCATCACCATCCCTCGACTATAAATACTGATTAAATTGCACTGACCTTCTCCACCAAAAACAAAACAGAGAAAGAAGTGGTTTGAAGGGCTAGATATCTTCATCAGCTCTGCGTGTGTAAGAAGAGCAGGTCTTATATATGGAGCTCTTTGCGGCATCAATGGAGGAATATTTTGGTCTGCTTATGGGAGTTCTCTGTCTGCTCTTCTTGCCTGGCTTAGTTATTACGTACTTCTGGATTTCTTCTTCCATGTTTAGGTTTCAGCTTCGAAGGAATGGCTTAGATGGGCCTCAGCCGAGCTTTCCTTTGGGAAATTTCATGGAGATGTATAAGAAAGTAGTATATATGCTGCCTCCTCCTCCTACTTCTTCTTCTTCTGAAGAAGAAGAAGAAGAAAGTTGTTCCAGTCAGATAAGCCATGACATACACTCCACAGTGTTCCCCTACTTTGCTTGCTGGAGGAAAATATATGGTGAGAAAATTGAGTTCATGATCGCCCCTTTTAGTTATATGCACATATTTTTTTTTAAGAATATCGTTTGTGTTAAACATGAAAAGTCATAAGTTTTAAGAATTTTCTTATTTGTTTTTAGATTGCTTTGGCTTGATCGATCTTATGTTAGACTTCAATTCGGACAATTTTTTTGTTGCTTTATAAATCAATTTTTAAAAGACGTTTCAAATGAAACTTTAGACTGCTACAGTTGAGCAAGAAATATTTCTTTATAGGGGCAATTATTATTCTTCTCTTTTCTAGAGAGGCAAGAATTGAATAGTTATCATGAAAAATATTGAATAGCTTAATTAGACTTATTAATACATTTCTATTATATATAAAAATGTTCTAAAAATTTAAGAGTTGGTAAAGTTCCCTCTCATGCAAGAAAAATTATTCTGTGCTGGTATCCTGGACGGTGTCCGGAGATCAAGCAGAACACGACACGTCACTTTTTTTATTCAGTATTGGTGCTCAGTAGTACTGCTCGATAATGGGTTATGTGGCACGTTTTGATTGGTCTCCGGACCATTCGTTGTCCGCATAGAATAATTTCTCTTGTCATTCAAGCCCTCCTCTCTTAAATCAGCTCTTGAATTGACATGCATGCATGGCCATACCTTTACACATATATGCAATTTTCTTTTTAAAATTGAGAAAGTTGAGCTCTTTGAATGAATTTTTTTTATTTTTTTAAAATTGTCACTTATTTTATCAGACCTCCAATATTAGAAATTTAGAGCTATATTCTTTTAATCTTAGGAGTATAACTGAGATTGTTAGTTTTATTAATTTCCGTCATAAGTGCATACCATGAGCGGCTTTAGGATAGAGGCATCATGGATATATTACTAGCACAGAATTGTCTAAGAGTCTGTTTGAGACAACTACAATTTTTTATAAAAATGATTGAAAATTTGCTGTGAAGAAATCAGCTTTTAGAAAGGTGTTATAGAAAGTAGTTTCGTAGCACAAAAAATAAATGAAAGAAGTGAAAAATCAGGACTCAACAAAAAAATATAGTTACAATTTGAAAAACAAAGTAATAAGAAAATTACCTCAAACAAAACTTAAATCTTAAAGTGAACACGGAGGCACCGCGAAGAAACCATCAAAGGCTTTACACACTCTCTTGGTGATGTTTTATTCTAAAACAAAATTTAAAATTTAAAAAAATAAATATTTTTTTTTTAGTGCCCTAAACTATTAAAAATCCAAAATGTGTTCATGGCTAATTAATTAATAAATCGTTGCAGGAAAAGCTTTTATATACTGGCTTGGCACAGAGCCCTTCTTGTACATTGAAGACCCCGAAATTCTGAAGAAAATAACCAGTGGAAAATTGGGAAAGAAATGGGGAAAGCCTGATGTGTTCAAGCATGATCGAAAGCCAATGTTCGGGACTGGCCTCGTCATGATCGATGGAGATAATTGGGCTCGCCATCGCAATATTATTGCTCCAGCTTTCTCCTCAACCAATCTGAACGTAAGCTAAGTAGCCCCTTTATAGAATTATGAGCTACATTGTGCACTTTCTTAAAATTATATTGTGATATCTATTGAATTTATTAGCCATATTTTAGTGCAAGCATTCCCATTTCTATGATTTTTTTCTTTAAATTTAATTATATCCTTTTGATTTATTTTAAAAGATGGATAATTTTGTCTTTATAAATATATTTTATGAAATTATAAATAATGTTGGTTTGCTTATGTAAATATTATAAATTTATTTTGTAAGATAGAAGAAGAAGAACATATCATCATCAAATGTAGACTTGGGACATTTATGTGGCGAACTATGCAATAATTAAAATTTAAAGGATTTATATACATGTTGTAAAATTCTTACGTATTTATATCTGCATGAGCTAAATTTTGATATTTATATATATTATACTTAAATCTCCGAATCATAATAAAATTGTTGCTAAATAATTAATGCTAACTTGTTTGAATTAAAATGAAGATTTTCATGCACATACTTATATGCGATTTAGACATTAAAATACTATTATAAAATTAAATATAAATATTGAAGTGTTAGATATATAAATACATCAAAATCTTATTGTATGTAACCCCCTATAAATTATTGTAAATAGTCATCAAATTTCTACATAGTTGACTTAAAAAGGTAAAAATATGGCTAATATGATGTTTTTTTAGCAATAATTACAAAGGAAGCTTTAACAAAGAATTATATATATAATCATACTATTCAAATGATGTATGATCATAGCTTAAATTAAATTCTAGTGTTTCCTTCTATGTCTTGTAAAATGCTTGAGCATGATGTATCAAGTCAAACATGCAAATATTTTCTATTTGGGACAACTTTCTTAATGCTTTCAAAAGTAGTTTCTTGTTCAAAAAATTTTTTATACTAAAAAGTTATTTTAGAAAGCAATAAGAAGATTGTCCCAAACGAAACCTTACTAGCTCTCATATATATGTTTACCAAAGAATTAAATTGTAATATGTTATTCAAATTATATAATCTGATGCAGAAAATGATAGCAATGATGGAGGATTCAACAACCAAAATGTTACAAAAGTGGGTCAATCAAGTAAGAATGGGTGCCAATGAGATAGATGTAGAGAAGGAGATCACCATGAATGCAGCTGAGATCATAGCTATGACCAGCTTTGGAATAAGCCAAGAGAAAGGCAAGGAAGTCTTCCAAAAGCTCCAAGCCATGCAAATCTTGCTCTTCAAGAAAAATAGACTTGTTGGTGTTCCTTTTAGCAAATTTTTTTCACCGAAGCTGTCTTATAAGGCATGGAAGCTTGGGAAAGAGATTGATGAGCTTCTCTTTGACATCATTAGCTCGAGGAAGAAAGAGGACAGAGTACAAGATGATCTCCTAGGGCTTTTGCTTGCAGGTAGGGTGATATTGAGTGGATCCATGCATGGATGAATGCAAATAGTAACGGTACTCAAATTTATGTAGAAAGATATTTATTTTGATCTATTTGCAGGGAACGAGGAGGAGGCGAGGGATGAGAAGAAGCTAACGAGACGAGAGCTTGTGGATGAGTGCAAGACATTCTTCTTCGGCGGCCATGAAACCACTGGTCTAGCTCTGACATGGACGCTTCTGTTGTTGGCTCTTTATCCTGAATGGCAGAAGCTGCTGAGAGAGGAGATAATGGAGGTTTCAGAAGGAAGGCCTTTAAACTCTGATATGCTTCCAAAGCTAATAAAGGTATAGACATCGAGCTTTTCCAATTAATAGATAGTATTGGTGTATTTTGAATTTTTGATCCAGTGCTGATGAGAAGACATTTACTGAATTTAACTTACTATAATGATTTTGTGCATTAGTAATATATTTTTTAAATAGCATCATTTAAATTTTTATTTTTAACGTGTTGTAAGAAAGTTGGAGTAAGAAAAAATAATAATATAATTTTTTATGTTTACTCAATATTTTTAATTCAAGAATGTAATTTTATAGTGTATTTGTGGTTAAATATGTTTCTAATTAAAGATAATTAATTGGTCACAATCATAAAAAAAATGATACTTTTTTTTCACACCTTCAATAGTATAAACAATATTTATATTATATTATTTAATCATGCTGTTCAAATAATCTTAAATTATTGTTCATCACAAGTGCATTATTTTGACTATTTTGAATTATGTGCATAGCTAGATGTTTCTTTAAAATAACTAATATTTTAATTTTACAATTTGGACAGATGGGATGGGTGTGGAATGAGGTTCTTCGATTGTATTCACCTGCCCCAAACTCACTAAGACAGGCAAGAGAGGAAATAGTCATTGATGAAATCACTGTGGCTAAGGGAACCAACATGTGGATTGATGTGGTTGGAATGCACCATGATAAAGATTTGTGGGGTGATGATGTGAATGAGTTCAAACCAGACAGGTTTAAAGATAGCATTAATGGTGGATGCAAGCATAGGATGGGATACTTGCCTTTTGGATTTGGAGGGAGAATTTGTATAGGAAGAAACTTGTCATTGATGGAGTACAAGATTGTTTTAAGTCTCATCCTATGCAAATTCACAATGTCTATTTCACCAACTTATGTGCACTCTCCAAGAATTATGTTGTCTTTGAGGCCTTCTCAAGGAGTTCCTTTGATCCTTCATCCTTTAGAATAACATATGATATGATTTTAATAATGAATGTGATTATAATAAGGTTTATTGACTTTTTTTTGGCTGCATGGGAAAGATATTTGATGAATAATTAATCATAGACAAAGAGTATATGTATGTATGTTCATTACCATATTACTGATAGAAAGAAAAATCTAATTTTAAATAAATAGACTACTTGGGGAAATAATATATTCATTATTTTGATTTATATTGATAGTTATAATCATGTTTATATTATCTTTGTATGAAATTCTTTGAAGTTGTATAAACTAGCTAGCTGAGTTGTATTATTTCTCTCCCTTTCTCTCTCACCAACTTTTCCCTCTACTATGCATGTATTTAGGGCTACTTTTTCTCATATAAGTGTTTGAAAATTATTGCAATTGATTTTTTGAAGTAATTTTCTATATTTATTAGTTAATGAATGCAAATGAGGCTCAAAATTTTGAAACTCACATTTATATAGATGGGAAGTGAGTTCCTCTAATGAAGGCTTGAAAATCATCTTAATTTTTTAACGATAGGGGTCTTGGCAGAGAGGACAATAAATACGATAAAAAAGGAGGGATCATAAGAGTAATACATAGTTCTTAATGAAAATCTCTACTAATAACAATCATTTTGAAGGTTGAAAGAACCTTCTTTAGCCAAGGGAGATGAGATAAGGGTTTATAGCTTGATGAGAGATATAAGAGTGCATATGTTCATATTTTAAGACACTGAGAATATAAAATATGTGATAAGCTAGAAAACAAGTACGCAATATGTGTTAAAAATTTGTCGTTGATAACATAAACAAAAGATGAATATTATGTATGACAGGTAGCAAACATGTAGCATTGAAGACCAATGCGGCACCATGCACCTATCAAGCATGGACAATTGCATACAAGCAATAACTATGTTTAATGTGATAGGTTGTGGGAAACTTGTTTCAATTTGTTAACTTTAAATATGGTCAACACACTTTAATAGTTGAAAGTTTTATGACTTGTAAGTTTTTGTGTGACAGCTAACTAGTAGGAGAGTTGGTTGTTAGAGAGCAAGTATGAATAGTAATTTAGGAATGACATAAATTGTTTGAAAGGGTTTCCAAGACAAACAAGAAAGTTGGAGATGGGTGAACGAAGGAAGACTAATAAGCTGAGCTTGTCAAATAAAGATGGGCTAGCATATTGGAACAAGTTTAACAACTATGGGGTTGGTAGGCTAAGGTTTAATGAAAGAAAGTGAACCAATTAATAGGCTAGTCATGGCAGGTGAACAAAAGTGGGTTATCATACCAGAGCTAGGTAAATCACTTAGGAAGAATGGGCTAAAGCCAATTTGAAGAATTATAGATAGGAAAAGCTTGGATAAGTTATCGAGTCTATTGTTCACCAAGCTAATTAATTAGGAAGAGTTGTCTACTAATACTTAAGCATCCTAGGAGTATAGATGAAGTCACTTAACTAAATCATCAAGGTAGTTCAAAGATCAAAATTAAATGAAAAAATAAGGACATTTCATTTTTCCCTACATTTTAAACTCTATAAATAGAAGTTCAAAAAATATGTGCATATATTCCATATTGAAGATGTATTTCTAGAGTAATTGTAATATATTCCATATTGAAGAGAGGCCCGAAATATTTACTCTAAAGCTTGAACTATACATGACACAACTGAGACAGTGATTGAGTTCCATAGAGATGAGTTTTTGAAAATCATTTGTAGGATGCTCATCATACTGCAGTTACTCTATCACATCCTCACATTTCTAGTAATAAGTTGTCCTTACCATGCACATCACCTCTTCATACCTTATATCACTCAAGCATCTAATGGCTATAAAAACATTCTATCATCCATCACCTTGTATATGGCACTCAATCTCCTCTAAATTATATGTGTTTATCTTATCATGAGAGTTAGCTTAAAATGTATAATAAATAACAAAAATATATTAAATAGATGGTAAAAAATAGAACTAAGGCATAAAAATACATTTAAAGATAAAGCTCTAGCAAAAAATAATAAGTAATAACAAATGTGTAAAAATCTATCAGATATATAATAAAAAGGGAAAATGCTCAGCCAACAATTAAAATTTCATGTTTATAAAATGCCCGATAGTATCCACCTATATGGCTCTAATTTTGGTCGACAAATTCAACATCACCCATCTCACATTAGAACCAACCTAGCATGCAAATTACAATAAAAATGTATGAGGTACTACCAATATAATGCATTTGAAATTCATGTATTTTGATTATTGATATGTTATCAAAGAAATCATTTAATCAATCACATATTTCAATGTGCTATTTGAATTGAAAACTATTAGAAGTTAAATTCTCGACCATCTAAAATTTCAAGTTTTGACAACTCTATAGTTGAATTGAAAGTTTTGATGAGATAAATCCAATGATATCAAAGTAATCTAATCCAAATTCAATTGAGTTCAAAGCAAACACTTGAATCATGGTTAATTTTTATGACATTAATCAAAAGACAAAAGGATCTCTAATTTTTTGATGCTTATAGTCATAATAAGTATGTCAATGAGAGGAATCTAACAAGTCCAATATCACTTAGTTTTGAGATCAATAAGATACTTAATCGTTGAATGAACAATCTATAAATGTGACAAGGGCTTAAAATCAAAAAGTGCTTGAAGACGAAGAATTTTAGCTTTGCCTGATGTTTACCACTACTAACCGCTATTGTCTAAATATCGTCGACTGATCACCATAGCCTATCCCCATCATTCAATAGTTGTTGTCCGAAAAGCATTCGTCGACACTCGTATATCATCATTTGACCACGATCAATTGACTGCCGCAATATCACTGTCCTCATCCAACCACCAACACCCAACTAACATCGCCAGATTGTCACATCACCCATCAATATTTCTCTACCATTCTTAACACAACAAAAAAATATTGAAGTTGTCTTGTGCTTTAAACTTTATAATCTCTTATCTAATGGAGCGAAACAATGGACCTTTATAATCAACATTAACATTGTGGATCATTTCATCTTAGCAATATCCTATTATTATTTTTTCTCTTCTTCAAAATTTAATGTAAAAATTTTAGAGTATTATTTTATTTGTGTGAGTGCAAAATTATTTGTGTAAAATTAGGTTATAAGTTATCACTCTATTTCATTCAATTTTTTAACATATAACAAAAACATATCTCTAAGGAGTTTTAAATACCCAAATTTGACAAAATTCAAAATCTTAATTGACAAACGACCTCACAACATCAAATTATTGATGTTTTCTGACGCAAGACGATTTGTTTGCCTCTGATAATTCCGTGCATTTGAAGACTTGAGAAACTCTGGGTAACTTCTCTAGGTAGAATGGCCGTGGACCTGAGGACGGAGCGCCTCGTTCGGCGAACGACGATGATGGCCGCTGCCAGCGCCACCTATTTCCTCCTCCTCGCCGACTATGGCACTCAAGATAGCGCCTTCGGCCCTATGAGTCACTCCTCTCAAGTCTCAGGCCTTATCATTTCTCTCTCGTTTCAAGAAACCCCAATCCTTAAATTTATTTCTTTTTGTTTCATTTAAAGCTTCGACATGCCATTCATTCTTCTTGGTTTCATTAACTTGTTTAAAATTTACCTCGAGTTACATATTTGTATTAATTAGGGATGGAATTTATTTTCTCAATGAGATTTTTTATTTCTACTGAGGATTAAGAAGGAACGTAGATAGATCAATAATAAAATAGAAGTAAGGCAAAAAGATTTACACATAATAGGTTCAACATCCAATGCAGCACTTAACTGGAGTGAACAAAGAATCTCTGATCCCAATTAGTTAGGAAAAGGCTAACGATATGGTGTTGATGAGAATTTTAATTGTTGTGACAGTTATATTGTTAAATCATTGTTTCTATAGCATACTTGTGATATCTCGCACTTTTTGTGTTTGCCATTGTTTAATTCTCAAAAAATGCTTGCTAGGCGTCTTACCAAAGTCGAAGCTTATTGCTATTTAGAATAAATGGCTGGGCTCCTTTGCACTCCAAAGATTATGTAATGGTTACATAGACCATTAGAAAACAAGTATATAAGTAACTTCGATTTTTGCTCACATGCTTGAAACAAGTGATTAAAAGTATAATTTCGAGTATGCTATGCAACTTAGGTATTGTGCAACTTGTGCAAAGTTGGCATGGTGGTGAATGAAGTTGAAGAATTCAACCAAAGAGTTGTTTGAAGGAAAACAACCTGAGTATATTATGCTTTATACATACAATTTCTCTTGCTTGGAAGTTGTCCACAGGAAGTAAAAGACAGATGTGTAAGATGGTACCAGTCATCTGATAATTTGATAGTGTTTAAATATATTTTGCCATGCAAATACTGTGATATTGCTTTTGGTATGGAAATATTTAAAGATTGTAAAGGAACTTAATATGTATGGGTATTTTCTGGTTTATTTGGCCTACTTTTATGGAAGCTGAGCCAAGCATTATTACCAAGCTTTAGAGACCATATATATATATATATATATATATATATATGGATAGAGTATATTTTTATATGTAATGGTTTCAATGATTAGGATATTGACGTTTTACCATCGTATTTGGGATTATGCTCTCAATTTTAAGGGTTGTGATATCAACAACAACATCAAGCCTTTATCCCACTATGTGGGATCGGCTACATGAATCTTTTTTCTTCATTGTGTTCTGTTAAGAGTCAAATTCTCATTTAAATCTAATAAATAAAGGTCATTTCTAATATTTTCTAACCAAGTCTTTCTAAGCAGCTCTACTTTTATTAACATAAGCCAAATATAATACATCTACTTTCCTAATAGAGTCATTTGAAGGATGTCATTTTATGTGACCAAACCATCTAAGGTGACTCTCTCTAATCTCGTATTCCACTGGAGCTACTCCAACCTTTTCACGCATATGTTCATTTTGATCGTCTCTAAGAGTAAAGCCACTCATCCATTTGAGTATCCTCATCTCTATAACACTTAACTTAATATTATGCTTCTCTTTTAATGATTAACATTCTACACCATAAAATATTCTAGGTCTCACCACCATCTTATAGAATTTTCCTTAAGTTTGAGGGGATTTTTCTATCACACGACAAATCAGATGCATTCCTCCACTTCAACCATCCAACTTGAATTATACAATAACTTCCCCATATATTTCATCATCACTCTGAATAATAGACCTAAGATATCTAAAATGTGAACTCTTGTTAATGACTTGATCGCCGAAAGTCACAATCCCCCACTAGATCTATTACTACTAAAAATAGACTCCATATATTCAATTTTAGATCTACTCGAATGAAAATCTTTAGACTCAAAGGTTGATCTTCATAATTCAAGTTAACCATCAACTCCTTCTCTAGTCTTATCAACAATAATAATATCATCAGTAGAAAACATACACCAGGGTACAACCTCATGCAAATGTCTAGTGAGAACATCCATGACTAAAGCAATATTATATAGGCTTAAGGCCGATCCTTAATGTAATCCAATTGAAATATGAAAATACTTGGTCAAACCACCTTGTGCTAAAAATTTTTTATGCTTGTTTTCAAACCTCGATTATCTTGATGATCCTATAAACTGTATATTGCCTATCTGCTGGGTACATTTTTATGTTTTTAATCAATCGTCATAATTTTGTAATTTTTGCTAACTAACCCTTTCTTCCAACTTGTGCTAAAATTATACACAACCATGCTCAATTTCATTCCTATTCAGGTAAAGAGGATTACATAATCGATAAAGTTGTCTGCAAAACGGTTCATCTTCAATTCTGACAAGGAAGATCAACTGAATGATTAAGAAAATGTGAAGCATAAGAATGTCAAATAGCTTTCTCTATCTTCTGGTTAAATTTAGTAAGTTTTTTAGGTCTAGTTCATTTATTTATCTGCCATACCCATGTAATGGTGCTTATTAACGTCTTGTGGAACTTTGATGTCTGAACCTTCTTAAAAGGTTCAATCTCTAATGTTAGTTGTTAGTTGTTTTCTTGCATTTTGTGTTACAGATTATATAGACTTTTCTAATGATTCAAATATCTTAGTTTGGGTGTTTTCCAATTAAAAACTTTAATCTTCACATAGATAGTGTCTTAAAGATCTTAGATTATTTTTATTTTCACTAAGGGGTTACTTAATTTGATGAAAAGTAAGTGCAAATTATTTCAAATACATATTTTTTAGAAATGTTGGTGTTTTGTTCGATGAAAAAGGAATGCAAAGTAAAATTTTGGTAAATTCTAAATTCATGTTTGTCAGCCACAGACCACCATCATCGTTGAGTTTTATATTACATTCAATTCCTTTGCTTGTATTCCAGTCTACTTTGCAATATAAAACAAACAAAATAAGAAAGAATATAATTTCATTCACTCAATTGATAATGAATAGATACATGAGCCCTCGAAGGGATATAAAAACTTATTAAAGAAATCTCCACATCAAGCCTTACCTATTTGGTTGATTGGTCAAGGCTTTTATAATGAGTTAGTTTGATCATTAAGTTTAATAAGGGATGTTGCTACAAGAGGAGCATTAATTTTTAAGACATTTGAATAGGCTTATACTTTGATAGTGTGTTAATAAATTTTAATCTTCAGTTAAAGAATGAATCGAAAAAAGTAAAAAGTGCGCATGAAAATGAAATTAAGTCTATATTGGCTTCACAAGTGGTTGCATTATATTGATAACAAGATTTTTTACATTGAAATCTTAAGTATGAAAAAAAAGAGAAGTAATCAAGGAATGATAATAATAGATGCATGATGACAGTAAGATATATAATGATGATCGAACGATAATGATTAGGAGATGACAATCATATTATAGTAGTCAAATGACAAGAGAACAAGTTATAATAGCTCGGTGGCATTGTTCAAATAATGATATTCAAATAATGACGCTCATACAATGACAAACAAAAGATGGTGATGCTAGTTGTGATCTAATGTATTGTTTATAGCGATCTTAACAATCATATTGATTTACACAAGATGGCATGTTCATGCAGAAAATTTGATACACGGGATGAGCTATTACTTGTGTTCAAACACAAGGTGGTTTGACCAAGTATTTTCCTATTTTAGTTGGATTACATAAAGGACCAGCCTTAAGTCCATATCTTTTTTGCTTTAGTCATGGATGTTCTCACTAGACATTTGCAAGAGGATGTACCTGCTTGGTCTATGCTTTTTGCTGATGATATTCTTCTTGTTGATAAGATTAGAGAGGGAGTTAAATGTAAACTTGAATTATGTAGGTCAACTTTAGAGTCTGAAGGTTTTCACTTGAGTAAATCTAAAACTGAATATAAGGAGTGTAATTTTAGTAACAATAGACCTAGTGAGGGGATTGTGACTTTGGGCGATCAAGTCATTAATAAGAGTATACATTTTAGATATCATGGATCTATTGTACAGAGGGATGGTGAAATTGATGAGGATATTATCAGCAGAATTCAAGTTGGATGGTTGAAGTGGAGGAATGCATCTGGTTTATTGTGTGATAGAAAAGTCCCCCTCAAACTTAAGGGAAAATTCTATAAAATGGTGGTGAGCTCTGCATTGCTTTATGGTGCCAAATGTTGGCCATTAAAAGAGAAGCATAATACTAAGTTAAGTGTTGCAGAGATGAGGATGCTTATGTGGATAAGTGGCTTGACCCTTAGAGACAGGATACAAAATGAACATATACGTGAAAAGGTTGAAGTAGCTCCAGTGGAAGATAAGATTAGAGAGAGTCATCTTAGATGGTTTGGTCACATTAAACGGAGGCCTTCTGATGACCTGATTAGAAATGTTAAGGTATTATATTTGACTTATGTTAAGAAAGGTAGAGGTAGACCTAAAAGACTTTGTTAGAAAATATTAGAAATGATATTTATTTATTAGATTTAAATGAGAATTGAACTTTTAACCGGACACAATGGCGAAAAAGGATTCATGTAGCCGACCCCACGCAGTGGGACAAAGGCTTGTTGTTGTTGTTGTTGATGGGTCTCATGTGTGAACCTCTATTACTTGTATCTCGGGATCGGGGGTGCCGATTATTATAGCTCTAGTTCAACATTTTGTATGTATGAAGCATAATTATTTGCATATGATATATGATATGATAATATAAAGTCTTCAAAGGGGGAGCCCATCATCTTTATTATATGGTGAGGTTCAACATAGGTGCAATTATTGTAAAGTGGAAGTTCACAACCAAGTTACTTGTGAAGTAAGCGCCCATCTTCTTTAAAATTTATTTTATTTTTCTTGCTTTTCAGGAATATTATAATTATTTTAATTCAATATAATAAAGTAATGCCACTGATTGGTTATACAATCGATTGTATTTTACGATCGAAAGAAGAGATATTTTGAATTAAAATAAAGTGTGTGTATATATATATATATATATATATATATATATATATATATATATATATATATATATATATATATATATATATATATATATAATTTCTCTTATTATGAGTGATATAAATCTTTGTTTGTTGGTTGGGAGCTTAAACTGTCAAATAAGAGGTTTTAAATTTTAGTTTTGTGTATGTAATGTATGCGTATGTCTATCTTTTTTTTGAGACATCTAGACCAATTAAGTTAAACTCACACACACATCGTATACACAAGACACAAACTCAAAATCTCTTAGTTGATAGTTTAAACTCCCAACTAACAGATCAAAGTGATTTGTGTGTATAAGTCTATCTTAATTGTCCTAAATGTTATATATATATATATATATATATGGGATTTTTACATACATAATACTTGAAACTATTAAAAATACATATTCAACACCTAAACTTCAGTATTTACTAATATACCACCTAAAACATATATTTCCCTCAATTCTACCACTTAGTTAAGCTCCATCAGAAATCCGTTTGGCGTCGTATTCAATTTGTTCGCGCGCGACTATCTTCCCGGCCTCATATTATTCAACGAGATGGGGTTGGCTGGTAGAACAATAGCAACAACGGGCATTGACATGTCTCCAGTAATCTGGAGCCGATGACCGCAATGCGATCGGTGTTCCGTAAACATCTGCGGAATTCTCAGCCTGCCACCGCTTCCCTCGTCGCTTCAAAATGGCTCGACTATCCACCACTTACTGAGTCAGGGATTCCAATTTTTTCATAGTTCATACGAGCAAGGAATTTCTAACTCTTCTGTTTCCGCAGCTCTCTGCGCTGCCGGCAGTCGTCGTCGGATTTGACTTTGATGTCGGACGTCCTCATCAACGGCATCGCTGGGCCCGGTGACGGGATTATAGTTCAACTCATCACCTACCAGTTGCAAGCTGTATCATCTTTCTAAACCCGCAAACTCTCGATCTCTCTATTTCTCCATGGAATCTCCTGCCGTGTAGTGTTATGCTAGTTATGAGATCGAAATTCTGTTTATTATTATATATATCCACTCTTCCTAGATGCCCATACATAAGCACCAATATTTAGACAATAAAACACAAAAATTTGTCCTCTAACTTTATATCAAAGAACATCCATGTGTCCCCATCCCAATAGAACGAGATTAAAATCAGTGGAGCGTGGCTTACCTTTGAGCACCAGAGACTAAATGCAGCGGAAGCGACCGATAGCGCGGGCTGGGCTGATTGTGTAACAGTTGCAGATGCACAGGAGCTGGGGATATAGTTCTTGTAACCGTGAGGAGAAGAAGAAGGGTAGGAAATATTAATCGCAAAAAGCGTGCTGAATCGAAGCAAAAAAGGCTCGCAGCAAGTTGTTCCTTTCGGGAAGACGACGACGTCACTGTGGCGGACGAGATTGGAGATGCGACCGGCATATGTGGCGTAGTCGCAGGTGAGGGGGACGTTGGGAATCAGGGCTCGCAGAGGTGGGTTTTGTTTTTAGACAGAACGTTATGGAGTGGCATGGCATTACAATTGTTAGGAATTGATTTTAGGTGGTATATTGGTAAATACAAAAGTTAAGGTGTTGAATATGTATTTTCAATAGTTTTAAGTGTTATGCGTGTATATACCAACACTTTCCTCGAAGGGCATTTACGCCCACGCGTCGAAAACCAAAACCCATTATCCCCAATCTTTCCCGGGCAAAGCGCGGACGTACCAAATGGGAAAGCGTCGGATCAGCCAGGTCTCGAGCGAAGACGAGGAACCCTCACCGCCAGCAGATGACCGGCGTCGGCGAAAGCAGCGACGTCTTCGGCAGGTCGAATACGACGATGACGCCGACACTAATAAGAGCCGGTCACAGACGAACGGCAGAGGTGCTCGCGATGGTGCAAGGGAGGAGGAGAGCGAAGCGGAGGGGGATGAGGACGAGGAGGCTAAGGCGGAGCCGGTTGGGGAAGTTCTGAAGGTTACGGGGAAGGGGAAGAAGAAGAAGAACCATTATGGTTCGTTTGAGTTCGAGGGGAATGTGTTCGAGCTGGTAAAGATTTGGATATTCCTAGGTTTTGTTTATTTAGAGCTTTCGTGGCGGTTGGATGACGGATTTTTTTTCTTGGTTTTCATTCTTTTGTTTGATCGGCAAATTGTGGCTAACTTGGGGTAAATGACAGTTGTTTGATTACGTTTGCAGGAGGATTCAGTATTGTTGACTCCCGAGGATTCGAAGCAGAAACCGTACGTCGCCATCATTAAGGTGAGTGGTTGATTTATCAGACTTTGTAATACTTGATTATTTCGTTCTTCCATTCTTTTTTCGAGAATTCTAGGATTGGGATAAACGAAAAAGTAGGTGTTTCTTGGAGTTGAAATCTTATTATTGTTTTTACTGGGACTTTCTTGATCTTCATGCTGTATGCTATCATTGAATACTCTAGGGCTAGGTGTTAGGATTTAATGGAGACACAAAAATCAATTTGATCGTCTCCGAACGACATGCTGAATCATTGAGAAGAATTTTCGGAAGCGTACCTGAATCCATTGAAATGCAAAATTAAGGTATTTCGATCTTCCACGTTTAGAGCGGTGTTCTCCAAGAGAGCGAGAGACCCCTTCTTTTCACTCAAGATGGGAAATGAGGGAAATGAGAACTTCACCGCTTAAACTGTGGACCATGACCCTTATATACTTAAGTGTAAATATTTTATTTCAGCCCATCATAAAAATAAAATAAATACCCGGCCTCTACACAAATTAATTCCATACAAAATTTAATTGAGATGCCACATAAGCCAAATAATAATTTAATACTAAAATAGATCACAAATTTAATTGGCTTAATTTTAGATAGCGTCTAATGTATAATTCTTTATTTATATGTATAAAATATATTGGTCCACATATAGAAATTTCCCAACAATCTCCCACTTGGGCCACATATATAAATACATATAATTATACATTCTGAAATAACTGTAAGAGCTCAATTTTGCTATCTTTCTAAAATAACATCTCTAGACAATCTGGTCCATCAATCATATCAATATAGAATCAAAGCGACCTTTGTTACATATTTCGTAACAAGACCCATCAATGGTCACTATGTTGACATAATTAACGACATAGATCAAGTATGGATGTGTAGCATGAAAATTTTATGTAATGTGATCTCAAATCATGACTATTTTCAACTGATCCAATTTTATAACTCAAAAGAGTTATAACCAAAATTCAATACTTTATGCTAAACTGCAATTGAAATCAAATAACTGTATTTCAGAGTTTTCAATCACCAAAATAACAATACTTTAGTCTGATCAGAAATTAAGTTCATAATAATTGAACAATACAACAAACTCCCACTAAGCTAGCATATCATCAAAATAGATTACACCCATACGAGCCACATGCTCATGAAATACTTTAGGTGGTAATCCTTTTGTAAGTGGGTCTGCAATCATAAAGTTTGTACTAATATGTTCAATACAAATTTGAGAACTCTGAACTCTTTCTTTCACAACAAGAAACTTTATGTCAATATGCTTTGATTTTGACGAACTCCTGTTGTTCTTGGAATATAACTCAGCTGCTTTATTATCACAATTTATCTTTAATGGTCTCTCAATGCCATCAACAACATGTAGCCCTGTGATAAAATTTCGCAGCCAGATTCCTTGATTTGAAGCCTCATAACAAGCTATAAACTCTGCTTCCATTGTTGAAGAAGCTATAAGTGTCTGCTTGACACTTTTCCAAGAAATAGCTCCTCCAGCCAACATGAAAATATAGCCTGAAGTGGATCTTCTGCTATCGAGGCAACCAGCAAAATCAGAGTCGGAATACCCCACGATCTCTAAATGATCAGATCTATGGTATGTGAGCATAAAATCTTTTGTCCTTTTTAGATATCTCATAACCCGTTTCACTGCTTTCCAATGATCCATTCCTGGGTTACTTAAATATCTACCAAGCATTCCAACAATGTATGCAATATCCGGACGCGTACAAACTTGAGCATACATAAGACTCCCTACTGCCGATGCATAAGGGATCTTATCCATCTCTTGCTTTTCAACTTCATTTCTTGGGCATTGAAGCAAACTGAATTTATCCCCTTTTGCAATGGGTGTATCCCCTGGTGTACAATCTTTCATGCCAAATCTGTTTAGCACTTTATCAATATAGGCTGTTTGTGATAACCCAAGTATACCACGGGAGCGATCCCGATGAATTTGTATACCCAACACAAAAGATGCATTTCCAAGATCTTTCATTTCAAATTTATTTGAAAGAAATCTCTTAGTCTCATGCAATAAGCCTATATCACTGCTTGCTAGCAGAATATCATCGACATATAATACCAGGAGAATAAATTTACTCCCACTGACCTTATGATAAATGCATTGATCAACAGTGTTTTCTTTAAAACCAAATGAAGAAATCACTTGATCAAATTTCTTATACCATTGACGGGAAGCTTGCTTTAAACCATAGATGGATTTTTTTAATTTGCATACCAGATGTTTTGAATCAGAAGATTGAAAATTTTCTGGTTGCACCATATATATAGTTTCCTCAATATTTCCATTAAGGAATGCAGTCTTTACATCCATCTGGTGTAGCTCTAAATCATAATGAGCTACAAGTGCCATAATGATTCTAAAAGAGTCTTTCGAAGAAACTGGAGAGAAAGTCTCTTTATAATCAATGCCTTCCTTTTGAGTGAAACCTTTTGCAACTAGACATGCTTTATATCTTTCAATATTGCCTTTTGCATCCCTTTTGGTTTTAAAAATCCATTTACAACCAATAGGTTTTGCACCTTCAGGCAATTCAGAAAGATCCCAAACATCATTGTCTTTCATTGATTTCATCTCATCTTCCATGGCTTCTATCCAATTTTGGGAATTAGAACATTGTTTGACTTGACTGAATGAGATTGGATAATCTTCCAATCCCATGTCAAACTCATGCTCTTGGAGATATACAATATAATCATCCGAAATTGTTGTTCTCCTTTTCCTTGTGGATCTCCTTAATGGCACTTCAATTTGAGGTTGTTGTCCTTCTATATGAGTGGGAGATAATTCAAGATTATTTTGATTATTTGGATTTACAATTTGAATATTATCAGGCATAGTTACCTGATCATTTTCAATTGTAATAATAGGAATAGTAACATATTCCTCCTCAAAATCAAAATCTTTAATTTTATCACTCCCACTATATTCAACATCCTCAATAAATTTAGCATTGTCCGTCTCAAAAAAGGATTTACTTGAGGAATCATAAAATTTAAAACCTCTTGACCTTTCAGAGTATCCAACAAAATAGCAACTAACAGTTCTTGAGTCCAATTTTCTTTCATTAGGCTTATAAGGCCTAGCCTCAGCTGGACATCCCCAAACATGAAAATGCCTAATACTAGGCTTCTTCCCAGTCCATAACTCATATGGGGTTTTAGTTACTGCTTTACTTGGAACTCTATTGAGAATATAAGCTGCAGTCTTTAAGGCTTCTCCCCAAAGCGATTCTGGTAAAGAAGAATGACTAATCATACTTCTAACCATATCCTTTAAGGTTCTGTTTCGTCTCTCAGCTACACCATTTTGACTTGGAGTCCCCGGCATAGTGTATTGAGGAACAATGCCACATTCTGCTAAATATCTTGCAAAAGGGCCTGGACGTTGTTCACCTGATCCATCATATCTACCATAGTATTCACCACCACGGTCAGATTTGACAGCTTTAATCTTCTTACCAAGTTGATTTTCAACTTCAGCTTTGAAGATCTTAAATACATCCAGAGATTCTGATTTTTCATGTATTAAGTATAGGTACCCATAACGAGAATAATCATCTATGAAAGTAATAAAATACTGATGACCATTCCAAGAAGCTGTAGGGAATGGGCCACAAATATCAGTATGTATTAATTCCAAGACATTTAAACTCCTTTTGGCACCTAATTTCTTAATATTTGTTTGTTTTCCCTTAATACATTCAATACAAATTCTAAAATCTGTATAATCAAGGGAATCAAGAATTCCATCTAACACAAGCCTTTCAATTCTTTGTTTAGAAATATGTCCTAAGCGCTTGTGCCATAACATAAATGAATTCTCATCAGTTAATTTTCTCTTTGTACCAAAATTATTTATATGCAAAGTTTCATTTATCTGTGAGGCAGAAATATCTAATTTATATAAATTATCAATCAAAGAACCTGTACCAATGATTTTTGAATACTGAAAGAGACTAAATTTTTCATTTCCAAATGAACAAGAGTAACCATATTTGTCCAAACATGAAATAGAAATAAGATTCCGTCTAAATGACGGCACATAAAAAGTCTCACACAAATTCAAAGTACAACCAGATTCTAAGTACAATCTATATAAGCCTACAGCTTTAACAGGAGCTTTATTGCCATTTCCCACATAGATGAATCTTTCAGCATCAGTTGGCACTCTACTCCTTAGACAACCCTGCATAGTCACACTTATGTGAGTAGTTGCACCTGTATCTATCCACCAAGTGTGATTTGATACTAAGGCCAAATTAACTTCAGAACAAACAAAATTCAGAAGTTTACCCTTTTTGACGAGCCAGTTAGCATATTTTGGACAATCCTTCTTCACATGACCAGTCTTCTTGCAAAAGAAACAAGTAATAACTTGATCTTGCTTCTGTTGCACTTTAGGTTGTGAAGTCCCTTTATCTGCAGCTCCTTTAACTTTATAATCCCTTTTCCTTTTGATGGCAAAATTATGAGAGGAAGAAGCTAAGTGAGCACTTTCTACCTTTTCTTGTTTCAATCTTTCTTCCTCTTGCACACACTGAGCAATGAGCTCATTAAGAGTCCATTTTTCCTTTTGAGTATTGTAACTTATCTTAAAAGGACTGAATTGTGCAGGAAGAGAGATCAAGACTAGATGCACAAGAATGTCATCAGACAATTCTAACTTTAATGCTCATAGTCTTGTAACAAGATTAGACATTTCCATAATGTACTCTCTTATATTTCCTTTGCCTTTATACCGCATTGAAACAAGTTTACTAAGAATAGTACTTGTTTCGACCTTTTCAGAGCCTACGAAACGGTCTGCTATTTGGCTTAGGAAATTCTTAGCATTTTCCTCCTCAGGCATTGCACCCCTGATGGTATCTGGAATTGAGTGCTTCATGATCATAAGACTCATGCGGTTTGAACGCTCCCACTTTTCAAAATTTGCCCTTTGTTCAATAGTGCTTTCCGCAGTAAGGGCAGAAGGGCGTTCAGTCCGAATCGCATAGTCTAGATCCATACACCCAAGAACAATAGTAATGTGCTCTTTCCATTTCTTAAAATTAGAGCCACTAAGCACATGAATGTTATGTAAATTGGCAGATATAGAAGAAACATTAACTGAAAAAAAAAATTAACTCACAATTAGCAACAGTATATGGTGGGCCCTTAATAAGATACCTAACACAACATCATAATTTAATCTTTGGATAGAAATTACAATTTGTAAATGGTACTCTTAAAATTATAGTTAATAAATATTGATAAAAAAAAAAAAATTCTGCCAATAATAAGCCTTTCTTTGGACCGACTTACTATATGCATGAATAATTTTAAAATTATCACATATTTATAACTATATCTTTAGAGTCCGGCCAAAAATAATCTTCCTTTGGGCCGATTAATTTTCGCATAGACTAGAAAAATTCCTTAGCATTATTCAATTAATTTTAAATTAAATAAATTGATTTAATAGAGGTCACTTTGGTGACATATTATTTCAATTTAATTTAATTTCAAATTAATAAATAATAATATCAAATGAGAAAAATACATTGAATAAATGAATCATGTCATTTAAGGCATGAAAGAAATCATTATTCATAGCAAGTTATCATTAAATAAATGATAAAGAAAAAACGTCAAAAAACAATTGAACGGTTACTGGAATTAACTGCCAAGAAATGCCAATAGTTGCATCTATTCAAAATGTTTTCATAAACAAATTGTTTTTGAAAACTTAAGTTTATTAAAGTAGATGTCAGAAATAAGTATTGAGACATCCACTTCAAGATAATCATAAAATTCTTATCAAATAAATGACAAATCAATTTAATTGATTCTGACACAACATAAATGCTTTATGAATATAAAATTCATAAATTCATATAATGCATAGTTATGTTCGGCAGTTTTAATTTAACAAAACGTCATGATTAAATAATCAAATAATCGAAGTTCTCCAATAGTTGCGTCGTTTCAGAAATAAGAATAACCGCAAATTAAACAAAAATTAACTGTCCGTTCATCTTCTTCTATCGTCTGAATCCATTATTTAAAAACGAACAGTGAACAATTAACAAACGACTGAATTACTGTTCATATAAAATTTTCTGAATTTCTTTGATTTCTCAAAACTGACTGAAAAACTTTAAACAACAAAAAGTTTTGAAAATTTTCTCGGCAACTAATTCATGCAGAGAAATCAAAATTTTTGCAAATGAAAATTCTCAAACGAAGATTTCTAGTGACCGGAAAACTCAACTAATCAATAACATGATTATAGAAAATCATATCTCGTTGATTCAACATGATAACCGGGCTCTGATACCACTTGTTAGGATTTAATGGAGACACAAAAATCAATTTGATCGTCTCCGAACGACATGCTGAATCATTGAGAAGAATTTTCGGAAGCGTACCTGAATCCATTGAAATGCAAAATTAAGGTATTTCGATCTTCCACGTTTAGAGCGGTGTTCTCCAAGAGAGCGAGAGACCCCTTCTTTTCACTCAAGATGGGAAATGAGGGAAATGAGAACTTCACCGCTTAAACTGGGGACCATGACCCTTATATACTTAAGTGTAAATATTTTATTTCAGCCCATCATAAAAATAAAATAAATACCCGGCCTCTACACAAATTAATTCCATACAAAATTTAATTGAGATGCCACATAAGCCAAATAATAATTTAATACTAAAATAGATCACAAATTTAATTGGCTTAATTTTAGATAGCGTCTAATGTATAATTCTTTATTTATATGTATAAAATATATTGGTCCACATATAGAAATTTCCCAACACTAGGAGCATCTTCTACCTATTTTTATTGAACATCTACTAATTGGGAATTCACGGCACTATTTCTTTTACATCTTGTCTCGGTTTTATTTCTTTTACTTATTCTCGTTGCTTTTTTTTTTTTCTTTCTTCGAGTAACATTACTGGTTTGCTATATGTTGGGGTTGATTCTATTATTATTTACGACTTTATTGAATCAGGACATTACTGAAGATGTTGATGGGAATTTTATGGTAACTGGACAATGGTTTTACCGGCCTGAAGAAGCTGAGAAAAAAGGTGGGGGAAACTGGCAGGCCAGAGATACTAGAGAGCTTTTTTATAGCTTCCATCGAGATGATGTCCCAGCCGAATCTGTTATGCACAAATGCGTCGTACATTTTGTTCCCCTTAACAAAAAGTTGCCTATTCGTTCTCAACATCCTGGGTTTATTGTTCAGAAGGTGTATGATACTGTAGAAAGAAAACTTTGGAAATTGACTGACAAAGATTACGAAGATGGAAAGCAACATGAAATTGACCTCCTTGTTCAAAAAACACGAGAGCGGTTAGGCGAGCTTCCAGATCTTGAGCCTGAAGAACCATCTGGTGATCAACATGATCAGGCGAATCAAACAGCACAAACTACTCAGATGACTAGCAAATGGAATCACAGGAGGAAACCTCTGCCTTCTATTGATGCGCAAAGACTTGAAGGTGTAAGCACAAGGTTTGATAATACATCTAAAGCAGAGACACCTGGTAGTTGTCCTGGTGATCTTTTAGAGTACGATGCAATCTTAAAAAAGTTTAATGCCTTAACGAGAGATTCACACCGGGATAAGTGGTTAAAAAAGCTTTTGCAAGCAATTCAAACATCATGCAAGGACTTTGCTCCACCTTCTGATCAAACTGCAGCTGGCAACATGGATGGGTCTTCAAATGTAAGTAACATATGGTATAACCCTGCATTTTAAGGAGTCGAAATGAATCTTCCTTTTTAGTGATAAACGTGCTAAATTATTTCATATTATTGTGGGGTCATGGCTTTATAATTGGTTAGAGCCCTGAAATTTAATGCTGAAATTCAAGGATTATGATCAACCACATTGGCAGGAGATGACCTCTCGATGAAGCATATGGCTTGTAGCCCCGCCTTCTGCTTTTAACATACCCTTTTTTTTGAAGTGCACTTTATTCAAAATGAAACCATTTTATTCGAATTATGTGTTTTTTCATGGAAACAATATGTACGATGCACATAATCTCTGCATTGTCAAGATAGAAGGGAAAGGTTACTTGTTATTTGGCCTCCCACCTTGGTCCTCCACTTCCAATCTAGTAAATGAGGTATTAAAATGGATAAAAATATTTTCAAGGGTCTTAATCTGTAAAAACAATATGCCATCTAGTTTTTCTTAATTTTTTTTCTGGATTTATGGTGAACGTTTATATGCATTTTTTAAGAGTGATGATATTCATGGCAGTTTTTGTTTGACTAGCTCAATTTTTTGTTGAAATATAATGTATGGTCTTCAGGATAGAGGTGATAATTATCAATTTAAGGGAGGAATACTTAATAGTGTTGAGTGCAATTGATCACCTTGTAAAGAATAGAAAGAGAAGATAAAGAGGGGTAAAAAGGTCTCCAGAAGGAAGCAAAAAGGGTCCAGCAAGAAGGAGGCTGAACTAGACATCCAAGAGGGACATGGGAAGAAAGGTTATGAAATTCAAGGCCCCAAGGTCTGGCCAAATTCTTTAAATAGATAAATTTGATTTTATTATTCATGAAAATTTAGAAATACATTTATATTCTACTATTTCCATCGATGGTCCTTCACATGAAATGATTAAAATAAATAAATAAATAATAAAGAAAAAATATATCCGAGCATGTTAAAACCTAGAATAAATAACGGAATTGCAAGAGATGCCTATGGCTAAAATTGCTGGTGATCATTTTGCCCGAATGGGTTTGGCTGCGTGTTCAAGCTTGTTAGATGAAACTTGATAAATTCGTGTTGTAAGTTACTTTTTATAATGCTGTTCTGCATATGAAATTATTAAAATCCATGAAAAATAAATAACAGAAGTACACATATTTCTAAGTATCTACAACGACATAAAATTATTAAAAATAAAGCTTATAGCCAAAATTACTGATGAAACGGATTTGGTTGTGCGTCCAAGCTTTTAACTGTGATGATGGGTCTAAAAGCATAAAACATGTCATGGATTACTATTTATAATGATGTATTGTATATGAAATGTTCAATATCCATAAATAGATAATAGTAAAAATATATTCTAGTATCTAAAATGGCATAAAAATTTGAATAAATAAAGAAATGACAAAATATACCTGTAGCCACACCTACTGATGGTTAATTTAACGATTGGATTT
Source organism: Dendrobium huoshanense (assembly GCA_016618105.1). Taxonomy (NCBI): domain Eukaryota; kingdom Viridiplantae; phylum Streptophyta; class Magnoliopsida; order Asparagales; family Orchidaceae; genus Dendrobium; species Dendrobium huoshanense. Next base: position 6,032,972 of record CM028358.1, on the reverse strand, counting down.
GGTTGCAGGCCTGAGTTTTTTTTGGATATCTTAATGTGCGTGAAATTATAAAATCCTGTCAATTGCCTATCATTATTTTCCCCAAAACTCTAGAATTTTATCTAGAGAGTTGAGGTTGTACTCATCAGGATGATCATAACCTTAGAGGAGGAGGTGTAGAACTAGACAATGAGCTGCTCTCATATGTAGAACTTCACCTTTAATATATCTACAAAAAGTATTTTAAGGTTTGAGTATACATCAACAAGATAACATTTGCTTAACATTTATAACTAGACTAATCTTTATGTCAGCTAACTACAAACTCTAAATTTATTAATTCATTGCTATATAAAAGATTTATTTGTTGATGAGTTTATAAAGTGTAGTTTCTGGTTGTAATTGTGCGGCAATAATGCTAGTTTTAAATAAATTATCATCTAGTATTTCATTGTAACTCCAAGTACTAAGAAAGATGAACAACAACATCAATAAGAATAATAGCATTAAGATCATCCTCATATATAACTTAGTGTATCCAAAACCATCCTGTAATTTATGCGTATAATAAATCAGTGATGCAACAATAGTGATGCATACATGGATGGTGCAATTAACCCTTACAGTTGCTTGAAGTTAGATCAGTCTTGAATTCATAATTAGATTGATATGATATTTTGGAAGTATTACAAACAATCTTAGTTGATGTGAAAGTTCAGACCCTTTTTTAAGCTTCCTTTTTGATGGTTCATTAGGTGCGACCTAGATGTTTACTAATGAAATAAATAATTTATTGGAAAAAGATTGTGATTATTTCATGGAAGCAGTTGATAGAACCATTTACTTTTATAGTTCAATATCCTTTCTAGCATATAAGAGCAATGTAATAAATGAGTTATTTGAACATCAAAAACTACAATAATGATTTGCAGTACAACTTAGAACTTGTCAAATTTAATCTCTGGGTCTGACTCATGCACATTTTGAATTTTTAAAATTTCAGTTCGGTTAATTATCTCAGTCTTCTTTTAGATCTAGTTCATCCTATGAGAAATTTTCATTATCATCAACATTTTTTGTTGGGACCAATTTCTGAGGCAATGTGAAATATGGAACCAAACCAAACTTTATGATAACCTGAGAGGGACATTGACTGAACAATAATGGTGCTGGTACTTGTGTGGTGAAATTTGGATGTCATGTTTTGGACCTATAGTTCTAGGTGTAGTATGATCATGTGGCTGTGTTAACCTTAGGGCCTATATGTTTAAGTGTCTTGTGTACCATCTTTAATGTGTTTGCTAGTTTATTATGATGCCCTGATTGCTTTATTTTTATATTATGCATTTCAAATTCGGCTAAAAGTTCAACATGATTTTCTACTTAGTTAGTGATAAGTTTAGTGTTTGTTGTCTGGTCTTCTGCACTAAATATCCAGCCGTTTTCCAATACCAGGGATTATACTTCATGATTTCGTAATATTAATATGAGTCTACTTGTGATGTTCCTCAATTTTCAAGGCTAAATGTGTAAATGGTAGGTTTCGTACTGGTCGTTGTTTAGCCTGATATTTTATTAAGATCATCAATGAACTTAATAATAGCAGAAAGTGGTTTAATTTCCAATAATAGCAGAAAGTGTCAATAAATGGAGGATTAATTCTTAATCTCAAGAAGAGTACAAAGCAACCAATAACTTCATATAAAATTCATTCAATTTTGCGCACTGTGATGACCCGGTTTAGGCTGGGTCAGTTCAACCGAACCGGCCAACCTTCTATTAATAGTCGCGACCCCGGTATTGTGCATTTCACGAACAGAGCGACAGGCGGATGGACGGCTTCGTGCGGGAGAGCGAGCTAAGCTTCGTTTTTCCAATTTTAGCAAAGGATTGGCTTCAAGGATAAGAATTAATGATTCATCTTCATTTCTATCAATAATGAAGTGCTAGGAGAAACGATGGTGAAAGAGAGGAACGGTTGAGGAAACGAGAAATCAAGGTTTGAGAATTCCTTCCTTCCAATTTTGTATAAATTCTCATGTTTTATTTGCCATACAGTAAATGACGTTTTGTTAAGGGATAATAAAGAGATTGAAAGCGAGAAGGAAGTATTTTGGGAGAGAAGGATTTAGGGATTTTGACAAACCCCCATTTTCTTTGTAAGTGACTTTTATTTTATAAAATTTTTGTTAAGATTTTGTTATTAAAGCACATTGTTATTGAAGTTCATATTATATGAATTTAAGGATAAAAGAGAGATTGAAAGTTGTAGAAATTCGATTCAACAAGGAAATTCGAAGTTGAGGTTGCTCCAAGGATCGAGGATTTGAAAGGATTAAAGTGGGTAATTATACTTGTGAAATTTTTTACTATTTATCTTCGTTTCAAATCTGAAATTTATAGCTCAAACAATTGTTTATATTTTATACATGTTATTTCTTTTGAAGACTATTATAGATGAGACAATGAGAATACAATGAGAATTCTAATACGTGAATTGATATAGAAATTATATAACTGATATTGATGAAATACTATATGCATATGGAAGTTTATAAATATGTGAAAGAAAATATATGTAAAAGAAATGGAAGGTAAAGTTGAAATGCATATCTATGTATATATGATACATATACATATAAAAGGCAGATAAATAAATGTTAAAGAAAACGATATAATATCAAATGAAATAAAGGGAAAATGATACACATGCAAAGTACAAGAGTTACCCCCGTATGGTACTGGCTGGGGAAACAATGTACTCGTGCACGTTAAAAATGAAATGGAAAAGGAAAAGGAAATGGAAATGGTTGTATCTTTGGTACATTTAAATGGTGCTCCTGTACAATTAATTGGGAAAAGAAATGTATAGTAAATTAAAGTATTTTAAGTATGTAAATAAAAATGTTATATATGCATAAAAAGCTGAATAAAATAAAATGAATAGAAATTAAAGAAATATATGCCATTTGTTAAATGAATAGACATACATCGGGAATTGATTGTATTGTATTTCATAAGTTAATTGATAATGATTACCCACTAAGTTTACACTGTAAACTCAAACCACAATTAATATTTCCGGTAAATCCCCAAAGAAGAAGAAATGTTTGAAAGGGAAGAATTCGTCTATAGAAGACGATGTGCTAATGACAACAGGTAAAAAGGATTGTTGAGAATGCTTAGGTTTATCATAAATTTATTCTTGTTTTCTTTGTGATTAGTGGCTTTTCAGTTGTTGAAATGTTTATGTTAATTTTTTTTTTGAATGGGATGAAATTGTAATATTGTCCGACTTTTCGTTCCCAACTTATTAGATCGAGCATCCGAGCCGGGTCATGACACGCACAAATGCCAAAACTGTACAACACCTATTAAGTTGACGAGGTTTACAAATCGAGGCCCTGAGTCGAAGCTTGCTAGCTCTTAGTCAGCCCAAGGTTTATATTGAGATGTTACCATCGAAGTCACTTTGCTCAAAATGTGAGGTAGTAAGACCTATACTTTAAAATAATCCTAGGTTTATGGCAAGGAACACTTACATAAGGGGCTCAATTAATTTTAATTATCCAATATCTCTTAATAAATCAAAGCTATTGATATTTATACTAAAGCGTAGGATGACTATGCAAAGCAAGTAATTTAAATTTGGCATTCCAATGGATGTAAACCTTATCCAAATTAAATTTGGCACATAATTTGAGCAACTTATAAATAGAATAAGAAGCCCCATTGATGTGATGCAATGAAGGAGTTACACAAGATCTTTAAAGAAAATTAGATTTTAGCTCCACGAATTATATAATTATGCCTCAAAGTTAAGTCAATAAAGAAAATTCGCGATGTTCAATTTGCTAGGCAAAGAAACTACGACAAGAGTGCCAAGTCTTTTACGCAATTGCAAAAGAAAACGTAAAACAAAAGCTAGTAAATAAGATTCCCAAGATTAATACCAAGTTGTTCACACTTTGGGACCGTTAGCACTCTCTTCCTACGAAGACTAGGTTGAGCGGCGGAAGATTGTCCAAGCGAACAAGGAGGTTGCCACTAAGATGGAAGCGCCAACGAACGTCGCCATGGAAGAAGATCTCGGAGGTGGAGGAGGCACGGTAGATCGACCTTCGATAAGCCAAGTATAGACGGAAAAGTGTTCGTCAATTGATTCTATGAGCGTCGGCACGATGCGGGCTAGATAATCTTCGACGGTATCGTCGAAATCAAATCCGACGTCGAAGAATTGTGAACGGAGGATGTCGACCCTTCCGTTGTCGTCGTACTCAAAGCCGTAATTCCACTCGTGCTCATCCATGCATCCTTGGATTGGATCCGGATGGTCGCCACAAACAAGATCTTGAAAGGGTGGAGGAAGTGGCCGGCGGCTCCGGGTGCCAAAGGGGAGGCCGACGGTGAGAAGGGGAGAAGGAGAAGGCTGTGGTGATAGAAACTGAGAATAATCTCAGTTTTGGGGTTTTGGAGGGAGGGATTTGAATCTTAATTCAATTTCATTAATTCCTTAATGGAGAATTAATGATGGGAGAGAAAACCAAGGGGGGCCGGCGGCAATAGGGGAAGAGAGGAGAGGATTTGAATGTTAAAACTGAGAATAATTTCAGTTTTGGTTATGTTGGGAGGGAAATCCAAATGAAATCAATTTCAAATTTCAATTTGGATTAATGGAGTTAATGAGGGCCATTAATGGGACCATAATGGAGGGGGCGGCGGGTTGAGTGCAGGGAGAGGAGATTAGGGAGAGAGAGGGAATGATTTCTATTCAAGGATGATGACTAGGCAATCATTCATTAAATCCAAATTGATTCCAATTTCAAAATTTCAATTCATTCAATCTTTCCAAAAATGAAACTTTCCAAAAATGGAAGAATTTCAAAATTTGAAATTTCAATTCACGAGCGGCTACGAGAGAGAGGGGTGGTGGGAGGGTGGACGTGAGGGGAGGCCGGCGGCACCACTGGTGGACGGTGGGGCTAGGTTGGCCGACGGGTGGGAGGGGACAAACCCAAGGGTTCGGCTGCCCACTAGGGATGATGTGATGACTTTGGGGTGGAAAAGAAAGTAAATAACAAAAGAAAGAAAACAAGAACAAGATTTGAGAACTCACTAAGAGATCTCAAGTTTTGAAGAACTCACACAGAGATCCTCATGCACTCACAAAGAGAACACAAATGTAGATTTTCATTCAAATATCCAATAATCCAAATACAAGATACAATGGCCATATAAATAGGCCCAACAGAAAATAATGCGCAAAGTCTAAAATGCCCCTTGGGGCTACACAAGCAACTATTACCCTCAGGGGTAAAATGGGAAACTATGAAAATACAATCATAAAATGAAAACTGAAAATACAAGTGAGATCAAAAATAAAGGCTAGCAATCTCGGCCGTCGATCTCCGTTGTCGTCTCTGATAAGCGCGCCGAAATCTCCTATCGATGACCTCATCATTCTCCCCGGGTGGGAGAGAACTCGACCCCGTCGAGTGTGTGCTACGAAAGCTCTCATATAACTCCAGCAGGTCCGGGTCCAGTCTCAGTAGCTCCTCTCGATCGATCCACGTGTCTTCTGTCTCCGGAGTTTCTTTCCAATGGACTAAGTACCGTTGGCGACCTCCATCTTTTGTGGAAATAATCTCATCATCCAGAATGGTTTCAATCTTTTCCGCTCTAGGTAAGTGGGGTAAATTGGGGAGTGGAGGAAGGCTAGGGATCTCACCAGGTGGGGTCACACAAGGCTCATTATGAAGTGGATTGTTGGGGTTTAAATCAGGACCCTCAAAGGCTACTATATCCTCAATATTAAAAGTGGGATTCATATTAAACCCTTCCGGGAGTTCTAGCACATAAGCATTATCGTTAACCTTCGCAAGTATTTTAAAAGGCCCGTCACTTCTCGCATGTAATTTCTTTACGGACCCAGGAGGAAAACGCTCCGGGCGGATCCGTACCATCACAAAATCTCCCACCTTGAATTCTTTAAATCTCCTTTTCTTATCAGCATGAATTTTATAATCCGTATTGCTTTGTTCAATTTTTCTTTTAATTTCATTGTGTAACTCATGCAAATGGGATGCAAATGCAAATGCAGACTCAGATGTTCTAGTCCTAGGACTCATGGGAACTAGGTCAATGGGTTGACTCGGCTGATATCCATACACGATCTCTGCAGGGCTGAGGCCAATGGTTCGATTGATAGAGTTGTTGTAAGCAAACTCGGCTATAGGAAGTTTTGAGTCCCAATCCCTAAGGTTTTCTCCTACCAAAGTTCTTAGAAGATTGCCTAGGCTTCTATTAACTACCTCAGTTTGGCCGTCGGTTTGGGGGTGAAAAGCAGTGGAAAATTGAAGCTTAGTCCCCATTTTGTGCCAAAGGGTCTTCCAGAAATAACTGGTAAACTTAACATCCCTATCGGACACGATTGTCTTAGGAAGGCCATGGAGTCTAACAATTTCCTCAAAATAAAGCTTAGCGATTCGGGACGCATCGAAAGTTTTGGAGCATGGGAGGAAATGCGCCATTTTAGAAAATCGATCTACTACCACAAAGACAGAATCATGCTTTCTAGCGGTTTTGGGTAATCCAAGGACAAAGTCCATACTCACATCTTGCCAAGGGCGACTCGGTACAGGTAGTGGGGAGTAGAGTCCTGTGTTCTGTTTTCGCTGTTTGGCTAGTTGGCAAATGTGACATCGCTTTAAGAGTCGTCCAACATCGCGTTTGAGACTAGGCCAGTAAAAACGGTTCTCTAGTGCAGCAATAGTTTTCGCCTGCCCGAAATGGCCTGCTAAAGCTCCTGCATGTAATTCCCAAACAAGATACTCACGAAGGGAGGTTTGGGGAATGCAGAGTTTCTGGGCCTTGAATAGGTACCCATTCTCTACTACAAAATCATCCGTCGAGTGCCCATATCCCGAGGTCAAAAGGGAATAGGTATCATTAAAGTCCGGGCAGTCCTTATAGTCTTCCTTAAGGCGTTCAAATCCGATAACTTCATTCCTCATCTCTTGGGTGGTCATCAGTCTCCTACTAAGGGCATCCGCAGCTTTATTTTCACTTCCCGCTTTGTGTCTAATCGTGTATGTGTACTCCTGCAAAAACTCGACCCAACGACCATGGCGGGCATTGAGTTTCTTCTGCGAGTTTATATATCTCAAGGCTTCGTGATTAGAGAAGATCACAAATTCTAGGGGCAGTAAGTAATGCCTCCAGTACCTAAGAGACTGGATGACCGCATAAAATTCCTTGTCATAGGTCGAATACCGCTGACGGATGTCATTTAGTTTTTCGCTAAAATACGCTACGGGGTGTCCTTCTTGAGATAAAACTCCTCCAATACCGATCCCTGATGCGTCGCAGGTTACTTCGAATACTTTAGAAAAATCCGGGAGACGCATCACAGGGGTAAAATGGGAAATAATGCGCAAAGTCTAAAATGCCCCTTGGGGCTACACAAGCAACTATTACCCTCAGGGGTAAAATGGGAAACTATGAAAATACAATCATAAAATGAAAACTGAAAATACAAGTGAGATCAAAAATAAAGGCTAGCAATCTCGGCCGTCGATCTCCGTGGTCGTCTCTGATAAGCGCGCCGAAATCTCCTATCGATGACCTCATCACCCATGCTAATCAAATTCGGTCCAATGGATATACCATAAGCTTGACTTAAATCACATTCGGTTGGGCCGACATAAAGTCATTAAGCCCATTGTAACGAAATTAAACCATTTGAGTCTTCTAATGTATATAAGCCCCAACCCATTTAATTTTGGGCTTTCCAATGGATGTGAGCCCTAACTCAAATCACATTCAGGCTAGCTTATATGCTAACAAGCTCACCAAATCAATTAAACGCCGACAATCATTATAAATAAAAAATCTATACATTGTTACCTTCGTCTACTCGGGATCCTTGAAAGGAGAACTCATGGTTGTTAATTTGATTCTTGTATATTATGTCCTTTGGTCCTTTAACATTAGTAGGATGAGATCATTGGTATTCTGAAGATGATGAAATCATGGGGTCTTGATCGGGTCTACCTTTATCTCTCACAAACATCTCCCTTTAATTCAAATAAATCTAAAAGTATTAAGCATAAATTTAGTCTATATCAAAGTAACCAATTTTAATCAAGAGTGCTCTCACGCGAGTGAGATTGGTGATTAATTATGAGGGCTTGTGCTCAATAGGTGCTCATAGGAAGTTCATATTCTTGATCTAAATAACCCTGCATAAATATTGAAAAACAATTGTTTAATAAAAATTAATCTACCTCATGAAGAATGAAATCCTAGCTTAGAAGGTTGGGTTTGGGTGCATTTTTCTGGAGTGAACACTTTTTATTTTTTGTGATGCAATCTAAAAACAAACTTTGCTCTAGGAATGCAATTAAAAACACACTTATTTTTTCCTTCACATAATCCTTAAATATAACAAACAAACACAACAATAAACAATATTAACACCACTTACAATTTATAATAGAACAATACACGATACAACTTAAAATTTACAATAGAGAAAGATAACTTTTTTGTCATTAGGGTCAAATTTTAGAAAGCTGCGATCTCTTGGCAAGTAGATCTCCCTACAATAATTATGCCAGTAGATGTCTTTGTTGTGTGGTTGATAACAGAATTGAGTGTTGTCACAGATGAATCAATGTTTCTAATTAATATGTCTGTTAGAGGATTTGAAGAAGATTCAAATAGGAAGAGATGTGGGGTTGCTGCAAGAGGTTGAAGTTTTTGTTGAATTACAAGGTTGTTATTGTAGTTGTGGGTAAGGCACAATGAGAAAATAAGGAAAATTGCAATGTGTAGTAGCATAAGGGTTGTGAGTGGGCTAATTGTAAGAATTGGGATGCGCGCAACAATGTTGTTGTGAGCATAGAAGATAGGTGTGCCATCAATGGATGCTAGAACAATGTGGACCCATTGAGTGACTACTAGATGCACAACAATGAACTTGTAGCGAGATAGAGGGACGAGCTGTATGGTGCATGTGATGTGTGAAGCTGCAATTGGAATCACACAAAATATTATTTAAATTTGATCGGACACGCGTAACGCTTGGTACTCAGTACTACTTAGTACTCGGTACTGTTCGGTGCTGCTCGGTACCGCTTGGTACCGAGCGATACTAGAACTCAGTACTGCTCGGTACCGCTCGACACTTGTCGGTACTGCTCGGTACCGAGCGATACTAGAACTCATTACTGCTCGGTACTGCTTGGTACCGCTCGGTACCGAGTGATACTAGAACTCAATATCGCTCGGTACCGAGTTATACTAGAACTCAATACCGCTCGGTACCGGAACTCGGGGGCATCACCCCCTTGGATCCCCGGCATAGGCTCAACATATCTATACTTTTTATTAAAAAATTTCTTGTTTCAAATTCATGTGGATTAATTGTGTCAATCCTTTGTACTTTTAATTAAAAACTTCATGTGCTGGATAATTTATGTTTATGTTTTTGTTGTTGTACTAGACATTTAAATATTTAATGCTTACTTTTATTTTGATATTATAAGATACAATGCTAGTAATGCTACAAATGATGTTGCTTTCAAATTTTTTTGTCATTTCAAATATTATGCTTTGATTAATTTGTTATTTTTTATGTATGATTTATATATTATAATGCTGTGATCCGCGCCGTATCCGTATCCTGTATGTTTTAGAATTGCCGTGTCCCGTATCCATATCGTGTCATATCCGTGTCGCCGTATCCGTATCGGTGCAACATAGATAATAACTATGCAAAGAACTTTCTAGCTAAATGATTTATGATTTGAAATGTTTGAACATTAATAAAAGGTTAGAGAATTAACCCTTATAGTTCATCTTGATATGAATTTGACGCAGACGAGAGCTGCACTACAATTTAATATAGGACTTGAGAGAGAACTTGATTGCCTTAACTTATAAAGAACAAAAAGGAGAAGTGAAAGAGCGGTATAGAGCATCCATATAGGAGGTAAAAAAAGTCTCCCTAAGGGATTTTAAGGTAGATCTTCTAGAGGTAGATGGAAAGAAATTGTTGCATGAAATTGAATGCTCTAGGAGCTCTGGACAAATTGTTTTGGGAGAAATTAGAATTATTGCTGATTATCACATCCCTACTACTTGTAATAGTATCTTGCATCGAAAATGTTCCTTAAATAAATTTTAATAAGTATAAATATATTCAAGAATACAATGACCATTAAAGTATTGAATAAACATAAGTATAGCAATAAATATGAATACATTGCTGCTGCTGATCATCACGGTGAATAGGTCAAGGCTTGGAGAACATGTATGCGAGTTAATATCGTAGAATCCCACTAATCATCATCATCATCATTAGCTTTATCCTAACTATTTATCTGACTTTATGAATGTCAAATTTCATTCATTTTTACTAATTGCTGCAAGAGGCGTTCAATTTTGCTTCGTAATTATTTTAAACAGCTTCTATAGTTCTATCTATATTACTACCAATTATATGCATGCATGTATACACACACATGCTTTTATGTTATGTATATGTAGTGCAATATCTAACATCACCATAATTATGTATGCTGTTTTCGGTTAAATATAATTCCTGAATGAGTACCTTTTATAAATTCATCAAGAATACCTTTCTGTTGTCATTATCATTTTTTTCTAGTTCTATTTGGTCACAATTATTTCTTGTCTCCAGGCTTCTGAAAAAGTTTACTGGCCAGATGCAGCTGTTTCTGCAATTACTGCACTTGAGAAGGCTTCGCATGAACTTCTTGGGGCTGATTTCCAGAAATACAATCAGAAAATGAGGCAACTGGCTTATAATCTCAAGGTGGATAATTCATTGAATTCCTTTTTGTTACTGTATGGTCCCCTTTTGTTATGATCTTTCTGCTCGTACTGATTATTACAGGACTATTAACTACGTGTTGCTATTTGAGTGATACAACCTACACGTTACGAAGATTTGCTGTCCATCCTTTTAAATTAGAACTCTGCATTCTTCCCTCCTATTAGTTTGGTCTGTTTGTTGTTTGTTATTCCAGGCTTCCATCTTTGTGCATATCACAGGACCTTACACTACCGCCTGACTTGGTCTGCACTATGAACTATAATCCTCTTAAAACATTTTAACTGCGTTTGGTGGGAATTTGAGTGTAAGGAAATGGAAAAAATGTTGAAAAACTAAAATCATGGCTGAGATTAATAATCCACCCACAAATGATTTTGCTTTCATTTAGTTTCCTTCTTTTTCCTTCTATCCAAACTAACCTTAGTTTTGTACCAAGCATTCTACTGTTTAGGTTGCTATCTATTATGTAAGTTTGTTCTGAATCTATTGGTTAATTGTTAAGTATCATTATTTTTATCCCATGGGTCTGTTACTGCTTGCAGTTGAAATTGTCCAAAGGCTTTATGTTTGTGGGTTTCCCAAAAAAGTATTTGTTATTTTGAATGGCTGCATGATGTAAAGAATGTTGGTTCAAGTTCTATCTATCCGTTTCTCGAGATTTTTTTTTTTTTTTTTTTTTTTTATTGAATTGAGTTTGTGCAAACATGCCACATTCTAGCATTGATGTTGAAAGTAGGCTATAAACAATATTTGTCTTTAATTTTCTTGGGCATATTCTTTTAAAGAAGGTTTATGTAAACATAAACACGCATGGAATGAGAGATGTAATAATTTAGATTTGTGATGATGCATCTTGTATGCTCGTTGTTAGCATTTGTTATTTTTGAACTTTTATTAATTAATAAAGTTTGAATAGTTTATTGGTAAATCCTGCATTGATCAATAAGCTGCTTTTACCAATTATAGAAGCATATTCCTTTCAAGGAAGCTTCAGAAGAGCATTGAGCTTTTTTGTAATGCTTGTTGTATTGATTAATTATGATCTTGCTTTGCTTGAATGCCTAATATCTGTTTTATATGCTATTTGCCCACTGAACATAGAATATATGTTGTAATATTGATATTATTTGTTTGCCTTCCATAGCATGTTTTCCATAGATTACTAAGTTTGAAATACGCTTTTATTTCTCTCTCTTTCTCTCTCTCTCTCTCTATATGTATATATATTGGTTTATTTCTTAATGCAATTATCATTGATCTGATTTTTTTTATATCAAGGAATTATAGTTTTTGTGCTGTCAATCAACATATAAACAAAGCACATTCCCATCATGTGCATCGTTTTGTCTTTTTACTTTTAATTTAGCATGCGTAAGAATTTGGACATTTTCCTGACTTGCTTTGCTAATACTTGAAAAGATAAAAAAGATGAAGTTTTGTTATAAAATTAGTTTAGATGTAAAAGCATAGAAAGTTGTAAAAATTATAGAGGGGCTTGTAAGGCGTCTAAGAAAACAATATGTGATGTAAAGAATTTAATTTTTAATGATTTGTATAAGAAATTAGATACTAAGAAGGGCAAAAGATCTATGCATAAGTTATCTAAGCAAATAGAGGAGAAGTAAGAATTTAGTTCAAGTGAAGTGTATTAAGGATGAAGATAAAAAATTGCTTTTACTAGGAGAGAACATTCAACATAGGTGGAATGAGATATTTCGATAAACTCTTCAATGAAAACTGTGAGAATATGATTGACTTTAGTGATCTTAACATCCTAAATGAAAATAGAAATTCTTATTTAATTTTTATCATCAAATTAGTAAAATCAAAGATAGAGAAGGTTTAAAAAAAATGAAGTGTAGATTAGCTATTGGACCTTATGATATTCTAATAATGTGTGATATGCTTAGGAGATGAAGGAATTTCTCAACTTTCTAAACTTTTTAATATTATTTAAAAGGCTAAAAAGATGCTAGATGAGTTGATGCATGTGTTGGTTTCTACTTTTACGAATAAGGTGATGCACAAGAGTGTGAATTATAGAGGAATTAAATTAATGTGTCCACTGTCATACATTAAAATTATGAGAGTAATTGAGCATAGGTTACGACAGGATATTTATGTTTCTCAAAATTAGTTTGGATTCATGTTGGATAGATCTACTATGAAAGTTATGCATTTGTTGAAAGGTTTGATGGAGAATTATAGAGAGAGTAAGGAGGATTTACATTTGATATTTATTGATTTAGAGAAAACATATGATAAAATTTCAAGTGAAGTGCTTTGGAGAGTTCTAGGAAAAAAAGAGTTAATAGTGCTTATATCCAAGTCATTAAGTATATGTATGCAGGAGCTATTACTTGTGTTCAAACACAAGGTGGTTTGACCAATTATTTTTCTATTTCAGTTGTATTACATTAAGGATTAGCTTTAAGCCCATATCTTTTTACTTTAGTCATGGATGCTTTAACTAGACATTTGCAAGAGGATGTACCTTGGTCTATGCATTTTGTTGATGATATTTTTCTTATTAGTATGACTAGAGAGGGAGTTAAAGGAAAACTTGAATTATGGAGTTTAACCTTAGAGTATGTATCCTGGTGTATGCATTTTGTTGATGATATTTTTCTTATTGATAAGACTGCAGAGGGAGTTGAAGGAAAACTTGAATTATGGAGGTCAACATTAGAGTCTAAAGGTTTTCGTTTGAGTCGATCTAAAACAGAATATATGAAGTGTAATTTTAGTAGTAATATATTTAGTTTGGGGATTTTGACATGGGATGATCAAGTCATTAAAAATAGTACATGTTTGAGATAACATGGGTTTATTGTTCAAAGTGATGGTGAAATAGATGGAGATATTATTAGTAGAATTTAACTTGGATGGTTGAAGTAGAGGAATGCATCGGGCCTATTGTGTGATGGAAAAGTACCTATCAAATTTAAGGGAAAATTCTATAAGATGGTGGTGATATCTGCAATGGCTTTTGGCGCAATGTTGACCATTAAAGGAGAAGCATAAATGAAGCTAAGTGTTGCAGAGATGAGGGTGCTCAGGTGGATAAGTGGCTTTACTCTTAGAGACAGATGAGAAATGAGTATATACATGAAAAGGTTGGAGTATGTCTAGTGGAAGATATAAGATTAGAGAGAGCCGTCTTAGATGGTTTGATCACATAAAATGTTGGCCTTCCAATGACTCAGTTAGGAGAGTAGATCTAGATTTGACCTATTTTTAAAAAGGCAGAGATAGACCTAAAAGGATTTGCTTAGAAAGTACCAGAAATAACTTTCTCTATTAGATTTAAATGAGAATTTGACTCTTAACAAAACACAATAGAAAAAAAAAGATTATGTGGCTGACCCACTGATGAGGACATTAGTTAGAGATTTCGACATGTGTACCGTCGTTGGAGTTGTAAATCGACGGCTGTGATCCAGAGTCTTTGCTTTTGATATATTTTGTATTTTCTTTATTGTCGCATTTTCTATTTTTCCTAGTTTACTCCTTTGGGTAGTGAGTCGCTATTGTAGCCCCGAAGGCAATTTTGTCTTTTAGCTTTTCTTGTATTGAGGCCTATATTTTAGGGTCTCTTAGCTTTGTAATGGTTAATGAATATTGAAATGAAATTTTAGTTTTTGTTTTTGGGTCTCTTTGTGAGTTCTAGATAGAGTGGTGGAGTCTAGGAGAGGCTCAATCGTAGTACCCAACAGCCCCTGCGAGTGAGCTCTTGGTTTTCCCCCTATATCTTCTCCTTCTTCCCCAATTTTCCCTACCTGAGCTCCTCTCCTTCCTCCTCGATGGCTCATCCCCACTTCCACTCTTGCACCCACACCACCACTAAACCTCACCTCCAACCGCCGGCCCAAGACCTCCCTTCCCCTACCTTAGCCATCTTCTCCCTCTCTCCACTCCCATGCCGCCGGCCTACTCCCTCATCTCCATCATGGGGCTGATTTCCATCACCTTAATTGCTTCCCTAAATTAAGCCAAGGAGAGGGAAAATTATTCTAATTATTTGAAATTCAAATTTCGAATTTCAAATACCTTCCTTATTTGGGAATTCCAAATTAGGAAGGTGAATGAATCTCAATCCAAATTGAATTTCAATTATGTTGGATATGACAACTCCTTTCCTAATTTACATAGCTTGTTTTGGAAGCTCTTGAATTCCTCCCCACAAACCCTCTACCCCTCATGATGCCGCCGGCCCCATGCATGGGCTCCACTCTTATTTTTCCCTTTTAATCTCCCCAACTCAATTTGGAATTTGAATTCAAAATTCAATTTCTTTCCCTCCGATTTCACTTAATCTGAAATTAATTTCAGATTGCTCATAATTACTCCAAACCCTAACCTAGATCTAGTCACCCCTCCCCTCTCCACCTCCTCCTACCCGAGATCCCACCCGCCTCCCTCCTATGGCCACCTCTCCTAAGTGGTGGCTTCTCCACTTCTACTCCCCCCACCACAACACCACTACATCATTCCAAACCCTTTCGAGATAATGCATGGTCGATCCGGAAGTTGATCACGGTTTTGCTTACAATGCCAAAGGAGAGTTCTACATTCTCCTCACTTCTTTCTACGAGCCAGATTGGGAATACCACGAATCAGTGGAAAGATACGTCAACCGAATCCTCTACTGCCTCGCCGAGACGATCGAGCTCCAACAACCCCGAGTACCGTGGGCTCTCACCGGCCGACCACCTGTTCCTCCAGCTCTGGCTCCTTCCCCGATTACTAGTCCCCTTAGCATCACGTGCCTTCTAGTGGCATTCGTAAGCTTGCTTGCAACCTTCATCCGCTAAGCCTATCAGTTAAGAGTGTGAGTGAGGAATCCCAAGGTGAATGATCTAATTTTTAAACATTGGATTTTGTTAAACGCGCCATTTGCTCTACTAATTTATTTGTTGATGTAGTTTTGCAATTCTCCTATTAATTTCAATTGTAATCACTTGCCGTTACTTAGTCCTTCCCTTGGAATTTTCTAAAAATCTTTCTTGAAAATGCATTCGTTTATGTTTAGCTACGCCACGTTCACACTTAATTAATTTCATATAAGCAATTCTTGTTTCATTCTCGTTGTATTAAATCATATTTGGTATCAAAGCATGGCTAACATAGGCTATGCATGCTATAAGTCATCCTAGGTAACATTATCGTCATTTTAAGCGTCATTGCATGCTCATCACCACATAGAAAATTTAAACCCTTTGTTAGTCTTGCTGTCCAGAAAATTCTAGCACCAATTAGTGGCCTTTAGGTGAGTCTAGGCAAGTGCTTAGGTGCTGTCCACACTCTAGAAACCTTCCAAAACACTTAGACAACTTAGGTCTTTGCTGTAATTTGCTGTCTTGATCATTTCAGCATCATTTAGAGGCATTAGGAGAATATTATCTTACTGTCTAGGTGCATTCCCCTACCCCATTATCTCCCCTAGCGTCCCCTAACACCTACCCATGGATCCGTAACATATTCAGGTGACTCTAGACCTCATCGTGGGTCAACTTGGGACGGTTACTCAACAAATTAGGAACAACCAAACAGACTTAGCCGACTTCAGACGCCAAATGGGTGAGCGACTTGATAACATTGAGCGGTTAGGACACCCCGCAATTTACACCCCTTGTCCGCATTCACCCTATGGTGATGAAACCCGGGCTGATTATGGACCACCGCGGGATCACTATCATCTAACCTTAGAGCCACTTAGGATCCCATAGGACAGGAACCCACTTGGAGAGATAACGACACCCAATTGCTTAAGAACATCCGAGTAGATGCCCCTTTCTATGATGGTACCCTCGATCCACAAGTCTTCTTGGATTGACTCAAAAGGTTGGATAGTTATTTCAAATGGTATAGTATTTCAGAAGCTAGGAAAGTTAGGTTCGTCGAGATGAAACTTACAGGTCGAGCTAATCAATATTGGACCAATCTGGAAAACATGCGCGAAGCGCGAGGTGAGCACCCCATCACCGATTGGTGAACCATGAAACAAGAGCTCAAGCAGAAGTACTTCCCTCCGTCTTACTACCCTAAGCTCTCAGGGAAGCAAACCTGTGAAAGATTACATCTCCGCTTTCGATGATTTCATGATTCGTTGTAATGGCGAGGAATCCACTACTCCTTCTCAACTTCTATCTATGTTTAGAGCTGGCCTTATGGAAGATCTCCGAAACGAGCTTTTTGCTATAGGAGTTAACACTTTAGAAGCAGCCTGCAGTTTAGTGCTTTACCTCGAAGAATCTAGGACCCATTCCCATTCTAAATATCTAGATTCCCACCCAACCCCTTACAGAGCTTCCTCCAGTCAACCCCAAAACCAACCCGCTGCCCCTATGATTAGCCGATCCCCTGCCAGTCAACCCCAACCTCGTCCTGACTCCAAAGGTAAAACCCCTGAACGTGACACTCTCCCAAAGCCACCTTTGGAACCAAGTGCTATATGTGCCCATGGTTATGGACACATTGCTTCACAATATTCTAGTTCGTACATGGTCACCATAATCGAAGAGGTTGAATAAGAAGACGAAGAACCTAAAACTGACTTGACCCATCATGTTGACGATGAAGAAGACTTCTTCTACGAAGAAAACTCTGTTGATCTGCAAGTCGTTAGATGTGCGTTGTCCCAACCCAAACCCAGTGACGATTGGCGAAGGACTTCAATTTTCCACACCTTTACTAAGATAGGAGACAATAACTGCAAAGTTATCATCGACAGTGGAAGTTTTATCAACACAGTCTCTTCAGCTATGATATCCAAACTTAACTTAAAGATGACACCCCACCTGAACCCGTATAAAGTCGCTTGGATTAACTCGACTACCATAAAAATTAAGGATAGAAGCCTTATTCCCATAGAGTTTGTTGGATATCAAGAGAAGATTTGGTGCGATGTGTTGACTATAGATGTGGGTCAGATTATCCTCGGTCGCCGTGGTTATTTGGCAACGATGTCCATAACGACAAGAAAATTAAGCTTATACCCTCCCAACCAAAACCCCATAAAACAAAAATCAAACCTACCCCTGTCAAACCAAACAAAGGATTACACCTTTGACTGCGAAGGAAGTTGAAGATGAGTTTAACGAAGGAGCTCCCATGTACGCTCTAGTGGCCCGTGAAACTAATGAGGAATTAGGAGAGCCAGTCCCAGAAGAGGTCCAGCCGCTCCTTGAGACCTTTGCTGATGTTTTCCCCGAGGACCTCCCAAACCAATTACCCACTCTACGAGACATCCAACACGCTATAGACCTAGTACCCGGAGCCTCACTACCCAACCTTCCCCACTACCGTATGAACACGGGGGAGCACGCCAAGTTAAAAGAGCAAGTTGATGAGCTGCTCCAAAGGAGATTTTTCAAAGAAAGCTTAAGCCCATGTGCTATCCCCGCACTTCTAACTCCCAAAAAGGATGGCTCCTGGAGGATGTGTATTGATAGTTGCGCTATCAACAAGTTTACTGTGAAGTATCGTATCCCCATTTCACGCTTGGATGACATGTTGGACATGATGACCGGAGTAACTCTCTTTTCTAATATCGTTCTTAAGGGCGGGTATCATCAAATCAGAATACGCCCCGGGGACGAATGGAAAACGACATTTAAAACTAAAGACGGGTTGCACGAATGGATGGTTATGCCGTTTGACCTTAGTAATGCTCCTAGTACATTCATGAAAGTTATGACTCAAGTTTTGAGCCCGTTCTTAGGAAAATTTGTTGTGGTCTATTTTGATGACATTTTAATCTACAGTAGTTCGGTGGATCATCACTTAAGTCATTTGAAGCAAGTTTGTGAAGTTTTGAGGAAAGAACAATTGTATGTAAATCCAAAGAAGTGTATGTTCCTCACTGACCTTGTCACTTTTCTCGGATTTATCATATCATCTCAAGGAATATCAGCTGACCCCGAGAAAGTTCGAGCGATTAACGAGTGGGTTGAATGATATCATGCAACTGTACTCGACTTACGATAAGGAGTTTTACGCGATCATTCAATCCCTTAAGTATTGGAGACATTACCTTATTCCATAAGAATTCGTCATCTTTTCGGATCATGAGGCATTACGATATATTAACTCTCATAAGAAGCTTAATGCTCGACATAGTAGATGTGTTGAATTCTTGCAAGATTATACCTACACCATCAGGCATAAAGTAGGATCCGAAAATAAAGCAGCCGACGCTTTAAGCCGTAGGATGATGGTTACTCGTGAGATAAGGACTGAAGTTATTGGATTTTAGCGCATTAAAGAAAATTAAAAGGATTGCCCTGATTTTAAAGAAATATATGAACTTATGATAACGGGTAAAGAGCAAATCATTAATGATTTCCTAATGGACGACGAATACTTGTTTAAATCTCAGAAACTCTCTATTACCACCACCTCACTCCGTGAATTTCTAGTTTGAGAATTACATGCTGGTGGTTTAGCTGAGCACTTTGGTCAAACCAAGACCATCGCTGTCGTTGAAAATCGATTTTATTGGCCGAGCCTTAAGCGGGACGTTAGCAGATTAGTGAAACAATGTCACACCTGTTAGTTGGCCAAACAAAGAAAACAAAACACATGCCTTTATACACCACTCTCGGTATCCAACTGTCCATGGAAAGATGTGAGTATGGATTTCGTCCTCGATCTACCCAAGACTGTTAGAAAACACGATTCCGTGTCTGTGGTTGTGGATAGGTTTTTCAAGATGGCGCACTTCCTCCCTTGTTCGAAAACGGTTGATGCTTCTAGGATCGCCAAATTATATTTTGATGAAATCGTCAGACTTCATTGGTTACCTAAAACCATTGTGTCGGATCAAGACGTAAAATTCACTAGCTATTTTTGGAAAACATTATGGTTTAAAATGGGCACTAAACTTCAATTCTCCACCGCTTTCCACCCTCAGACAGATGGTGTAAAACCCCTCCGAAGCTGATTTTTTGAGTGCTGTTAGTCCCGGACGAACTGACCTTAGTCCCGGACGAACTGAAGAAAATTGTGAAGAATCTATCAATTTCGTCTGGACGAACCTGTAAGGGTCGGGACGAACCGTCGGGATGAACCGAACAGAGAGCATCGTGTAGGGATGAAACAAATTGGAATTAATTTTCGTCTATACGATCCGTGTCTAGAGGAGTTCGTCCCGGGACGATCTGGGCATCGTCCAGGACGATCCTGCTTGATAAGTATTGGATTTGAGATATTTTGAATGATTTTTGAAGAGAGAGAAAGAGAAAGCAGGAGAGAGAAAGAGAAGGAAAGAAAGGAAAAAGCTGGATTTTGGAGCTCGCGGTGCGCTTTTCGTCCGACGCCGCTGTTGAAAGAATTGTTCTTGCAGTAAGGAATCCGAATTCTATTTTTGATTTCGAAGATTTCGAGTTTTTGTATTTTTCTGCTTAGTTTTGTGTTTCCGTTGCCGAAATTCTTGCATATCTTTGTATTGACGAAACTTCTACCGCGTAACTTTTGGTATGTTATTGAACTGATGTTTTTGTACGATTTGAGTATTTTATGGAAGATTTTTATCGGATATTTTGAGTTATGTGCGCTATTTATCGAATAGAAAATTATATGGCTGTTGAAAAATATTGCTTCAGTACAAGAAAAGCTTTGTAACGTTGTTTTACACGATTTCTGGTAATTTGGTAATTTTCTGAATCTGTGAATTCTGTGTAAATTCTGTATACTGCCGTTATGCCGCTAACGGATTTTCTGACGAAATCCAATTTTCTGATTTGAATGCTTTGATGTGTGCATGCTATCAAAGGGAGTTATAAGGGGTCAGAATCCTATGTGATTCCGTTGTCTGGGTCCGGGAAATCTGAAATGAGCTCTGAAATTTGAAAATAAGTTCTGTTCCGGAAATTTTGAATATCTGTTATGTTCTGATGCTATAAGCACAAAAGGGAGACATAAGGGGCCAGAATCCGTCGAGATTCTGTTTGTGTCAGGGAAGGGAGGCATAAGGGGTCAGAATCCGTTGAGATTCTGTCAGTGTCAGGGAAGGGAGGCATAAGGGGTCAGAATCCGTTGAGATTCTGTCTTGGTTCGGGAATCTGATATCTGTTTTGTGAAAGCAAGTTCTGTTCTGAAAATTATGTGAAAGCAAGTTCTGTTATGAAAATTATCTGAAAGCAAGTTCTGTTTTGAAAATTCTGTATATCTGTTCAGTTCTGGTGCTTTAAGCACAAAGGGAGACATAAGGGGTCTGAATCCATTGAGATTCTGTCAGTGTCAGGAAAGGGAGGCATAAGGGGCCAGAATCCGTTGAGATTCTGTCAGGGTCCGGGAAGCTGATATCTGTTATGTGAAATGTGCTTTTATGATTTGAATTCTATTCTGTATGATTCCGTTTATTCTGTATGATTCTGTTTGTTCTGTACGATTCCGTTTGTTCTGTATGATTCTGTTTGTTATGTACGATTCTGTTTATTCTGTATGATTCTGTTTATTCTGTATGATTCTGTTTGTTCTGTACGATTGCATTTGTATGATTCCGTTTGTTCTGTATGATTCCGTTTATTCTGTATGATTCTGTTTATTCTGTATGATTCTATTTGTTCTATACGATTTCGTTGGTTCTGCAAAATCTGACTTGAATATTCTGTTGTTCGAAATAAATTCAATTCTTCTGTATCAGCTGTTTGATTCTAATCAAGTATCTGAATATCTTATTTCATTTGACTATATACGATTTCTGTGATTATCTGAATTATGTACGGATTTATGAGTTTTCTGTCGTTGCACGATTTCATTAATATTTCATACTGTACATGTCATTGATTACAGATACCGATATAGATATTGATATTGCATCGATTCATTGATCTTATGGATACCGATATTTTTGATTCATCGATACTATATACTTATTGATACCATTGATTCACTAATACTACTGATTCATTGCATTGATCTTATGACACGTGATACATCGAATACTGACCGATACATGTGATACGCTGATACATGTGATTCATGCGATTTGCCGAGCATGTGATCTATAATATGATTTTACTGTATTGATTGATTTTAATTGTTATTATTGATTTGATTCAACTGTTCTTACGATGTATTGAATTGATTGTTTTATGTGATTTCATACCGTTTGATATTATTGACCGGAAGTGATTTCTTTATTGATCTAATTGATTTTATTGATATGATTGAGTGATGTTAATCGTATTTTATTTTACGGACTTATTAGTACGGACTCATTTACTGAGGATTTATTGTTACTGACCGGATTTACTGTTACTACGCGATTTCACTGTTATTGTATAATCGTTCTTGTCGTCACTGGATTATTATTGATATGGATACCTACGCTGCTGCTACTGATGATTCAGTGTACTAACTTTATGCACGTGATATACTGAGCAAATGACATGTGATTCACTGAGCACAAGATATTGATTTTTGGATTGCATATGATTAATTGAGCAAGTGATAAATAACTGGAGTTTGCAAGTGTATGTTGGTATGCTGTGATACGATTCTACTTCCTTGACTCGACTGATGTTATAAACTGATGGGATATATTAGACGACTTATGTAGAGATTTGATGCACGTACTGATTTATTGAACATTATAGATTTTCTACTGTTCACTGATTATATCACTGATGATTTTGGATTCTATTATTTATACACCGATTCCCGTTACTACATTGATTACTGTTTATGTATTGATTTTTGTACCTGCATCAATTCAATGATCATGTGTAAGTGACTATTATTGATTTGATTGGTTGACATACATATTGTTTCCATACCGTGCTTTGATTTCAGTTGTAGGCTTTGGGGAATTGCTGAGCTATTTAAGCTCATTATATGTGGTTAATGATTTCAGGTGTAGAGCCTCCCGCGTGAAGCTTCTTTCAGATGCTAGTATAGTCTTTTTATAGTTTTTGGTTCTCGTATTATTTTGTAGCCCGAGTGGCTATTGTACATGTTCTTTTGGACTATGTATATGAAAGGCCGAAATGTGAATTATAATATTTTGATGTATTTATTTTCTTTAATGCAATCATCATTTCTGGATGTCTGTATTGATCTGAGCAAAAAAGGAGAAAAAAAGAGAAGAAGAAAAAGAATGTTAGATGAATCCTTTCACTATTGATGTCTGGGACGTTACAGATGGTCAGATGTGTCACGGCCCAACCCGACCGGAACAAATACTTTCGCGTCGGGTCGTGACGGATAGAAATTCAGGATCTAGCTTTGGAATTTGTTACAGACTTTCTTCCAAATATCAAAACATATAGAAAACACAGAGCTACTAAAAACATCCAAATATACAGAAATGCATCCACTATTTTCTTTTTTCGTTCTTTTATCAAAATAATCATATACAATACAGTGCATGGCTATAGACAGAAAGAACAGAACAGAAAAGTTATGACTATACAAAAATCAAAAGTAGAAAAATACCTAATCACTGATCAGACACTGAACGGCTAGTCCAAGATTTTCTTCCCTTTCCCAGAACCTGAAAATCACGCAGAACACAAGGATGAGCTAATAGCTCAGCAAGACTACACTCACCAATCAAAATCTCTAGAAATTCACAACAAAAAATACACCCGAATAGTAGCCGTACAGAAATTAGATAATCGTACATAAATCGTATAACGGACAGAACAGAACATATACTTGATCAAACAAAACAAATCAGAGTGCAGGCTAAATCTTATAAAACTTTTAATTAAATCACAGAACAGACCGAATCGTACATAACAAAAAGAAACCGTACAAAATAGATTTCAAATCAGATAAAATCACATTTCAATATCAGATCATATATCACATAGCCCTGATCCTGACAGAATCTCGACAGATTCTGGCCCCTTATGCCTCCCTTCCCTTACACTGACAGAATCTCAACGGATTCTGTCCCCTTATGCCTCCCTTTCCTGACACTGACAGAATCTTAACGGATTCTGGCCCCTTATGTCTTCCTTTGTGCTTGTAGCACCAGAATAGATCAGATATACAGAATTTTCAGAACAGAACTTGTTTTCAGATTTCTCAGATTTTCCTGACACAGACAGAATCTCAAAGGATCCTGACCCCCTTATAACTCCCTTCTGATAGCATGCACATATCAATTCATTCAATTCAGAAAATCAGAGTTCGTCAGAAATTCGTCAGCGGCATAACGACAGTATACGGAATTTACACAAAATTCACAAATTCAAAAATTTACCAAATTGCCATAGATAGTGCAAAACATCATTGTAAGACTTTCATGGTACTGAGATAGTAAATTCAGACATTCCGATAAATTGTTATTCGATCAAAACTTCAAAGAATTCAAAATACTCGGTAAAATTTTTCCAGAAAATACTCAAAACGTGAGGAAATACCATTTCATAAACATACCAAAAGTTACGCGGTAAAAAGTTCATCAGTGCAAAACGGAATCAATAATTCACTAACGGAAATAAAATCCGAAACAGAAAGGTCGTTAAAATCCTCGTTTCTGAAAATTGAGAAAGATGGAATGTACTTTACCTCGAGTCGGTCAACTTTCTCAACTACAGTTACGGACGAAAACGGACAGAAGTCGCATAAAAATCACTTTTCTTCCTTCTTCCTTCGGTTTTCTCTCTACTGGGCTTTCCTCTCTCTTCAAAAAGATCTCAATCTATATATACCCATTCAGATCGTCCCGGGACGATTTGCCCTCTGGACAAATTTCGTTCAGACGTGAACAGTTTTCGTCCCCGGACGGCTTGCCCTATGGACAAATTTCGTACGGACGAACCTTATTTCATCCTGGGATGAATTTCTCTGTCCGCAAAACCTGTACAAACCTGTACCGATCGTCCCCGAACGATCCAGTTTCGTCCTGACGAACCTGGAAGGAAAAACAGCTGTTACAATCTCTCCAACTTCAAAAAAATGTCGTCCTCGACATTTCCAAAACAAAACTGAGTCAGAATAGATTCAGATACAACTGTCTCATATCCGACTCCTCCCAAGTCGCCTTGCGTGCTGTTCTATACTTCCACTGAACTTTAACCATCGGAATCTGTTTAATTCTTAACTTGCGTACATCGTAAGCCAAAATCTTTTCAGGCTCTTCCTTGTACTGCAGATTCTCCTGAATCTCCACATCATTAACAGACAGTTTCTTTTCAGAGTCAGAGATCCACTTTCTCAAAGAAGATACGTGAAACACATTATGTATATCGGACATCTGATCGGGCAATAACAACCTATAAGCAGACTTTCCAATCCTTTCAATGATTTTATTAGTATATACAAAATTTATTATTTTATGTTTACGCAATTTTTTGATTTTGAGGCTTACGCCTCGCCTCATGAACAAAAAACGCCTTAATACCCGAATACGCAATTTTAAACCTTGGGTCCGACATACCTTGGACTGAGCTTGCTAGTTCTTCCAAATCTGCTGACACCTTTCATCGGACTGACTTTGACATACACAAAGTCACCAATCTGATATTCTACAAACCTGTGCTTTCGATTGTAATACTTCTGTTGTCTATCTTGTGCAGCTTTCAATCTTTCTTTAATCAGATTGATTTTCAAAACAATTTCATCCACAAAAGTTGAACTCATTTTTTGTCTATCTCCCATCTTAGTCAGAGTCAAAGGTGTTCTACACTTTCTGCCGTACAGAGCTTCATAAGGCGCCATACCAATACTGGACTGAAAACTGTTATTATAAACAAATTCTATCAGTGGAATATGATCTTCCCAACTGCCTCCAAAATCTAGAACACATAACTCAGACGATCTTCCAGTACTTGAATAGTTCTCTCAGACTGTCCATCAGTCTGCGGATGAAAAGCCGTACTAAAATACAAATTCGTACCCAAACCTTATTGAATACCTTTCCAAAGTCTGGAAGTAAACAATTCATCTCGATCAGATACAATCACTTTTGGCACACCATGCAATCTGACAATTTCTTTCACATATACCTGAGCTAACTTATCCACCGGATCCGTCTGTCTGATCGGAAGAAAATGAGCAGACTTCGTCAATCGATCGACAATCACCCAAATCGCGTCATATCCTTACCTTGATCGAGGAAAATCCATAGCAAAATCCATCATTACCTCCTCCCACTTCCACTCAGGGATAGACAATGACTGCAAAAGACCTCCTGGTCGCTGATGCTCTGCCTTTACCAATTGTCAGGCTTCACATTTTGAAACAAACTCCGCTATATCCTTTTTCATTCCAGGCCACCAAAACAAGCTTTTCATATCCCTGTACATCCTTACCATTTCTTGGATGAATGGTATAACATGAATAGTGAGATTCGTACAGAATCTCTTTCCTCAGATTTCCAAATACAGGAATCCATAACCTGTTCTTACAGGAAATAATACCAGAATCAGAAATTCGTAGTTCAGATTTCTTACCATATTCAATCTGAACAAGCAGCTTCGAATAGTCAGCGTCTGACTTCTGAGCTTCATAGATCCTTTCTTCCAAGAAAGACTGAATGTTCATCTGAGTCAAAATACCAGAACCAGTAGAGGAAATTACCTTGGAGCGGTTCTCGTAAGGGGCCATTAAGAAATTACATGCGAGAAGTGCAGGACCTTTCAAAATAACTTTCAAAATAAATAATAATGCTTATGTGCTAGACCTTCCCGAAGGTTTTAACATTAATCATACGTTTAACATTGAAGATCTTGTAGCTTTTAAGGGTCCAGAGTTTAACACCACTAATCCACTTCATACTGAGCCTTGTGTGACCCTACATACTAAGAACCCCATCCTATCTCCACTCCCAAACATTCCCACTTTACCCACTGCGGAGAAGATTGAGGCAATACTTAGCGATGAAATTATTTTCACTAAAGACGGTAGTCGCAAAGGTACCTAGTTCAATGGGCAGGGAAGCCGGATATGGAGAACACGTGGATCGACCGGGATGAGCTGCAGAGATTGGACCCTGACCTTCTGGAGTGGTACGAGAGTTCCAGGGATACTTACTCGACGGGGGCGAGCTCTCTCCCTCCTGGGGAGAATGATGAGGACATCCGTCAGAGATTTCGACATGTGTATCGTCATCTGAGTCATAGATCGACTGCTGCTATCCAGAGTCTTTACTTTTGATATATTTTGTATTTTCTTTATTGTCGCATTTTCTATTTTTCCTAGTTTACCCCTTTGGGTAGTGAGTCGCTATTCTAGCCCCGAGGATAATTGTGTCTTTCTGCTTTTCTTATATTGAGGCCTATATATTTGGGTCTCTTAGCTTTGTAATGGTTAATGAATATTGATATGAAATTTCAGCTTTTGTTTTTAGATTTTTTTGTGAGTTCTAGATAGAGTGGTGAAGTCTAGGAGAGGCTCAATTGTAGTACCCAACAGCCCCTGCGGGTGAGCTCTTGGTTTTTCCCCCTATCTCTTCTCCTTCTTCCCCAATTTTCCCTACCCAAGCTCCTCTCCTTCCTCCCTACCCGATGGCTCATCCCCACCTCCACTCCTTGCACCCACACCACCACTAAACCTCGCCTCCAACCGCCGGCCCAAGACCTCCCTTCCCCTACCTGAGCCATCTTCTCCCTCTCTCCCTTCCCATGCCGCCGGCCTACTCCCTCATCTCCATCATGGGGCTGATTTCCATCACCTCAATCGCTTCCCTAAATTAAGCCAAGGAGAGGAAAAATTATTCTAATTATTTGAAATTCAAATTTCGAATTTCAAATACCTTCCTTATTTGGGATTCCAAATTAGGAAGGTGAATGAATCACAATCCAAATTGAATTTCAATTAGGTTGGATATGACAACTCCTTTCCTAATTTACATAGCTTGTTTTAGAAGCTCTTGAATTCCTCCCCACAAACCCTCTACCCCTCATGATGTCGCCGGCCCCATGCATGGACTCCACTCTTGTTTTTCCCTCTTAATCTCCCCAGCCCAATTTGGAATTTGAATTCAAAATTCAAATTCTTTTCCTCCGATTTCACTTAATCTGAAATTAATTTCAAATTGCTCATAATTACTCCAAACCCTAACCTAGATCTAGTTGCCCCTCCCCTCTCCACCTCCTCCTACCCGAGATCCCACCCGCTGTAAAGGCCATTTTGCTTCCAGGTTCGTCCGGACGAAGTCGGATTGTCCGGGACGATCGGTACAGGTTGTGCACGAAAACATGTTTGGCTGAATGGTTCGTCTGGACGAAAATTTTTCAGAGAGCAGTCGTCATGGGACGATAAGTGAATTCGTCTGGACGAAATTTGTCCAGAGCCACTTCGTCCCGGGACGATCAGTCTGGATATATATAGAAATGAGATATTTTGAAGAGAGAGAAAAGCCCAGGAGAGAGAAAAACGAAGGAAAAAGAAGAAAAAGTGATTTTTGGGCAACGCCGGACCGTTTTCGTTCGTCGAGACAGTTCAAGAAGTTGGTGTACGCAAGGTAAGGCACATTCCGCCTTTCTCAATTTTCAGAACGGTGAAGTTTGAACGACTTTTCTGTTCGGATTTCATTTTTGTTAGCGAATTTCGTCCGTATTTTCCGATTGGTTCGGTTTTTACCGTGTAACTTTTGGTATATTTCTGAAGTGTCGAGTGTGCACGTTTTGATTATTTTCTGGAGAATTTTGACCGGGTAATTTTGATTTTGCGGTGTTTTCTTTCGACTGCAATTTTTGACGATGTCTAAAAATGTTGTGGCAGTAGAATAAAAGTCTTATATTATTGCTGTGAATGTTCTGTGGTAATTTGGTAAAATTCTGATTCTGTCAATTTTGTGTAAATTCCGTATACTGCCGTTACGTTGCCGGATTTTCGTACGATTTCTGAAATTGTCCGGATTTGTTCTGAAATGAATTGATATGTTTGTGTGCTATAAAAAGGGAGTTATAAGGGGTCAGGATCCTGTGAGATCCTGTCTGTGTCAGGGAAAATCTGAAATGAGCTCAGAAATTTGTTTCTGAATACAAGTTCCGGATCCGATGATAAGTTCTGTTCTGGTGCTATAAGCACATCTGTTCTGGTGCCATGAGCACAACAAGAGGCATAAGGGGTCAGAATCCGAGATATTCTGTCAGTGTCTGGGAAGGGAGGCATAAGGGGCAAGAATCCGTTGAGATTCTGTCAGTGTCAGGGAATCTGTTCTGTCTTTTGATCTGTTCTGAAATGATATGATTTTCGATTTTTGTATGATATAATTCGATCTGATTTGTATGATTATGATTCTGATACGATCCGATGCTGATTTTCCGTACGATTCTGTCTGTTCTGATATGAATGTTGATCTGATATGATTTAATCTGATTTCTGATTTTGGTACGTTCTGTCAATTCTGATGTGATGTATTTCTGTTCTGTTATGATTTGATCTGATCTGTACGATTCTGATTCTGTTCTGATTTGATATACGATTCTGTTTCGATTTCTATTCAGATTTCTGTCTGATGAGTTTGATGTGGACTCTGAGAATTTTGATTGGAGGTTTGTTATCTTGCTGAGCTGTTGTAGCTCATCCTTGTTTTCTGCGTGGTTTTCAGGTTCTGGGAAAGGGAAGAAGATCTTGGACTAGAAGTTCAGAGTCTGATCTGTCATAGGTTGGTACTTTTGATTTTTTGTACAGTCATGGCTTTTCTGTTCTGTTATGTTCTTTCTGTCTGAAGCCATGCACTGTATCTGTATATGAATATTTTGATGAATGAAAAGATAGATGATCTGTTCCGCTGCATTGAATTTTTATAGTAGCTCTGTGTGTGTGTAAATGTTTGGAAGAAAGTTCAGAAACAAATTCCAAAGCCAGATCCTGGAATCAGTTCGGTCAGTTTGAGTTTGTCCGCGACCCGATGCGAGCGGGATCCGTCTCGGTCGGGTTGGGTTGTGACACCCGCCTCCCTCCTCCCTCCTCCCTCCTCCCTCCTCCTCGTCTTGGCCACCTCTCCTTAGTGGTGGCTTCTCCACTTCTACTCCCCCCACCACAACACCACTACATCATTCCAAACCCTTCCGAGATCGTGTATGGCCGATCCGGAAGTTGATCACGATTTTGCTTACAACGCCCAATGAGAGATCGACATTTTCCTCTCTCATTTCTATGAGCCAGATTGGGAATATGACGAATCGGTGGAAAGATACGTCAACCGAATCTTCTATTGCCTCGCCGAGACGATCGAGCTCCAACAACCCTAAGTTCCGTGTGCTCTCACCGGTCGACCACCCGTTCCTCCAACTCCGGCTCCTCCCCGGCGACTAGTCCCTTGTCATCACGTGCCTTCTAGTGGCATCCCTAAGCTTGCTTGCAACCTTCATCCGCTAAGCCTATCACTTAAGAGTGTGAGTGAGGGATCCCAAGGTGAATGATCTAAATTTTAAACATTGGATTTTGTTAAATGCACCATTTGCTCTTCTCATTTATTTGTTGATGTAGTTTTGCATGTCTCATATTAATTTCAATTGTAATCACTTGTCGTTGCTTAGTCCTTCCCCTGAAATTTTTTAAAATCTATCTTGAAAACACATCCATTTATGTTTAGCTACGCCACATTAACACTTAATTAATTTTGTATAAGCAATTCTTGTTTCATCCTCATTGTATTACATCACCCATGTAGTTGGATAAAGGCTTGATGATATTGCTGTTGTTGCTGCTTCTTTGTTAGTACTTTCTCATGCTTTAAAATTATTTCCTTTAATAACTGAACCTTCTGCGATCTCCTTCCCAAGCATGTTGCATGATTAACTAGATCTAAAGAAACATGGATATAATAGAGTTCTTTGTTCGGGTAAGTGAATGAAGTTGTACAGTTATACCATGTAGAGTCAAATCTAGACAGTTCAGAAAGATGTTATTGCTTTTCTTTTTATTTCATATATGGGTATGATAAGTTTTATAAGTTAAATGAAATACTTAAATATCATAATGAGGGAATAGTATGAGTGTATTGAGGGCAATTTGCAAGAACTGCTGAAGAAAAAAAAAATGGCAAGATTCATATAACATGAAAGCTGATGATACTAAATTAATAAGAATATGAAAACTACAAAATGGCTCATTTAGATCTCCTAAATGCTATGTGAAATAAAAGGGAATGAATATAAAATTCCTTTGGATTTTTGCTTCATCTTGTAAATAAAATTTGAACCCGCCTACCCACTTATAGAGTTAACACTTTGAGTGCTCTCATCTAAATCATTAGGCTGCAGAGCACCAAATCATCATTGTGTCCACAAATTTGAGGGAAATGAGGTGTTGCTGTAATAGGTGGATCAAAATCAACGGTGATTTTTTGTAGGTGTAGATGCGGCCACCACCACAGGAGCCACTACTTCTAAAGAACCAAGTTTGATTACAAACCAAATAAAATAGAAGAGTTGCCTCCAAAGTGGTAGAGGGTCAGATCAAATCATTTGATTGTGTCTTTGGTGCCTAAAAAATTAAATTTTCTCAGTTTTAGACGAGCTTTGATGCATTCTGATAAATTATGTTAAATAAATTGGCATGAAGAACAATATGCTGTGATTCTTTTAATTCAACCCTCTACTAATATCTATAAGTCAAGGAGCCAGTCCAGAACTTCTTTTCTACTTCAATTTGGATTCTAGCATTAGTAGGCCTTGAAAGATAGGCAACAACATTATCTACATGCAAATGTTTTCTAAATATAGAATCCTTTGAATATAAAGCGGATTGATTGAATAATGTAAAGAAGATCGAGGGAATGCATTTTCTACTAGAATGCTAGGTGGTTCCTCCAAAGAATCAAAATGACACTACCATTTTAGCATACACAAAAAATAATGTTATAGTAGTACTGTCGAGAAAGAAGCATTGTGTAATTTGTTAATGAAGATAATCTAATAGTAACGTAATGAGGGTCGATGATCCCAATGAAATGGCCTTTGGATGGGATCTTATAAAGTCTTCTACAATTATCATATTAAGTTATGATTGGTTATCTTCCTTAATTATCATTAAATGTTAGTTTTTTGGGGATGTTTGCCAAGGCATACCTATTTGTTATTTTTTCTTCTCTCTTTTTATAATTTGGAGGGTTTGTTTTCTTATTTTTTAAAACTTATGTATGCTTTGGTTCATTGGTAGTTTGTGTATGAGTGTTATGACCTAGCCCGAGTATTTTGAATATCAAGTCAAAAACAGACGGTCATATGATAGTTAATTTCTTTTAATTAATATTAAAAACAATCCAACAAAATTTATCCAAAATTGTGAATAACCACTAAACACCAACTGCAAATCAATTATACATAAATAAACTTTATTCCATACATCTTAAAATAATTAAATGAAAATTAAATACATAGAATCATTAATTGCCTATGCTCGCTTCTATGTATAAAATCTTCTCTATCATCCATTTAATTTAGATCAGTCTGTCCTGAAACATTAACATTTAAATGGGTTGAATTTTCACAATAAACTCGATGGTTACTCATAGTTCTATGCTATTCCAATTTAAATTTGTTTTAAAACAAATGCATGTGAGTTCTTAAGAAACCAGTAAACATTTCATGTAATAGGAATTTAACGCAAGACCTCTTTAAAGAACAACAACATTATTTTACAAGAGATAATATTTTGTAATATTTTTTATCATTTATAACTTTTTAATTAAACAACTACCGTCTAGAATTTGCACTAATTATAGTACAACCATTTTTATTTTAATTTCCATAACTTTCCCATTTTTATTCATGCATGTAAATTGCATCACCAGCACACTTTAAGGTAGTGAACTTCTTTATTTAACTTTCATACACATTATCTTTTTATATTTCTTTTTTCAATCATACTTTGATAATGTATGTTTTTTACAAGAAAAATGTTTCATTCAACATATACAACAATTTTAAGATATTTATACTAAGGAAAAGAAAAAATCATTATTCGACAGGTTATATTCGTAACTAAATTAAATAGGTAATTATGTCAATTGGTGCATCAAACTCAATATAATAATTTGCAAATTGCCATAATATAAAAATATAACTATCCACCTTAGAAGTTTCACTTCTTGATATTTAAATGCCTCTTTTCTTAGCTTGTCACCTCAATTTCACCAGTCATGAAATCTCCTCCTTATTCTCCCACCTTTTTTCACAGTAAGCATCCTAAAACGTTTCATAGTATTTCAATGTTAGCATAAAAAAAGCACTATTCATCATAAAATAACAATTTAACTTTTCAATTTCAGCACTTGATTTTCTATTTTCCTTTGCATTCACATGCCTTATTTATCCTTCTTCCAATCTTCTTTCTTTTGATTTTTCCCTCTCTTCCTCACATAAACCCTGATAAAAAATTTCATTAAAATTTCCTAATGAACCTAGGGTTTTCAAGTAAAATATTTAAAAGAAAGTTCAAAATAATTTATCTTGACAGACCTTGAATGTAAATGAGGATGAGAAGAAAATAACTATCTTATGTTCCTGTCCATTGATTTGATATTTCCTTCTACCTTTTTCCTTTCTTTATTGTGAGATTGTTCTTGATCATCCTCTCGCTATTCTAGAGAATAATTTAAGAATCAAAATATTGTATAGCTGTCTTTTAACATGTAAGAGGAATGAAACCATGCCTTCTTTACTTTGCCCTATCTTATCTTATGCAAAACTCCACTTGATTCTTTTGCTCAAAAGTCTTAACAGAAATTTCTTTAACATAAATTCTAACACACTATTTCCTTATTTTGTTTCAAATCTAAAGAGAAATTAAGCTTTTTATTTATCTTGTATAAATCCCTCATTTTCTCTCTTTGCCCTATCTCCTCCTGTTCTGGCTCTCATCGTGTCTTCATTTCTTACACTCGAGTGAGGGCCTTTCCGACTTTTTTATGTGGATCGCACGCTCTATGTCATCCATGCTCGTCTGATCTCCTTTTGCCATTGTTGCAAAAACCTTGCACGCTGTGATGTTGCCCATTCTTTCTCAATCTCTCTTCATTTTCCCAGTCCAAATTTCACTCACACCTCTCGCTCCTATGCTATGAGATGGAATCGATTTGAGCGAGCTCACATCTCCTTGTGAGCGAACTGACCATGTTGGTTTGCTCGAACTGCTGTGGTTGGTTCAATAGAACTGGCCATTAGAATGAGTCGGACTGATTATTGTTTTTTCAGTTCATTACTTATTTAAAAATATCAACAAGGCTTCTACATCTTAGTTTTGTATGCCAATGCATGTCTTATCGAATCATTTCCCTTATTTTATAGTTTTGAGGGATTCTTTTTTTCTGACAGTTTTACCTATTTTTGTGATTATAGGGAAGATACCATATAGCAGCAATAAATATCTCAGTAGTTTATTTGAACATGATGGTCATTACTTGAAGGTTGACATGGTTAAATTTAATGTCGGTCAGTATTACACATCTGTGCTGAATCCAATTATATGCTGTTGAAGGAAGTTCATTGTAATATTTTGAAATACCGTTATGTGAACATGAAGCAGCTGCTCTGTAATAACATGCACATTTTAGTTTTGATATGTTTATAGGTTGTAATGATGATTTCTATCTTTTTTATTTGTTTTATTCATACTGATTTCATCTACATATAAGGAGCCTAAGATGATTTCATATTAAATGATAGTTTGTTTCTTTCTAATCCCTCGGGTAAGAAATTCTATTAATGCTATAGTAGGTTGATTGTCTAATGTATATCTCATATTTGTGCTACAGTAGATGCTTAGAACATTAATGCGACTGGTAGTTCTAGGCTTCTTAATAACTATTTTTCATTTTGATAGATGATGGGGAGTAAGTTTCCTTAGTATGATGGAAGCACGCTAGTATAAATTCTGTTTATTTTTTATCGTCATTTTCCTTTTCATATATAGTTTAATTGGATCCTTAGAATGATATGATTGTACTACATTAATTTTTTCACATCGTTGCATATTTGTTGATCTTTACACATGGAAATTACGAAAATTGTTTTATACTCCAATACACCTTTAAATTCCTTGATTCAATTTTTGGTTAGAAAAAATTTTCCAGTGCTTCACCGTTTGGTAGCCTGTGCAGTGTTGGAAATTACGCATCTAGCTCACTGAGCTCTCTGGGGACCATGTGTTGCTAGCGTTAAACTAAGTTAGTTGCAGCTAGCAAATTTGACTTCTAATTTTACCTATAGGAACTGTTGATTACCTTTGGAGAGCAAATATTTATCAGTTATTATTGAATACATTCCCTATTATTCTCCTATTGATTCCCGTAATTATTTATTCTATTTATTTGCAGAACAAATTAGCTGAACGTTTATTGAACGGAGAACTAGAGCCATCTATTGTTTTGACTATGACACCAGATGAGTTGAAGGTATGCATGCAATACTTGTAAATATAGCATAAAATGGCGTTTACCTCATTAAATTTTAGCAGGAACCACAGTTTTTTTTTTTCACTGATATATATTTCTGGTATTGTTTGACTACAATAACAAGTCTTTTTCCCACTACTTAGGATCAGCCACATGATTACTTTTTCTCTTTTGTGTCCTATTAAGATTCAAATTCTTATTTAAATCTAATAAAAAATATCATTTTTAATACTTTCTAACGAAGTCTTTTTAGGTGCACCTTTACATTTCTTAACATAGACCTGTTCTAATACATCTACTCTCTTAATCGGGTCATTGAAAAGCCGACATTTTATCTAAGTAAATTCTCTCTAACCTTATTTTTCACTGGAGCTCCTACAACCTTTTCACGTATATCCTTGTTTTGTGTTCTCTAAGTGTAAAGCCACTCATCCACTTGAGCATCCTTATCTCCGAAACACTTAATTTAATTTTATGCTTCTCTTTTATTGGCCAATATTCTACGCATAAAACATTGCATGTCTTGCCACAATCTTATTGAATTTTCGATTAATTTTCTATCACACAACAGGCCCAATGCATTCCTCCACTTCAACCATTCAATTTGAATTCTTCTAATAATATCCCCATTATTTCTCCATCGCTTTGAACAAAAGACCCAAGATATCTAAAACATGCGTTTTGTTTTAATGGCTTGATCACCCAATGTCACAATATTTGGTTTTAGATCTACTCAAATGAAAATCTTTAAGGTTGACCTCAATAATTCAAGTTTTCCTTCAACTCCCTCTCTTTTCTTATCAACAAGAAGAATATCATCAGCAAAAAGCATACATCGAGGTACATCATCTTGCAAATGTCTATTAAAAACATTGAAGAATAAAGCAAAATGATATAGGCTTGAAGTTGATCCTTAATGTAGCCCAAGTGAATTAGGAAAATACCTGGTCAAACCACTCTATGTTTGAACAAAAGTAATAGCTCCTTCATATATCTCCTTAATGACTTGATTATAATCATTGACTCTTTTTTTCCTAAAACTCTTCAGAGCACTTCTCTTGAAACTTAATCATATATTTTATCTACATAAATAAAAATCATATCTAGATCCCCCTTACTCTCTCTATAATCCTCCATCAAACCTCTCAGCAAATATATAAGTTTCATAGTAGATCTATCCGGCATGAATCCGAACTAATTTTGGGAAGCATTAGTATCATGTCATAATCTATGCTCAATTACTCTTTCTCCTATAATTTTGATGTATGATACATCAACTTAATTTCTCTATAATTCACACACTCTTGTGCATCACCTTTATTTTTAAAAATAGGAACCAACAAACTCATTTGGCATTTTTTTTGTCTTTTCAAAAATATTAAAAAGTTTAGTAGGCCAATAAATTCCTTCATATCCTAAGCATTTCCACACCTCTCCAACAACTTTTCAACATTTTATTTTCTTTAAACCCTCTCTATCTTAGGTTTTACTAATACGGCGATAAAAAAGCTCTATTTTTCTTTAGAGTGCTAATGTCACTAAAGTCAATCGTATTCTTACAGTTTTTATTGAAAAATTTATTGAATTATCTCATCCATCTATGTTGAATATTCTTTTTATGAGAAAAACACTTTTTGATCATCATCCTTGGAGCATTTTACTTGAACTAAATTTTTACTTTTCCTATCTCTTTGCTGATGCTTCTTCTTCTTCTTGTTATTGTTATACTGTTTGACTAGCAACTGCAGTTTAACCTGATGATTTGACATTCTTACTATACATCTTTAAGCTGTGAGCAAGCTTTCCTATAGTGGTTCTTTTTTGGGTCTGTGAATTTGGCAGTTCTAAGGAACTCTGCCTGCCCAAATAGCCTAAATATGTTTTGTACCAGTTCAAGTGCTTGCAGTCCTGTTTTTCTGCATGTGGTTGTGGACAATGGGAGTATTAGAGAGCAGTTTTAAAACTAGAGAGACATTAGTGCTTTCTCTGGATTTGGTTATCTGTCATACACATTGTCTTTTGCAATAACCGGTGACTTTTTTTTCATTAATCTCTTTTTAAATTTCAGGAGGGTTTAACAGTTGCAGAAAGGGCAATAAAGGAACCTGAAAAGACAAAACAAATGCAGGTTAGTCTTTTTTTTCCTCCCCCATGAACGTGCTCTCACAAGTATGTTTCAGAAACTCTAAAAATTGGTACAGTTTTATGACCCACTTGGCATGAAAAATTAGGCTCTAACTTCTCGGCCAATCCTTGACTATAACTTCTTACGTATGTTAACTAGAATGGATCTACAAAGCTGGGCCCATTAAGCTGCCTGTTAGGTCATTTCAATATTTAAACCCCACACCCTTAGCATTACAATGATGATATAAGGTTAATACCATACATATTTGTTTATGAGCTGCTTTCATTGCAGTTATTATAACACCCCACAGTACCCCTTAACAGTAAGGTAGAGTGTAACAAGAATAAACACAACATTTCCATTTTCTTTACCACTCATGTCTGTTCATCATTCCAGATTTATATAAAAGATCATATAAACCTCAATTAGTATAACAAAGGAAGTATCTATAAATTCTCAAATTTCATCAAATACTTAGTACAGAGCCACTAATGAATTCCAAACCATTTCAAAGTAATACAACCTTTAAACTGCAAACTAACCTCAAGAGTAGATCTCAAACATAGAATAAACATTAACATAAATGTAAATACTTGCAAGCTAGTCATCTCCCACATTTTGTTTTCCTTTGCCTGTAACAACAGCCATCAATAAAATACTGGTGAGCTATAAGGCCCCATAAGTTATGCAACTAGAAATATAATTTAAAATTTGCATGAGAATTTAAATAAGAACTGTTTTGACATTAACCTTTATTTCTTAAATCTATAATGAATATCCATTTTAGTCATTATAAATTTTGGCTAATCATTTATAACATATTCAATGGAGCCCAAGTAAACATGGCATTATCGCCATTGAATCACATAGAGGTCCCTTTTGCCTCTTTGGGGGTCCCTTTTGCCCCCATGTTAAATGCAGTTTTCATTTCTTTGGGGTCCCTTTTGCCCCACTTACCAAACAGTTTTATATATGGAAACCCTTTTGTCCCATCTGCATTGGTAAGTCATACATAAATTTTTAGCCAAACTTTACTTTTAAATGGATATTCAGTACTCATCACTTATTCATTCTTAATACTGAACTTGTCATGACCAAGTTATATAAGAATGTGTCTCTTATCATTTGCATGCAATAATGCGTAGGTAACATGACATTAATGGGCTCTTTTCAATTTATAAACAACTAGAAATCATTTCAAGAACCAACATAAATCTTATGTTACATTTCAATGATACATGAAATCATGGAATCTAATCACTTGCATTTTTATATCTTCATATTGCATTCATCAACTCAATTAAATCAAGAAATATCATAAATTTATCTAGGAATATTAACTCTTGCATTTATGAGTTAAGATTTACATAACTTACCTTCTTGACGAGTTGACTTTTCCAATCTTTCACTTCTTCTTCTTCTACTATAAGTCACCTCAAGACCTCCTCTTTGCATATGACTAGATAAATCTTTAACACCATAATTTACTATTTTTGTAAGAACTTTAATGAATTGTAGTATAAGTATAAAAGATGAGGGAAGATATTAGAATTCATACCTTTATTTCAAATCTTCTATTCTTCTTCTTCTAAATTTTCCTCTCTTAAGTTTCCTTTACTATGTCATCAATTTACTCGCCTATAAATCAACTACAGGTTATCACAAACTTCCATATTAATTCCATTTAAATCTTGATTAAATTTTTACTAATCTCTATTTAATACTATGGTAATACTATGGTAATACCTGCATCAATTTCTTACTGAACTGTGCCAAAATTCCTCACCAAAATGCTGAACTTCTCCACCAGAAAACATGCTGCTGCTACCCAAAACTTCTGCCTTTTTGATGAGGACATCGTCAGCATTTTCGACACGTGTACCATCAGGAGATCGACGGCTACGATCATGAGTTTATTTCGAGTCATTTTATGTAGTTGTTTATTTGATTTTGTGTTTTTTCCGTTTTTGCCCTTATGGGTGGTTAGTTGCTATTGTAGCCCAAGGGGCATTTTAGTCTTTCGTTTTTCTTTGTCATTGTGAGGCCTATTTATATGGCCCTTCTCTTGTAATAGTTTTTTTAGTTTTTGATGAAATGAAATTTACTACTTGTTCTCTTTGTGAGTTCCTCCCTCCAAGATCTCTTAGTGAGTTCGCCGGAGAAGACTAGATCTCTTTGTGAGTTCTAGTTCGCCGGAGAAGACTAGATCTCTTTGTGAGTTCTAGTTTTTGAATTATCTCATCTTGTGGAAAATCAACGTGGAGACAATCGAGGTTAGTAAATCCGTAGTCGTCGAAGCCTTGAAATATCCATTTCTTCCTTTTCCCCTTGCTCTTCCCGCCGCCCACGCCAAGCAACTCAAGCCGCCGGCCACCCTGCCTCCATCTTCCGCAGGCCAGCTCAGCCGCCGCCGGCCACCCTCCTGCCGGCCAGCCGTCGGCCTCCAGCCGGCCAGCAGCCGGCCACCCCTTGGACCCCCATGCCACCGGCCCCCTCTAGCTCCCCCTTTTGAATTTTGAATTCCCCTCTCTTAATGACTTTCCTAATTAAGCCATATTAATTTGGAAAATTAATTAAGAGGAGTTACACATATTTGAAATTCAAATTCAAATTCCCTCTTACTTTCATTTGAATTTGGGAGTTATGATAATTAATTAAGAGGAGTTACACATGTTTGAAACTCAAATTCAAATTCCCTCTTATTTTCATTTGAATTTGGGAGTTACTTATGATATAATTAATTCTGAAATTAAATGTCAGTTTTATTATGCTTAATTAACTCCTTGTGGTCCCCACTCATTTAAATTCTCAAGCCTTCTCACCACTATACATGGCTGGCCCCTCTCTCCTCTCTCTCCCCCATTAAGTCCCTTTATCCACCTCACCAATCTTCATTAATTGGTATCTCATTATGGATCCAATTAATTAAGATCCCAAACTTACTTCTCTCCTAATCACCTTAATAACTCCACAAATTCAGCCCAATTCTTCTCCCCATTTCCATCCCTCTCCCTCGGATTAATTTGAAATTCAAATTAAATCCCTCTCCTAAACCACTAAAATCTGAATTTTATTTCAGATTTCTTGCATTTGCCTCGTAGCCCCCACCATAGCCGACTCCCCCCATCTTCTCCTCTTTTGCTTCAACAAGTGGTCGGCTCAAGGGGCTCAAGAAGAGAGTTCTCCACATCCATGGACGACCGATCCCGACTTCGACCACGGCTTCGTCTTTGAAGATCAAGGAAGAATGGATAAGACGTTGGATGCTCACTAGTCATCCCATGGACTACCCGCCACCGGCTACCACTCCAACGGACTACACTTTTGTGCGCCATTTGTCTCCTAGTGGCATCGCTCGGTTGCTCTCAATCTTCCTCCATTAAAAGTGCCACCAACAAGAGAGTGAGTGAGAGACCCAAGGTGAAAAGTTCTATTTGTTAATTGTGGATTATTGTTTCTCCCCATAGCATTACTCTTTAATTCTATGTTGTCAATTTGATATTGTCCCGTTAATCTAGTTATAACTGCATGCCTTAATTTCGAATTGATAATTCTGAAAACCTAACTTGGGTAAGCATTAATTCTATAACTAGCAAAGCTCTAAACTCTTATATTAAAATCCCCAAACAGTTCTTGTTTCCATGCATTACGTTTCACATCACTTTTGCTACAGGAATTCCTCCGAATTCCTTTACAGTTCTGCGGCTCTCGCTACAGTCCCGGGAGAAACTATGTTGAGCCCTTCTATCATCGCTGTAAGCTTCGCTTCTGTCCGAATAAATGAACATGAATTTCAGGATTCCTGGCGAAAGCAAATCTCACTAAAGTTCTCTACACTGAACTGCACCTTTTTCCCTAGCAAAGCATTTTCTGAGTTATCCACGGTTATGATGATAAGAGCAATGAGAAGTGGGTCCCACCTTCTAACCACTCATCAAAAGCCTCTTCTAATACATCCTTTCAGAATTATTATTATTTTGATTTAAATTATTCTAATAATTATCCATAACATAAATCTATTTATCTAAACACTGAAATAATTTAGTTGATATTTAGATAAATACCTGTTCTTTTTGGTTCTCACAGTTATTTACTCTGCTTAGAAACTATGCTGCAAAGGAGAAACCGAGAAACAACCAATTTGCTTTGCACGAAGAAAAAAACTGTAGTTTAAGTGCTGCCTTTGTTTATGGTGGACGGTGAACCATGCTTGAAAAGTTTTTCTCATGTTTTTCTATTTTCCTTGCACTTATCCTAATCAATCCACGTAACCATGTCTTTCTATTTCCTTGCGCTTGGGTTCGTACAGATGGACCTTGTCTACTTCAGAAAAACGGATCTATTTTGAATTTCCCCACATTCCTTGTTTTCAAACAAAGGCCAGTTTTTCTCCAGCGACCAGTACATGCCCATACACAATCTTCGGGACAAGATTGATTTGCCCTTTTGGGTTTGGGTCAAACTGGATCTCGAGCTTGAACTTCCCTGGTTCAAGCTGGACTCATCCACACATGCACACACAAACAAAGAAAGGAACATAATATGAAGGATGGAATGTAGGCCACTATTTCCTGGATGGTTAAACTTAAGTCAAAATATCTGTTTGTTTAAAAATGAAGATAGGAATGTCATTGTTGAATTAGGCTTCATTTGGGTCTGCTTTTTCACAGCTTTTTAAAGCAGCTTTTTAGTATAAAAATAAACAGTGAGAAAGCACTCCCAAACAAAGCCTTAGACTAATCATGCTTGCCATGTCATTTCTTATTCATACCTTCTACTCCAACCAAGTATATTCACTATGCTCTTATAACCAGATGACTGATGCGCGTTGTTCAAGGTGCTCTAAGAAAGAAGTTGGTGTGGCAGACATCATCCATGCTGGAGGACATGGCGATAGATACCAGGTTCGTGAATCTTTATGTTTATTTTGCTGTGTGGAGTGAAAAATATTATCTCATGTGCTTCCAGTATTTCACCATCATTTTCTTCCTGCATTTTATGTCTCTTTTTGTTAAAAACTTTATTATCTTGCGTTTTTCTTCTTTGTGACATTTACGAGCAGAATGCCCCCAACATTAAAAACGCTTAATAATGTCTAGTCCAAAAAAAAAAAAAACAAGACATCGGAATCCAACGGCCTCAAGCAGGAATACTAACATTTAATAAGTTGATCTCAATATGAATATATTTCCGAAAAAAATCTGTAATCAAGCTTGAAGTTTGATAAATGGATACTGGAGGTGGCAACACCTAGCTTTGAGTGTTGTATGCTACTTCTGCAAGCAAAACAAGGAGATCCTGTTAAATAATAATAAAGTGTAATGTGAAATGAAGAATTTTCAATAAACAAATAACCATTATATGAAATAAAGAACTTCTCTGAGGAGCTAAATATGAATTTGAGATTCTTGAAACCAGCTAGAGGATGTAAATTGAGGAAATAAGTTATAAGTAGTCAGGGGAACATGTACTGAAAGGAGAGACCTTAGAAAAAAAAAGAACAGAGAGGGAGAGTGAGTGTAATGCAGAGATAGATCGAGGTGGTGATTCAAGCAATAATTCTCATTCAATCATTATAGTTATAGAAATAAACATTAGAAGAAAATAATGCATTACCTAAATTTAAACCCACCCTATCCAATCCAAATTACCTTAAATTTAAACCCACCCTATCCAATCCAAATTACCTTAATATATGTTTAAAAGGACTATTTTATAATAAAATCAAGATATTGATGAAAAGAAGCCTAGACCTATGTTGCATAAATTATATTTTGCAAAAACCTAATTAACATTTTAATCTTAAGCCAAATTTATAGAAGAGGCACCTTTCTTAATCGAACTTAGGAAGGGTGCCTTAATAAATAAGAGTTGGAAAAAGGGCCATGCTAGAAGTATTAGCTCATTTAACATGCGATTTCATCCCAGCCATCATTTTTTTTTTGGTTTCTCGTGTCTATTTAACTAATCTAAAGCTAATTGTTTGACTCGAATAAATTTTAGTTTAGTTTCAATTGAGTGCACTTAGCTTTATAAATTGATGTTTATTAACTTCTCAAGAAAATGATAAAATGAAATGAATTTATAGAGATGCAATAAAAAATGGAGAGTATTAATGTGCATTAATTGTTATAAATTGCAACGGGCAATACCTCAATGTTAGAAAAAATGCTTTTTTAATTAGATTAAATTATCAAAATATTTTGCATCTAAATTATTATATATAAAAAACCTAATTTTATTATTAATTGGAGTTGTAGTCCTTTCCAAACAAGAAGTGCCAGAGGAGAAGGGAGATCGGAGATTCCAATGAAAAGTGGATGGAGAATCGAGATTGCGACAAGATGTGCATTAAGAACAGAGATCGTAGAAGGCATTATAGTGGGTTGTAGCAATGGATGATTGCTTGTCTAGATCTCAGTTCTTTGTATGCTGATCATCGGGATCTGCAACCATATAAGGCTTAAGGCATATGATCAGTAACAAACTTTAAACCCACATAAGGTGTAAGAGAAATTTTTTTACATTGTCTTCCAGATCTGAACTCAAGACAAATACCCTAGAAACTTAGGAGTTTAATGTTGAGCGAAGGTGATGCAGGACTAAGATGCTTTAGATGAATGCGATAAAAAATTGCACGTCTTACATAAGAGCAAATAATAATTAAAACTATTAGCCACTAAACGACGATAGAAAATGAATGAGGGGTAACTATGCTTAGGCCAAATCACAAGCTAGGAACATGAACCACCAAATTAATTCAGAAATCCAACAAGATGCAAACCAAGTAACTATTCAATAAAATCCCTAATCTAACATTGAGATAAGCAACATAGAAAGTAAATTCAATTCCTACGTTTACTAAGCGGAGGCAGAGAGCGAAGCACGAAACCTTGCAATTAAATCACCACCTACAAGGTTAGCTGATTAGGAAGATACATGAATAGGGGAAGAAGTTCACCCTTGTCGAAGTCCGGAAATAATTTGCCATTGAACGTTGGCAAGTTGTTCTTCGACGGCTTCGGAAAGTGTGAAGATGATGCGGTCCACGTATTCTTCGACGAAGTTGTCGGTTTCCGGGTTGAAATTGAAGGAGGTTGACCGGAGAATGTCGAAGACTCCTTGCTCGTTGTAAGTGAGTCCAGAATCAAGATCGGGATCTGCCAGTTATTAGTTCCGAGTTGAAATGTTTGAAGACGTTCGTTGTGGCTT
This sequence comes from Dendrobium huoshanense, assembly GCA_016618105.1. NCBI lineage: Eukaryota > Viridiplantae > Streptophyta > Magnoliopsida > Asparagales > Orchidaceae > Dendrobium > Dendrobium huoshanense. Next base: position 5,988,485 of record CM028358.1, on the reverse strand, counting down.
CCCTTGAAGACTCCTATTGAGAGGGAGGAGTTTGTCTTGCAAATTCAAGAGGGAAAGAGGGAGAGTTGTGGCCGGCCAAGGGTGAGGGTGTGAAGCATGACTTAGGTTCAGATTTTAGAAGAAAAGAGGTGGAGGGCAATTAGTTTGGAAAGGATTTGGGTGTATTTAGGAAAGGATGGGGGCGGATAAGAGGGAATGGAAGTGGATTTGATTTCTTCTCGAAGAGGAATAGCTTGAAGTTGGAAAGTAATTAGGCGGTGGGGACCCAAGGAGGAGGCTGGCGGCGTGAAGAAAGAGAGAGAGGGGGTTGGGGAAATAAACTCAAGCTATCTTTAATTGGATTATTAAATTAGGAAGGCCCTAATTAATTCCCAATTAATTATAAAATTCAAAGGAATTAATTAGAAAATTCAAAGGGCTGAAATTTGGTAACTTTCCTAAAATATGATTGGTATTTTAGGTAACTTTTCAAATTCAAAAAGATTTGAACTTGTAAAGTAATTGAGTTACCTAAAATATTAAAACCCAATTAGGAAAGAGGTAATTGCAAGCATTAAGGGAGGGAAACCCCAAAGGGGGCCGACGGCTTTGACATGGGGTTTGGTTGGGAAAAGGTCGACGGTGGGGTGGGGACTTGGGTTAGTGGGCCTGTGGTGATGTGGGGGAGGAGGGTGATTGCTTGAGGTGGTGGTGGGATGAGCCAACAAATAGGAAGGTGGGGAAAGGGTCAACGACTTGAAGTGGAGGGGGATGGGCCGATGGGTTAGGGTGGAGAAGGAGGAAGATGTGATACGACGAAATAGCCGCGATCCCAGACTCTTCCAAGGTTGACGGGTGATACGATTCCCTTTCCAAGGGATCTCTCTCCAATCTTTCTCAAGCTCTCACAAGAACTCAAAATACGGAAATTTTTTTATCATCCATTCATTAACTATGAAAAGAGAACATAAGGGCATATATAGCCTCATACAAAGGACTCAAAAATAAAAGATAACGATGCCCTTTGGGCTTACACATGACCACCCTTAAGTAAGGGGTAAAAAGGGAAAACAAATAAAGCAAATACAAACATAAATAAATAAAAGACAAATACATATGACAATCTTAAAAATACATTGTGGCCGTAGATTTGAGGCCACTCCTCGGATAGACTTTCCAAGCTCTGATGTCTCCATCAGAAGGCCTATTGGGTTAATTTTAAACACCAATATATGTATGTGTATACATTTGTTAATAAACATGTGCATATAGTATATATCAAATTATTTTTGAATTGACACGATTTTGTTTCAAGTGAGCAATCTTTGAATAGGAGCATATTGATTTTAGTTTTAACATTTTAGCAATTACCAAGTTAGTTTCAGGTTTCTGACATATTTACCAGCTCTATATTTAAGATACTAACAATTAAATATTTGAGGTTTTAATACTTTCGAGAGTTAATATATCTAGGTTGATAGGATTTATTAAATGCAATTTTATTTAAAGTTTTTGGTAAGGTAATTGTTAAAATTCCAACTGTCCCTTGGCCCTTGATCCCACAACAGACATGAGGATTTATGGAGGCTCACTTAGATCACGTTGTTAAATCTCAGTCGTCCCTTGACCATTGATTCCACGGTCGAGATGGGTATACGTGAGAGGATCACATGAATCACGCCGATCTCCTTCCATATACGGGTGGTTGATTTAGGAAGGATTATATTAGGGCAATTGGTGCGAGCAAAAAATTAGGAAGACCCTAATTTTGCAAGCATACTAAAAGACTTAGAAAAATAACAAAATAAATGCTAAAATTCAACTTTCTTATTATAAAACGACTATTACAATCATAAAATAAAAACTCATAAACTTGCATTCCTTGATTGAGAAGAAAGATACAAGTGGCGTCGAACTTGCGGAGAGAAGAAAGAGGTAAGAAGCCAAGACGAAGGAGAGGACAAGCTCACAAGCTTTTCCAAGGAGAGAAAAGAGAAATGGAACAAGCTCGCAAGCTTTTTAAAGAAAACCCGCAGGTTTTGGCTCCCAAAATTACTTCATTAACTCTTTTTTTATCAACAAAATTTAAACTTACTCGATACTAAGACTCATACAACAATTATTATGACTCACCAAGACTCACTCGATAACCTTCTCTGATATCAAATTGATGCAAACAAAAAACTAAAGGGAGCCCCTAATTTTTGCAAGCATACTAAATACTTCCTAGACAAATAAAATGCAATCGAAACGATCACAAAATTACATACAAGCCAGGACTTTTTCCAAAATAAGAAATTAGACTAAGTACAATTCTTAAACAAGACAAAAATATAACTTTATAACATAAAAATGACACTTACAAACTTATAAAATAAAAATCCTAAACTTTCTTTCATTCGTCATTTCATCGAGAAGAAGGATACAAGTGGTGTCGAACTTGCGGAAAGAAGAAAGAGGTAAGAAGCCGAGATGAAAGAGAGGACAAGCTCAGAAGCTTTTCCAAAGAAGAAAAACCCTTAGCCCTTAGATTTTTTGCTCCAAAAATTTCTCCATAACATTCTCTTTTTCGATTACAAAACATCTAATATATATATGAAAAAAGGGGCAGCCAAATAGCCTAAATTATCTCCATTTAAACCACTTAAAAAGGGGAAAACAGAAGGCCATCATTCAGTCCTGAACAACACCCGAACAACCACACAAAAAATCGAAAAAAGGCAGCCAAGGGGAACTGAAACATGCAGCACAAGGGGAATTGGAACCGTAATAGACAACAAAAGGGGGAAGGAACCGACCACGGGAAGGAGAATTAGGTGGGGAAATCAAAGGGCCATGAGAGAGAGAGAGAGAGAGAGAGAGAGAGAGAGAGAGAGAGAGAGAGATTAAATCATCATAATGAGCTAGTAAATTACCCATAGTAATGAGCTGAAAAACAGTAGCTCAAGCATTAATGAATTGATTTTAGTAGAGGTCAAAGAAGCTCACCAAAATTACAACCTAAAATATTTTGACCCCCTTTTGCCTATATCAGCAATTATGCATGATTTCATATTATTTGTTTCTTTATTAAGGTATCTTGTATATATATTCATAAATATTGATAGTTTTGTATAATATGATTAAGCTTTTTTCCTCTCCAATTCTCTAAATTTAATATGGTATCAGAGCTGGATTCCCACCACCAACCTTCATTGTCTGAATTTTGGGGAATACAAGTTTCCACTACTGGCCTTCATTGCCGGAATTATGAGGAATATTGGTCCTTCCACTGGCCTTCATTGTCGGAGTTATGAGGAATACTAGTCCTTTTATCGGCCTTTATTGCTAGAATTATGAGGAATACATGTTCCTAACATCAGCCTTTATTCTTGGAATTTGGAGGACTTTTGTGCATCCAAGACCGAGGAGAGATCGAGCGGGAGGGCTCCTCTTGTGTGCACCGTCTAGAGTAGGCCAAGTAGAAGTGAGCGCAGGGCCTCCTCCTGTGCATGTCTGAAAAAGAGCCGAAAGTTCCCTCTTATGTGAGGGCAGGGACAAGCAAGAGTTCAAGACCTGCACTCGCTCTTACGATCAGACCAGAGGGATCAAAGGCCTTGCATACACATGTACTAGATGATCGAATAGGAGTCTGTTCAGGTGGAGTTCGATGACCTGGGAGGGAGGAAATCTGTGTGCCGAGTGATGAGTCGCTCGAAACATGTGTTTATGCTCCTACCTTGAAGCTTGTCGCAAACTTAAACAGTAAATTTTTTTCTTTTTTACTGTTGTGCCTTCATTGCCGACATTCATTTGAGATTCGAGATGGAGACGGACTCGAAGGATAATTAATCCACTTTCCTTGTTGTCCCACCACTGACCTTTATTTCCATTTCCGGTATCTTGAGGGCTACTGCCTACTGCTCAACGCAACTTTCATTGTTGTCCCACACCTTACATGCTTGATTGATATGGCCTTCATCGCTATCATTTGCCGTTGTAGCAATGTCTGAAGTTAATTCCTCCAAAAGTTTTGACCAAATGGAGGACTCTATGATGCACCATGTGATTTCATAACTCTACTTTTTTGGAATTAATTACCAAGCTGGGAATGACATATATGTATTCCACAGCTTGAGGGAGAGTGTCAAAATCACAACTGTTCCTTGGCCTTTGATCCCATGACTGCATGGGGATCCTTGGGAGGCTCTTCTAGATCACCCTATTAAATCTCAGTCATACCTTGGCCCTTGATCCCACACCCAGGATGGGAATCCGGGGGAGGCTCACCTGGATCACGTTGATCTCCTTCCATATCTGGGTGGCTGATTTAGGAAGGATTATATTAGGGCAATTATGCATGGTTTTGTATTTATTTGTTTCTTTATTAAGATATTTTATTTAGATCTATAAATAGTGATAGTTTTGTATAATGTGATTAAGTGTTTTCTTCTCTAATTCTCTAAATTTAACAATAATTTTACTTCTAGGAGTTACTTTTAGAAAATTAGAAAGAAAAGAAAATTAAAGCTTTACTCATTTAAATTTAATGCTAGCACTTAAAATTGAGTTAAAGATTTGAAAATTTCAACTTGCTTAGGCTCAAAGACGTGCAATCGAAAATAACCAAGACAATTCTTTCAAAGTTCAATGACAATTAAATGCAAAGTACAATTAACAAAATCCGACGCTTAACAATGAGAGGTTCACCTCAAGGGCCGTCTCACTCAATTATTTGTAAGCTTTTAGCGGAGAAAGATGACCCAAACGATGAAGGATATTACACTAGAGAGAAGGCGCCGAAGAACTTCGTTGGTGGAGAGGTAGCCGGTGAGGATGAAGGTAGTGGGTGGCCGACGATGCTCCAATCGTAGTTTGAAATTCGGCGGTCGATGACGGTTGCAAGAGTGGGAACAACTCGCTCAAAATATTCTCCAACGGTGACGTCGTCTTCAAATCCCACGTCGAAAAATGGAGATCTTAGGATGTTGAGGCTTCCGTCGGTGTTGAATACAAGGTCCCACTCAAGTTCGGGATCCGCCATTCAACATCGAAGTGAGGGTTGAAGGGCGTCGTCTTCTTCTTCTCTTGCTTCAAATTCCCAAGGGAGGGAGTGGGGAGAGGGTCGGCCAAAGTGGAGAAGGGGGCGGGTGGATTGGATGAGGAAAATTGTGTTAGGAGGGGAGGAGGAGAGTTACACAAATCTGAAATTAACTTCAAAATTTGAGTATTTTGGAGGGAGCAAATTTGAAATTGATTTCAAATCATCAATAGAATTAATGGGCATTAATGTGATCCATGAAGAGGGGGGCCGGCGGCTCATTAGAGGAGGGAGGGGGTTTCTAATTCAAAACCTGAAATTAATTTCAGGATTTTAAGTGAAAAGAGAGGGAGATTAATTTGAAATTTGATTTCAAATTACGGAGACATTAATGAATTAATTGGGGCATTAAAGAAGCAATCAAATGGGTGAGAAAACCAACATGGGGCCGGCGGCAAGGTGAGAGGGAGATTAGTGGGATGAGGCTTCCAATTTGGATTGATGACGTGGCACTATAATTAAAGATTCCAATTTAAATTAAATTGAAATTGGAATTCGTCATGAAAAATTTCCAAATTATGAAAGAATTTCAAATTTCAAATTTCAAATTTGAAAATTTCGGATAGATGGTTGGGTGGTGGGTGGGAAAGGAAGTTGCCGGCAAGGAGGCCGGCTGGTGCCGTGAGGTGGTGGGCGGCGGGCTTCCAAGGAGGAGGCGGCAACAAAGAATTTTGGATGAATGTACTTGTGGTGGAGGGGAAGTGGTTAGAGGAAGCACGAACGAGAAGATGGGGTAACTTAACCACGAGCCGCGGACTCTTCCAACGACTGGTGGGCCTTGCGATTTGCTCACCTTGAGCTCTCTCCCTTCTCATGCTCTCATGCAAGAAGAAGTAGAAATAAAACACAAATTTCATTCAAATATTCATTAACCATCATACAGCACATGAGACCACTATATATAGGCCTCAACTCATTAAAAAAAAAGTACGAAATTGCCCTCTGGGCTACAATAACAAAGCAACTCTCCACAGGGGTAAAAATAGAAAAACTGCAAATACTAAATAATACATCATGACATCGGAACCAAAGTAGAGGCACTGAATTGTGGCCGTCGATCTGCGGTTTCGCCGGCGATAAACATGTCGGTAGCGTCTGTCGATGTCCTCATCAACTTTAGTAAGATAGAAATGGGAGAAGATTTGGAAATAACATTGAGAGCCATACTATCCAAGTATTAAGAGAGCAATCAATTTCAAAATTGGGAAGAGGTTCTGCCGTTCTGGAAATCAAACACATTATACGCTGATATATCCTATCTGATCAATGGTAGAGAATGATGCCCTCACCTTATTTAATCAAGAAGGTTATCTTCTACATCCTCTTTGGCAACCGAGGATGCAAATCTACATTGTTGATTGTGTTTAATTACTAATTGGTGATATTTTGGGATTCCGAGTCCAGCTTTTGGATAATTCTTCTTGCACTTTTACATGTTCTCTTATTCTAAGCATTGCATAATTTTGCTACTGCTTAAATTTGATTCTGAGTTGTATTTTGATATTTTAACCTCATGTAATCATCTTTTATAATGGAAATCGGCTAACCCTAAGGCCCTCAAATTTCCCCCCAAAATAAATTTTGTAAGATAGTTTATAGTTTTTGGTAGTACAATAATTTTAGATGTCTTGGGAGACGGATGCATTCTGGAATGATTTGGGCATCTAATTGAATGTGGCTTGCTTCTCATTCTCCACCGTAACATGGTCTTTATTTCCAGCACTTGTTAGACTTTTTGAACTCAGGCTTCGTTTGGGACGTCTTTCTTGCTGCTTCCTAAAGCAGTTTTTTAATACAAAAGTTTTAATTTTTGTACTAAAAACCTGTTTTAAGAAGCAGTAAGAAAGCCGTCTCAAATGAAGCCTCAATCATGGAGTCTGAGATGGACAGTTTGACTCCAAAGTACCTTAAAAAGCAGTCTTCTTTATCGTTTACTCCAAAAGTAACTTAAAAAGCATTCCTGTTTAACAGTTATTATGAATCATCATAATATACCAGAAACCTTATTGTCTGTAACCTCTAAAACTTCTTTTATTTCATTGATGGTCTTTAGTAACACGTTTCCTTCGCTGTTAGAAAGTATTGCTCCACCTTCAAAACCTTGTTTTGGAGAAGCTGGAGATTTAGGCTTCATTTGATTAGGCTTAATTTCTCCGTTTTTAGTTTCCAGAAGCTGAAATCAGTTACTTTTAAATATTTGGAAGAACAACTTTTATATAATTCCTTTTCACGTAACTCCATTTTTTTTGTCGGTTATAAAAAGTTATTTGATTTCTGCTTTTATTCCGTTTCAAACTCAATTTCTGCAAAATAAGCACTTAAAAAATGCCACTCAAACAAAATTTCATAATCATAATCGAAACTTTGTTTTAGTTAACTTTTCAACATCTAAGAATTGCTGACTATTTTCTTTTTATTGTTTCATTAAATTATATACAGCTAGAGTGCATTGCATGTGGTCACACATGGTATGCACCTCGAGATGCCATTTCATCACTGACGATCGATGCGCCTAATATCACCGGGAATGTTGGCACCGCACCATGGGCCACTGCTAAGTTTGAAGAAGTGGAGAAGATGTTGGTAAGCCCACGTGAATCTGAGAAACCTGCTTCTGATCTTTTTCAAAAATCCACCGCACCTTATATGCCTGTGTTAGAAACCCAAAAATCTTTCAATAGATCAAAACCACCCCAGGAAACTCATGAATCTTCAGCAAATATGGAACACTAGCGGCCTGTATAGGTATTTCTTGTATATAAAATATCTTGCTCAGCATAGTCCATGAATATGCTTCCTTCAAAACTCAGAAGATCTGTGGGGTTTTTAATGTAGAAGAAATCTAGTTTCATCAAGGATCCCCTTCATTTTCATGTACATACACGGTGCAAGAACACTTTCTTTTCTAGGAAGCTAAGCACTTTTGATGATTTTATGATATACGTTTTTTAAAATTAGTACAAGTTAATTTGCCCGAACTCAGATCAGAGGCTTGGAGGTACAAACTTCAATTATTCAGCCACGGGTTTTACTGCATTTAATATATTCATGAAAAAATAGTTGCGGAATTTATTGATCATTTGTTTTGTCGATCTAACAATTTCACGAATATGCTTTAGACTTTATTCGAAATAGTTTTCTTATTACTTTTCATAAGAACTTTCTTATGCAAAAATTTTACTTTGACTATAGTTTCATATAAATTTTTTCGGATTTGTTTTAATGTTGTGGTAGTGGTGGCACTCTCTCATTGATATTGGCATATATCTTGGTGACGTATTAACTTCTTTTTGGGCTTTTTTTGGGCTTTTTTTCTTTGCTTGAAGTTGTCATTGAAGTATAGCTTAGTTTATTGTTAGCCATCTATTTTGGACTTTTTTTAAGCACTCCATTTTGACTAATTATTTTGGGTCCCTATTCCTCATTTTTTAATTCCTTAATTCTCTTTCTCATTTTAGCTCTTCTTTTTTAAGTTTTAAGTAATAACGATGTTTTTTGGGCTCCATGGCTGCAAGATTCTCGTATTTGCTATTGTTTGGATGTATATCTTTACAACTCTTTGATTCATTTTTAATTTAACTGAGTCTCGGCTCTCATTTTTCTCAAAAAACACTAATAAAGAAAGCGTGATGAAGCTTTTGCTTTCATTCTTTGATTTGATTCTTTATTAGGTTTGTAGCAGTAAAAGGTTGTTAATATTTCTAGAAAACAATGAACATTTTTAGGTTAGAAAATTAAGACTTTTGTTTGAATGAGCTTCACCTTTTTCATCATAAAGTTGAAATGATGTCATGGTATGATTAGCTATTTTCTTGATAAATTTTTTGGAAGATCTTTAATCGAATTTCTTTCGCACTTAATTTCTAAAAAAAATCTGAAATATGCTTTATGGATCATTTTAAATTGTCTTTAAACAACAGTTATTTCAAAGTTTTTTTTTTTAAATTTTAATCGATCATAAATTTAGGCTTTGTTTGAAAAAGCTAAAAATTTAAAGATAAATTTATTGAAAAAAAAATTTTATATTAAAAAATTACTTTAAAATATAGTAAGCAAATTGTTTCAAATGAATCATTAAATTGATTTAATTTGATTCTTATATATAGTTTGCTTTTGTGATATAATAGAGAGAGATTGGATTTATCAAAGACAACATCTTATAGATGGAGAATCTCTTAAAAAACAAAACAATCCAAATGACTTTAACATAAAAATAATGGATTATGGATGTTTTGGAAACAGATTGAGTTATAAATGAGGATGGATTCATGGATATGTTTATTTAAATCAATGGAGTCAAATATCTTGTCTTTTATTGATCCCTCTTGATTTGCCAAATTCTCTCTCTCTCTCTCTCTCTCTCTCTCTCTCTCTCTCATTAAGATTTGATTTGGGCAAAGCGATCTTTGTTAATATTGTAAAAATCATGTAATTATGTGATTTTGGCTCATGTGGTGAGCTCTCATTGTAACTTCTCTCTAGTTTCATTGATGCATTCTTTCGTGAGATCTTGTTGTGATTTATTCGCTCAGAGTTGTTGTTCTTGATACCATCCCTAAAGAGTTCCTATCGCAAATTCCTTGCTTTTGGGTGCTTAAGCTCAAGCTTGCTGTTATTCCGGCGAGTGGAGTTTTAGCTCGCCGTATGAGCTTAAATTGAGTTCAAGCCGGCCATTGGGTAAGCAAGACAAGCTTGTGTTTACTATGACTAAAGCTTAACTCTATTCATTCACAACTTTAGCTTTGACTCATTGTCCCAATTTTCATTATGACTCTTTCAGCCCTCAACAAGTACCCAACATGATTTTCCACCGTAATTCCTCATCAAGCACCCATTTCAATTCCCCCACAGGTTTTAGTGATCCCCCATTAAAATTTCTACTTGAGCTCTTATCATTATTTCTCAACAAAAGCTAAGTCTCGACGTCCCTTATAGCTTAATACCTTCCATCTCAAGTCCTCTCACGAGCTCCTATCGCCAACTCCTTCAATGACACCATCGATTGCCACTCACATATAAGGTTCATCTTTTTTAGATTTATATTTATTAATTCAAGAATTTAAGAATTGAGTAAAGCTTTGTCTAAAACTTCCCTCATTTCTTTAAAAAGAAGCAGAGCATTATAATTACTCAGTTTTGCAGACATTTTTCTGAGGTGAGCTAACATGTTGTAGTCCACTTTTAAGAATTTATGTATTCTCTATAACTGGTTGTTGAGCTTGTTAAGGTTGATTGGTATCTTCTGGATTATCTATAGCTTGCTTCTCTTTATTAGTTGTAGTTCGTGGAGGTAAAATTTTACCACTACTAAGATTGACTTGAACAACTTCTTCAGAAGAAGGATCTTCATTGGGTTTTGATTGTTGATCGTCGATTATCATTTGATTGTCTTATGGTGGATTATCTGAATAAGAAATTTCTAGTTTGATATTGATAGGATAACATTGCACATCAAGTACAAGGGAATCACTATCATATCAATATTGAAATTGTTTGTATATATCATTTATAGGTGTTTCTTGAAAATTGTTTTCATCATTATTTGAATTTTGACAATGCATTTTAAATTCTCCTAAATTTTATGTAATTATACGCGAAGTGCTCCTAAATGTTTGTATTTAACTTTTTCATCATAACATTTATGTTATAAAAGTTTCAAAATAAAAAAACTTGTTTCATTATATATATATATATATATATATATATATATATATATATATATATATATATATATATATATATATATATATATATATATATATATGAATTTAATAACATAGATTTGAAACTAAAAAAAACCCAATTTAAATTAATCTTGTTATCAAACGAGACTAATTAATTCTCCTTCACTAAAACTAGCAAACAACAAGACAACATATTTCTAATATCTTTACTATAATTATCATTACCAAAAGTCTTGATTAATTAAATAAACCCACATATTTTTTCTTCCAAAAAAACCTAAACACCCTAATAATTACAAAATTAAGCTCATTTTCTCCGTTAATGACTTCCTCTTTTCTCCTCACACCAACCGCAGTCACATCATCTTAATTGTTCACTCATACGAAGGGAGCGCTCTCTGGTAAATGGGTCCACCAAGTCGACGGCGGAGATGAGCCGGCCGCGTCACGCGCGGCTCACGTGATTCGCTCGGCGCCATGGCGGCGGGCTGCGAGGAAGCCGCAAAGAAGCTAGTAGACTATCTTCGTCGACGGCCGCTGACGAGAAAAAAAATTGTCTTTTTTTTCAAACTGCGAAGCGGTGGCGAATAGAATAATGGAGCAAAAATCGTTATTTAGGGTTTTGAAAGGACGGGATGTCGGTATATAAAACTCGGATTTTTAGACATTTTTCTCGCGAATAATTATCGTGAAGAGGTGGAGATCTGATCTACTTACTGAGTTGGCGGAGTACGATTTCATCTGCTTTCAATCATCAGGTACTTCTTGCTTCTCCTTCGTTTTGAAGCTGGTAGTTTGTTGATTTGGAAAGTTTTGGGTTTCAGTTTTCAATAGCTGCGGTGGTTTCAGCAGCTTGAGCAGGAGCTGCGAGGTTGCTTTTTTTGGGATGGGTTCGAGGAGCTCCAAGCTGCTTGCGTGCTGCTGGAGTTCGAAGAAGAAGAAGACGTCAATTCTGGAAGCTTCGGACGTCGGTAAGTGCTAGGGTTACTGGGTTAGGGCGGTGTTTTGATTTGTTCATGTGGTTTGTGATATTGTGTTTTGTGATGCAGAGGGGAATGATAAGCTCGATGGTTATCAATTGCAGCCGTTCCAGGAGTTCTCATTTGAGCAGCTCAGGGTGGCGACGTCGGGGTTTGCGGCGGAGAATATTGTTTCTGAACATGGGGAGAAAGCTCCCAATGTGGTATATAGGGGAAAGCTGGATGCTCGGAGGAAGATTGCTGTTAAGAGGTTTAACAGATCTGCGTGGCCTGATCCTCGTCAGTTCTTGGTATGGATTTTTTGCCATTTTTAGATATTGGGATTTAAACCCTCTGAAAGGTGCATCACCTTTTTTTTTGGGACGCAGTTTTTTATTGTGTGAAGAACATTTTTCCACTGAGTTGAGCATCATAAGGATTAAGGGCACTCTCCACCACAATATAATAGTCAGGCATCAGATTCTTTAGTACTTAGCCATGAAACTATCAGCTCAAATATTAGTTCTTGGGGTCTAATTTTACGGTGTGTTGAATTGTTCCATGCAAACCATTGATTAAACTCCAATCAAATCCAAATCTTATCAAATCATTAGCATATGAGGATTCAGACTTCTTGTTTACATATGATGTATTCTTATTTCAAACGAGGTTCATCTGTATTCTAACATGAGTTTATACCATACTCATAGTAGTCTAGGTTGTTGGTGTTTGCTTAGATTGTAGAGATGTATGAAACTTAGTGACTATGAATGCTCTCTTGAGGTTCTTATTATTTTTTTCTCAAGATCTGATGCCATCTTCTGTTTTATGGCTTAAGATATATTATCATTTTCAGCTAATTTGTTTCTCTGTACACTTGTTGTTTTGCTTAAAGTTGAAGAATTTTTTGTGCAATTTGTTTGTTCTGTTATTATAATTTTGTTTTGTTTCAAGTAATGAACTTTGCCTTTTTTCCTTAGAAACAATGAACTGAAGTTTGAATAGTACCACTGAAACTGTTAAGTTACTATTGCGACTGGAGGCGCTCTTTATGAAGTATCTTCTCTCTATTTATAATCAGCACTATCAAGTTAATACCTTGGGACTTTGAGTCACGTTTCTATTTGGTCTGATTTTGATCACTCTTTGGAGTCAGAACCTAACCAAACGTGAAAGTGGAAATTGAAATAGAGACTATCATGAGGGAAATCTAAAACAAACTATTTGGTTTGGATTTTTTTATAGAGTTTGAAACTAAACTTTACTTTTTTTCCAGTATATTTTGGTTTAATGGGAGAGAGTTATTGAGAATAAGTTACGACGTGATACTAATGTTTCTCAAAATCAAATTGTATTCATACCGGATATGCCTACTATGGAAGCTATACATTTATTTAGAGGTTTGATGGAGAAGTATATAGAGAATAAGAAGGATCTACATATGCTATTTATTGATTTAGAGAAAGTGTATGATAAAGTGTCAAAAGAAGTGCTTCTAGAGAGTTCTAGAAGAGAAATGGGTTAATAATGCATATATTCAAGTCATTAAGGATGCATGAGCTATTACTTTTAAACACAAGATTTATTAAGTATTTTTCTGTTTCAGTTGGATTACATCAAGGATCAGCTTTAAGCCCACGACTTTTTGCTTTCTTCATGGATGTTCTTACTAGACATTTTTAAAAGGATGTACCCTAGTGTATGTTTTTTGCTGATGATATCATTCTTTTTGATAAGACTAGCGTTGAAGGTAAACTTGAATTTTGGAGGTCAACTTTAGAGTTTAAAGGTTTTTGTTCGAGTAGATCTAAAACCAAATACGTGGAATGTAATTTTAGTTGTAATAGATCTACTGGGGGGAGGATTGTGCCTTTGGGAAATCAAGTCATTAATCAGAGTACATATTTTAGATGTCTCGAGTCGATTGTTCAAAGTGATGGTGAGATAGATGAGGATATTATTAGTATAATTTAAGTTGAATGGTTGAAGTGGAGGAATGCATTTGGCCTGTTGTGTGATAGAAAAGTACCCTCAAACTTAAGGGAAAATTCTATAAGATAGTGGTGAGACTTGCAATGCTATATGGCGCAGAATGTTGGCTATTAAAAGAGAAGCATAAAATTAAGTAAGTGTTGCAGAGATGAGGATGATAAGGTTGATGAGTGGCTTCACTCTTAGAGACAGAATGTGAAATGAGTATATACATGAAAAGGTTGGAGTAGCTCCAGTGGAAGGTAAGATTAGAGAGAGTCGCTTTAGATGGTTTGGTCACATAAAACATCCACCTTTCAATGACCCGGTTAGGAGGGTAGATGTATTAGATTTGGCCTACGTTAAGAAAGATAAAGGTAGATCTGAAAAGGCTTGGTTATAAAATATTAGAAATGATAATTTTTTTCTTAGATTTAAATGAGAATTTGACTCTTAAAATGACACAATGGAGACAAACGATTCATGGAGCCGACGCACGTAGTGGGATAAAAGCTTGATATTGTTGTTATATTTCTGTTTAATCAAAATTATTATTATTTTTTCTTCAAACCTTAAACATGAACCAAACTAAACAAATCGATGTATGCAATATTATAAATAATAATTAGCCTAAATCGAAGCAATTGATTTTTAAAATGCTTCTAGTCTTTTGGTTTAAAGCTGTTTTTCCCCAGCCATTGCTGCTGCATTGCAATTACTGTGTTCTTCATATTCTTTAAATTTTGGAATCAATAGTTTTCTATTTTATGTGAAATTTTGTGGCTATGCTTATAACTGATCACCAAAATCCTGTGATAGTTATAATATTTGGTGATTTTATCCCAATTGAGCTATGATTCCCCTGCTTACGCTGAGTTGTTTTGTTTTAAACTTCATCATTAATCCCTAAACCTTTTTTCCCCTCTTTAGGAAGAAGCAAGGGCTGTTGGCCAACTTCGAAACCACAGATTAGTGAATTTGCTTGGATGCTGTTGTGAAGGTGAAGAGAGGTTGCTTGTGGCTGAATATATGGCCAACGAAACACTCGCCAAACACCTTTTTCACTGTAATTCTCAGTCAATACTATTATCTTTATTATTTTATTTGCAAATTGTTTGCAAATATTTTGTTGAATGTTATCTTTTACTGTTGTATGATTAGTCATGCACTGAAGTTTTGCTTTATACGACTTCAATACTAAAAAATTTGGGACCGTTTTCTCAATGTTCATGAGCAAAATCACTTTATCTATGTTTATCGATTGTAAACTAGTGACAATGCCTAGTTGAAGTTTTCTAATTACAACATGTACATGTTTTGTTTTTTGGAAGTCTGTGAAGCTAAATCTGTACTTTAGACTTTTTTCCTACTATCTCAGATCCAATTTTTTGTTACTTCTCTATTGATCAACCTAATCTAGTTTTATCTAAAGAAGTAATCTCTTTTAGTTATAAACTAAAAGTGTAAAACCAGTGTGACTATAGCTATAGGTGCATTGATCTCGTAGTTACACAAAATTTAACATTTTGTGATCTTAGACTTCCTTTTTTTTCTTTTCCCTTATGTTTTCATATTTCTTGTCAAAAGGGCTCTGCATGTTTTTTTTTTTTTCTGGTCATAGCTATAAAGAAGAAGGATGCCTTCAAGGTGCTAAGCCTTGAACTTGTGAAAAGGAATTTGTTAGTTGTGAAGTTGATATTTGGAACATATTCAAGTCAAACTTCTAAGCTAAGTAATCAAGCATTTAGAAAAGCTTGTCCTAATTACATAGGTCCTATGATCTGGCATTTGCAAAACAATTTTTCAAAATGTTGAGTTTCCAAAGAAACAATAAACTAGGAGAACACAAAATTATTGCATATGCACAATCCACGGTCAAACATAATGACAACAATGTTATTTATGAGTAATTTAAAATTACCAGCAACGATTTTTACAACGAATAGTTTTGACATTGTATAAGAGAGCACACAAACATGAAGGGAAAAATACACAAAGATGAATACAAGGGATTTGCACCCTTTTGTTTGAATATGCGTAGAAAAGCAGATCGAGTGGGTTGCAAAATTTGAATGAGAATAGTAAAATAGAAGAGGAGTGCAAAGGGCTTCGTAAGAATAAATTTGTAAAATTTGAATGAGAATAGTAAAATAGAAGAGGAGTGCAAAGGGCTTCATAAGAATAAAGAGACATGTAGGATGATTGTGTCAAGAGGATTAAATTCATGATAATCTATAATCTTTTACTATAAATTCTACAAAATGCTTGTAATAAAAAGGCAAAGAAAAAAAAAAAAGATTTTTGCAAGCTCCATAAGTTACGCAAGGTGATCAACATAATTGTGCAAATTGCAATTTTAATGTGAAATTGTAAGAAACAAAAGAAAATATTTAATAACAATACAATGATGTTTCTCCCCAAAAAAAAAAAAAAAAACGATGATGTTTCTCCACTATGGATGTTGATTCCTTATGGTGGTCTTGTGTCTATTACTCAAACTGCAACATAAAAGCCAGGAAGAAAAATTATAGATTGTTAGAAATTTTCATTCAACTTGTAAGAATTTACTTTTGACAAAGAATAATAGGAAATTCTATAATAAGGGTCTATTATTAGGTAGACATTATTCGTTTGGATAAGAATTTGTTTTTGAATTAGTTTAAATTTAAATTATAATTATATTTCTATAAAGATGTGAAGGATGTTATTATTACTATTATTATTATCATGTGTTGAAATAACAAATTTTATTTTATTTACTCCCTCTCTTTCTCTTAATTAGTGACTATTTTCACTCTTCTTTTAGATCCCCCTCTCATCTCTTTGATTCCCCTCTCATCTCAATATTCCTCATTGGAATCTAATTCTTGATCTCTTTCCACCCCATTCTCTTCTGATCAAATGAGCATATATCCGTTGATTTTGTAGTTCTCTTTCTCGTGTTCTCTTCTTACGTGATAGCTTGATTTTTGAGAGACATCCACTATGCAAATTATTCACAAATTTTGCTATTTACAATGCATTTTTGGGATATGTACTTACCTTCTCCAAAAGTTGAAAATACTGATTATGCTTTGTAGAATATTCTTTAAAATTTAATCTTGTTATAAATTTACTTAATTAGAAAATTTAATTTTTCTATGAATTTAAGCTATTCCCTAACCTGTAAGTTTGTGAATAATTTTCAATTTATATTGACATGCTAGCATTGTAACATTGCATTCTAGTCAATTTTGCTATAGTTGGTGTAATTTATGTTCAACAAACTCATTATGTAGCTATATTTCTTTTGCATCATGCGGTTTACTTGTAAACAATGAAAGAAGAATTAGATGCATTGGCATGGCAAGTTAATAAAAAGTAATTTAAGTGACTCATTAACATGTGTTTGTAGGTTAACAAATCATCATAGTTTTAATTGAAACATATACCACTGCTCGTGGCAGCACTATGGATGTGATGGTTCATGTTCTCATGACCAAAATTCCATGTTTATTGAGAATGAGCATTTCAAATAGAAATGATGAAGGTATCTCTATAGTTGGCCAACTTCTTAATATTACATTTAGTTTACACCTTTTTACACAAAATCTAATATCCATAGCTGTACTCATATTAGAAATTTCCTGATCACCTAAATTTCACTCGATAGACACCTAGAATAGACCCTTGTCAAATCCTTGAACAAAGAGCTATAAGATACTTTCATTATAGTTTTTGGAAGTACATTGATCCTCCTCCTAAATAACTTCAAAATTACGTTGCATATCATGGTTTTAGCTTGATAGGAAGTACTTGAATATTTTAAGTAAAACCTAACACAATTGGTAAAAATAGCAAAAACAGTCCACCACTTCAAAGGAAAATATCAAAAACAGTAATTTTATTGGAAACATCTGAGGGAAAACACTTGAAATTCACTAGTAGAAGAAGAAAAACAGCAAGATACAATTGATCCTCTATTCGAGATGAGGATCGATCTCTCCCAAATCTCTAGATGCCGCTAGAGCCCAAAGAAAACCTAAACCTTAGAGATATCAAATTTCAGCCAAATTCAAGATGCCATAACCCTAAAAAACAAACTATTTAATGCATACAAATAAAAAGGAAACCCCTTAGCAGTCCCTACATTTAAATTTCCCTCCCAATTCCCTCACAAATCTTTCCCAAAAAGTTGCCTTGGCTTTGGTGGCCCAATCGGCCTAGGCAACAGGCGGAACTCTCCGCCCGTTCTCCGCCTGAGCCGGTCACGTGTGGACCGGTCTAACATAGCCATCATCAATGATCTTTTTGGAATGATGAAAGTTTTTAGTTTTTTTCTTATGGCAGGCATGGTTTAGATTCATAATTTGATTAGGTACCAAATATGGATTTATATTTCAATTTGATGGATATATTTAAACATTTTAATCTTATCTGTTCATGTTAAATTGACTGCATTTTCTAAATGCTTTTTGAAATATGTTATTAATTATGAAATACTATCTGAACAAACATCCATTGATAATTGGGATCAAGTAAAACATAGACTAAAATATAAATAGTTTTCTACATATGGTGAAGAATAATTGCTAATCAAAATCCATAACTTCAGTTATATTTAAATAAATTTAGGAACTTATTTTGAAGTATGAAGTTAGAGAAGCTAATTAGGTGTGAAAACTAATTTTATAGATTGCTTCAACTCTAATATTCAAATTAAAGTAGAACCTCACTAACTTGCTATACTAGATGATGCCATTTACTAAGCCATCGAAGTAAATTATGAAAAAAGAAAGGTAGCAACCTTCTCTGTGCTTACATCATGCTTTGACATGTGAGCTTGTTAGGCATAAGAAATATGGTTGATTGCTCATTCAAGGACCGAGAAGGATCCATGTTCTGAAGATGAGCTGTTAGGCTATGACGAGTATCAAGATGATTTAGCTATTGAAAGATGAGTGATTACTTACTCTTTTGGTGAGGATTAGAAGAGAACTTGCATTTTCTACTTATATGCTTGTCGCAATAGCAAGAGACGTGAGTTTGTTCCTGTGAACATAGTATAGTGCCATCTTGACTAAATGTAATTTCAAGTATAAGTCACATTCTTGTCCTTTTATTGTTGAATGGGCTAACAGGTCATTTTTGCCAATCATTGAAATACGTCCTATATCTATTTAGTTAGGTAGTTATCTAATATGATATGATGTTAAGGTATTAACAGTGCTTTAAAAAGACATTTTTAGAGCTTGCCTTAAGGTTGGGTGGGATAAAATTGCCCTTAGGCAGTCGGTGGACACATCTATAGGCCGAGGCATCACCCCAAGTGATTGTAGTTCACCTTCTAATCCTCCTGAGCGGGGTGACAACTCCATGATATAACTCAAGTTAATTTAAATAATAGAATTAGTAGATTTTAATCTATCTATAAATATCATTCCTATTTATTTAAATAGTAATATGAATTAAAATATTATATGACTTGTATTCTCTCAAAATTAAATTCCTATCAAATCGATTTATCTTCTACAAGCCTGCAGAAAGATCAAAGCCCAATGACTGGCATTTGTCTTTTATGCATTCTATCTCAGCTTGCTTCTTCTGTGACTCCCTTGTTCTTCTTCATTTCCATCACTTGTTTTTTTATGTGGGAGCTTACATTGACTTATTTGTTGTCTTTTTTTTAAGATCTCGTTTTTTTTTTTTATAAATTTTATATGTTTGTGTTTGTTGTTGTATTTAGACTATCATATGTGCTAATATATTTTTAGTAGTAATTTGCACTATGTATTATTCTGAGATTACTATATTATTGAGAGTATTCTTTTTTTATCGTTTCTTCTTTTGCTTATATATAGGTAGGCACATATATGTTGTTACTATTAATTCAATTTAGTAAAATTCTTGTACTTTATTGTCCTCCCTATTCTAATATTGAATTAGAGTTATCAATGTTTTTATGCCTCACGGTTGTCTTTCAATTGACTTTCTGATCTCATTGCTTAATGTGACCTACTGGCATCCTCTTGCTTGATCACAGTTCCCTTAGACTTCCTTGTTGAACTTTGATTGCATTGTCACATGCCACACGAGATCAATCCCAACATTAAAGCTCTCGATTTTGGATTCTTAAATGCAATGACTGCTTGATCTTAGACACCTTCAATAATGTCTCAACAAAAGAAATATTTTCAGTGCTAGGGCCTGTCTACGAGGGCTATCTCCACTAGCTGGATTTTATCAAGACGTGCTAAGAAGTTCAAAAGAATATTAATAACCTCAATTTGTATCTTGAAAGTTGGAAGGTGATGCCAGTGCTTGGGTGTCTTCTTAACGTGAAGATGTGTGAGCTCACACAGGATGAGATTGAAACTCACATTCTTGAATTTAATAAAAAAAGGCCACAAGTTGAGACAACTAATAAGGCACTGAAATTGAGTTGTTACCTACGGGTCAGGATTTTTTGGATACAACAACAACAACAAGCCTTTATCCCACTATGTGAGATCGGCTATATGAATCCTTTTTCTCCATTATGTCCTGTTAAGAGTCAAATTCTCATCCAAATCTAATAAAGAAGACTATTTTTAATATTTTTTAACCAAATCTTTTTAGGTCTACCTCCATCTTTTTTAACATAAGTCAAATCTAATACATCTACTTTTCTAATCGGGTCATCGGAAGGCCGCCGTTTTATGTGACCAAACCATCTAAGGAGACTCTCTAATCTTATCTTCCATTGGAGCTACTCCAACCTTCTCACATATATATGCTCATTTCATATCCTGTCTCTAAGAGTAAAGCCACTCATCCACCTGAGCACCTCATCTTTGAAAAATTTAACTTAATATTATACTTCTTTGCATTGTAGGTCTTACTACCATCTTATAGAATTTTGCCTTAAGTTTGAGAGGAACTTTTCTATCACACAACAAGCTCGATGCATTCATCCACTTCAACCATCCGACTTGAATTCTATTAATAATATTCCCATCTATTTCACCCATCACTCTGTACAATAGACCCAAGATATCTAAAATGTGTACTCTTATTAATAACTTGATTGCCCAAAGTCACAATCCCACCCCTAAATCTCTTATTACTAAAATTACACAACATATATTTAACTTTAGATCTACTCAAATGAAAGCCTTTAGACTCTAAGGTTGACCTCCATAATTCAAGTTTACCTTCAACTCCCTCTTTAGTCTTATCAACAAGAAGAATATCATCAGCAAAAAGCATACACCAGGGTACAACCTCTTGCAAATGTCTAGTGAGAACATCGATGACCAAAGCAAAAAAAGATATGGGCTTAAGGATGATCCTTGATGTAATCCAACTAAAATATGAAAATACTTGATTAAACCACCTTGTGATTGAACACAAGTAACAACTCCTGAATACATATCCTTAATGACTTGAATACTCTCCTTAGCACTTCTTTTTGGAACTTTATCACATGCTTTTTTTAAATTAATAAAAAATCATATATAGATCGTCCTTCTCTCTATACTTCTCCATCAAACCTCTCAATAAATGTACAGCTTCCATAATAGACCTACATGGCATGAATCCAAATTGATTTTGAGAAACATTAGTGTCACGTTGCTACCAACGCTCCATAACTCCCTCCCATAGTTTTAAAGTATGAAACATTAACTTAATTCTTCTATAATTCACACAATCTTGTGTATCACCTTTATTCTTAGAAATAAGAATCAACACACTCATTCTCCACTCATCTGACATCTTTTTAGTCTTCAAAACAATATTAAAAAGTTTAGTAAGCTAAGAAATTCTTACATCTCCTAAGCATTTTTACACCTCTATTGGAATATCATCAGGTCTAATAGCTTTTCCATACATCATTTTCTTTAAAGTCTCTTTAACTTTTGTTTTACTAGTACGCCGATAAAAAAAATTATTTTCATTTAGCCTGTTAAGGTTATTAAAGTCAATGACATTCTCACAATCTTCATTGGAAAGTTTAGCAAAATATCTCACCCACCTTTGTTGATTATCCTCTTCTAATAAAAACACTTTTTGATCTTAATCCTTAATACACTTCACTTGAATTAAATCCTTACTACTTCTATTTGTTTGTTTAGCTAACTTATTCATATATCTTTTGTCCTCCTTAATATCTAATATATCATATAAATCATTAAAAGCTAAAATATTTATATTGTATATTGCTTTTTTAGACTCCTTACGAGCCTCTTTATATATTTCCCAATTATCAGAATTTTACAGCTAAATCAATTTTTATAACAAATCTTATTATTTTTTTATCTTTTCTTGCACATTTTGATTCTACCACCAACTATTAATACTATCCCTTTGATACTCCAGGCACATCTCTTGCCCATTAAGACTGTTTGGATAAAAATAAAAAATCGAATCAAATCTATTGTTTTGGTTATTAAAGTATTAGTTTAATAATTGGTTGTAATTTTGACTTTTTATTGGTTATTGGTTAAATTTTTACTTTTATAAAATTTATCAAAAAAAGATTTATTTTTAAAGATTAAATTAATATCGCCATTTAAATAAATAGGTAGCATAAAAATGGATATGGTTGTTATTTATGCCACTTGCTAATCAATTTTAACAACGATTACCCAATACTTTTTCTTAAATAGATTTTATTAAGCTAAAGATAATTATGTTTATTATTAAATTTAAGTTCATCCAATATTGAATCAAATAGACTGAACTAAAATTTGGTTCGGTTCCATTTTTTTTAAAATAATTTAGTTGGTTTGATTTTTTAAAATTTATAACTAATATCAATTGGTTTATTAGCTAATTCATTAATCAAATCTTCCAAATCGATCCATTATACACTCCTAATGATACCTTATTTTATATTCTTCTTTCTTTTAACTCTCCTATGAAAGGCAAAGTGGCCTTTTTCTGCTTGATGCTTTGAAGAAGCAATTCATTATATCTCAAAAGTGATAAATCTTACTCCTATTAGCAATGCTCTCAATTCTAATTGCTTTAACTGCTTATTCCTCTCCCCAAACCCTTTGTCTAAGCTCTCACTGATGGTCATAAGACGTTCAAGTTTAAGTTCAATTGTTCCAAAGGGTACAATTGCCTTAGCAAAGCTCACATTGGACTTGATAAACATAAATAAGCATTTCCACATACTAGAAGGGTCTGATCTTGATACCTTTATATTACTTTCAAATATGTATAGCTCAACGTTCTACCTATCTAAAACGTCTGTGTTGGTGACTTTTGTCCTTGCTACATTTGTGCTTTCTATCAACACTCTCTTCTACACTTTCCATTGATTCTCTTCGATAA